>CM065684.1:20737938-20826975 GCA_017654935.2 Phymorhynchus buccinoides
CTCTGCCACCTTTCTTCTCCAGCAACAACCATACGAACCTTGCGCGATACGGTGCGTTCTGTGTGACATGCGGCGTCATGCACGTGGTGTGCACGTGAAAACAAAGCTGTACTTGTTTGTGGCGGTGTGTGAGACTTGCCACTGGTGTGGAATGTGGTTGCACCAAGTGCAGTCATAATAAATGCCAACGAGGATGCTACATACATAGTTTTTGTGTGTATTTGTTTGTGTTTGGTGCTGGAGAGGGCGTCGCCGCAAGTGCAGCGCCTACCCCAATGTTGTTGGGGTTTTTTTTTGGGGGGGGGGGGTTTAGGGGGGGCACAGAGTGGGCACACTTGAAAAACCTAGCTATCAATTTGGCCATACCAGGCAGCGGGATTTCTCCCTGCTCTTACCGACTTTCAACTGCCGTGGGATTTTTTACTAGCTTTAAGTCCCCATCCGAAGGACTGGACGTTCAGTTCCGGATGTTCCTGTCAAACTAGAAAGAAAGGGCAGAGGCCCGGATTCGAACCCGGGTCACTCACGCTGCAGTCACGCATTTCATTTCGGCAGGCGAACGTCTTAATTAACCACTCTGCCACCTTTCTCCCGTGGCAATATTATCATGGAAGAGAAAAACAGGTTTGTTTATTGCGCATCGTAATTATAATGTCTTCACCCCTCTCTCAGCCTGACAACCCCCCCCCCCCCCCCTTCACCTAACCCCAACCCCATTTTTAGACCCCCATCCTGTTTCGTTATCTATCTTTTCATCCTATAGCCTTGAGCCTACTGCCAATATCTTCTTTGCTCCATCTACTACCATGCTCCGTTTTTTCTCTCCTGCTTTAAGCGTTTGCACCAACTTCGTAAATTTTGATGCTGGGGCAGTGGGCTAAACTTGCATAGGGGAAGACGGGGTAAAAAGCGCATGGGCGGGTAAGAAGCCCACCCCTATTATCTCATGAAATGAAGCGAATTTCAGTCTCATTTTGCCCATGAGACGAGCGTTAATGTCTAGCATTCGTCTCATGGGCAAATTTGACTGACATTTTCTTTATTTCATGAGATAATTGGGGTGGGCTTCTTACCCGCCCATGCGCTTTTTACCCCGTCTTCCCCTACATACATTTTTTTTCATGCACAGGGCCTCACTAAAGAAATATTCTAGTCAGGATACGACGCAAAACACGGTCACACATACTAGGATCTAGTCAAACGTTTCACGGTGATTGTAGCCTAGACATGACCAGATCCTAAAAGCCCCTCCATTTCTAAACAATCCCTTTCCCGAGAATGGCGTACTGTTGGTTGAAAATGTGTAGGGCGTACAGTACAAAACAGTCGACAGCAGAGAGGCTCTAAATAAATGGTAAATTTAGGACTCGTTCATGCTAAAGAACAATCCAAATTAAAACTAGCATTGAATGGGGTATTTTCAAAACGCTACGCTAATCCCATTTCTTTGCAATTTCCAATGTCTTTGCAATTTCCAATTTATGTTCGTAAGGCCGTTCATGGACAGGCAGGCAGACGGACACGCATACAGACAGGTAGACACACCAACAACAAAAGATTCCAATCAGCAAGGTGTAGTTAAAAAGCAACACGATCTCGTGGCAGGTTTATTGCCATGTGTCACGTTGGGAAATAAAAGGACATGCAATTGCTTCAGAAACTCAATGCCTTATATCTCTTTGGAAGTGTAGATCATATCGTCAATAACTATTTTTTTAAACGTTCTTTACAATGTCTTTGTGGCTAACTGTGCGCATAATAATGTGTAGTGGTCCATAACAATCAAAGGGCTGGATAGGGAGAAGTACAGCTGTAAACGTAGGTTTATTTTGTTGGTTCTAATATAACGGTGTCAAAATCGATAAAACGTCCATTGGATTTTTTATGATCGACCGGATTTCCAATTCCTGGCTGTAATTGTCACGGTAAAACTATATACTGTGCGTATTCTTTAAAAGCTGACCATAGTCTGTTCGTCATCTCCGCCAAAAGTCTGGCTGGACATATACTGTCCACACAGAAAAAGAAAGAAAAGAAATGGATACCTTTTAGAAGAAATTTTTTTCAAATTTTATTAATTTCCAAACAATTCTATTTGGTATCCTAGAGCTTTATTACTGTGGAATGCAACTCTTATATCTTCTTCTTTTTTTTCTTCTTCTTCTTCTTCTTCTTCTTCTTCTTCTTCGTTCGCTCAGACAGTTTTCTGTGACATGAGCGTAGATGCGCCATGCTGCCGTTATGCGCCTAACTAAGAAATAGGCTCAGCATGTCCGACCTCGCCTGAAGAAATCTTTGTAAGAAGTTATAGAAAAAAGGCAGGAGAATGGACCAGTAAGATAGAAAGATAGCAGATGACAGTAAGCAAATATAAAAGGCAGAGTCAAAGAGAGTGACAGATTAGAGGAAGTTACAAGCACAGAACTTCCAGAAGGTGGGGGAACTATTTGTACGAAGGACCCCCCGGTATCCCCACGGGGGGGGGGGGGGGGGGGGGGAACTCTTATATGCATAGCCCTCATTGTTTCCCTTGCAAAGTGGGTAGATGTGTTATCGTAGTGGTTTTGCTTTGCGTTTTGTTTGTTATTTGTTGCTTTGTTTGTTGTTGGGTGGTGGTGTTTTTATTTATCTGATTGTTGTTGTTGTCTGTCTGTCTGTCTGTCTGTCTGTCTGTCTGTCTGTCTGTCTGTATGTATGTATGTATGTAAAACTATGTACAATTTATATAACTTTTTTTTTCTTTTTGTTTTGGGGGAACACGAACATTACTCAAAGTTAACGTTAACTGGTTTTGTTTCTGAGGTTCACAATTAAGACATTGGACACAAAAAAGTTTTATCAAAGCAAACTATTCTGCATTTCAAATGCACTAACTTTTCAGTCCTTCAGAGTAGGGGTACGGAGCTGACTATTCACTGAGATTTTCTTTCATACTATGTATGTATGTATGTATGTATGTATGTATGTATGTATGTATGTATGTATGTATATGTATGTATGTATGTATGCATGTATGTATGCATGTATGTATGTATGTATGTATGTATGTATGTATGTATGTATGTATGTATGTATGTATGTATGTATGTATGTATGTATGTATGTATGTATGTATGTATGTATGTATGTATGTATGTATGTATGTATGTATGTATGTATGTATGTAAGTATGTATGTCACGGTACTCTATTCTAAAAGTTAATGCGGATGATAACTGAGTTTGTTTCTGAGGTTCACAAATAAAGACATTGGACACAAAATGTTTTATCAAAGCAAATTATTCTATATTACAAATGCACCAACTTTTTAGTCCTTCAGATTAGAGGAACGGAGCTCAGCTAATCACTGAGATTTTTCATTCATACTATTTGTATCCTTTAATTTGGATATAATCTCTCTAGTCATGTCTATTATATTTTCAAATAATAATTTTAGAACATTTGTATTTTCGTTATTTTACATACATTTTTACTATTTCTGGTTTAACTTAGTGCTGATTATTTGCTTTTATTGTGGACTTTCAATTTGGTGCAAAGAGGACACCATTCTCTTGTAGAATGCCTTCTTGCTCAAGTTGACAACCACTGGACAGCGATAGTTTACATTTATATATACATCTGTATCGTTACAAATTCGGGACTTTCTTGGAGTTGCACTGCCTCCGGGCATTGCCTTTAGGATCGTTCCCACATCTTTATATCTACTAATGTCCCATATGTGTCTGTTTCAGACCGGAGGACGTTAAACGGATTTTCATCATCAGTCAAATTAAAGGCTGATATGCAGACTGAGGAGATCTTCACTTGGTCGAAACAGCTGTCTCTGTAAGGGCACTGTCCTCTCCCCCCACTATTGGGAGAAAAAGTAAATCAGCACATTTGACTATTTTCTTCTTTTCAGAATACAGAGCAATTCTAAAAGTGAATGATAAGTTACTGAGTTTGTTTCTGACGTTCACAAATAAAGACATTGGACACAAAAAGTTTTATCAAAGCAAATTATGTATGTATGTATTTTTATACATATGTATGTATGTGTGTATGTATGTATGTTTATATCCAAAAATTCTATTACAAAAATTAAAAAATTGGTGCAGGGGTTGGATTTAAACCAGAGACCATCCCCACGATCTCAACACTTAACCCATGCATCACTAACACCTACACCCTACTCTTTGGCGATCAAAGTTTATCAGTGTCAAAAAACGAACAAATATTCAAAACCGTGCAGCAGTTTATAGAGCTAAGTAAAAGGCTATAAAATTCAAACCCCTGCTTCCTTTCCAGCTCTTGCATCCTTACCAGTTCATGTTCTCACCTAATATTTTAACTCAGTTAGTTTTGGTGTATCTCTGTTTTCATCTTGGCGTCATTTCATGTAATCCTAATGTCATCATCGTGTCCTATTTCGTTTTATTGCGACGTGGGGTTGGAGTTCTGGTCTGCAGAGTGGTGTGAGGTGGAACTCTCTCTCTCTCTCTCTCTCTCTCTCTCTCTCTCTCTCTCTCTCTCTCTCTCTCTCTCTCTCTCTCTCTCTCTCTCTCTCTCTCTCTCTCTCTCTCTCTCTCTCTCTCTCTCTCTCTCTCTCTCTGTCTCCCTCTATCTCTCTCTCTTTCCCCCTCTCTCTCTTATCATTTTTTTGTTTGTCGATTTTACTTCTTTTGTCTATTGCTATGTCCATTGTTCGTTTGGTTTGTTGTGACTTTCTTTTCAAAAATGTATTGCTTGTATTTCCTGGTAAAATTCCGCCAATGTTTATACTGTGTAATTCGTTTTGAACTGAGCACGCCATAAGCTCTGCTTGTTGTTGCTTCAGTTATGTCATAGTTGTTGTTCATGTTGATTTGGAAAATAAAACATTTAAACCAGACCATCCCCTTTTCCCCCATTCTTTCTTTTTTTTTTTTTTCTTTTTCTGGGGGGGGGGGGGTGGTGGTGTACATATAGATTGTCGAATTCAGCGGGGTAATTTTTTTTTTCAATTTCAAAGTTATGATATAGTGGTGACAATTAAGAAAAATAGAGACAACTTTTCACTATGAACAGTTTCTCTTGGGGAGGGTTTGCCCCGTGTTAGTGCTTTGCAAGTTATATTCTGGGTTTTCGTTGCTGCGCAAGAACATTGAGTGTTTTTAATCCACCTTATCACATGTTCTCAGCGTTGTGCATTTTGATGACATGAAACTATTTTTCAGTGCCACTGTCGGTGTCTTTTTCTCCTGCATAAAAAAATAAAATACGGGTGGATCAATTAACCCTTAAGTTAAATGCGGGTGCATGCGCGCTGGAGTACACGAACACACGCACATACCTGCGCCCGCGCACGCACGCACACACACGCGTGCGCGCGCGCACACACACACGCGCACGCACACGCACACACGCACACACACACACACAACATAACGCACACGCGCACGTCCACAAAGAGAGCGAGAAAGAAAGGGGGAGAGAGAGAGAGAGAACTCGAACTCGAATATTTCAGTTGCATATGTATACAAACGTCCTTACAATATCAGAAGATAAACAAAATTAAGGGAGAGAGAGAGACGGACAAACAGACAGACAGAGAAAGAGAGAGAGAGAGAGAGAGAGAGAGAGAGAGAGAGAGAGAGAGAGAGAAGAGAGAGAGAGAGAGAGAGAGAGAGAGAGAGAGAGAGAGAGAGAGAGAGAGGGTGGGGGAAGAGACAGACTGATGAAACAGAGACAGAGGTAGAAGACAGAGAGAGAGAGAGAGACAATTAGGGGAAGACGGGGTAAAAAGCGCATGGGCGGGTAAGAAGCCCACCCCAATTATCTCATGAAATGAAGCAAATTTCAGTCTCATTTTGCCCATGAGACGAGCGTTAATGTCTAGCATTCGTCTCATGGGCAAATTTGACTGAAATGTTCTTTATTTCATGAGATAATTGGGGTGGGCTTCTTACCCGCCCATGCGCTTTTTACCCCGTCTTCCCCTATACACATATTAGAGACACAACAGAAACATGATCGTACAGATTCGGGCAGAAACATGTTTCTGGTTGTAATATTATCAGCCCTGCCATGAACGAAACTAACATTGAGTGATCTAAATAACAAGATATAAGAGCGTACTCATGAATAGCAATATACTGCTTACCTGAAAAATAACCTGGGTTGGAGGGAATAAGGACACAGAATTTTACCTTTTGCAGTGTCACATATCTAACCCAAAAAAAATAACTGTAGAAGGCAAATTAAACTATGATACGCTGATTTTGTCCCCGAAAGTGAATTGATCGTAGGCCCATTTTAATAAAGATCTGCCCTTAATTTTATGAAGTTCTACTAAAGCTTAAGTGGGAAACTAAACGTTGTTACTTTCTAAATTAAGTAAATCGGTTTACTGAATTTAGAAAGTAACAACGTTTAGTTTCCCACTTAAGCTTTAGTAGAACTTCATAAAATTAAGGGCAGTAGAGGACATTTACCTCGTGTATTCAGACAAGTTTGGATTTAACAAGGTTTTTGTGATAAACGTACGTAGTTCCTTCTCAGCGTCAATCAAAAACTAAAAGGAAAAGAAAAAGGAAAGGAGAAAAAAACATACTTGGGAAATTTTCGGCCAGCTTACTGCTGGCCTTCGTCAACCCACACTGGGTCAGAAGTCTGGGGGCTGTTGGTGTCACCCCTTGAGTTGTGTTCACAGCTGGTCTGGTTCAGCACACTGTTGTATAAATTATGATGGGTAGATCATAACCTGAGTCCCTGTTTAGGCTTGGTCTTCTCTGTCTAATTTCTATTGCCTCTTTCGCTTTTCTTTTTGTGAATTGTGGTTAGTAGACAAAGTAAGCTGGCCGAAAAATTCCCAAGTATGGTTGTTTTTTTCCTTTCCTTTTAGTTTTTGGTTGACTCTGAGAAGGAACTACGCTTATCAAGAACACACCAGAGTCGGAAAGTGTATTTACTCAAACTAACAAGGTTTTGTTATAACAGTCAATAAAGCGTTGCCTTTTGTTATATTTTAATAGATATGTTTTGTTTTAAATATAACTCTATGAAGCTTTTCAACACTAGTCTGCCAAACAAAACATTGGGATAGTGAGAGTTGGTTTACTGAGTTGGAAATACCCATTGAGCTAACCAAAGACGAGTGTTGTCGTGGCAAATGTTAATAATTAGCCCCCTCCTCTGCCACTTCCATTCATTTCAGACGGTTTCAGGTTAGGGTTAGGAATAGGGTTTGGGATAGGGTTCGGGATAGGCTTAGGGTCAGTTAAATGTCAATATCATAGCATACCATCATTTTTTTATTTTTGTGTGTGTGGATTAGACGGTTTCAGGTTAGGGTTAGGAATAGAGTTTGGGATAGGGAAAGGGATAGGCTTAGGGTCAGTTTAGTGTCAAATACACACAAAAAACAAAAGTTGATGACTAATCGGACCCTAAGCCTATCCCTAACCCTAACCTGAAATGAATGGAAGGGGCAAGGGAGGGGGCTATTCTTAACATTTGCCCTTGTCGTTCTCTCGTCTTTGAGCTAACTCATTAGGCAGCAACAAAAGTGTACATATTAGGTTACATCATTATCATTTTGGTGCTGCTTGAGATCGATTTTAAAAAAAATCCCGTTAATGACAGTGATCTATTCAATAAAACACCACACCAACAATGCTAACCTGATTTATAATCTTAACAAAAGCACACATCAAAATAATTATAATCAATACCGACTGTTTTCAGACAGCATGATAATTAGCTTCCTTTAAATTTTCATCACAAGCCGCTAGCCTCATACAAACTTACAAGATCGTCCATGGTATTGATGATTTCGAGTTTGAAGCTTTCTTTTCTGTTCCACACTTTAACATCACTAGAAAGTCAGAAGGCAAAATCTTTATTAGACACTGTCGAACAGGACATTTTCATTTTCTTACAGAGTTGCTGTTCATTGGAACGAACTAAGTACTAACATCAAGTTTGCACCTAAAATTATTAACACCTTTAAAAATCTTCTGTATTCCAGTCAGAATTTTCATACTTTTTACGATTTTGACTGATTGTCCTAAAACTTGCGCAGATTCAAAATAATTGTACAATATTAAACAAATTCCATTGCCATAGAGGGTTCTATAGGCCGCGAGGCCTAGGCTTTAAGAAGTCTGTCCCTAACACTACTACACTACTACTACTACTACTACCAAAGACTGTATAGGGGAAGACAAGCATTCGGTCTCTTTTCCCTATTTTATGAGTAGTGAGGACAGAAACACTGGTTATGTCCCTTTTAAACGTGACACATTTACACGTCGATAGGCCAGTTGAATTCTCCGTTCAAATTCCAGTCTGAGTTTTTGGATAGCTCCACTAACAATAACTCTATCAGCCCGGTTCGCTGTAACTCTTAAGTAGTCCATCTTACCCTTTTAGAATCTTTGCTACTACTACCACATGTGTCAGACAGATTCGCTTAGGCTAAAACAAAAACAAAAACCGGAATAAGAAACGAAAACAAACCTTTGCCTGAAGTTTAAGTGCAATTCTACACAGACAAGGCAGTTTTCACAAAGCAGAGTAATACGGGCGTCTCGTTGCTCTCTCTCTCTCTCTCTCTCTCTCTCTCTCTCTCTCTCTCTCTCTCTCTCTCTCTCTCTCTCTCTCTCTCTCTCTCTCTCTCTCTCTCTCTCTCTCTCTCTCTCTCTCTCTCTCTCTCTCTCTCTCTCTCTCTCTCTCTCTCTCTCTCTCTCTGTCTCTCTCTCTCTCTCTCTCTCTCTCTCTCTCTCTCTCTCTTTTCTCTCTGTATGTGTCTATGTCTCTCTCTGTCTCTCTCTCTCTCTCTCTCTCTCTCTCTCTCTCTCTCTCTCTCTCTCTCTCTCTATGTCTCTCTCTCTCTCTCTCTCTCTCTCTCTCTCTCTCTCTCTCTCTCTCTCTCTCTCTCTCTCTGTCTCTCTCTGTCTCTCTCTCTCTCTCTCTCTCTCTCTCTCTCTCTCTCTCTCTCTCTCTCTCTCTCACACACACTCACACTCTCTCTCACTCTCTCTCTCTCTCTCTCTCTCTCTCTCTCTCTCTCTCTCTCTCTCTCTCTGTCTCTCTCTCTCTCTCTCTCTCTCTCTCTCTCTCTCTCTCTCTCTCACACTCTCACACTCACACTCACACACAAACACTCTCTCTCTCTCTCTCTCTCTCTCTCTCTCTCTCTCTCTCTGTCTCTCTCTCTCTCTCTCTCTCTCTCTCTCTCTCTCTCTCTCTCTCTCTCTCTCTCTCTCTCTCTCTCTCTCTCTCTCTTTCTCTCTGTATGTGTCTATGTCTCTCTCTCTCTCTCTCTCTCTCTCTCTCTCTCTCTCTCTCTCTCTCTCTCTCTCTCTCTCACACACACACACACACACACACACTCTCTCTCTCTCTCTCTCTCTCTCTTTCTCTCTGTATGTGTCTATGTCTCTCTCTGTCTCTCTCTGTCTCTCTCTCTCTCTCTCTGTCTCTCTCTCTCTCTCACACACACACACACACACACACACACACACACACACACACACACACTCTCTCTCTCTCTCTCTCTCTCTCTCTCTCTCTCTCTCTCTCTCTCTCTCTCTTTCTCTCTGTATGTGTCTATGTCTCTCTCTCTCTCTCTCTCTCTCTCTCTCTCTCTCTCTCTCTCTCTCTCTCTCTCTCTCACACACACACACACACACACACACACACACACACACACACACACACACACACACACACACACACACACACACACACTCTCTCTCTCTCTCTCTCTCTCTCTCTCTCTCTCTCTCTCTCTCTCTCTCTCTCTCTCTCTCTGTGTTAATATAGTAATCACTAACTCAGATTTTCATGTAAACCTAGTACAATTTTCTAACACATATTTTGTTAATCGTGGTCGGATTTCTCGTGCGCATATCGATTGCTTTTCCTTCGTGGCAATTTGTATTAATCAATTAATACTTTTTATCAATTAAATAAGCAATTCTACTAATTTTTGACGACTTCTTGAGGAGAGGAAAAGGGTGGGGTTTGGGGAGGGCTGGAGCTTAGTGCAAAAAAAACAATACATTCTCAACCTCTAATTCTACCAGTGTGTGCATGGTGCATGCATCTGAGAGCACACAAGCCTGCATGGATGCACATATTTCTCAGACAAAAAATCCCCTCATTAATCCTACTTAGATCATTTCAAACGTGAAGTCATAAATCACCAGATAAATGCACAGAGATAAACACTAGTGACATGCACTAGAAACAGACACGTGAACACGAGCGCTCACTTGCGTGTGTATGCATGGACATATCGAGAGAGAGAGAGAGAGAGAGAGAGAGAGAGAGAGAGAGAGAGAGAGAGAGAGAGAGAGAGAGAGAGAGAGAGAGAGAGAGAGAGAGAGAGAGAGAGAGAGAGAGAGAGAGAGAGGGAGAGAGAGAGAGAGAGAGAGAGAGAGAGAGAGAGAGAGAGAGAGAGAGAGAGAGAGAGAGAGAGAGAGAGAGAGAGAGAGAGAGAGAGAGAGAGAGAGGCGGTCGCGCGCATGCACACCCTTCTTATACATACACACATGCACGCACAGAGACAGAGAAAGAAAGGGGGGTGAGGGGTGTTTGCGAAAAATAGAAAGAGAGGGAGTAATAATAAAACCAGACAAACACATAGACTGAGACAGAACCAGATACACACAGACAGACAGACAGACAGACAAGAGAGACAGACATACATACATACAGACAGACAGACAGACAGAGAGAGACAGAGAGAGACAGGGAGAGATAGAGAACACATGACGCCGCGCATGTCACTGACCTGTGCAACGCCCCCTGATGGAAGTGACGTCACCCTCAGCATCCTGACACCGGAAGCCCAGTCCTACGTCACACTGCCGCCCCACCTCCTCCCCGCACTCCAGCCCCACCCCCACGGGACAACAGCCGTTAGGGGTGCGAGGTCTGCCTCCCAAACACTCCCCCTCCTCCTCCTCCTCTATCGCACACGACTGCACTCCAACAGTAAGGACCAGGAGGAAGAGTAGGCTCCTGAGAGTCATCACGAGCATCCTCCCTTCCATCATGCTAGGGGGTCTGCCTTGAGAGGCTGTCTACAACTGTTAATTAACAGTCCCTGAGGGTTGTCAGTCTACTGGATATTCCCCGCCGATGTTCTGGCTGTCTTTAGCTGCTGTCTGCAGCTGTTCAACAATCACTGTCTACATTGCATTGGCTGTTTTCATCTGTTCAATGATCATTCAGGGTTGGCTGTTTAACAATCACTGAAAGCTGGTTGTCTACAGCCGTTTAACGAGTATTGAGGGTGGGCTGTTTGTTGTTCAACAATCATTGACAGACTTCCGGCTGTCTATAGACCCTACTGTTGTCTACAGCTGTTCAACAATCATTGGGCGTTGGCTGTCTATAGCTGTCTTTAACAATGACTTCGACAATCATAACTTAGGATATGCTGTCTACAGATTTTCAACAATCACTGAGGGTTAGCTGTTTGTTGTTCAACAATCATTGACAGATTTCCGGCTGTCTATAGGCCCTACCGTTGTCTACAGCTGTTCAACAATCATTGGGCGTTGGCTGTCTATAGCTGTCTTTAACAATGGCTTCTATAGCTGTTCAACAATCATTGGGCGTTGGCTGTCTATAGCTGTCTTTAACAATGGCTTCTATAGCTGTTCAACAATCATTGAGGTTGACTCTCAACAGTTGTTGTGTAATCTTTGAGTGTCGGCTATGTAAAACTGGCTGTTCAACAATCGTTAAGGAATGGTGATCTACTAGATATTTAACAATTATTGACGGATACCCGGCTGTCTAATGCTGATGTCTACACTGCTGTTAAAAAACCAGTCAATTAGGATTGGCTGTCTATAGTCTATGTTTGTTACTCATTGAGGATAGCATTGACTGTCTATTTATTTACTAACCACCGACGCACGGGTTGTCCATCTGCATAATGGTGTGGTAAACAACAGTCACAAAGATAAGTCACAGTCAATTTAAAAAATTAAAAATCATGCATTCGTATACGGTAGGCCAGTATATAGTCGTATACAAATAAAACGCACACGTTTGCATGCATGACAATGCCCCCCAAACAGCTATAGTCCCTGAAAGAATAATACAAGAAAAAGGAATATGAATCGCCTAAGATAGTAACTGAAAAACCTGCCTCTTAAGCATTTTGAACAATATCAACTAAATATTTTAAGACTTGCCCATGTATTTATCTTAAGATTGATTAATTAATTAATTAATTGACGATTGTTTGAAAGATTGATTTGGGCCTACGATTGATTTTAATGAAATAAAATTGTTGATTGTTTTAGGGCCTACTATATGATTGATTAATGCGATGGATGGATAAAATTGTTGATTAGTTGTTAGGTATTTATTATTAATTAAGCAAGACCTTAAATTATATATCAGCCTATCTTAAAATGATGACTTGCCAGAAACCAATCTGTAAGCTCATAAATGGATGTCTGCATTCTTCAATAACTGAGTTCAATATAAACAACGATGTCAATCATTTGTACTTCAATATTTGATAACGCCGTGTGGTTCTTTTTAATTTAAGCCTTCTGTCTGTTGGTATATATGTTGGAAGCACTATTTGTTAGTTCGATTTTGCTTCGGTTCATAGTTACACACAGATCAACGGGCACCATTGAATTTCTTTTAAGCACTTCGACATGCCTTCGTCATTGATCAATAATCTCCTTTTCGCTCATCGTTGTTTTTTTGTTTATGAATTATATATAAAACATTCAGGCTAAAATCTTTAAAAGAATAGGCTAAAATATATGTAGGGGAAGACGGGGTAAAAAGCGCATGGGCGGGTAAGAAGCCCACCCCTATTATCTCATGAAATTAAGCAAATTTCAGTCTCATTTTGCCCATGAGACGAGCGTTAATGTCTAGCATTCGTCTCATGGGCAAATTTGACTGACATTTTCTTTATTTCATGAGATAATTGGGGTGGGCTTCTTACCCGCCCATGCGCTTTTTACCCCGTCTTCCCCTATTATTGTTGGTTTCGTTTTATTTCCTAATATAAAGGACTTACGAATATTTTGTGTTTGCTTAGCTGCTTTGTTGTTTGTAACTTACATGTCTTCAGGTATATAGGAATGCATAACAATTTATGATTCTTTGATATTTTGGACACTTTAAAAAATTATTTTACATAAATAAGTACAAGTATTTCAAGTTACCCGGTGACTTTTTAAATATTTTTTCCCCACAAACCAATATTGTGTTTTCGTTTGGTTTTAATAATTTTTTTTAAAAAACACGAAATTTACGATTTCTCTTATGCATTTTACCTGTAATCCATAATTTGTTTTCATATTTCTAACAGTTTATATTTCTTTTTGTCGTCTCTTATAACAAGGATCTTTACACATGAAAAACAGTATCTTCAAATAAAATATTTTGTCCAATATTTGCGACTTTTCAGAACGTAATAACACCTTGAATTTTAAAACAGAACTCGGGCTATGTCTCTTTCAGCATAGCGCATAATCTTTTTTTCTCAAGTAATACATATCTGTATTGTTAACAATTCGGGACATTACTGGTGTTGCGTTGCCTCCGGGCATTGCCTCCAGGATCGTTCCCCACATCTTTATATCTACTAATGTCCCATATGTGTCTGTTCCAGACCGGAGGACATTAAACAGATTTTTTTTTAATCTGCATAATCTTTTGGTTGACCTTCTATGATACAGTTGTAACATATTTTTTTACATTGATTTGTAGTTTGTTTTCTTTTGATATATATTTACAATAGCATCACACTAGCAGTATCGGTTTGCCTAATGGTAGGCCCGTTATGTATAAACTTTAAAACAAAGTGTCAGACTCTTATCTTCACGATCCATGATCCTACTCCAGACACTTGGGTGGTGAGACATTAGGCCCTATCTCTCTGGGGTAAACTTTATCCACACTCAACTCACCTTTTATATATCAGTCGTTTAACATCGAAAACATTTTTTTTAACCTTTTTATAAAAAAAATCCTGTTACTCACTTTAATACGTTCACTATTTCACTTTCTAGAAGAGTAAGTCATTTATTCCTGGCAAAAACCGATGCATAATATTGCACACTAGTAAAGAAGTCTTCACATTTAACTTCTTCATTAAAAAAAATAAAAGAAAAAAAGTTGACAATACCATCTTGTGGTGGAAAAGTCGTTTGTCTTATTAAAGGTTTTATACGGACTTTGATTTTTATAAACGACGTGGTTTTCACTAACATATTTTTCATTATCATTCAGTGCTACCCCCCCCCCCCCCCCCCCCCCCCCACCATATTAATATTATTTTTGTGTGGATACCGTTTTATACAGTTGAACAAAGTTGGCGTACGCGACTGACCTTTGAAACGAACAAAGTGGATCAACAACCCTCTTTTGTCAACGCTGTTTTGCTAGCAACAAACCTTCAAGAAAATTGCCCAGGATCATTCATTCACTTCCCAGCACAAAGACTGAAGCCAATAAATCCGGCGAGAAGAGAGAGAGAGAGAGAGAGAGAGAGAGAGAGAGAGGAAGGTTATTCAACCCGTTCGGTAGTGAGAACTAAACAGAAAGATCAGAATTAATAACGAAAGCTGGAATTAATATTATTTTTAAAAAGGCACGCCGTTTACGACTAAGCAAAAGAGCAAAGAAGACATTAGCACGCAGCACCTGCAAGGTAAGGTCTAAAGTGTGAGAGAGTTGGGGGGGGGAGGGAGAGAGAGAGAGAGAGAGAGAGAGAGAGAGAGAGAGAGAGAGAGAGAGAGAGAGAGAGAGAGAGCATGCAGCGCGAGACCCTTGACTTATACCTCCTCCTGTGGGCACGAGTCGCCTTTACCCACTAACGGTGACACACGCACACTACGGCGGGAGGGAGAACACACAACAAACACTTTTCTGTTGACCCAAAAGATGGGTTTTTCAAGAGGGGGTTATTGGTCCCTTTTAAGGACGTGGAATGAAAAAGAACAGAACAGAACAGAAAAGGGTTTGGTTGTGGGTTTTGTTAACCTTAGTCAGGACTTGAAAATGAACTACGACAAGCCGGTGCGATTGAAGAAATAGCACGTGTGGTCTACAGTTGAATGATGCTTTAGAATTGTTTGTTCTTTTGTTTAAAAAGAAAATAAAAGGGGGAAAAAAGAAGATGGTTGAAAACGAAGAGGCAGGTTTCCAACAGTTTGAGTTGAAAACGAAGAGGCAGGTTTCCGACAGTTTGAGTTGAAAACGAAGAGGCAGGTTTCCAACAGTTTGAGTTGAAAACGAAGAGGCAGCTTTCCGACAGTTTGAGTTGAAAACGAAGAGGCTTATTTCCAACCGTTTAAGTTACTGGCAATGTGAATTCTCTAAATCGCGCAACTTTCAAATACCAAACTCATGTTGATAGTGAGCACGCTTTTAAGTTCGAAGCTTGTTGCTCATTCGTTCGTTAATGTATTTATGCATATGTCCTGTTGAACTTAATAAAAAAATTTATTTAAACCAAAAGTAATATAATAGGTGTTTTGATTCGGTTTTTTCTTTTAAACAGGCACAGTCAGAATAACACCTTTCCATCTTCACAGACCTGAAGTAAATTTAACCACACCTTTCTCCTCAGAAATGAATACACTTTCTTGTTCACGGTCACCAAAGACGAAACCAGGACGGTCGCTATAATTACAACAGCAGTGGTGTGAGTGAATTACCAAACGTACCGGTTAGCACACGGGTGGCAGACAAAACAGCAGACTAGTTTCCAGACCAGGCCGTTATCCACCACGTTCCCTGCTGGCTTCATACAGTCGGTATCCTGAGCCAAGGCAGCGCGCTCCTTCAGACATGCAGGGGAGAGGGGGGTGGGTAGAAATAAACACACAACAACGTCGCCCCTCACGTCTCCCTAATCACACAGCGCGATAACAGCGGGGAGAAGCTGCTGCTGCCAGCGGAGAACTGACAGAAGCGGGCCAATTTTTCACACGTAAACAGATTAGATAGGGCAGTGCAGGGAAGGAATCCGTAAGCGTGACTATCGTATATATGTATGTATGTAAAGTACAGCAGAAAGCAGACAGAAGTGCTGGAGGCCCCTTTACCTGCTAAAACCTCAGGTAGACAGGCAGACACTTTGCTAGTGGCTGTCGTTTTTCTCTTACCTGGCTTGGCTTCTCTGCGTTTAGTTGGTGGTCTCACCCATCTCAAGGCCACCCACCCCCTTTCTCCCACCCTCTGTGGCCCAGTCCTTGCCTTTGCACAGCGTGGTGCATGCCTAGCGGTGGTGCACCCCACTAACATTATCCGTTTCCACCTCTTCTGCCCTCGACCCAGCAAAGCCCGTGGCGGTGGTGACAAGAGCACTGCACAGTGTGTTGAAAGGGGAAGTAATGATAGTCACCGTTACCTTCACAGGTATAAGTAAGTAAGTAGGTTGGTGGGCGGGATTTGTTTTGTCACTCACTAACACTGGTCACAAAAGGAGATGATCAATATGGCAGCAGTAATTTAGAGTTCATTAGTGGAACATGTTAAAAGATTAACAGCATGGTTCTAGGGTTTTCAGCAAACTCAAGTTACCTTTGGATAGAAGGTTGGAATTATCTTTAAATTTTTGTTTTTCTACAGCAATGTGTTGTAAGTAAATACCCATGTAATTTTAAGCCAGCTATTTTGTGGGTTCCGCTATTGCTACACCGTCACATGATGGTTTTGTGCTATGTCCAGCCCTGAAAAACATTACTAGCTCTTTCAGTAAACTTCGTTTTGGCTTTAAAGTTTATCATGGTTTTACGGATCAACCGTTTTACTGTAATGGCTTCGTGGTCCAATCTTTGCCTCATATAATGGCTTCGAAATTCATGGTCCGATCCTTGCCCCATCATGACTTCATCAGACCCAGACCCTATAATGGCTTTATGGTCCAGTCCTTGTCTATAATGGCTTCATGGTTTAAGCCTTGCCTCATTGATGGGTTCGTGGTTCAAACCTTGCCCCATAATGGCTTCGCGGTTCAGTCTTTGCCCCATGATGGCTTCGATCATGGTCCAGTCCTTGTCTATAATGGCTTCATGAGTCAAGCCTTGCCTCATGATGGGTTCATGGTTCAAGACTTGCCCCATAATGGCTTCATTGTCAATCCCTGTCCGGCCATAAAGGCTTCATGGTCAAATATTTCCTTCATGCATGATGGTTTCATCGTTCAACCCATGTCCTATAATGGCTTCTCGGTTCTTTCTTCTTCGTCCATCACTCAGACACTTTCCGATCATATGAGTACAGATGCGCCATGCTGCCGTTATGCGCCTAACTAAAATAGTTAGGCCCAGCATGTCCGAGCACAGAACTTCCAGAAGGTGGGGGGACTATTTATATGAAATTCCCCCCTCCCCCCGGTATCTCCACAGGGGCCTTTTCGGATCAATCCGTGTTCCACAATAGCTTCGTAGATTTGTATTTCATGCCAAAGGTTCGCTCCGCGTCGTTGCACTTTAGTTTTACCGTTACAGCGACCTTGAAAGGGGCCTTAATTTACAGACATGTTCCTAGTGACATACATCGTAGAGCACAACAAGGCATGAATGCCAAGTTCCTCAATCTTTGCTTAGAAAGGTGCTCAACCGAAAGCATACGGCCTACGGTTCAGCGGTCAGGTAGGTTATTTCTCTTTGGAATTGTGATCGGAGGTTATTAAATTAAAGAAGACAAGACAGGGACACACAAAAGAAGATAGACAGACTGGGAAAATATGTGGCAAGACAGGGAAGTGGAATCAGAGAGAACGAGAGGGAGAGATACCGTTGAAAGTGGTATTGACCCTTCTGAAGTGATGATCGATTAGCCTAGATGATGAGACTTCTTCAGTCGGATAATAAGAGAGAGAGAGAGAGAGAGAGAGAGAGAGAGAGAGAGAGAGAGAGAGAGAGAGAGTTTATTTTCTGTGTTGACTAACCCCAATATTAACTTATAGAAAGGCACTGACACGGCGCAAACTCCTGTCAAGAAAGACAGCTGGGATGATTTGGGCGGGTTTGTTTTTCCCCCTAACTCAACCAGCAAACAACACGAGGCATATTTATTTGAAGAACAGCCACAGCCCATTAGCAATGATGAGAAATGAGCAACTGTGCTGGACTAAAATACAAAAGAATAAAAACAGATTAGATGTAATTTTTCTGTTTCGTGATAATGAAATGAAATAGCAAGTGAAACTGTTTTACAATATCACTTTTTATGAATGATAAGTACCAGTTAGCTGAAACGTTCAATGGAGCTTCACGTTTTGTATAACAAAAGGGCCTATCATAACACAGTGACCGCTGATTTAAAAACAATTCTATTTATCATCATTTTATTTTCATAATTTTTATTTTACAACGTATTTTCTCAATAACATCTGAATAGTAATTTCACTATTATAAGCTTTAAGCTTGTTGCTGCTGTACATTTATTTGTTGTATTGTAAGTAGCCTATTACTTGACATGAAATTTTTAAAAAGTTGTCCCGATGGTAACTATTTTTAAAATCTGCATCATAATTGCACGCACGCACGCACGCACTCACTCACGCACACACGCACGCACGCACGCACGCACGCATGCACGCACACTCACACTGCATTCAGCAAAAATGAGGAGCTGTGAACTGTGGGGACGCACGAACAGGTCGCCTAAAGCAAATCTCGCAGGACGGATATAGAACGGCTCTGCGGAAGGACAAACTTCCACACCTGGGAACTTCTCACGCCACATACTAATTAGACCGTGAGCCGGAAAACGAAATCATGCACCCCCCCTGCGGATTTTTGCAGACCACTTTTTTTTTTAGTAGTCTGGACCCTAACAAACTCAAACTAAAAAAATCAGGATGTTTATCCTCAATCATCCGCTGGTTGAACTGTCAGGGACGTCTAGAAGTTACGCGCGTGCCGATACTTGAACTCCGTCATCTAAGAATACGCGTACATTAAATCTGGGACAATAATATAGTAGGGGAAGACGGGGTAAAAAGCGCATGGGCGGGTAAGAAGCCCACCCCAATTATCTCATGAAATAAAGAAAATTTCAGTCAAATTTGCCCATGAGACGAATGCTAGACATTAACGCTCGTCTCATGGGCAAAATGAGACTGAAATTTGCTTCATTTCATGAGATAATTGGGGTGGGCTTCTTACCCGCCCATGCGCTTTTTACCCCGTCTTCCACTATGCCTTTTTTGTACAAGTTTCTGACTTCAGTTTTGCTAAAATTACTTTTTACTTCTTTTGAAACAAAATTATTCACATTTTGATGGTTGAATTATAAAAATACAACTATTATTTCCAGTTAAATGGCAAACGGTAGTGTGGACATTCTCTTTTGCTGGTATAGTACCTATTTGCGTTTTACTAAGAAATGTGAAAGTCCTTTTGACATTCAACTCTCAATATTGTTTTTGTACATTAAAACATGAATTCAATATAGGGTAAGAAAGGCACAAACTGTCAGCCATCGTATGGTTTTACAATGCCATAAGCCTGACGTATGCCAACTTTCATTTTTGTTCTCGTGGATGGAGTGTTTTCTTAGTTTTGTTTGCTTAGGTTTCTTTAGGTTAGTTTTACATTCTAAACATAAAACACGCACTTTTCCTGCCATACAGTTCTAAAACAGCACATTCCTTTAGGTTTGATTGTGCTCTGGCTGATGGGATTCGAGTATCTGCATCTACTGAAGAGGGCTTTTTTTCTTTCTTTTTTGTTGCAAACGCAAGAAATTAAAATTATGTGTTTGCCAAAAGATATTAGGAAGCCATTTATTTTAAGAGGTAGTATCATTCCTAATGCATGGACATCAAAATGACTGCCCTTCATCACCCATAGTATTTCAATGTATGAACCTTACTAGAGTTACTACTGCTAAAATCTGCAGATTCAACGCTGCAAAACCACAATGGAAAGATATAAAAGAACTGTTGGACACTTTGTCTACATCATTATACATTATGAAAGACACAGCTAGGCCGGGTATAATAACAATAATAATAATAATAAACGGATATTTACATAGCGCTTTTTATCGAGCACAAAGCGCTTTACAATCAGCATTGAAACACTCACACACGCACACACACGCACAGCAGACACACACGCAAAACAGAAACACACTCACGTACGTGCACGCACGAGAGTGAACGCGTTCTTGCACACAGACATACACACACATATTTCATCAAACACACAGAAAACACATTCTCACTGAAATGCACACAAACTTAACCAAACATGCACTTGTACAAACACGCGCACGCGCACGCACACACGCACGCACGCACGCACGCACGCACACGCACGCACACACACACGCACGCACACGCACGCACACACACACACACACACACACACACACACACACACACACACACACACACACACACACACGCGCGCGCGCGCGCGCGCGCTGCGGACCGACACACATTTTAATAAACTCATGGAAACTACAGCTGTAGTTATTTCAGGTTATAGTATTATCGTATAGTGACAAACATAAAAAACATTTTGAGATTTGCAATCAGCAACAAAAAATGCATCACCGTTTTAAAGGATAAGAACATTTTACTACTCTAGAAAGAAGCAGATTTGTGAAGTGTGTGACTAAATCAGCAGAAGAAGAAACTAACATACCAGGCACACATGTCTGGAAAAGGCAGAACAACTCTTGAACTCTGCGGGACAAGATCTTTGTCAGGACTTTGACGATGCAAAGTGTAACAAAGGATGGCCATGGACAAAAAGCATGCAAGTTATCTATTTTCACTTATTGACAAAGTGTAACAATTAATTGATGGTCATGGACAAAAAGCATCCAAGTTATCTACTTACACTCGACAAAGTGTAATGAAGGATGGTCATGGATATATAGCATCCAAGTTATCTATTTTCACTTGTTGACAAAGTGTAATGAAGGATGGTCATGGATATATAGCATCCAAGTTATCTATTTTCACTTGTTGACAAAGTGTAATGAAGGATGGTCATGGATATATAGCATCCAAGTTATCTATTTTCACTTGTTGACAAAGTGTAATGAAGGATGGTCATGGATATATAGCATCCAAGTTATCTATTTTCACTTGTTGACAAAGTGTAATGAAGGATGGTCATGGATATATAGCATCCAAGTTATCTATTTTCACTTGTTGACAAAGTGTAATGAAGGATGGTCATGGATATATAGCATCCAAGTTATCTATTTTCACTCGACAAAGTGTAATAGACGATGGTCATGGATATATAGCATCCAAGTTATCTATTTTCACTTGTTGATAAAGTGTAATGAAGGATGGTCATGGATATATAGCATCCAAGTTATCTATTTTCACTTGTTGACAAAGTGTAATGAAGGATGGTCATGGATATATAGCATCCAAGTTATCTATTTTCACTTGTTGACAAAGTGTAATGAAGGATGGTCATGGATATATAGCATCCAAGTTATCTATTTTCACTTGTTGACAAAGTGTAATGAAGGATGGTCATGGATATATAGCATCCAAGTTATCTATTTTCACTTGTTGACAAAGTGTAATGAAGGATGGTCATGGATATATAGCATCCAAGTTATCTATTTTCACTTGTTGACAAAGTGTAATGAAGGATGGTCATGGATATATAGCATCCAAGTTATCTATTTTCACTCGACAAAGTGTAATAGACGATGGTCATGGATATATAGCATCCAAGTTATCTATTTTCACTTGTTGATAAAGTGTAATGAAGGATGGTCATGGATATATAGCATCCAAGTTATCTATTTTCACTTGTTGACAAAGTGTAATGAAGGATGGTCATGGATATATAGCATCCAAGTTATCTATTTTCACTTGTTGACAAAGTGTAATGAAGGATGGTCATGGATATATAGCATCCAAGTTATCTATTTTCACTTGTTGACAAAGTGTAATGAAGGATGGTCATGGATATATAGCATCCAAGTTATCTATTTTCACTTGTTGACAAAGTGTAATGAAGGATGGTCATGGATATATAGCATCCAAGTTATCTATTTTCACTTGTTGACAAAGTGTAATGAAGGATGGTCATGGATATATAGCATCCAAGTTATCTATTTCCACTTGTTGACAAAGTGTAACAAAAGATGGTCATGGATATATAGCATCCAAGTTATCTATTTTCACTTGTTGATAAAGTGTAATGAAGGATGGTCATGGATATATAGCATCCAAGTTATCTATTTTCACTTGTTGACAAAGTGTAATGAAGGATGGTCATGGATATATAGCATCCAAGTTATCTATTTTCACTGGACAAAGTGTAATAAATGATGGTCATGGATATATATAGCATCCAAGTTATCTATTTTCACTGGACAAAGTGTAATAAAGGATGGTCATGGGTATATAGGGGAAGACGGGGTAAAAAGCGCATGGGCGGGTAAGAAGCCCACCCCAATTATCTCATGAAATGAAGCAAATTTCAGTCTCATTTTGCCCATGAGACGAGCGTTAATGTCTAGCATTCGTCTCATGGGCAAATTTGACTGAAATTTTCTTTATTTCATGAGATAATTGGGGTGGGCTTCTTACCCGCCCATGCGCTTTTTACCCCGTCTTCCCCTAGCACCAGTGTGTCTCATTTTAATAAAGTTTGACAAATGCAGGCCCTGGACTGAAAGCACTAATAATCATTATAAGGGTTGTCTTCTTCTTTTGGCAAAGTTTGACGCTTAACCCTTTCACCGCCAAAGTCGCATTTTAGCACCACAGTGATTTATTACCTATGTCACTAAAAGGCATCTAATTGGGGTCTATTATCCAAAGACCCTATTGTCTTAGTTTTGGGAAGTAAGGATAGACCTTATTTTATATCTGTCATAGAAGAATCCCCAATACTGCAGATGGATTTTGTCCTCTACCCAGGTAAATTTAATGGACATTTTGGCTGAAATATGGCTGGCGGTGAAAGGGTTAAAATGTCCAAAAGAAAGGAATATTTGGGCCACTTACTAAATGGTCTATTATCAGAAGTCTGGGTGGTTTAAAAAAAAATCCTTTCCCGACGTGCATAGGCTATGCACCAATAACTATACACAGACACATAGAGAGACAGACAGAGAGAGAGAGAGAGAGAGAGAGACACACACACACACACACACACACACACACACACACACACACACACACACACACACACACACACACACACACACACACACACACACACACACACGTGCGTGCATGCACAAACCACAGAGAGAGAGAGAGAGAGAGAGAGAGAGAGAGAGAGAGAGAGAGAGAGAGAGAGAGAGAGAGAGAGAGAGAGAGAGAGAGAGAGAGAGAGAGAGAGAGAGAGAGAGAACAGCAGCAGGCTTACAGATCGAAGGGCCTACCTCTCGAAGAGTTGAAAACAAAACAATTTAAAAAATAAAGAAAGAAAGATGACAAGCCGTACGAACGTGCTCCCTGGCAGTGGATGTGAGCTTCACTAATCAATGCACCCGATAATTTGGTAGGCCTATTCATTTTGGTATCATTTTCTAAGTCACAGAGACTTGTGGGAATTCAGACAGCTCTCAGCTAGGGGAAGACGGGGTAAAAAGCGCATGGGCGGGTAAGAAGCCCACCCCAATTATCTCATGGAATGAAGCAAATTTCAGTCTCATTTTGCCCATGAGACGAGCGTTAATGTCTAGCATTCGTCTCATGGGCAAATTTGACTGAAATTTTCTTTATTTCATGAGATAATTGGGGTGGGCTTCTTACCCGCCCATGCGCTTTTTACCCCGTCTTCCCCTACTATACGGAGAGCGTGTCGCCATTAATGCAGCAACACCACCCACCCCATTTTTTTCTTTCTTTTTTTTTTTTTTTTTTTTTTTTTGGGGGGGGGGGGGGGGGTAGGGGCTCAGTAAACCCTAGCTATGTCAATTAATTTGGTTCAATATAGGCAGCGGGACTTTTCTTGCTCTTATTGAATTTTCACTGCCAGTGGAGTTGTTGGTGTGTTTTCTACACGCATAGAGCATACAGGTAAGACAGTCCAGGCCAATCATTCTGCTACTTTCTTTTTGACTGGCACCACACACACACACACACACACACGCGCGCGCGCGCACGCGCACGCACGCACACGCCGACACGCACGCACACGCACACACACACACACACACACACACACACCATTTAAATGTATAAGAGCATAGGCCTAAGGTGAGGCTCCCTCCTTGGTATCTTTCAAGAGGGAGCTCAACAACTTGTCTTTCTAATCTTGTCCACCACCTACGCATACACACACTTTATTTTTGTTTTGTTTTCCCCACACACACTTTGTCCCCAATTAGTTTTCTTATTATTTTATTTTCCGCATTGCGCAACCTCTGTAATGTCTACTGAGACGGCGTGACATGAACTTATGGAAGACTTGAACAGTCTATGTGCAAAAGGGAAGTAACTCACAATATCAATAACACGTCAATCAGTAGCTTAACCTTACCTCCCTTCAAACGAAAGGGGGCGTACGCTGTCAGATGACCCACATCGTCTGCAAACAACGTCAATGGAAGCTGCTGTAGCAGAGTGCAGCTTGTGACATCTTCCACTCTCTTAGATCTTGTTTTGATCATTTCTGAACGTTCACGACTTCAATAACATGGCAGACAACGAGCAAAAGGGACTGCAGTTTCTGCAAGAGGCTGATAAGAAACTGAAAACGTCAAAAGGTTTATTTGGATCTATGTTTGGGTGAGGTTGCTGATTCACTCATTCAGTGATTCACTGATTGTGGTTGTTTACTTCTTCAAGTTCTATATATAGTACTGTTCTAATCCTTTCTTTAGTCTACCCAACCTGGTCCACAACAATGATGGATTTTGCCTTCTGCTTCCAGTATTGAATTCTTGACAATATACAATATGAACAATTACCAAACTCTAAACTACAGGAATTTAATACATACATAGAAATACACAGGATGATGTCCGACTGCAGGCCACCCTAGGCCTCTTCTGTCGGCTCCGAGGTAGTGGTTACTTTGATAGTTTGATCGTGGTCGGCATTGTATTTGAAGGGTTCGTCCCTCCACAGTTTATCCAGGCGTGCTTCAAAAGATTGAACTGATGGCGCATTCACTACGTTGGCTGGCAGATTATTCCACATATCTACACTACGGCAGACAAAAGAGTTATTTCTTAGATTTAAATTTATCCGGTGTTTTGCCACTTTGTATTGATGACCACGAGTGTATTGCTCTGAATTATGCCGTGGTATAAACTTAGACACCTGGCTGTCGTATTTTCCTGTGAGAATTTTATACATTTCAATCATGTCTCCTCTTGCTCTTCTATATTTTAGTGTTGGTAGCCCTAGTTTAGTTTCCTCAGTCGTTCTTCATAATTTAGGTCTTTCAATCCTGGTACTAGTCTTGTCGCTCTTCTCTGAACATTCTCTAATACAATTTCTTGTCTCTTATATAGTGGTGACCAAACTTGATTTGCATATTCTACATGGAGTCTAACCAGTGACTTGTATAGTAGTAGAAACGTACGTTCGTTCATAAACTGGTATGTTCTTCTGATAATTCCCATGATAGCGTTAGCCTTGTTGACCTTATTATTTATATGTTCGTCAAATTTGAGTTTCTCGTCTATAAACACTCCAATATCTTTTTCCATCTCGGATTGCTTGAGAGCTACCTTGTCTGGACCCATTGTGTATTCATGTTTTTCTTTGTTTGCACTGCCAATCCGCATTGAAGCACACTTGTCTGGATGAAACTTGAGTAGTGAGTGACTGGTCCA
Source organism: Phymorhynchus buccinoides (assembly GCA_017654935.2). NCBI lineage: Eukaryota > Metazoa > Mollusca > Gastropoda > Neogastropoda > Raphitomidae > Phymorhynchus > Phymorhynchus buccinoides. The sequence goes on from CM065684.1 coordinate 20,763,693, forward strand.
ATCGTGCATATTGTCAATGTCCGCTTGTAGTTTGTCGCAGTCATTGTGATTGTCTGTGAGGATCTCCCTAAAACTTTTTGTATCATCTGCAAAAAGGAAAATTTCAGAATTGCTAGCAACCTCCGGAAGTACTGTAGTAGCCAAAACCCAATGTTGTTTATGGCGCCCTGTTTTTAATTTATGATCATTGTTGTGGACCAGGATGTACGTAGCCAAACCACTAGGTACTGGTTTCTATACTTTCAATTATAATGTCAACCAATGATCAATTCAAGTTGCACTGCAGTCACTGAGTCAGCAGGTTTACGAGGATAGTCAGTATTTTAACACACATGTAATGTATGCAGTTAAAGAATGGAATAAATTTCTTCTTCTTCTTCTTCTTCTTCAATCGCTCAGACAGTTTCCTGTCAATTATGAGTGCAGATGCATCATGCTGCCATTATGCACCTAAGTAAGAAATAATTAGGCCCAGCATGTCCGACTTCGGCTGGAGGAAATCTGAAAGCGTTTATTGAAAAAAGACAGGAGAATGGACTGGTAAGGCAGAAAGATAGTAGATGACAGCAAGCAAAGAGAAAAGGCAGAGTCAAAGAGAGTGACAGTTTAGAGGAAGTTACAAGCACAGAACTTCCAGAAAGTGGGGGCACTATTTTTAGAACTATTTATACAAAAGATCCCCCGGTATCCCCACGCCACGGGGGGGGGAATAAATTGAATACAATGTTTTTAAAATGTTGAAGTTTCCAACAACTCATGTGACGGGGTGGTTTCACTTTCAGGGGTGGCTCCGGTAAGCAGGAGGATGCAGCGGACCTGTACGTGAGGGCAGCCAACGCTTTCAAGATGGCAAAGAAGTGGTCCAGTAAGTACCTACCATCACTGGCATCAGACATCAACATTTTCAGAACATTTGCTCCCCCGAAGTCGGAGTGTGGCTGCCCTTGTGGTGGGGTAATACAAAAACCGGTCAAACACGTAATGTTCTCATCCATAGCTGATCAATCAATGCATTTGTATGATAATGTTCAAGTGCTTCCGCTGTTGGGGTGATCCCTGGAGTCCTTTAGCCAGGGTACGACAACAACAACACTTTAGAGGATTAAGAATTTGCAGGCAGAGGATTTGTTTGTGGTGGCAGATGTTTAGCTTTTGTTGGTGTTGTTGTTGTTGTTGTTGCTGAATTGGATATTTATTTTCAAATGGCAATTTAAAGTGATTTATTTCGGAATCATGCCTTTTTGGGTCATGTTTAGGATGATTTATGTGATATCCTTCTAGTTTCTTGGGTCTTGATGGCCCGCTACCGCGGTTTTCAAGACTGGACTTAGACAATTCTGACGCCTGATCATGCTGGTGCAATGGGTTTCTTTCTTCTTTTCCAGTTGTATACTACATGTACTGCAATCTGATCTTAAAAATAGCGTTTTTGTTGTTGTATTTGTAAGTCTTTGAAGCCATTTGAATAAAGTCGGAGGAATGAGTTTGCTATGTTTTCTTGACCTTATATATTGGAAAATATGTGCATTTAATACAAAGTAGTATCACTTCATTTGATCATGTGTTGGAATTATATCATTATCAGTCAAAAATCAATGTTTAAAACGTTTTGTTGTTGCTGCCTTTAAGTGAGTTGAAAAAGTGTATAGACTGTATCTTTGACAAAGCATGACATTTGAATGACATCCCTCTTAAAAAATAAACAAATAATGATAATGGAAGTGAAGTATATCAATTCATGTTGTTTGTTATTCTTTTGTTTGGAATTTTGTTTGTTTGTTTGCTTGGTGAAGTTTTGAACGCAAGTGGTTGAATTCTAACAGTGGCAGGAGAGGCTTTCTGTAAGGCAGCAGAACTGCAGTTGTGCATGGGCAGTAAACACGAGGGGGCTACGCGCTTTGTGGACGCCGGAAACTGCTACCGCAAAGGAGACGCCAATGGTGATTGTAATTTTTAAAAACTTTCATCGCCACTGTCGCCTCTTGGCACCACAATGAGTTAACACCCATGTCACTAAAATGCATCAATAGAGGGTCTGGTATCCAGTGACTTTATGTTCTTAATTTTGGGAGGTAAGGACAGGCCTTATTTTATGCACGTCACAGACGAATCCTCAATATTGCAGACACAATCTTTTCTCTGCCCAGATAAGTTTATTGGTAATTTTTGGCTGAGGAATGGCTAGTGTTCAAAGGGTTAAATCCATCGTTATCATTTACATTTGTTTTTCTTGTTGTTGCTGTTGGCCCCAGATGCTAATTTTACTGTAATGTGTCATCCATCTTGTTACCATTTCTCTCATATAACAAAAATGGGGGGAGGGGGTTGGGTACCTGTTTTATTAATTGAAATGAATATATGTGCCAGATGAAGCAATTGGTATATCTATTCTATCATCCTTACCATTCCACTACAAAGTGCATATTTGTACAAGATTAGCTTGGAAGACAGAAACAAAATCAAGAGTGTCTTACTACCACAACTCCCAATCCACGTAACTTCCGGTGTAGCAGACTACTCACTTTCTTTCAAGCTAGCATGGAAGGCAGGCTTGTTATTCTGTTTCTCCAGGAATTTTTTCTCCTGCTTTCAGCTTAATGAGTGTCTTTTGTTTTCCTTTGGTTTTCTTTGTGTTGCTTTGCTACTTGGGTAAGTTCGTTCGGCCCCCCCCCCTTTTTGGTTGTAATCTTTGTGAAGATTTCGGGCCTGTTGGTCAAAAGGTGGGCATGGCTTCTGGCTTCGGGTTTCGCGTTATGGAATCTACTCCTTCTAAAAAAAGTTGTAGATTCTTCGGCGTTAGTTGGCAAACCTTCAAGTAGTTCAACTAAGGAACCTCAGCCTACTCCTCCCAGGGATGACAAGGGCCGTTTTCTAAAATCGAGTCCTTCAGAGAAGTCTTTGTCCAAGTCAAAATCTCGGTCAAGGAGTTCGAGTAAGTCTCATTCTTCGCGTTCGGTTCAAGATACAAAGCAAGTGGTGTCGGAGTTGCTGGCTCATTTGCGTTCTACGGGCGAATTGTCTTCGGCCATGCCGTTCTCCTTCTCCCAAGTGGACTCGGCTGGTTTGGTCCAGCACATTTCGGTGGATGATTCTCATGTTGATTTGTTGGGTGTTTTGGACGATGACCCGGCCTTTTCGACGGTCGGTCTTCCACTCCAGGATTCGTTGTCCGTTGAAGATCTCTCACGGATGGAGCTGCAAACCGGCATCCGGGTTTTTCCCGAACAAGGTCAGTACGGCTCTTCTAGCCAAGCTAGCTCCCGTACCCCATTGGTTCCTGGCGTTCATGATACCGCACGGGCACTTCCGGTTCTGGAAGAAGAAGCTGCGAAGAAACCGGTGGTGCTGTCCGACTTGTCTTACAGAGCTATAGACAACCGGGCGGTACCCACCGATGCCACCATTACGCCGCCTGATGCCGGCCGAAAAACGGACGATGCCGCTAATGGGGGTAGCTTCCCTGGCGACGGCAGCCTCGGTGCCTTAGGCACCGGGCCGGCATCCGCACCCGGGGTTCTCCGGAGCGGACCGGCCACGGCGACATGGTCACGCGGGTCCACCACGGGCACGGCGGCTACGTCCTCTGCCGTGGGTGGTCCCCAGGCCCAGGACCGTACGACGGCGGGCATTCAGTCCATGGGACGTTTGCCTCGGCCCGTACCGGTCACGCCCGTTACCGCTGGTATGGTTCCACCGGTTTCAGGGCAGGTTCCTCAGCGGTCCTACTCTCACCAGGAAGTTATGGACCTTTTGTCGCGTCGTTCTTCCTTGGGTCAGTCAGCTCAGCCGGCGGCGTCGGTTACGGCTTCGGATCACACGGTGGATCCTATGGAAGAGGATTTTTCTGATCCTTCTGTTTCTGGCATACAAGGGTATCTGGCGGCCTTGCAGCCTTACTGCCAGGATGTTGTCACAGTGGAGTCCTCTCAGGTTCTGCCCCAGGATGATGCTTTCGGTACCCTTCAGTCTCGGCGTGGTCATAGACTGGTCTTGCAGTGCTCTTCGTCGATTTGTGATGCTCTCGATTTGGCTGACACACACATGTGGTCTAGAGCTAAACAGTCTAGAAGGGAACAGGAGGTGTCCCCACCTATTCCTTCTCTGTCCGGTTCATGTCCTGTGGTTCCTCAGTTCGCCCCAGTTCTTCCCATGGAGAGTGAGTTTTTGCCGATTCCAGCCTTTTCGGCTCTTTCCCAGGAGGAAATTTCTGATCTTGGTCTGTTGCTGAATGGTCCTTCCATCAGGTCGGTGTCCATCCCTGCCAAGTCTTACTTGGCTCTGGAGAAGGCTGTCTCGCAATCGTTGATGCATTGTTCCACGGCTACTTCTATGCTGCACGGTCTTCCCACTCTGTTGGGCAGGACCTCCACGGGCCGTCCTGAGGATTTTCGTCTGGCGGATGCCATTGATGAGCAGGCTTTAGGCTGCCTTCTGTCAGCCTTGCGTGATTCAGTTCAACTCACCGCTCTGGGCCTCGCTACCTTGCGTAGTAGGCTTTCGGCCTTTTTCAGGGATCAAGCTCTCCAACAGTCCTCTCTTGCCATGTTGGAGGTGGAACGTCGTGCCCTTCGTTCGGACCCAATCCCTTCCTCAGGAATTTTTGCTTCGGCAAGGGTGTCCAAAGTTAAGGAGGCGTGTTCGGGTCGTCAGTCTCTCTCTCACAATGACAGGGTCCTGGCTACTTTGCAGACCTTGGCGGCTAGGGCTAGGCCACCCTCTCGTTCTGCTTCTGTGTCTCCTGCTCGTTTCCAGCAGCGTGGTGCGTTTTCAGCCCGTCGGGCCTCTTCTTCTTCCTCTCGCTTTCGTACTCCACAGCCGTTGAGGAACTCGTTCCATGGCTCTTCTCAGCCGTACCCTTCTCCTTCGGCTCGGGGCAGGCCCTTCCAGCGCGGTGCAAATCGCTCTACTCGTTTTCAGAACTCAAAACGCTACCCTCCTTTTCAGTAGGGCCCGCGCGGCTTCGGGTGGATCCCGAGTTGGCTGTTCCATCAAGTGTGGACTCTCTGGCTCAGCATCACCTTCAGTGGTCTCTGCTGTCAGTCAGCTCTTGGATCCTCCGTGTCGTGCGGGATGGGTTCCGCTTTCCGCTGCTCGCGGAACCTCCTCTCTCGCGGGTGCCTATTGTCTTTCCTCCCCCTGCAGATCCTCTTCGCTTTCAGATCTTGGACGCAGAGGTCAAGTCCCTTCTGGACAAGGGTGCTGTGATTCCAGTACCCAACCCGGGCCCGGGTTTCTACTCGCGCATGTTCACTGTACCAAAGAAGAACGGCGAGTTCCGTCCAGTGCTGGACTTGTCTCCTCTCAATGCTTTTCTGCGCCCCATGGCGTTCAGAATGGAGACGGCTGCTTCGGTTCGCAACTTCATCCAGCCGGGGGATTGGGCGACTTCCATAGACCTCAAGGATGCCTATTTCCATGTTTCGATCCACCCAGATCGAAGGCATCTCTTGAGGTTCGTATGGGGGAACACGACTTATCAGTTCGTAGCCCTTCCCTTCGGGCTCTCTCTGGCCCCATGGATTTTCACCATGGTGGTCAGGGAGTTCGTCGGCGTGGCCAGGTCCAGGGGGATCCGTCTCAAGGTGTACCTGGACGACTGGCTCACCTTGGCTCAGTCCAGGGACCGGTGCCAGGAACACACCTCGGAGCTCCAGGACCTAACCGTCCAGGTTGGCTTCAACGTGAACGTCAAAAAGTCGGATTTGACTCCGGCCCAGGAATTCAAATATCTGGGGATGGTATTCAATACCCAGACGTTCACGGTCTGTCCGTCTTCGGATCGGATCCAGTCCATTCAGTCCTTTCTGGAAAGCCTTCTGTTGGCGGGTTCAGCAACGGTTCGTCAACTTCTCAAGTTGCTGGGCTTCATGGAGTCCTTGGCAGACCTCTTGCCTCTGGGTCGTCTGCACAAGCGTCCTCTACAACGGAAGTGTGCGGAACTCGGGGTTTCTCATCTTCCTCTGGAATCTCAGATCGTTTTGGGCCCGTGGTTTCGCAGTTCAGTCCTCCAGTGGTTGGACCCGGTTTGGCTGGGGTCCTCAGTTCCCATTCGGCCTCTCCACCATCAAGAATTCCTTTTCACGGATGCGTCAAAGGAAGGTTGGGGGGCTCATCTGGACCGGCGGGAGGTTTCGGGGTTGTGGTCCGAAGCAGAGTCGTCTCTCCACATCAATTTTCTGGAGATGGAGGCGGTTTCACTCGCGCTCAAAGCACTACTTCCCCTGCTACGAGGCAAGTGGGTCACAGTTTGTGGCGACAACACCACGTGCCTCTCATACCTTCGGCGTCAGGGGGGCACGAAATCGCCTTCACTCTCCAGGAAGGCAGAGGAGATCCTGCTTTGGACTGCACGGAATTCCATTCATCTAACCGTGGAGTTCATTCCCGGGAAGCTGAATGTTCTCGCCGACCAGCTGAGCCGTTCCAACCAGGTGATTGCAACGGAGTGGACTCTCGTCCATCGGGTCCTTCAACCCCTTTGGTCGATGTGGGGAAAGCCACACGTCGACTTGTTTGCAACTCGCTTCAGCCGGCGTCTTCCGCTCTTCGTCTCCCCGATGGCAGATCCCTTGGCATGGGCAAGGAATGCCTTCAGTCTCCAGTGGACGGGTCTGTGGGCCTACGCCTACCCACCCACAGCTCTTCTTCCAAGGGTGTTGGAAAAGTGCGCTCGGGAGCGTCCTGCTCTCATTCTCATAGCGCCAAGATGGGAAAACAGTCCGTGGTTCCCCGAGCTGTTAGCTCTCACCCACGTGCCGGGTGTTCCCATCCAGTTGACCCCAAGGTCTCTGGTTCAACCGCGCACAGGCGTTCCGCATCGAAATCCTGCCGTCCTTCATCTGACCGCTTGGCTACTTTGCGGTCAGAGTTGCGGTCACAGGGTCTGAGAAGTGAAGCCATTGAAGTGATTCTTCAATCCCGCCGTCAAAGCACTAATACCTTGTATTCCTTGCGTTGGACCTCTTGGTTCAATTTCTGTACAGTTGAGTCTTTTTCTCCTTTGCACCCGACTGGTGCTCAGTTTGTTTCCTTTTTGTCTCATTTGCATAATGAGAAGGGCCTCTTGGCCCAAACTTTGTCAGGTTATAAGTCGGCGGTTATTAGCACTATTTCTATTGCTACTGGTCGTCAACCTTCCTTTGCTTCTTCTGTTTTGGTTTCCCATTTTTTGGATGGTTTGCGTAATAAGTCAATTCGCCCGACCATCAGACTTCCGCAATGGGACGTTTTTCTTGTGCTTCACGTTCTCAGGTCAGAATGTGAACCGCTTTCTTCGTTATCTTTTAAGCTTCTTTCTTTTAAGACGCTTTTCCTTGTTAGTCTTGCCTTAGCGAGACGTGTGAGTGGTATCCACGCTCTTAGTGGTTTAGTTAATGATTATGAGTTCGCGGAGGATGGTTCCTCGATCTCCCTGTCTTTTCTACCGGAATTCCGTGCGAAAAATCAATCGGCTCAGCAAGCTTCTCCGTTGGTTGTTATCGAGAGTCTCTCTAACATCCTCGCTCCGGACGATGAGGATAGATGTCTGTGCCCGGTTCGCTGTTTGCGCACGTATCTCCTTCGGTCAGCCTCGTTCCGTAGCCAGAAGCGCCGCCTTTTCATTTCTTTGAATTCCAATTATTCAAACGATATCCGTAAGGCCACTTTGGCTCGCTGGTTAGTCGAGTTGATTCGACTAGCCTACTCCCACGCCGATCGTTCTGCGCCCCCAGGTATACGGGCTCACGAAGTTAGGGCTATTAGCACCTCACTAGCCTTGGTCAGGGGTGTTCCAGTCCCTGCCATTATGTCCTCCGCCTTCTGGAAGTCGGAGACTACCTTTACCTCTTACTATCTGCGCGAGTTTTCCACTCTCCGGCAGGACAACACTTTTGGTATTCGCCGTGCTGTGTTGTCCTCCAAGACGGTGTCCTTTTGAGGTATGACTTTTGTCTGTTTGTTTTTATAGACTTATTTTAAGTCTTTTGGGGGATATGTAACATGCTTTGCGGATTTACCTTCTTATTTTAGAGGGTATGTGTGTGTTTATGTGATATCTCTGTCATGGTTTGTTCCGTGGTCTCAGAGTAGTGCTTTACCATTACCCTCCTCCTTGTTGGTAATCTTGCACTTTGTAGTGGAATGGTAAGGATGATAGAATAGATTGAGGAATTTTTATTAATTCTACTATCTATTTTATCTATATACTTACCATTCCACTACATTTAATTGACCCTCCCACCTCCCTCCTAATGGTTTTTGAATGTGTACCTTCCCTTTCATTGGGTGCTTGCTTTCAAGAAAGTGAGTAGTCTGCTACACCGGAAGTTACGTGGATTGGGAGTTGTGGTAGTAAGACACTCTTGATTTTGTTTCTGTCTTCCAAGCTAATCTTGTACAAATATGCACTTTGTAGTGGAATGGTAAGTATATAGATAAAATAGATAGTAGAATTAATAAAAATTCCTCAGTCATTAGAAAACTTCCATTAATGATAATGGTATTGTGTGTTCTTTACTTTGTAGGTTTCTTCATAATCTCAGGTGGTTTGTACATACGCTTAGTGTTAATTGAACAAGTTTGGTTTGTCATTTGCCTCGTCTTCAAGAATAAAAAAACCCAGGTTTACAGTGTGTGTTCAAATCTGTATTGTCCTGGTGTATAAAATATGTGCCTTTAGGTATTGTGTCTGAGTTGTGACTTACATACATGTGTGAATACAGATGAACTCTCTCTCTCTTTTTTAATCAGCGGCTGTCAACTGTATGCAAAGGGCCATTGAAATCTACACAGACATGGTGAGAATACATGTATTGTTACACATTTGTGTTGGTTCCATAGAGAGGTATATGTGTGCAGCCTGGTGTGTGTATGTGTGTGTGTGTGCATGTCTGTGCGTCTGTGTATGTGTATGTGTGTGTTTATGCTTATTTGGGGGTTTTTTAGTTAGTAGATGCACTTTCTATTTTGAAATACATCATTCCTGTTTGTGCTTTGTAAGAACTTGCCGTATTTTACGGACATTAGGGCGATACTTTTTCCTAGACTGAGACCCCTGCACCTTATGATGTGACTGATAATATAGTAAGAAACTATAATAACAAAATCTGAATTTTGTGTCAAATTTGGGGGGTGCGCCTTATAATCAGGTGCGCCTTGTAGTCCGTAAAATAGGGTATATATAAATTACAAAAGAGCGCAAAATACATTTCTTTTTCATTCTGATTACAGCCCTATATAAAAAGTTGCATATTAGTAGATTAGTACTTAAAACAAAAATTAAAGGCTGAATTTTAGAATCAGCATTTATGCTAGCTGATGAGTGATGTTCACATAAAATAGCTCCTTGTATTGCTGTAGTGTTTGTTGTCAGTTACTGTTATACATGTACAGCAACTTTCTGTGATTCAGGGACGCTTCACAATGGCTGCCAAGCATCACATTACGGTGGCAGAAATGTACGAGACAGACCTTGCTGACATGGAAAAGGTAATGACGTTTCACGTTTGTTCGTTCGTTTGATTTGATTAGTACCGAAAGAATGCTGTTCTTGTGCCTCAAATTTGAAAACGAATTTGTCTACTTATGACACACAACAACAAAAAAGAAACAAGACGTTAATGCTGTGGCTGGCTGTCTACCGTCTCTCTGCATCTGTCCCAGTGTTTGTTCATCTGTCCACCTGTTTTTGTGTCTTTGTCACCACATATTTGTATGCATAAAAAACCTCTATAAACCCATACAAAAGATATGTTATTGAGTTTTTTTGAATTTATTTGGAAAATGTAAAGAAAAAGAAGATTACAAAAAAAGAAAAAAGAGTTGCACCATGGCTGACTGGTGCACCTCCAGGTCTCTAGGATCTGTGCTGCTGCGGTGTGTGTGTGTGTGAGTATGATATTAAACGGGTTAGTATAAGGTGAAAAAAGAAGAAGAAAAAGAGAAGTTAATGCTGATTACATGAACAGGACACTTTGTTTGCTTTTCTTGATTGATTGATTGATTAATTTATGTATTTATTTGTGGATGTTTATGAGAAACCCATATGTAACCACACAACACAAGTCAACTAACCTAAAAATACCAAATTTATATTTAGGACGTGCTTATGTCTATTTATATGTATTCTACTAAAATCCAAAATAAAATGTCAAAATTTGAGTTCTCTGTTTTTTTCATCAGGCAGTTGCCAACTATGAGCAAGCAGCGGATTACTATCAAGGAGAGGGATCCAACAGGTATGGTGTTATGATAAATAAGTACCTGTCATTAAATATCTACCTCTCGCATGTTTTGTCTGTACCCTGTCTAACATTCTAACCCTATGGGTGCTTTTTTGTATGGCCACCAGCCAGGTAATTCTTGACCCATAATTTTGTACTTCAAACTCATTCCGGACGAATTATGAGCAGGAGGGAGAAAATGTCAAGGCCTACTTACGAGTATTTGCGATAAAGCGATGTACAAGTCTATAAATCCATAATCCGTTCAATCCAATTCACAATTTTTGAGACAAACAAACGATTCTGATTGGCTACGCTATGGGTTCTACTTCTAATGCGCATGCGCAAAATGTAAATATTTCATAGGACTACTTATTCATTATGACAATGGACTGTATGTGAGGACACTGTGTGAGTTATATGCCTTAAACTGCTGTTGAGTTATACAACAAAAAGGCATGTTTTGTCTGTGTTCTGTCAGTATCATTCTGGAAGTTAATGGTGTGGGTGCTTTTTTGTATGGCACACCAGCCAGGTCATTCTTGACCATAGCATAATTTTGTACTTCATTTAACTCATTCCGGACGAATTAAACAGTATACTCAAATATAGAACAGGAGAACGCCTGTCAGGGCCTAAAAAATACGAGTATTTTCGGCACAGCAATTTCAAAGTCTAAAATCCATGGGTTTTTTCAATCCAAACCACGTTTTTTGAGTTACGGCTCTTCATCACTGTTCCAGCTTTCGGTTTACTTATGTTTGGTTCTTTTCTCTTAATTTTTAATGTTAAAAATGTAAAATCAAATTGGCCCTAGACAAGCGTCAGAAAATACTCCCATACGTTTTGATTAACAGTGATAAGGAGTTTAATGATTCCGATTTTAATGCATAAAACCACGATTTTTGCAGTGTCGTGTAGTTGTTTGTTTGCAATGAGTAATGTTGTCAAAACTGAATCATTGACAGTGTGAGTTTTGTTGCGCTTCTTATTTGTTATAGTATTTATTTTCTAGGCAGCCCCAGGCCAGTAATAGAGTTTACATAAGGAAGTGAAGTCCTAAAGGAGTTATTACACAATATGCGTATCTTTATTCTTAAACTAAACTCTGTGTTACATGATCTGATATGTAGATTTTAATGCCCATAATAATAATGTTTTAAAAGCAAGCATATTACATACTGTTTGTTTATCGTGGTGATTATCCATAGTCTTTTTGGTAAATGTAAAGATGTGCCCCCCCCCCGCCTTACGTTTCTCAGCTCTCCCCACATTTTCACACGTGCCTTTCTGACCAAACGTTAAGCTGTATCTTATGAACTTTTTGAACTAATTATCTGTTGAATAATTAATCGCAGTCATGATAAAGGTCATTATCTAATAGGACCCCCCCCCTATGTAGTGCAGTACACACAACAGCCCGCGGAGCATTTGTCACAGTCCTGGTTCATTGCGGTTTTTTTCTGTCTTGCCTTTATCTTCTACTATTATTGAATGCATGTGTTTAATTATGTAAATGGATGAAAATGAGTGTTAAATTTAGCAAACGATAGAGGATGAAGTACTCAATCTGCAGTAAGAAAGGCAAGACTGACAAAATGGAAAGAACCGAGAAATGGAGGAGGGGGGAGGGCGCATCTTTACCTTTACCGTGTTTTTAAACGTAAATATTTTTATATCTTCTCTGCCTCTTTTGAATACAATAATACAGTGTAGTTGACAACCCCTCATGAATTTATATCTTCTACCAGTGAATATTTGAGCAAAATCGTCATCATGGGGTGTTGATTTTCTGGTTTGAAAACTGAGTGTGCATTGCCATATTGGTGACAGGATATTTTGTGATCACACTTTTCTGTTCTGTTTGCAACAGTTCAGCCAACAAATGCTTGTCCAAAGTTGCTGATTACTCGGCTCAGTTGGAGAACTATGAGAAGGCTATTGAAATCTATGAACAGGTTTGTCACCACATTGGTGTTTTTTTTATCAACCTTTGTGTATGTGTTTTTTTCTCTTATGTGGTTATATGCCAAGCATGGGGTGGCAATACCTGTCAACTAGTGTGTAGTCAGGTTTTGGGGGGACATGGAGCATGTTCATTAATTTGATTTCAGTTTGAGTGGAGCTATGTTTACAGATGTTTGTATTTTTCAATCAGTGCATATATAAAGAGAATAAAATTTTACACTCAATAACATTTTTATGAAAATTTTGCTGTCATCGGAGTTGCTGCCAGCAGCTAAACTTTTTCTCCGTCATATATAAACATTACAAGTTAGCCAGTTACAATGATAAGGACAGATAAGATCTGCTCTTAAGATATAGAAGAAATAGAATGAGGTACTCTTGTGATTTCAAGTTCAAAATGTTTGGAGGAAAAGACAAACGCTTAGTTGATGAATCCTCAATAGAATTGTCTTTTACAGTGGAGTACTCTTAACACAAAATTCATGGGACAAAGATGTCTTGTGTGTGTCAACCATTTTCAACAGAACTGCAGTCAAAAATGTGAAACTGAAGTTCTGCTACTGAACGCATAGTACGTAGTGCTGCAGACAACACACTTTGTGCAAGACTTAAGAACACGCATGCACAGTTCGTACTTTCCGACTTCCAACTTCCTGACTAGCACATGGCACAGTAGATGAACATTTGAGCTTTGTGATGGCTTTTGCAAAGTTTGTAAGGAAATATTTGGTGGCTCCAGCTTCATTTAGTGCTATCAATAACAATCGGACCAAGCTTTTGTTTGTGTGTTAACCATATTTCATGTTGTGCTGAGAAGAAAGTCTGTGTGTAAAACAATCTTTTTTAAGTAGTAATAAAGAGGGATTTTATCCGTTCAAACAGATTTGTGTGTGTTAACCAATATTTTGTGTTATCCAGCTTTGTACTAGCAGCTTTATTAATACTAATATACTTGTTACGGTACCATAGCCGATGAGATTTAACCGAGGCGTGGTTACTGCTACACATATCTGTATTGTTAAAAAAATCAGGACTTTACTGGTGTTGCACTGCCTCTGTGCATTGCCTCCAGTATTGTTCTCACCATCTTTGTATTTACAAATGTCCCATATGTGTCTATGACCGAGAGGACGTAAAACACCATTTTTCATTCATTCATCCAGCTTTGTACCGCAGTTCGTTCGATACTCAGTATACACCATCTGTATTGTTAAAAATTTGGGACTTTCAACTGCCTCTGGGCATTGCCTCCAGGATCATTCCCACCATCTTTATATCTACTAATGTCCCATATGTGTCTGTTCCAGACCAGAGGACGTTAAGCAGAATTTCATCATTCATACAGCTTTATGTTAAGTGTACTTCACTGTATAAGAAAAATAGTTTACAATTATACTTATAACTGTATTGTTAAAAATTCGGGACTTTACTGGTGTTGCACTGCCTCTGGGCATTGCCTCCAGGATCGTTCCCACCATCTTTATATCTACTAATGTCCCATATGTGTCTGTTCCAGACCGAGAGGACGTAAAACACCATTTTTCATTCTTCATCCAGCTTTGTGTTAAGTGTACTTCACTATACAGTGGAACCTCCCTTATAAAACCTTCAAAAATCATCCAAAATAAGGTCTTATAAGGGAGGGGCCTTATAAGGGAGGTAGTTTTAATACTTACAAAGAAGGGCAATGTCTCTGACAAGTAGGTCTTATGTGTAAGGGACCCTTATAATGGGAGGTCTTATAAGGGAGGTTCCACTGTATAAGAAAAATATGTTACGAAGGTTCAGCGTGTTATACTGTTTCATCACTGATGTTGTTCGTCTCCTGGTGGTTTTCCTCAGCTGGGGATGTTCGCCATGGACAACAGTCTGCTGAAGTACAGCGCCAAGGACCACTTCTTCCGGGCTTGCGTCTGCCACATGTGTGTGGACCTGGTCAACACCCAGCTGTCTGTGCAGAAGTACGAAGAACTCTTCCCCGCTTTCACCGACTCCAGAGAATGCAAACTGATCAAGGTAAGAGGGAAACAAAGGCATACCGTAAAAACTGGACTGTGAGATGCACCTGTATGTAAGCCGCATCCCTTAAATTGGGCATTTGCCACGTGAGGACGACCTTGAAATTCACCGAGTTGAACTTAGAGAGTTGAGTTAGAAAGGTCAGCGTGACTCGGGTAAAACGAGTGCAGGCAAATTAGTAGTCTAGTATAGAGAATGAACACTCGTGGCAAATGCCCTATTGCCAAAATATTAGGTATTTATTCACATATAAGCCGCACCAGTTTATAAGCCGCAGAGAACACCGAGTTGAACTTGGAGAGATGAGTTAGAAAGGTCAGCGTAACTCGGGCAGAACGAGTGCGGGCAAATTAGTAGTCTAGTATAGAGAACGAACACTCGTGGCAAATGCCCTATTGCCAAAATATTAGGTATTTATCCACACATAAGCCGCACCAGTTTATAAGCCGCAAAGAAAATTAAATGTGCACAAAGCAACAAATATATAAATTCTTCTATCAGAACATGAGTGTGCAATGCTCTCAGATACTTTAAACATGAGATTTGAATCTATTGATTACCAAAAAATAGGCTGAAGAATGTGTCCAGAAACAGATTTAATCATACTGATAAATATAGAATGGAAAAAAATCCACAGATAAGCCGCATCAGTCTATAAGCCGCATAGGCCAAAGTTGAGGAAAAAAGTAGCGGTTTATAGTCCACATTTTACGGTAGTTTTGTGGTGGTGGGGATTGGGGTGTCAACATAGGTGCTGGTGGAAACAAAACCCATCAGAACTGGACTGAGGATTTGAGCATGGCCACCAGGATTGTGGAAGAAAGATGGTTATTGACACAAGTCTTTATTGTTGTGTTGCCCCCCACCCCGCCCCAAGCAAGCTAGTTGCAGTATGTAGTATGTGGTTCTTTGTATGTTTTTGTGTGTTGCTCCTAAGCTCTTGCATGGGTGCTACTCTTTCAGTTTTACACTGATTTCAGTATTTTTAATTTTACCAGAAATTTAACTTCAGGTTTTTTTAATTCATCCAATTTTTTTAATTTTTTTTAAACAAAATTTGACCACAAGCGAGTTGGGGCGTTTTGAACTTGGTTGTTCTGTCTTAGAAGTTTACAAAGGCAATGTAATCATTTTACAAGGCTTATCAGACTCAAACTGTCTCTGTCTATCATTTTAACTGTCTGTCTGTCTCGTCATCTCTCTCTCTTAAGTTGCCCCCCCCCCCCGTCCCCCAGGGCTCTGCCCGTCCGACAGGGCTCTGCCCCTATACCCTGCCAGGGCCATGGGTCCCTGGATCCCTGCCTTTCAGTTTTTTTTCATTTTGGGGAGTTGCACCCATGCTCTTGTGAGTTGTACATACCGGTACTATGCTGGTTGTGTCTAATGATCGTAGAAGAGAGTGAATCATCATTGGTGTCTGTAACAAGTTTGTACATTGTTGCTTAGTAATGACACAGGATTGAAGAATATCCTTTTTTTCATTTTTTTTTTCAAGATGTGTGTATGTAAATGTTGGTCAACATGTGCATATGTCAGGGTGTGTGCATGGGCCTGTGCATGTTTGTGTATACGCATGTGTGCTGCTTTGATTGTGTGGTGTCTTCATGAAGATACAATTTAACTGTCTACATTGGTTTTTTACTTGGGGTTATTGTCGCTTTTTTATGGCATTAACTGATTGAGGCACCAAAATCTTTCAAACCAATAAAAGTTTTCGTTCATTTCAGTTTTAGCAATGAAAGAAGATTTTACATGTTACAAAAGATCAAGCAAAATCCATTTACAAGATAAATGTGATTGGAATGAACACCTTTAGCTTGACAATTGTGTAACTAATATTAAATGATGCATAACTATAGCTAGCCAAACACAGTGTTGCATTTTTTGTGCCGTTTCTGTTGCAGAATTTGTTGAAAGCTTACGAGGAAGAGAATGTGGAAGGATTCACAGAAATATTGAGAGAATATGACAGTATTTCCAGACTGGACAAAAACATTACCGCCATGCTCTTGAAAATCAAGAAACAGCTCAATGCAGAACCAGACTTGTGCTGAAATGTTGTTTATTCTGATATTCCAAGTAGATTATTTGAAGTTATCTGAAACGGTGATGTTGTAGTATCTAGTGATGATGTAGTATCTAGTGATGATGTTGTTTTTTTGTATTATAGTTAATATGGACATTATTCTGTTGGTCAGAAAGATTTTGTGGAGTAGAGAAAGTTATTGACATTCCATTCAGAGCAAGTAAACCATCAGTATAACAAAATTGAACAAAGGGGGAATACTCTCTTTCTAATTAACTCCCCTCCACCAAAGGTGATTACGATACCAATCATCTAGCAATGCGTGGGTCAGAACCAAAGTGAGACAAACAAAGCATAATTCTCAGTAAACAATGTGCCAAGTTCGCCTTTATGACCCTTCACCCACACAGTACACATCAACAATGGTGGAGAGGACGACATACAAACAAATCAACATCTATCCAAGAGTGGCATAGCCTTCTAGCCTTGAACATGTTACACATAAACAACACACAACACAGAACAAACTGGTAACAGTTTTACTACTATTTTTTTCAAAGAAGACAAATCAAATGGAACAGATTTTTAGAATGTATTTTTAAATAATGCAATCCTCCAAAGTCAGAGTGTGGCTGCCCACGTTGCGGGGTAATCAAATACGGTCACACACGTAATGTTCTCATCCCTAGCTGGTGCATTTGTACCATAGTGTTCAAGTGCTTCGGCTGTTGGGATGATACCTGGAGTCTTTAAGCCAGGGTAAGACAACAACAACAGATAATGCAAGCTGTTGAGGCAATTTAGGAGATATGTTACAAGTTCATTTCAAATACAAATTTCTAGTGTAGTTTGTGCCAGTGTTACTTGTTTGTTTCTGGTTGATCATTCCAATAAAGCATCTTATCATTCCGGTGAAATGTTAAAAGAGATATCAGAGATCATTTCCAAGTTCACTGTTCCATCTTTCTGCTGTTCCACATACTGATAATTCTATTATTATGTCTGGTGATTGTGCAAGAGAATGTAGTAGTAGTAGTGGTAGTTAGGGCTAATATGGGCCTCATGGCCCTTTTACGCCCCCTCTCGATCCATTTTGCGTTTGTCTAATATTTGGTGGATTGCATTGCATGTATAATTTTCCTATCTAATATTAATTTGGAATATATTTACAAGAAAAAGATGGACTTTATTCATCAAAGTTAGAACATTTTACAATCATTTGTGGATCTTTGTCAGGTAGGGACAAAAATGGTAGAATGGGGAAATTCACCAGGGTTTGGGTTTGATGATCAAGGTAGAAAAAAGGAAGAAGCAAGCTTTCCGCTCGTATTTAAGAATGTTGGTCTGTGACATATATTTGATAACAGTTCACTCTGTTGCTAAATAAACAATTGCTGGGGTGAAGAAATTCTTCATTGAATCTTTTATATAGCTAAAGCGGTTTGTTTCTGCGCTTACTATGTGGGTTTCAGTAGCATGTGATATTTAAATCACAAGTATAAGATCATGTGAGGAAAATTCCACCTGTTGTATATAAATACCCACTGAATAAATAAGGCTGATGACAACACTCAACACTTTTTTTTCATCTTGTCTTTTTTTTTTTAAAGCCCAAAACAGTGTTTGCTTTCTCTGTCTCTATGGTTAGATATGCATAAAGTTTAAAAGAAGACAATCGGTGATCTGTATAGATGTGATTTTTGTCATCTGTGGTATGTTTGACGTACAGTATCACCTTTTGTTAGGCCAATTCATTGCATTCCACCTTTTTAAAATTTGCATTCCTATTTGGATTTGGGACATATATTGGGACATACGCACACACATACACACATGCACACACAAACATGCACGCACGCACGCATGGTTGATTGTTTTAGCTAAGATGTATGATCTCCCTTGGCGCACCACAGCTGTGCGACAACCACCGTATTTATTTTTGTGTACATATTTTGGATGAAAAGTTGCTAAGGACAAAAAAAAAGAGAAAGAAAGGAAAGGGAGAAAAAAAAAAGAGAAAACAACAGAAAGTTAAGAACAAAATGAAGGCGGAAGTGGTGGTGGGCTGCATGGGTGAGCAAGGAAGCGGAGAGCAGATGAATGATTGGGTGTGGGGTGAGAGTTACATATTTGTTTAAATGTAAATTTTCTGTTTCATGTTTTTGATTCATATTTTAATTTTGATGTATTTTATCTTATTTTACACGGGGGAAGACAATTTTCCATGTGCGTTTGTACAATGCCAATGGACAATAAAGAAACTTATGACTTATGACCACCAGTCACGTTGCACTGGAAGCATTTATTCTGGAGATTTGTTATAGCTCCAGTTGGCTTCTGACGAAGAATTGATTTTTCATCAGACTCATGTTAAAATCCAGCAATTGTTCTCATCATTCACGGATTGGATTGTAGAGGGGAAGTATTGTTTTTTGCTATCTACATGGGTGCAACTACACAAACTGAAAAACCCTGAAAGGCCGGGGTCTAATAATAATAATAATAATAATAATAATGGGAATTTATATAGCGCTCTTTCTCACATGAGCTCAGTGCGCTTTACATTGATAACAAGAACATTAAAGGCAAACAAATAATTAATCATTAGAAAGTAAAATAAGCACGATGCTTGCACGCAACGTTCTTACTTCCTTACTCACACACACACACACACATGCACACGCACACGCACACACACACACACACACACACACACATGCACACACACACACACACACACACAATTAATTATACAAGAGTAAAATAGTTACAATATGAACATTCTAAGAAGAAACATAGAGACCACATTCACATTCTCAATCAAGTTTGAATACAATACTGCAACTTGAAATAAAATCATACTGCCATCTAGGGGCAATGTCCCCCTGCAGCTGAAGAAAAAAAAGATTTATGAAGGTATTTTAGTTTGCTTTTCCCACAATTTATACAAATGCTTATTTGAAAGTGTTTGAAAATTACAGTAGACACACAGATCTTGTTTGACAAATTAAAAAAAACAAAAGGAAATTACCTTTTCTGGTAATATTCAAAAACAGGAAATCCTTGTATACCAGGAAAAGTTGCACCCATGTATTTGCGGTTTTCATGTGTGTCTATGTTGATAGAGGCGCATTCGCCGAAATATCCAGTTGTTTTGTTTTGTCTCTTGTAAAAAAAATAACGTCATTTTACACTTGTGTGCCTGTTTGTTTGTTGCATGTTCCAGTGACGTTGCAGTCTGTTTCAGGTTTTTTCCAGGAATTGTTGTTTGAGTTTTATCTATATTAACCCCTTCCCTGCCCGGTCCCGTGTCCACTACGGGGTGTGTGAAGTCATTGATGTCATAACTTTTGATGTCATAGTCCTGGAATGATGGTTTTGGGTTTAGACAAGTCAGGAAAGATATATCTCTAGACGATTTTCTCAGATTGAGTCTAACAGGTCTCTTTTAAATTTTATAAGAAGAAAATCGACAATTTCTGTGTTTTCCTCTGGCAGTGAAGGGGTTAAGTATGCTTGTTAGAGACGTGTACTCAACACTTGCTTCAGGTGAAACACAGTCATGCAGTGTCGGTCAAGAAATTAAAGCAGCAACAAGAGATCTTGACAATAGAATGAACAAAGCTGTGGGGTCTTAATCTTCCAGTTTGAGCCTTTAACAAGTTCTTGATTCTCTTTATTGGCCGCTGCAAAGAACACCTTTTGCAAGAGTGTATGCCCTTGGTGGGTGGGGGAAACTGCTTGAGTACTGACCAAACAAGGGAATAACTCTCGCCAATAACCCTATTTGAGGCAACTGAATGACTGCCTTTTGCAAGAGTGAATGCCCTTTAGGATACTGACCAACAAAGGCTCAAAGACCCCCCACATCATGTGTCACATTCCCTCTTATGCTAGGAAGATTTCTTACCAGCTATAAGAGGGAAAACCATGATTTTGACACGGGACGCGGTGGGTCTTTAGTTGCAGTGGCCAATGGTCAACCTATGGCGATATTTTTCACGCCAGAGGGCAGTCAATGCACTAGGGGCTTATCACGCGATTTTCTTACTTGGGCGTAGTGAGAGAGAGAGTGATGGTAGGACCACTCACTGTCTCTCTCTCTTTCTTTATCCCCAACTAATAATATAGAGAGGATTAGCCCCACACGAGCGTCATGCCCTCTGGCGTGAGAAAAATCGCACTAAGTCTCTCATATAGTGGGTGGGGTCAGGTCTGCATAAAAGAACAAACGACCTACCGGTCCGCGGCCAGTGAATCTGTCACTTTGGCAGGATGGAGTCAACCAACTTATATTGCACAGATCATTGTAATCCTTGTCAATTTATTTATGTATCTACAAAATAAACTGGCATACAGCTTAGGAGTAAATCATGCATTTTTTTGCAGTTCATTTCACCCTCAACCCCCTTATCACCATTCCTCTCTTTTGTCGAGCCCCCAAAAGGTCGCATTGAATGTACTTTGTAATTGGTCAAGCCCTCTATACAATTAAGCCATAAATCAATCGCTCTCTTCTGTAGAGTGGAGATGTTGGCATAACAGTTGTTTCCTGAATTGGTGGATGTTAAGCTTATATCCATGACCAAGCACCACGAAAGGGACATTAGTTTTTAATAACAGGCTTGGAAAGTCAAAAATCTAATTTTTTGTCAATTCTGAGTTATGGGTAAATTCTTGTTCTATAACATCCTATCTTTTATATTTATAAAGGACAATCTTTAATATGCTCTCTAAATGGTCTTATAAGTGCTTTAAAATGAGTAGGTCAATGCATTTTCTTCAGCTAGGCTAGACTTTAGACTTTTCTCAAAATGACCGACACTCACCCTACCAACTTTAAATGCTCATAACTCTGGAACGGAAAAAGATATAGGAATGGTTCTTGTATCATTAAAAAGAGAATTGTCTGAAGTTTTCAAATGTATAATTTTCTCAGAATGGTCAGTTTGACACTTAATGTCCCTTTCGTGGTGCTGGGTCACATATTTGTAGTCAAGTTAGGTATCGTTGCCCGAACTGATAGAAGTTTCCTGGGGGGTATTTTTGCATGCTATGTGAGGGTTCGCCCATCAGTCATCAGCATCCCACTTAGTGGGCACAACACGGCCACTCTCCTACTGAATAATGGAATGGGCTTTAACGTCTGCGCAAGATTTACCTCATACGACTAGTCATTTTGATCCACCCGGTTTCCCTGACAGAGACATTGTTATTATAGCTGTTGCTCTGTATTGATTAACAACTGTTAGTGTTATGGTTAACTTTGTCCTTTTTGTTGCTTTTTATTTCTCCTCTGTAAGTGTCTGCGAATAGCAGTGAACTTTTTTTTGGATGTAAGCATTGTCAACATCACATGTGATTTTGATCCACCCGGTTTCCCTGACAGAGACATTGTTATTGTAGCTGTTGCTCTGTATTGATTTACAACTGTTAGTGATATGGTTTACCCTGTCCTTTTTTTTCTCCTCTGTAACTAGTGTGTCTGTAATTAGTGAACAAAATTTTAGCCTGTTAATTGATATTTTTTGATGTAAACATTGTCAACATTTTTTTATTATTCTATAATGTAAATAAATTAGCATCGGTGGACTATTTTCTCTCCACCCATTCCCAGGCGAGCACAATTGATTTTATTCCTCTACATGAGTGCAGTGTATGTCTGGTTTGACATGCATTTGTGTACTGTTGATAAATAAAGTGTGCATATGTGCATGGAAAGGAGGAGGGGGGTGGAGAAGGGTTATGTGTGTGCATTTCTGTGCATGGATACGAGTGTATTTTTGAGTGTTTGGGTACATGCCTTGTGTGTTCATACATGTAAGCATGGGCATTTGAGAGAAGAAACAAGGGTGGCTTCGATGTACAGGTAAACATGTACACACACACCAAATGTAAGGGTGTGTATGGACACCTGTCTCATTTCATGAAGAGGAATGTGGACAATGGTTTTCTTGTGTTCAGATACATTGTGGGTGTTTTAATGTCCAAGTTACAACCTTTTTTTGTGGGAATGTGTGTGGGGTGGAGATTCGGATAGTGTGTATGGTTTGACTTCTGATTTTTTGTTTATTCTGTTGGGGTTCTTAGCCTTGTTAGAATAGGTTATGTATAAATTGTTGTAACACGCCCTTTTTTCCTGACTAGTATTTTTTCATTATTACCATTACTGTTCATAAAATTTATATTAAACTTTGAAACATGCAATTGCTTCTGAGGGCTATCTACGGTTGGTTTTTTTATTTTCATATTCTTTGCCAAAGTTGATTCTGCGTTGGCAAATTCATGTGTTCCTAGGTACATTTTAGTTAGAAACACAGACTATAAATATAGATATCTTTGCAATAGAAAACTTTTAAATTTAAAAGTAAAAGGTTGATGCTTGCTTTGAAGTATACTGAAGACTCATTCACATGTTGAGTTACAATTACCTGCACTCATTCGAAAACCTTTTCATTTCCATTTTTGAAGTGCAATATGCCCTATGAAAATTACGTCAATGTTGTGTGTCCGTGTTAAATAATATGGTCATTGTACCTTGGTGTACATAGTGTAGAATAAGTAGTGCACATGTTCTTTTACATTAAATAATATGGTCATTGTAGAGTGGTACACCCACCTTGGTGTACATAGTGTAGAATAAGTAGTGCACATGTTCTTTTACATTAAATAATATGGTCATTGTAGAGTGGTACACCCACCTTGGTGTACATAGTGTAGAATAAGTAGTGCACGTTCTTTTACAGATGGGGTTGCATATAGAGTACTGACGAGTCTACGCATTGGCTGGGTCAGTGCGTACCCCCCCCCCCCCCCCCCCCCCTGAAATCGTAGAGATTGTAAAGAAATCCCGTCATGCTTGCGTCATTTTTTCCAATGATGTTTTTTTTTTCTGGCTACCATTTTTCAAACAAAAGAGACCAACTTTCATGGAGTTAGAAGGTAAGATCTGAATCTACTCATTGTACTAATGGTTTCCTTTACGCACTTGGTGTGGGGTGAAGGTTGCTATGGGTTACATATAAGTGAATATAGATTCCCCCAAAATGCAACACCCGTATGTACAGTGCGCACTGACCCGTACTGGTACGCAATGACCAATTTGTCATAGTCTTCAGAAATGCGTTTGCTTCTAGAAAACAGGTTCAGTTACAAACCAGAGCGGCGATACAGTGGAAGCAGAAACATTTTAACAGACGCTGGTGATCTAAATGTTTTCCAATATCGAACTGGAGATCCACAAATTGACGTCATATTACGATAATGCCTTAAGGGGTACGCAACCCCCTTCAGTACTCTATATTTACTAGTTCAGTGAATCACAGCAATGTGTATTGATGTAATTGTTCAGCAAGAGTGTAATGATTTTATTTTGTTCAGCAATGTGTTGTAACCTTGATGAATTCAATCGCACAAAAAGTTTTTTTATATTCTTTGGTGTTTATTTATTTGAATTTGAATGCTTGAGTATGTGCACGCATGCAAACACTTTTTTTTTTTAAAGAAAAAGATGATGATCTCATTTTATCCCTTATTTTATTCTTTCCTCTTTGAAAATAATAAGCATTTCTGAGAAACTACTCCCCTCATATTCACAGATATACACATTACGAAACTGCTCTGACATTAGAATGCAAGCATATACATGAATTGTACATGTTCAAATAAAGCTACAGTGAAACCTCCCTTATAAGACCTCCCATTATAAGAATCCCTCCCATATAAGACCTACTTCTCTGAGACATTGCCCTTCTTTGTAAGTATTAAAATTACCTCAACTATACGACCATTTTGGATGATTTTTGAAGGTCTTATAAAGGAGGTTCCACTGTACCACTAAAATTAACTGAAAGCACTAATACACCGCAAACCTGTCTCGACAGGAAACTCGGTGTTAATTTATTTAAAGCACACCAGAAACACCTTGGTTTGATTAGATTGGGACAATAAATGATCGATTGATTGTTTGCCAAACATGAAGCACAATATAGAAAAGATAGCAACTTATGGCCGAGCTGCATTTTTTTGCTGATGTTGCATTATTGAAAAGAAATGATTTGAAAAACTACCTCAATTCACACTGACAAAAAAAAGATGAATTAAAATCATATTTTTGGACTATAAAGGCGCACCCCTCAAATTTTATACAAAACTCGGATTTTGTTTTTATATTTTCTTACTATATTATCAATCATATTAAAAGGAGCAGGGGTCTCGATCTGGGGGGAAAAAGTATCACCTTATAGTCCAAAAAATATGGTACCTTTAAATCTTAATATATTATTGTGTAGGGTAACACTTCAATATTCAAAACATTTCAAGAAAATCTGTGAACAGCAATCTTCATGTAAAAAAAAAAAATGGAAAAAGAAAACAAAAAAACCTATCAAACTTAACATTAGAATGATAATGCTGATTAAAATCACATCCTATTTTATTTTCCATAAGACTTTATCCAAATGTGTTCATAAATTTTAAAGCAAACTTGGTGAATGGTGAAAACAAACAACCCAAAAACCACAACCACCATTCCTGCTTCAAATTCAAAATCCAGATTACCTCAAAAATGGAAAGGAAATATTTGGGTGATAACTATAACCCTTCATAAAGTTTTATTTAAATCAGTTTATTATTATTTATTATTATTGTTTTGGTGTTAATAAACCAGACAGACAAAAGTAATATGTAACCTTCTTGGCAAAGGTAAACCTGTCCACAAATAACAACTATCAATGCTGTTTTGAGGTGAGGTGGGAGGGGGGGGGGGGGTGTACCAAAACAAGAGCACTTTAAGAAGAAAATGCAAAGAGTTAACAACGCCAACAGAATAAGAGTTTTCTTGACCATCAAGAATTCAATAGCACACGTCCCCCTCAAAATGTGTAAGCGTAAATCCCACCATGCAGAGTCAACATAAATGCTACATTATAATCAATGGGTGAATGACTGAATGATGGATGAATTAAAGCACTTTTTACACCTTTGTCGCTTGTGACCTGAATAAGTATGAACTTGAAAACAGATATAAGCTACTGTTCATATTTCTGAGGAGAAAAAACAAACGTAATAATCCAAATGAAACATTAACTTTACAAAGATGTTAATTCAAAATTATAATAAACAGTTGAGTGATGTCTCCATGCTTTTTTAACATACAAATGACAATCATGATTCTGAAAACAACCCAAAAAACATCATTGCACTCGCTGATTGATCCACTTTTCAAAAAGATCTTGGAGGAAAGTAAAATCTACTGGCAAACATAAAAATCAATATGATTAACTCTTCTAGTGACATATATTTTTTTATGTTCTTGGATTGGATGTCCATTGCATCTCAACTGACAAGAGGGGAGTAACTATTTTTTCGAATCCGCATGAGTTACTTTAACAGGAAAATATCTGACATAAGCTCTGAAAGTAGACAAACACATGGCAGTGTGCTTAATAATAATAAAGAATATTTGGTAAAGGTCAAGATGTGCCACACCCCCTACCTATCTCGGTGAATTGTATTTTTCCGTTATTGCCTTTCTTACCATACATAAAGCTGTATTTTAGGAACATTTTTAGCTAATAACCTTTTTGGAATACTAACCCTAACCCTAGCCCTAACCCTACCCCCCACCGTATAAGATGGAAAAACGCAACGAACCACAACTGTGACAAATCGCGGTGTACTGCAGTACATAGTGGGGGGTAGGGTTAGGTTTAGGGGTAGGGTTAGGGTTAGGGTTAGTATTCCAAAAAGGTAATTAGCTAAAAATGTTCCTAAAATACAGCTTTATGTGTGGTAAGAAAGGCAAAAACGGAAAAATAGAATTAACCGAGAAATGCATGGGGGGGTGGCACATCTTTACCTTTACCGAATATTTATATAGCGTGCATTCTAGGTGTACTACTCATGGCGCTTTACAAAAACTAAGAATCGCCCCACATACAAAATTACAGACATATCAAACATACTCAGACGCGCTCGCATACCCACCCTCACGCTGTGACATATTCATAGACATAAAAACATGCATCTACGCATAACACACAAACGCGTCCACACACACATACGCGCGCACGCACACATACACGCGCTCCCCAATCCTCTCCTCCCCATCCGCACACACATCATTCACGCAGACCCATAGCATTTCAATAAGTGATGCTGAGATTGCGAACATTATTGCTGAGAGAAGAAGTGTGTTTTCAGATTGGCCTTAAAGATTGACAGAGAGTTGGAATGTCTGAGAGATGGTGGTAGTTTGTTCCAAGTAGCTGGGGCCTGAAAAGAAAAGGATCTTTCACTGTAAGTTTTTGCTTTAACCAGGGGAAGCTGCAAAAGACGAGAATCAGAGGAAGAACGGAGCTGACGAGAGGGTGTGTAAGTGTGAAGCAGATCAGACAGGTAACTAGGAGCAGAGCCAGAAATGACAGCAAAGCTAAGCAGTGAATGTTCTTTGCATTTGGTGGGAGTAAAGAGTGATGTCTTGGGCGAATGCATTCGCCTATGGTACTAGAAGAGTTAATATCCGGGTGTAACACAACCTTATAAATGAACCAAAACTGTAATAGAGTAAAACTATTTCCAAACAATTTTCACCTTGAATTGAAGCTGCCTGAAAGAAACGTAATCATCACTTGTCACAAGCCAGATGTACCATACAGTACAAGCAAAGCATGCAGATGGTTGCAACCTTAGCTGAAGCATAATTTACATATGAACCATGAGCTTTTTCTTTTCTTTTTAAAGATGTAACATGTCCATTTTCTACAATCAACTTGAAATCTACATGAAGTAAGAAGGCTGATGACTAATAAGGCTTTATACTGACATTCTCTGCTCCTGTCTCATGCACTGAAATGTGTGCATCACTTACATGAGATGATCACCCTTGCCTGTGACAAAGTAGTGGTACAGAATAGCCACAGAATATTCTTTGCCTCTGACTGGTCACTATGTGGCATGGTCAGTTCAATCATAAAATTATCACCCTTTCGTGTCGCCAAGAAGTAGCATTGATGACTTGACCAAGAAACGGTTGGTGTGTTGATTTAATATATAAGCAAGTTTTAATCTTTCGTATTACGGAAAACTGGAAGACATTAACTAAATGGTGGATTTTATCAAGATCCCCAATACTGGGGGCCGCTACGTTACACTCGCTCAAATCGACAAAAACGGTCTAAGAAACACCCTTCGTTTGCCGATAGTTCACATGGCGTTTTGTTCTTCCCAACAAGCGAGCGAGCGGCAAGCTATCCGGAACTATCACATGACTTGTAGGGGGTTAATACATTTCTAGTTGTTGATTGGTCCATTAAAGTTTGGTTAAAATAATACTTTTACCAATCAGACGAGAGCTTGTAATATTTTTCCGCAAACGTTTTCTAAAGTGTTTCTTACCCCCCTTTTGGCGTAACAGTTATTCGCGCGGTGACTGTAATCTAGAGAAACTCGACCCAGTTCTTCTCCCTAAGATTTCTATCCCTTTTCAATCCTCTGACATGTTTGACAGTAATGCTTCTCATTGACCATATCATGCTACATGTTCTACTTTTCCCCTCTCTACACATATCCTCCGTTATCTCATTTTCCTATTTCCATCCAGCCGCCTTTAAACGTCAGCCCTAACAACAGGGATGGTTCTGCCATCAACGAAGCCGTTAGCAACAAAAATGAACAGTAAAGCCTTTAGCAACAAAAATGAACTGACAAGTCAAATGTTTACGTCACAAACCAATGATATACGACACAAGCACCAATAAATATTTTAATGAACACAATTCACATCCGAATGAAAGACTACAAATCAGCGCTAATTTGAATATACTTATGCCCCTTCGCAGTGTGAAGACATGTCTTGTTGTAAAAAATGTATTCAAAAATCACTTCACAGCAGTATATTGCGAACAGCCTGGAAGTTGATATGTTAGAAATTTGCATTTTTATGTGAGAAAGTGATGTTTGTCTCAATATTCTAAATTGATTACTAGTATCATAAATAATCAAAATGTGAATTTCACTAACACTTATGTCTTAATTTTTTTTTATAGAAAAGTTGTGCTTACAATTTGATTTCACTCTTGCTCTTAAACATCCAAGGTATTCTAATTATTTTACATGGGGACACCGAGTTAAATAATATTCACTTTTCTCCCTTCATGCACCACTACAAAATAACGTGAATTCACAACTTAATGGAACTAAGAAAACACTGTAGTTGTATACTGTAGATCCTTACAAAGACAAGGCCCTGTAGTAACGAGTGTGTCTTAGACATTCAGAACGGGGATTAGTATGTAAATTAGGCTAGACAGCCAATCGTTTCGAGAGTTTAGTCTAATTTACATACTATTCCCCGTGTTGACTGTCTAATTCATACTCATGACTACAGGACCAGTTCTACTACTTGTCACGCGCCAGGTTATAAGGGGTTTTAATTTTACAATCACTTGGGTCAGGGTAGGGCCTATATCATACTATAGCAGCCTGTTTAATAATGCTGATTATTGAATCGTCATGTCGGGTAGTAGGCACTCATTATACGTGTTTCTATTACTGTGTTTATTTATACTTGTGCATGAGTATAATACGGGGCGATTGTTTTAGCACAATGGTATTTTCACCATAGACAATCCAGTTGTTGCCACCAAGTTCTTACATATGCGCCAAATGTGTATTGCACGCGGGACTTCTCTTGCAATTAATCAGTTGCTAAGATTTCCTTTCCTCAGTTTCCCAAACTTTAAAAGTTTGCCAGTTTATGCATTAGCGTAAAGCTCGTCAAATCATCATCACGAATCCCGTAGTCGAGGGGGTGCCTCTGAAGATTTCACAACCAGCTTCTTCCACTCCTCTCGGTTCTCAGCTTTTCTTAGAGTGCCTTTCAATTCCAGACCTGCCCATTCGCGGATGTTCTCTTCCCATCTCTTTTTCTGTCTGCCTCTCCTCCCTAATCATCATCATAATATATTGTTGGTAAAAAAAATTCATGAAAATACATGTAACTGATCTTTTGTTTGCCTGCACTTGTATTCCTCCCAAAGGTACTTTGATAAGTAGTTATCTGTTTGTCTGTCTGTTTATCTACCTGTTCAACCATCTATGTAATCCAATCAAATCTACGTGGTCTAACCCCTCTAAACTCTATTTGATGAATGGATATTTCCATCAATATATCTAGGTTTCAAACAAATCCATCAAATGATCCATCTAATCTGTCTTGTCTGATTGTGTATCGTCTGTCCTGTCTGTTTGTCTGCCCGTAATTAAAGTCACTGAAACAGACCTCTCACCCATGTGATCTGATCTGACAAGTCTATACTTCATTTGCGCCTCTTTAAAATGTCCCCGATTCTGTACAATTTTTTTGCATCATAATAACATGGGTGCTCCTGGGAAATTAAAAAAATCCTGCAAGCCCTGGCAGAGTGCAAAGACAGCGCCCCTCCTGGGTGTTTCGGGGAGCAATGCCCCCTGGAAGCTGAAGGGAAACCACAGTTAAGTTTCCAATGTAACTGACAGGCTCTCGTTGCACTTTCACTTCTGATTAAACTTCATGACCTCTATAACCAGCAAAATGCATCTTCTCAATTTCTCATAATCCGGCGACATCCTGAAAGCAGGAGCACCCATGTTATAACAAATGATGAATTATCACAATAAATGCGAGAAAGCTGGTCCAGCTTGCAGCCTTTGCCCTTTCGTCCCTCTGTGGTAGGGGCTGAACGTGGCTAGAGGGGTGCGCTAGGACGACTCGTGATGTATCTCCTGCTGGTATGTGGCCAGCACTACCATCACCCACAAGTGCAGCAGCATCTGTAAACGCATCAACACAGTTATTCAACCATTTCGCAGCCAGACATTTTTAAAATTTCAATCAAAATTACCTGGGTAAAGGAATGTTGGCGTCTGCAGTACTGTGAATCCTCCTACGGCATATATCAAATAAGGCCTATCCTTTAAACCTTATCTCCCAAAATTAACAAATATAATAAGGTTATCTGGATAACAGATGCTAATTTCATGCCTTTTAGTGGCATGGGTGTTAAATCGGTGTGGTGCAGAAATGCGACATTGGTGGCAAAAGGGTTAAACAATTGACCTTATAACAGACATACCATCACCCATACATGCAGCAGCATCTGTAAATACAGATAAATCTGTAAATATTTAGGCTATAGACCCTATATACGTTCCCCCAAAAGTGTTGCAGCGTTTGTAAGCACCTCAACATGTTTATTTAAAATAACTGACCTTATAACAAGCGTAGAATATGAACTTCTCATTCCTCCATTAAAATCTGCCTTGGCATAAGGCTGTGTCAGACCAATTGACATAAGCTAGAACACCAAGGCTACATCAAAATGTTGTTATGTTCTGCATAGTTATGCGGGGATTGTCTTTAGCCATGGTAAGCTCCTAGCATAACATCATCAATCCAAAATCCTCCAAAGTCGGAGTGTGGCTGCCCACGTGGCAGGGTAATCAAAAACAGTCACACATGTAATGTTCTCATCCCTAGCTGGTGCATTTGTACCATAGTGTTCAAGTGCTTCGGCTGTTGGGATGATCCCTGGAGTCTTAAAGCCAGGGTACGACAACAACAACAACAATTCCTCCATGCATTACAAACACAAACTGTGAAATTGAGACTTCAATACAATATTATACAGTATTTACATGGCGCTTAACCTTGAAGAAAAAAAAATCAAATCTAAACACGCTCACATCCAACAACATTCATACGCGGTCGATGTAAATTACTTACAAAAGACCCAATAAAACAGCACAGACATACTAAAACATGATCATTAACACATACAACAAGCAAGAGAGGGAGAGAGAAAGAACATTTGTGATGGTGCATGGGAAAAACCTATATAAGTCGCTCAGAATGTTTTTTGTAAAAGCCAAAAATAGTCAACAACCCGTACGTAAAATAGTGTTTTACGTCCTCTCGGTCTGGAACAGACACATATGGGACATTTGTAGATACAAAGACGGTGGGAACAATACTGGAGGCAATGCCCGAAGGCAGTGCAACACCAGTAAAGTCCCAATTTTTGTTAACAATATAGATAGGTGTCGCGGTAGCCACGCCTCGGTTAAACCTCATCGGCTATGGTACCGCCACAAATGGTTATATAAATATAAAGTCAACAACCCCAAAATATAAATTTTCTGTTTAGAGCATATTTATGTCTATTTTTATGTGTTCTATCAGTATCCACAACATAAAACAAAAGACAATTTTCAATTATTTCTTTGTTTATTTGATTGTTTTCTAAATCAAGTCAATAGAAACAAAGAGGCAAAGTTGCATCTTCTATGCCTAATTTCTGCAAACGATCTATTTCGAATGCCAAACTTCAAATAATTATAAAATAAAAACTAGACAAGATAACTCAATTCGGGTTTCTGTGTATTAACAAGGAATCTTTGCTCCACCATGAAAAATTTAAATCTCAATTTATGCCAAAATTCCATTATGTCTGTTTTTCCCATGCACTGTCACATTTGTTGACTGGGGAGAAAAGTGAGGTTCAATATTTGATAAGAAAACAGAAAGGAACTGACTACTTCCCCATCCTTTACATTACACAGGAAATTAACTCTTCAACTTCTCCGTTCATGTTGCATTGCAAAAACCCTGATGAACTTTTGAGCTTCTCAAACTAAACCTCTGAGCTTTTACCTATCTTCTTCTTCTTCTGCGTTCCCAGGCCATAATGGGTAAGGTACGTATGTGTCCGGTTTTCAGTTTTCACTGGTCTGCCCACTGCGTACAGCTGTCACATTCCGATTTCGGAGGAGCTCAAAGGAGATAAATGATTTGAAAGATTTTTTTGAAAAAAGGCAGAATGGGCCAATAAGTCAGAAAGATAGTAGATGATAGAAAGCAAACGAAAAAGGCAGAGTCAAAGACTGGTAGATTTTTATCAATCTTACTATTTACTTTAACTAAATACTTACCAACACTTAAAACATGTGCATTGACTCATAATGACCTGGAACTATACCAAAGAATATAGTAAAGCGAAAGTAGGGCGTGACGTCACCCCCTGCGCCGGATATGGGGTGCGAGTTATCCCCCTTACATCCGGGCAGGCGAGGTGCGCGCGCGCACTACAAACATCATTCGAAAACCCTTTTCCCTCAAATAGCATCAGGAGGGTAGGTAGGGAGGGAACATATTTGTTTTAAGTGTTGGTAAGTATTTAGTTAAAGTAGATAGTAAGATTGATAAAAATCTACCAATCTATTTTAACCATACATTACCAACACTTAAAACATGTGCAGATTACCAGAGAGGAGGAGGGTGATGCTCCCATTTGAGAAGCTAAGCACCCTTGACCTGATAACAAAGGCTTAAGCCTAGAACAACACGCATTCTAAAGACTTAAAAAACCCTAGTCTAAAAAGACATTCCCCCAAAAGAATCATACCCATGATATACCACCTGAAAAAAGGCATTGCGACACGTACATCACAGGGAGACGGGGAGTTGGGCGACCACAACCTTCTTGATGGCGTAGTGGTTGTCATCTCCTTTGATGGAGATGTCCCTGAGATAGTGCTGGATGAACGCGTTTTGCGACTTCCAATAAGCCGCAGCCATGACCCTGACCAAAGGTACTCCCCTAAGTAGGGCCAAAGAGGTGCTAATTGCTCTTAACTCATGGGCCCTAACTGGGTTCTGAGGGAGTCTAACAAGGGAGGAAGCGTAGGCGAGCTTAAAGCAGTCCAGCAACCAATGAGAGACTGTACCCTTAGCGACATCCTTGCAACACTTAACGTTAACGGAAAGGAAGAGACGACGCCTAGCACCAGGGAAGGGTTTAGTCCGAGCAAGGCAGAACCTAAGCGACCTGACAGAAAAGACCAGGAAGGAATCTCAGGAAAGAACATGGCTGACTAAAAAAGCAGCCAGGAGATGACAAACCCCGCATGGAGTCACCTAGAGCAGCCAAGGCCGATACAAAACGGACTATGAGTGGCCGGACCGGGCTACCACACGCTGCTACGCCCTTTCGAACCGGAAAAAACATCGATCGAAGAGGCGAGACTGAGACAAAAACAAAATAGCCCACATCTGGACAAAGGACCGATGACGGGATAGAGACAGCTAGTACTAAATGATTAAGATGAGAATCCGCAAAACAGCAGATTCAACCTCTAAACTAGCAAACTGAGAAGCCACGGTACGAATGTGCAACTGCACTTCGCAACCAACTCTACATGCCAAGACCGTAAGAAGACAAAAAATAAAAACTGCCTCCGACGTAGGGACAGACCGAAACAGCAACATAGTTGCCATCGCATGACGCCAAATCAAACCAGATGACGCGGAAATGTTCCCACCGAAACGGAAACATGAAGACAAAAGCGGAACAGTGTGCAAACGTGACGTAAACACACCTCGACTTTACCCATTTCAAGGAACTGACTCAAAATGGGGGTGGGGGGGGGGGGGGGGCCTGAAGGAAGGCCCCAAAACACCCAGTCGAACAACTTAAGTTGAAAACTGACTTTTAGTGATCTGACAGCTGGGCATGGAAGATCAAGATAGCCGGACAGATGGGTCCGATCGGGACGGAACCAGACCGAAAAGGATGGCTGGAACGAGTGAACGAGTCCACTGAATGAACAACTCATGGTTGTGATCAGAGGAAACGAAGGTCTGAAACAGAGCAAGTAAAAACCATGCCCGCCAGAACAGACATCATTCGAAAGAACGGCGAAGCCGGGGCCGTTCAGAAGGAAGGCAACGAGGGTACGGTTGAACAACTGTTGGTTGCAACCGTGAAAGAAGGAGCGCACGCTCCGACTTCTCTCTGCAAGGGCCTTAGTATACCTTGGCAGGAGGAAGGAGCTCCGAAACTGACTCCGTCAGACTAAGAAGTCTGAGGAGACGGAAAAGTGACCGACTTCGTACTGAGAGGACGGACACCAACAGAGAAAACGAGGACAGTGTCCTCCGAGGCTGAGACTGTGAATCCGACCGTGTCGAACCCCATCTCCAGACAGAGTCTTTAAAGTGCCCCAAAAAGAGTCTCTGGCCAGAAGAATCACCAAGAGAAGCTAGAGCCACTCCAATGGTTGGTTCAATCACGGACTCAAAGAGCCTGAAAACCGCAAGAGAGTTCGTTGGAGAGGTTTTGCTCAAAGTACAGCAATGAACCGAATCAACAACGTCACAAAAGCACAGCCCTTGAGGGCTTTGGACAAAGATGCTTCGAACTCTTGTCATAATGGAGTTTCTCCGCTACAGCCTTAGAAGGCTTGGAGAAAGAGGGAAATGGGAGGTAGTCCCATGGACACCTAGCACCGACTTGAACGGATGAACAACAAAAAAGCCCACGGGAACTGAATCTTCGTCGGGCCAGGTAGACCTGCCCAAAGAGAAACGGTTAGTTACTGCGAGAAGCGTAACAGAGTATCCAAGTGACGTCAGGATAACCGTGGAAAAATCCAAGAGAACGGTACTGACTTAGAAAGAAACGTTGAGGATTGACGAACAAAAAATAACCATTTCAACGGCCATGACTTGTAAAGGGTAACCCAAGACAGAAAAAACAAGGCCTGACAGGATGGGCCGAAAAGGGGGACCGGTTGAATGAGTAATCAGGTTGAGCAACTCTTGTTGTAACCAGAAAAGCATGAAACTGAAGAGAGCAAGAAAATCCATGCTCGTCAGAATCGAAGAAACGGACCATCAGGAGCCGTTGCAACAGCCATGAATGAAACAAAGAAAAACAATGGATCATTCCCAAAAGCCACCGTGCCAAACGGAAGGACAGAATCACCATGAGGTTCTTGAAGAACCGGAACGGAACCCGACGGTCCGTTGCCCAACCCGGTAAAATGGATCGGTGAAAAGGGATCGACCAGAAGCACAAGAGCTAGAGATCAGCAGATCGAAGTAGATCTAACCAGATGATTAGAGGGTACAAGAGAACTCTTCTTGTGAGAAAACTCTTGAGGAGCCCGACGATGAACCGAAAGAAAACGGTTGGTTCATTCACGGACTCAAAGAGCCTGAGAACCACAGGAGAATTCGTAGGAGAAAAACATTTCCCTAAATTCTCTGCGATGGGCCGAACCAACGAAGCCGCAAAGCCACAGCCCTTGAGGGCTTAGACAAAGATTCCTCCAACTGCTTGAAGTTGGAAGACTTAACCTTGGTCGGGGCAGGATTCCTGCCGCAAAGGAGCTTCTCTGCTTCGGCCTTAGAAGGCTAAAGCGAAACGGTTAGCTTCTGCCGTCTTCCCGGCCCAAAGGAAAGCCTCTGCTTTCCGATTGGAGTGGTCCAGAAGCTTAGGAGCTTGCAAGAACCAAAACTCCTTTCCCTGGTGAGTGGCCGGACCGGGCCAGAACACGCTGCTACGCCCTTGCCTGGATGGAGACTGACTTAGCTAAGTCCACGTCCGAATCCACTGGAGAGCGCTGACGTTACGAGCCTCTGGGGTGGACTGACTGGTCCAAACCAGGAGAAGCCACCCGACCTTTTAGAGGACGAGTACCCTGAAGCAGACCCCGATGAGGGACCACAGGGGGACGATGAACGCCCAAGCCGGACCGTGCGGAAGGACGGACGGACGGTGCACCGGTACCACCGGTGACCGTCGGGGAACCGTGCGGTGAGTCACCATGCCGCCGGCCGGACGGGAGACCGCTGCGTCTCGGAGAGACGGAGGTGGACATCCCCAGAGACTCAGCCACCACTCGAATGAGGGAAGTGGCCACGCCACATCCCTTGAGCGAGTCCGAAAGCCCGACTTCAAGTAGCTTGAAAACAGCTTGCTTGAAGACAACCGGAACAGAGGAGCCTGACTCCAACTTCAACTTCTCTAATTCCGCTTTAGACGGCTTAGAGACGGGAGGAAACGGAAGGAAATCATCCATGAGAGGGAGGACCGACCTGAACAGAGGGACCGAAAAAGAACCCACTGCTGTGGTGTCCTCTCTCTCTGGAAAGAGCCGACAGACTCTCCGGTAGCCGACTGTGACGCAGGCCGGCTTATCTCAACAACATTCGGACAAGAGTCCTTCAAAAAACACCATCAAGCCTTGTTGGGGAACGTCCACGCCGTGGAACTGAACACTAGCAACAGAGGGCGCGTCCTGGGGAGACCCGTCCTCTTGGGGAACAAGGCTCGTCATCACTGACCGTAGGAGGCGTTGCACTTCGTGCTCAATCAACGCATCCAAGTCAGAACCGGTTTCGCCGTCTGAAAGATCGGACTCCACCGGCGAGGCCTCACCGTGTGAACGGTGGTGACCGCGTCGAGAGAGCAACGGAGAAGCTCCATCCGTATGCCGCCGAGAAACACCCGGTTGCCCCCCTGCTGGGTGGACAAAAAAACCGGCCCACCGGTTGTACGGTGCCGTTCACCCGGTCGAGTAGCTCTAGGCTTAAACAGAACCGGGTGAACCTCTTCCGGTTGCTCACGCATGGCCATGCGTGCCGGCTGATCTTCATCCGAAGATGCCGGTTCCAACCGGACGAGAGGTCTGTAGACCGTGGACGGTAGTCGACCGGTTCCGTTCTCCCGGTCTGAAAGATCTGAACCCACCGGTGAGGCCTCACTGTGTGAGCGGGGGGAAAAAACGGAGTAGCCTCATCCGTGCGCCGCCGTGAATCACCCGGTTGCCCCCCTGCTGGGTGGACAAAAACCGGTTCACCGGTTGTACGGTGCCGTTCACCCGGTAGAGTAACTCTAGGCTTAAACTGAACCGGGTGAAACTTCGCCGGTTGCTCACGCATGGCCATGCGTGCCGGTTGATCTTCATCCGAAGATGCCGGTTCCAACCGGATGAGAGGTCGGTAGACCGAGGAGTGGGAAGGTAGTCGACCGGTTCCGTCCTCCCGGTAACGGGAACCGGGAATAACTTCGGGGCGGACAGGTCTAGCCCGTCCTCCACCGTAAGTTTGCCTGTAGGCGCCAGAACCGTGAGCTCGCGTCTCTACGGAACTGGCCATGAGCCTGTGGCCTTCGGGGCCTAGGGATCTAGTCCCTTCGTCCCCGGTAGGTTCATAGCCCCACGGTTCGGCCGAACCGTGACCTCTTTTGGATACAGAGGTGGGGGGCCTTCGCCTTGAATCCGACCGTCCGTCGGATTCAAAACCCATAGCATGGGAGGGCGAGCTCGCCGGAGGATACTCCTGATCCCCCGGGAGAAGAACCGGTGGATCCTCCAGGATCGGGCGGGCCAACCGTAGTCCCACCGGTCTGAAGTGAGAGGCCACGTAAGTGCCCTCCGTCGTCTTGGAGGAAGAAAGGGCCCTCGTGGAAAGAGGACGCTTGCTGGAAACCCTGTGGACAAGAGTAGGAGAGAGAGTAGACCCAGTTGTTTGGGCCGAAACAACCGGGTAAACTGACTCATGAGAACCGGCAAAATAATCCAAAGATTCAACTGATTTAACCGGACAAATGTGAAGACCACTAGAACCGAGCTGGTCGATAAAAGACTGCAGAACGGACTGAGTATCCACAGAAGGGGTGGAAGCCACCGAAACCGAAGACAAGGGGTCAAGTTCGCGAGAAACTTAAACCGCCTTAACTGGAGAAACGTCATGTTTAAAAGAAGATCGCGAAGATTTCTTGTGAGTTTTCTCCTTGGAAACAGATTTCTCTTTAGTAGACTTTACTTGAGAAAGAGAGGGAGAAACGAACCTACCACTCCCATCGCGAGGGAGAGGGGTAGAGGAGAGAACCGGAGCAGAGACCGAAGTCTTAGAAAGAGTGTGGGGGGTGGGTGAAGCCATGATGGCCGCCCACACAACACACACGAAGAAAACCGGCCTGACTTGTATCATGAAAATTTCCAAAAATACAAGAAAATAAAATCGATAGACAGCCCAACAGGCAGTCCAAGAAACAAAAGAATAGTCAGTTACAAAATAAATGGAACGGACCCACCTAGAACAGAGCAGAAACCCCAAAAGGAAGAGAGCAATGGCAAGCCAGGTCAAGAGAGCTTGGGTGGAAAAGAAAGAATGATGTTTGTAGTGCGCGCGCGCACCTCGCCTGCCCGGATGTAAGGGGGATAACTCGCACCCCATATCCGGCGCAGGGGGTGACGTCACGCCCTACTTTCGCTTTACTATATTCTTTGGTATAGTTCCAGGTCATTATGAGTCAATGCACATGTTTTAAGTGTTGGTAATGTATGGTTAAAATAGATTGGTAGATTAGAGGAAGTTACATGCACATAAGTTCCAGAAGGTGGGGGAACTAATTTTACGAAAGACCCCCCAGTATCCCCCCGGGGGATTTTACCTATCAATACTCACCATGTAGAAAAGCACAAAAACGCGGGCGACAGGGTACCTCCGCAAAAACACCCCCAACTTGATACTGCAACACAGTAATTCACTCACGTTCTAGGAAACCAAACCTGAATATGTCATTTTCATTTTACTAAGTACACCAAAACGTTTACCTTGCATAACAATAGAAAACAAATTTAAACAAAATACACACACACTTGTACACACACTTACACAATGTATAAATAACGATTTTCTGTGAAGAAATGAACAAAATACACTCATCAAATATAACAGGTATTATATTAATAACAACAAAAATCACATGATTCTAACTGAATCAAACAAAAAATCACCCCAATGCCCAATGTTGTTGCTGTGATATTTCGGAAGTTTCCTTTTTCAATTCTCATTGAAGAGATGCAAACATGAACTTTCCATATTTCAATTTTACTACCACTAATAAGACTAGAGGCACACTAAAGGAAGCAAACAAATCCATTGTGAATATGTCAAAATGACTTTTAATAATAATAATAATGGCTATTTGTTGCACTCTTTCTCCGAAGAGCTCAGAGCGCTTACAAAGTTCACTTTAAATAATAAAAATAATTAAATAAATTAATTAAATTAATAATAAAAATTAAATGATAAAATTTTTACTTTACAACTCCAACCCCTCGCCTAAAGCATAACATACAATAACCAATAGACAGATACGACAATCGTGTCTTCATCAATCCTGTACCTGAACCTGTCCAGGGAGTTGACATAGTGTTTGACTCTCCTCGCCACTTCCGTGTCTGTCACCCCCTCTCTCATGAATGTGGGTAGCCGTTGCCGCACTGCACACCCACACACAAACATAGCAACCTGAATGCTTATTGTATTCCTTCAGTATTCGTAAAAATAATATTTAACCCTTTCGCTGACAGCCATTTTTCAGCCAAAATATACCATTAAACTTAACTGGGTATAGAAACAAAATTATCTGCAATATTCTGAATTCTTCTGTGACATGTATAACATTAGGCCCACCTCCCTACCTCCCAAAATTAAGAGAATAGGGTCTTCAGATAACAGACCCTGATTTGATGCCTTTTAGTGACATGGGTATTAACTCTCTCAACACTAATGTACGCTATAGCCTACATGCCGCGCACAAACGTTCCACACTAGGCAGGTTTGCATCATTACATAAAAATTATTTAAAAAATAATGCTTAACCGCACAGTTTTGAACATTTGCGGTATTGTTTATAATAATAAAAGCTAGCATATGTTATAATTCCAAATTAAATTTTTTTATTACAGTGAAATCCGTTTAATTGGCATTCGGATAATCGGCCAAAGCCGCTTAATCGGCCAATTTCCTCTGGAACGGAATTTTTTCTTCTTAAGCATGTGTTATTTTGTTCGTTTTAACGGCCAAAGCTGAAATCTTCAATTTTGCTTTATTGGCCACTTTTTCTCTCTAATTTTTCCTATTTACCCCTTTTTGAGAGGGAGAACAACAGAGGCAGACAAACTGACAACACGTTTTTGACGTTTACATGGTTGAGTGTGAAGTTGGAAGGTGAGCTGTTGTCAATTGAAAGACCCTGCATGGCGTTAAAATCACTCAAGAAAACAAAATCATTGTCTTTTACTCGTGCTTCTGTCAAGTTGTAGGATTAATAAACACACACACACACACACACACACACACATCACAAAAAGGGAAAGAATTTGAATTTGAACTGCAACATTTAATTTTGACGTCATTGCTTTTGACTTGCATAATTGCGTCATACAGTATCTCGATGTTTGTTTTATCGGCCGATTCGCTTCATCGGCCATATTCTTCCTGGTCCCAAAAGTGTCCGATTAAGCGGATTCCACTGTATTAGCAGATTTGTTTTAAAAGCATGACAAAGAAGAGTTCAAGACGAAGAGAGGGGTAGTGACTCATTTGCATTCATTGCCGTACTAAAAATAGACTGGAAGTGATTTCATTGGTTGAAAACTATTAAAGGACCGTAGAGGAACACTTCTATACCAGTTTGGGTTGCATGGCTTCGCATAGTTGTGAATTGTGAATGGCTAAACGCTATGTACGCTATAGCGTACATTCGTGTTGAACGGTTGTAAAGGGAAGCAATCGGCCAGTGTTGAATGAGTTAAACCATTGTGGTGCATAAATGCGACATTGGCAGTGAAAGGGTTAATCAGTATAAATATTGTACCGGTAAGTCTTCCACATAGTTTTGTCCCTTTATACAGCAATTATCAAAACAAACAAAAAGTTACGTTTCAATTCTATGCCTAAAGTTCCTCATTGTTAAATAGTAAAATCAACTGTTATGCAGAAGAGTAGAATGAGAGTAAACCACCAATCTTAAAATCTGAGGCTAGTCAGTAAAAAGCTGGGCAAGTAATCACGAGCGCGTCTTAGTCAACATGGGTAGTGGTATGTAAATTACACTAAACAGCCAATCGTTTTGGGGAGTTTAGTCTCATTTACATATTATTACCCGTGTTGACTGTCTAAGATGCACTCATGATTGCACGCCCTGAAGTCTAGTCTTTGCCTTGCACAATACCTCTGGCAACAAATAACAGACATCTACCCTACCTGATCAGCACAAACACACTCAGCATGCAGTGTGTCTCCATTATAATTTTAGCTGAAAAGGCAAAGAACCAAGACACAAAGATTAACCCCTTCACTGCCACAGGAAAACTGAGAAATTATCAAGTTTCTTATTATAAAGTTTAAAACAAATCTATTAAGACTCAATCTGAGAAAATGGTCTAGAGATATATCTTTCCTGGCTTATTGGAACCAAAAACCATCATTCCAGGACTATGACATCAAAAGTTACGACATCATCAATGACATCATACACTATCTCGTAGCAGGCAGGGAAGGGGTTAAAGGCCTATCAACAGATCTCAAGAATCGGGTCACGCTAGTCCGACACATGTGAAGCGGTGTGTGAGAAGCACTGCCTCGCACAATGGGGAAAAAAGAAGAGTAAACCGCTTCCGTGGCAAGCAGCGATTCAAAAGCCGAGCGCGCCTTCCCTCCTTTTATACTCCTGGTGCGACTTTAAGAATCATAAGAGGTACAGACAAGCTGATATTCCAAGAAATGGAGAGGCCATGAACAAGAAATAAGACACTCTGTGACGGTGGGCATCTCTGCTCGTGTCTAAAAATGACCTGGGACGGTATTCATGTCGAGATAGCATGAGACTTAGCATGATGCTAACTTAGAAGCTCTTCCAAAAGTCCTATTAAATCCTATAGGACATTGGAAGAGCTTCTAAGTTAGCATCATGCTATCTCGACATGAATACCGTCCCTGTTCAATACTTACTGTCGTCGCTGTGGTCTCCAGCTCTGGTTGAGGCGATGGCAGAGCGCATCAGAGAGTTCTCCGCATCTTTGTACTGTTGCTGCAACAAACAACAACAACAACAACATACAGTATTTATACGGCGCTGAATCTTGATAGAAATCAAATCAAAGCGCACACACACGTTAGCATTCATAACGCATTCAAACAAAAATGTAATACAAAGCGAACACACACGTATGACATAAATGGTATGCAGCAGAAACAGACCTAAAGACAAGAGAGAGAACAGAAAGAGAGTGGAGCCTCAATGACGGGGGAACAGGTGGGTTTTGAGGTTAGATTTGAAAGCAGAGAGGGTCGGTCGCTGACGGAGGGAAAGAGGAAGTTTGTTCCAGGAGGTCGGTCCTGAGACAGCAAAAGAGTGCCGACCAAACAGTTGAAAGCTTATACCTAGGGATCTGGAGAGAAAGAGGGTCACAAACCGAACGTAAAGTGCGAGCTGGCGTATAACTGGAAATATTGTCGCAGAGGTAAGATGGAGCAGCTTTATGGATAGATTTATAGCAAAGGGTGTTTAATTTATACTCAGCAAACAGGCTGAAATGCAGCAATTACTTTCAATTGCTTGTTTAATCAACTTTTGTTTTAACATCTTCATCTTGTCTATCACTCTTTGACTCTGCCTTTTCTCTTTGCTTACTGTCATCTACTATCTTTCTGCCTTTACTGGTCAATTCTCCTGCCTTTGTTCTAGAAATACAATAAACTATTTTCTCCAGCCAAAGACGGACAAGCTGGGCATAAATATTTCTTAGTTATGCGCATAACGGCAGGATGTCTGAGTGATCGACGAAGAAGAACTTCAACAGCTGGATCTACTGCATAATCACTCATTCCTATGGCGCCAACTCCGCACCAACAATATTTGGTTCATTTGCAAACTCAATGGCTCAGACCCAATCACCTCAACACTAAACTATTTCAAATGGGACTCCTTCCTATCAAGTCTCATGATCAGCATCTCTCTCTTCTCTCATTGTCTTGTCTCTCTCTCTCTGTGTGCGTTATGTGTGTGTGTGTTTTATATGTGCACATTTCTAAGTTGATGTAATGAATTTTCATTGGCGGTGAAAGGGCTAAGCCAGGGTAAGACAACAACAACAACATCATCAACCGTGAGTCTCTCCAGCTGCAGGGTGAGGGAGTTGTTCTCGGTGCTGAGGGCCTCCACCGTGGTCTGCTTCTGGATCAGGCTCTCCGTCAGTGACCTGACCCGCCCCTCCAGCTCACTCTCAGCGGTGCTGCTCAGGCTCTTGGTCATCAACTGTCCATGAAACCATAGGCTGGTAAAAAAAAACAGCTGACAGTATCCTCAGGGCTCCCAATCGTCCCGCAAAAGAAGGGGTCCCAGGGACTCCTTCACTTACAGCATAGAGGGTCCTAGGGGCGGGATAGAGGGTCCCAGTGCCATAGCGAATGCTAAAAATAATTTTTTCTAGTGCATCCCTGGGACCCCCTGCACATTCTTTTAGAGGGTCCTGTAGAATTTTAGTGCTTCATAGACCCCCAAATGGGGGTCCCTGGGAGCCCTGATCCCGGCAGGCACACAAAAGGTGTCTAGCATTTTGATGAAATTTACTTCAAATGCTTATTTTGGGGGTTTTCAGAAAGCTTAGCATAACAAGGCCTGCATGGGTGGGAGCAGAACATTTCAGCTACACTGACAAATTTCACAGCTATGCTGAAAAAGAAAGCGAGGATATCTTTAAATGTTCCCGTCGGACAGAATTGCTATACAGTGGAACCTCCCTTATAAGACCTTCAAAAATCATCCAAAATTAGGTCTTACAAGGGAGGGGTCTTATAAGGGAGGTAATTCTAATACTTACAAAGAAGGGCAATGTCTCAGAGAAGCAGTCTTATGTGGGAGGGAGTCTTATAATGGGAGGTCTTATAAGGGAGGTTCCACTGTACTGAATTCAGTATCTATACTGAAGCCTTCCCACCCCTGCAAGGGACCTTTTTTTTTCTTTTTTTTCTACTGAACATTTTTTTCGATTTTACAAATTTCACACATGCACAGAATACT
Organism: Phymorhynchus buccinoides; assembly: GCA_017654935.2. Lineage (NCBI taxonomy): Eukaryota > Metazoa > Mollusca > Gastropoda > Neogastropoda > Raphitomidae > Phymorhynchus > Phymorhynchus buccinoides. The sequence continues at coordinate 20,807,609 of CM065684.1, forward strand.
AAAAATAGTAAAAAAAAGTGATGATTTTAGATCTAACAATAAGGGAAGGGAAGGGCCCTTTTCTTATTTTTTGTTCTCAGCTTCCAGGGACACAAGACAATAAAAGTAGATTCCAGGGTCAGGGTGCCCCTTTTTAAATGCTACATTTTTTCAGGGACAAATACTGTATTTTTCAGATCATTAGGCCCTGCGAATAGGGCAATTTTCAAGAAAAATCTGAAAAAAAGTCAAGTAAAAGGCGCCCTCGTTTATAAGGCGATACACACCTCGCAAAAGAAAGTCGAAGTTTGAAGCCGGTACACGTCCTGTAAACTCTTACTGACCGCCATTACTGCTGTCATAAACGAGAGTTGACTCCCTTCTCAAATAATCGAACTTCCGTTTTTGCAACTTCCGGTTGTTGTGTTTGGACTTTTCTTCGCGAAAACTGGTAGAATTATGGCATTTTAAGCTCTACAACGATGCTTTTTACATCCAATGAAGGGTTATGGCATCTGTTGGACGGTATCTCGGATGATAATAGGGATTTTGAAGCATTTTAATGTGAGTATTTGTCATATCGGTGACTCGTGACCACTTTCGATGCTGTGACTCACAGTAGACTATACTGAGTACGGCAATCGTTGCCTCTCTTCTCACGATTTTGTTCACTAATAGGGCACCCTCGTTTATTAGGCGCACAGGTCGAAATTGGAGAAAAAAATATTGCCTTATAGTCCGAAAATTACGGTACACATAACCCCTTAGAAGTGATGGTGGGCAGCCCTTTCGCCGATTCTACGTACTGCTTCACGCTCACCTGACTGCGCAGCTTCTCAATCTCCGCCTCCCGGTCCTCGACGCGGGTCTGGAAGTTGACCTTCTGCCGGTGCAGGTCGTCCAGGGTGTACTGCAGGTCCTGACACATCGACCAACAAACGCTCACACCATTTCCACACAAAGGAACATGAGGCAAAGCCTGCAGCGACTCGCTCACAGTATTTGGGATTTGGTACTTTACTTAGTACTTAATAGCCACAGAGGCGTCTTACCCTGGCTTAAAGACTCCAGGGATCATCCCAACAGCCGAAGCACTTGAACACTATGGTACAAATGCACCAGCTAGGGATGAGATTACGTGTGCGACCGTTTTTGATTACACCGCCACGTGGGCAGCCACACTCCGACTTCAGAGGTCATGTGAGTGGCAATGAAAAAAGTTATTTGGTAAAAATTTACACACATCTAGAGAGAGTGTGCATGTGTGTGTGTGCAGCCAGAGGTGCGCCACCCATTTATTTAAAAAAAAATGTAATGCGATTTTTGTGTGAGAAGGAAAGGGGGTGTATGCGTGTGTAAATTTTGACCAAATGACTTTTTTCGTTGCCACTGGGTTTAACGTGTGCTAAGTGCATGGGCACACATGACCTCTGTTTATCATCTCATCCGAAAGACTCCATGTTCAGACCGTAAGGCCTAGTGCAGAGTGAGAAGAAAAATCCCCTGTACAAACTCGGGTTTATTGTGTACGAGGCGAACGCGTTACCTCTGTGCCACTCTACACCTAGAGAGAGTGTGCGTGTGTGTGTGTGTGCTTGTGCGTATGTGTATGATTAAAACACTAGCAAAAAAAGATGTGAACAAAAATTCACAGCTTTGCCTCTATGTCGTTTGTCTGTACAGCTGACTTCTACAGCAATATACACACTTCTGTTGACTTAATATGACAAAATATCATAAGAAGACATCATACACCACAAAAATATTCGCTTGGATTGAAAAAATATATAACAAAACAAGTAAAACAGACAGGAAGGCTAAAACTAACACAGTATGTTCAGAACAAAGAACAACATTTTATGATGTCACAGACAGTAGAAGAGTCGTAACAAAATCCAGGTAGCAATTAAGCATTTCTTGTAATTGGTGACATTGCACGTTTTAACCTTTACCGGACTTCTGGGGTCGCCCACGACCCCTTGACACACAAAACATGTTATATCTCTAAAACTATTTAAGCAATCTTCATGAAATTTCATGACTTTGTCAAAAACGTAAATGGCTTTAAGTGTGTTAAATTTCATTAATGTGTATAAAATATAAATGACGTAATATGACGCGTAATTTTGATATACCTGTCCGGATGACGGGGGTCTCCCACGACCCCTACTTTAAAGAGCACTGCAGTGCATTGAGTAGGGGTCGTGGAACACCCCCGCCATCCGGACAGGGATAAACACATGGTGACTCTTTGACAAGTAGGGGTCGTGGGAGACCCGCGCCATCCGGACAGGGATAAACACCTCTCATCCCTTTAGGAATTTGCTCTTTGCTGAGTAGGGGTCGTGGAAGACCCCCGCCATCGTGTCTGTGTTGTCAAAAGTATGATCCGGTAAAGGTTAAAGCTGACTTGGAATATGAAACAATGACTGTTAATAAGTAAACTAGGAATGATTATTGTATGAATAAAATAAATGAATTAAAGAAAACTGGTGTCCAAGATGAACAAAGACAGTGTGCAATGTTTTCACAGAACTTTTCATTCTCTGGGTCAAAGATAAGGCGTAGAAAATAGAAGGTAAAAAAGTGGGAAGGGAGTTGTAACAGGGAGGTAACTTTAATACTTACAAAGAAGGGCGATGTCTCAGAGAAGTGGGTCTTCAGTGGGAGGGAGTCTTAATCTTAATAGGGAGGTTCCACTGTACCTGTTTCTGCATCAGCAGTTCTTGTTCCACTTCGGTGCGGTGGCGTTTTTCCTCTGCCAGCGTTTCCTCCAGTGACTTGATGTTGTCCTGGGCCAGGCCCACTTCCTGCTGCAGCTGAATCTCTAGGTCCTGCTCACAGAACACACACAACACACTCAACTCCTGTTCACAGAATGCACACAGCACACTCAACTCCTGCTCAAAGAACACTCACAGCACAATCAAGTCCTGTTCACAGAACGCACACAGTAAGTTCAAATTGCTCAGAAGTTCACAACACATTCATCATGATTATGGCGAACAGAATCTGAATGAAAACGTTTTCGAAAATGGTCCTGCTCAGAGAACTGACACAACATACTCATCCCATCTCCCCCCTTAAACCTTTACCCCATCCCCTAAAAAACTGGAGTTCACGTGTGTGATGCCGAGCAGCACTGACTCCAATCTTCAATCTATATTGTCTCGCCTCCTGTTAAGCTACCCCATGCCCTAGCATGGAGTTCTCATATGCTCTTTGGCAAACACCTTGCTCTTGTACGCTCCTCATGCACCTAAACTCTCGCTCTTGCATCACCGAAACCAACCCCCCCTCTCCTGAAACTGTTTCCATGGGCAATGCACCCCATATCTTATCCCCTCTCCCCTACACCCCTCTGACCTGGAGTTTGGTGTGCATGGGTATCGGCAGCCATCCTGGGCCTGTATTCATGTTGAGATAGTATGCGATGAAATCCTGCTGCTAGGTTTTACAAGTCCGCCCCCACCCCCCACCCCACACCTCTCCAACCCAAGCCCCCCCCCCCCCCCCCCTTCTCCAATCCAAGCACCCCCCCCCGCAAAAATGTTTGTGGCGCTGTGTTTGCGGCGACATGATCTCCAGGTGGGAGCAACCCAAATTTCACAAAGATAAGTCTCTGTGACTAGATTATACCTCCCCCCACACACACAAAAAAAAAAAAAATAAAATACCAACCTTTCTTCCAAGAACCTTACCCCCGCCCATCCCTATATCTCCCCCATCTTCCTCTCCCCCTACACCCCCCCCCCCCCCCCCCCCCCCCCCCCTGACCTGGAGTTCGGTGTGCATGGTGTCGGCTGCCATCTTGCTCTTGTTGAGCTCGTCCTGCAGCATGTCCCTCTCCTGTAGCACAGACTCGTACTCCAGGCTGGACACTCCATCCACGCTGCCCGAGGCCTCAGACCCGTCCCTCAGACTGTTGATCAGGCGCTCCTTGGACTGACGCGAACAACAACCAGGTTTGAATTTCATTTATCCCATCTATCTGCTGATAGACGCTCCTTGGACTGAAGCAAACAACAACCAGATTTCAATTTCATTTATCCCATCTACCTGCTGATCAGGCGCTCCTTGGACTGACGCGAACAACAACCAGGTTTGAATTTCATTTATCCCATCTACCTGCTGATCAGGCGCTCCTTGGACTGACGCGAACAACAACCAGGTTTGAATTTCATTTATCCCATCTATCTGCTGATAGACGCTCCTTGGACTGACGCGAACAACAACCAGGTTTGAATTTCATTTATCCCATCTATCTGCTGATAGACGCTCCTTGGACTGACGCGAACAACAACCAGGTTTGAATTTCATTTATCCCATCTATCTGCTGATCTTAGACTGAAGCAAACAACAACCAGATTTCAATTTCATTTATCCCATCTACAAAAGCTGATCTTAGACTGAAGCAGGCAACATACCAGGTTTGATTTCATTCATTCTACAAGAACTGCAAAACATTGAGGGGAAAAAAAAGGTTTGAAAAGCTGAAATTTTTATCTTGAAAAAAAAGGAGAGCCAACATAATACCTATTTAAAAGACAATCTTATACATTGCTAACTGTCAAGACTACATGTAACAGGGTGGGTGCCTGCAGTCCGAATGATTGAGCTGCATGTGTGTGGTCTCTTCCATTCCCTCTCATCCAGCACACTACATCCACTCCACTACTTTCTGAGGGTTTAGGGTTTTATTCAAGATCTTAAGTTCCGACATTAATTCCTCAGCAAACATTCAGGAAGACCAGTAAAGAAGGCAGGAGAAGACGAAGGGAAATACGAGCGCTACCCCCACTTGTGGCAGTAGAGGTTACAGCAAACAAAGAGCATACATGGGACTCTCCGCAACCCACCTAGGAAGCACTGTGAATCCGATGAGAGCTGAGCACAGACTAAAGTGAAGTGACTCCTCACAGAGTTCAGCAACACATCATTATTAACAAGCACTTTGACTGTTTTAATTCATATCTTGAAAAAAAAGGGACACAACTTTCAGCAACTTCCTTATAGGGGAGATAAGTCTGGTATTTAAAATTGTTGCTACTACATAGCTAACACAAGGTTTTGAATTTTCAGGCCTCGCTGGAGAAATAAATATTTGGCTTTCTTCTTTATTTGTTTGCAATCCAGAGTCGCAGCATGCAAAATGTAGAAGACTAATTTAATGCATTTTTAAAAAAGTCAAAACACTGTTAACTGTCAAGATACACAATCCTAGTCTCTTTGTGCGCATATATGTGTCTGTGTGTGTGTGTGCGTGCCTGCAAGCATGCGTGTGTGTCTGTGTGAATATGTTAGTGAGTGGTTGGACTGGTGTTGGTGTCTGTGCGAGTGTGGTGTGAGTGTATGTGTTTGTGTGTGCAAGCATGTGTACATGAGTGCAGCATGCACGTATGTGAGTGGCTTAAGACAAAATACAATAAAAGTACAATCACAATTCAGAGAGGAACTCACCTGCAATATCCGAGAAGCTTTGTCTTTATATTCTGCCATCTCCTGCTTCGTGGACTCCAACACTGATTTCAACGTCTTCAGTTGTGCACAAGCCTCAGCTGCTTTTGCTAAAAACAAAATTAAAAAATCAATTAACACATAATTCTGTTAAATAAAAAAACCCAACAAACTGAACATATGATTAAAATCTAATTCAATGGTCTAAAATCGAAAATCCAATTTCTTTTTCTTCTTTTTTTGAGACTTCAGTTTCAATTCTAACTTCAGTTTCGATTATTTTCCCTTAAAATAACCAAAATGTTGCCCTATTACTCTCTATGTTACATAAGCATCTACAGCCATTCACAATCATTAAAACTTCTAAAAGAAAACTTGCATACTATAAAAAAAGAATAGGATTCTAATTCTATGCAAGAAAATTTCCTGAATATTTCATCCTTTGTGTGCATTATGAGGTAATGAAATATCAAGACAGACATTCTTTATACAAATTCAGATATTGCTTCTTAAACATGACCAACAGAATCAGCCATTGCGCATCATTGTTTTAATTAACCCTTTCACCGCCAATGCCTCATTTATGCACCACAATGGTTAAACACCCATGTCACTAAAAGGTGTGAAATCAGGTCCTGTTATCCGAAGACCCTATTTTCCTAATTTTAGGAGGTAAGGACAGGCCTAATGTTATACATGTCACAGAGGAATTAACAATATTGCAAATACTTTTTTTTTTCCTACCCAGTTAAGTTTAATGGTATATTTTGGCTGAAATAATGGCTGGCGGCAAAAGGGTTAAACACACATATGCACACACACACACACACACACACACACGTTTACCTAACATTGTGGAGTACAGCTGATTTGTGTGTGTGTGTGTGTGTGTTGTGTGTGTGTATGTGTGTGTGTTTACCGTAGTTTATGCAGTAACACACTGTACCCAACACCGATTTTGTGGAGTAAAATATTTTTCATGGAGTAACTTTTTCCATTACTACACAAAGCTCACATGCGAGCAGTGGTCTTCTGAGGTATGTTAGATATTTATTTCAGGGCAACGAGGACAGACTCTGGACGCTGTTTATGAGGTTAGCATTGTGGAGTCATGGAAAAAGTTACTCCATAAAAAAAGTTACTCCACACCGTCGGTGTTGGGTACAGTTTTTACTCCATAACCTACGGTAGACACACACACACACACACACACACACACACACACACACACACACACACACACACACACACACACACAGAGCTTTCAATTAACGGTGCCAAATTACCCTTTTCTTCAGAGATCTTCCTTTCAGCAGCAGTGAGAGCATCTGCCAGCGCCTTCTGTTCCTGCTCAGTGCGACTCTGGTGTTCCGACACCTCTTGCTGCAAGCACCACCATCATCACACACTATCAAATCCCAAGGTCTGATATATACAGGCTTAACTTATTAGCTTTGGTTATATAGTCCTATGCTTTATGCTGAAAGCTACTTTCACACACACAAAAACAGGAAATAATTGTATTTTTCTGTGTATATAATTTTTAAAAAGTGTTCAAAAGTGTACATTATATTCCACTTCGGTGTGTGTGCCACAGGCATCCAATATTGGATCCACTGCCAACTCTTTATGCACTGACTTTCCAGCTCTTTACATGTTGGGTTCAGGGAGTAGCTAAACTACTAGGTTTACTTGCATCCCTTTAATTAGAGGATCACCTCAGTGGTCGGCTCTTTCTACCCACATGTATTAAATTTTTCAAATCGCAATTTCTGCATTTTAATAACTTATCTATTTTACCCAAAATGTTCTTCATTTTTCTCTTCACCTTGTGCTGGTTTGCTTAAATTGTGGACTTTTCGGCCTAGTGCAGAGTGGACACCATTCTTTTATTAGAAATGTCTTCCTGTTGAGGTTGATCCACATGATAGTGTTTGTTAGCAGATATACATACTGACGAGAATTCCATAATTCGAAAGAGATCTCTCTATGTACCATGCTCATACACTATCTGTCCCCCATTGGGACAAAAAGTAAGCCAGCACAATCTTTTACTTTTATTTTATTCTTTTCAAAGTATACACAGTTAGTGGTGTTTGTGGTTTCTTTGATCAAATATATTGTTTGTGTGAGTGAGTGAGGGAGCGTGTGTGTGTGTGTGTGTGTGTGTGTGTGTGTGTGTGCTGTTACTTAATTCTCACAACATACAAAACATGTTTCTCACTGGTGATCAACCTCAGCCTGAATAACAACATGGAATGAGTTGGTGACGAGCTATCTATCCAAAGACAATAAAAGCAATATAATGATAATTACATGAGGATTTCGGCCTCAGATCATTCTGTCCGGTTCGGTTCCGTTGTGTCTGATTTGCTGGCACAGCATGTTGTATGCCATTTTATTATCATTTTATTATCAACAGGAGATGAGCTATGTTCGATATTCAAATTCCTAAATAAATCGTTGAGATGTGTGTGTGTGTGTGTCTTTGTGCACGCCCCATGTGAGTGTGTGTATGAATGTGTGTGTGTACATCTGTCATACCTTATGAGGCTTCAGATGGGTTCTGCATTGTGCATGTGTGTGTGAGTGTGTAAGGGGTGTGTGTGTGTGTACTTAGGTGCATGCATGCATGCATGCATGCGTGCATGTATGCGCGTGTGTTCATGTGTTCTGTGTGTTTGTGTGACTCTGTAATGGGTGTGTTTGTGTTAATGTGTTCTGTGTGCGAGCGTGCGCGACTCTGTAAGTGAATGTGTGCATGCAATTCATGCATCCATGCATGCGTGCATGTAAGAGAGATGACTAATAACTGATAACACGAAACAGAGGAATGAACACTGCCTGACGTGAAAACATGAAACAGAGTCCACAGCACCTGATAATGCTGGTGATTCTGTTGCTACCTGGCTAGCAAGACCTTGGTCTCAAGCTGCTGATGCTGTGTGGCCACAGCTTATCAAATAACGTTTTTAAACCTACATAACAAGAAGTAGAGCTATTAAACAAACAGTGCGATATTTACCTGATAATGCTGATGTTTGTGCTGCTCTCTGCCTTGCAAGGCCTGTGTCTCCATCAGCTGCTGACGCAGGGTGGCCACAGCTTATGTGATAACTTAAAAACTGAATAACAAGAAGTAGAGCTAACACAGTGCACTATTTAAGCTGATAATATTGTTGTTCTCTGGTAAGCAAGGCCTGGGTCTCCACCAGCTGTTAACGCACAGTGGCCACAGCTTATATCATAACTTAAAAAGTAAATAGCGTGAATAAGAGCTATATAAACACACACAGTGCACTATTTACCTGATAATGCTGATAATTCTGTTGCTCCCTGGCCAGCAAGGCCTGGGTCTCCATCAGCTGTTGACGCACGGTTGCCACAGCCTGACTCTGCACTCCACTGCTGCTGCTCTGGTCCTCAAGCATCCTGCCCAACACAATTGCACGAAGATAGAAAGCATTGACACAGTGCACACACCCATCAATAGGGCATTTGCTGCATGCCGGCAACCTTCAATTTCACTGAGTTGAATTTAGAGAGTTGAACTAGAGAGGTCAGCGTAACTCGGGCAGAACGAGCTCGGGCAATTTAGTAGTCTAGTATAGAGTACGAACAGTCGTGGCAAATGCCCTATTGGTTGTAGAGATCATTCATGATTGCTTGTTAAACCACAAGTTATTTCACTTAGATTCCTGAAAGCCAGGCCTTATCTAATATGGTCAAAATGATGTCATTGATAATGTCCTCACTTCAAGTGGAGTGCAGAAGTCAAGATGGGATCTCATGATCATTTGGTGCAATTGTCTCCAACAGATCTCTTTTCTATTTTATAATAATATAACATAAAAGGTTATTTTCTTTTTTAAATTGGCAGACGGATTTTTTTTTTTCTCTTCTTTTTTTGTGTGGCAGTGACGGAGTTCAAAATCACTGACTTTCCCCCCCAAGATTATCTGCCCTATTAGATAGTGAGGAGGAGGAGGAGGAGGATCTTGATGAAGATGATGACACAATGATAATGATAATGACAATCATGATTCTCGTCATCACCATCATTATCATCACTACACTGGTACAACTCCTGAAAATGGAAAAAAACACCTGAAAGGCAGGGGTCCAGGGGCTGCTGAGGCCCCATCGGGGTACAGGGGCAGAGCTCCATCAACAGAATGTCTGTTTCTAGAAAAATAAAAATAAAATGAAATCCGTGTAAAACGGACATCGTTGCACCCATGTCACTAGTTTTCATCCCACCTTTGTCGCTTTGTCCAGCTTCACCCTCAGCAAGTTGTTCCCCCTCTACCTCAGGTTAGGGTAAGAGAAAAAAACCTTATAAATGCTGTACTACAACAAAAGAAGGGATACAAAATTTGGGTAGAGTTACGCAGGAGGTGAGTGCTAAAAATAATGACAAACTAAGAGGACTTGAAATTACTGCTGATTTCGGATTATGCGACCTAACAAACGAGGTGTGGCTGCGACTCGGTGGTGGGACTCGGAATGAGCAGTGTGGGAGCAATGTCACTGCAAGGCCCATCCCTCGAAGTCAGAGTGTGGCTGCCCACGTGGCGTGGTAATCAAAAACGGTCACACACGTAATGTTCTCGTCCCTAACTGATGCATTTGTACCACAGTGTTCAAGTGCTTTCGGGATGATCCCTGGAGTCTTTTAGCCAGGGTATGTCAACTAACAACAATTGTAAGGCCCAGAAGACAGGGAAAAAAGGTGGGACTTGAAATGGGGTGCTCTTTCTTTTCCCTATAGCAACCAGTCACTGCTGACTATTATGTCGCTGTAAATATTTGGGAGGATCTACGGGGATGCGCAAGACAACAAATTATCAAGAAGAAGAAAGTGGACAGGAGAAAAAGAAGAAATATAGAAAGCTTGGCCCAGCCAGCCAGGTCCCGCTAATCGGTCCCTAACATGATGCCGCACCAAGTGAGAGAATGACCCAGCCAGCCAGGTCCCGCTAATCGGGCCCCAACGTGATGCCGCGTCACTGGGAAGAATAAAATAAAGGAAAATGAACTAAAAAAATAAAATAAAATGAACTAAAGAAAATAAAGAAAAAGAGAGAAGGGAGTGTAGTTACTGTGATTTGGAGACCCAGGACACAAAAGTGCCCAAGGTCCTCGCCTCAACAGCCTCAGGTGCTGCACCCACCTTTGTCGCTGGGAGTGCAGACTGTCCATCTCTCTGTGGCGACTGGCCACCATGGCGTCTGCCTCGTCCAGCTTCACCCTCAGCACGGCAAGCTGGGAGTCCTTGGCCCTCAGGGCCTCCTCGCGGTCCATCACGCGCATCTGCAGCTCCTGCACCAGCTTGTCGCGGAGCGATGCACCGTGGGTGTACTCCGACAGCTTCTCCTTGGTCTTCACCAGCTCTGTTAGAGGATAAGTTCACGCTTTGGTTGCTGAAAAATTGTTTGAAGTCGGCTCCCAGCAAAAAAATAAGCCTTTGTTCACTACTGTAGTTTGGAAAATATGGTTTTCTCACCTATTTTGGCTATACAGTGGAACCTCCCTTATAAGACCTTCAAAAATCATCCAAAATGAGGTCTAATAAGGGGGTGACCGGAATAACGTCGAATGTACGGTTGCGCCTAAGGTCGAAACAAAATGGCATGACTGACAAGTGTGCCTAATGTCGAAAATTTCATGTAAGTTTTACGTTTGAGCCTAAGGTCGAATGCACAGTTGAGCCCAACGTCGAATTTCAAAGTTGTGCCTAAGGTCGAATGTACGGTTGAGCCTAAGGTCGAATGCATTGTTGAGCCTAAGGTCGAATGCACAGTTGAGCCCAACGTCGAATTTCAAAGTTGTGCCTAAGGTCGAATGTTTAGTTGAGCCTAACATCTTTGCAATTCGACCTTAGGCTCAACTTTGCATTCGACCTTCGGCTCAACTTTGCATTCGACCTTAGGCTGAACCATACATTCGACCTTGGGCGCAACTTTGCAATTTGACGTTAGGCTCAACTTTGCATTCGACCTTAGGCTCAACCGTATATTCGACGTTAGGCACAGCTCTGCAATTCGACATTAGGCTGAAGTGTGCATTTACTTATTTTCGACCTTAAGCACACCTGTACATTCGACCTTAGGCGCAACCGTACTTTCGACCTTATTCCGGATTCCCTAATAAGGGAGATCCGGCTCTTTTTTTTTTTTTTTTTTTTTTTTTTTTTTAAAAAAGGGAGGTCATTTTAATACTGACAAAGAAGGGCCAGAGAAGTAGGTCTTATGTGGGAGGGAGTCTTATATTAGTTATAATGGGAGGTCTTATAAGGGAGGTTCCACTGTATCTTGTTTGTTTCGAACTCACCTGAAACGAGAATCGAAAGATTTCTTTGGGGTTTAAAGCGCCGATGTTGGTGGGTATCGCATGACCCAGGATGAAATTATCATTCTGTGTACTTGTGACGTAGCGTACTTGTGGCATGTAGCCTGACGTAGAAAATAGCTCTGACGTCCAAAAAATATTGGAATTAGAAATTAGTTTGAACACTTTTGTATACGGCCGTGGCTTTTTGTGGATCCCCAGAATTTTAATGGTTATTGAGTCTTTTGTCTTTTACTGATGTTCATCTAAACAACACAATCAAAGCAAGTCAAAGCCAAGTGTATCTGAAAACATTTACAACTCTATGTCTGTGGTCTTTAATCAGAAATGTTAAGAATCTCTACAGATGCAATACACTGAAGTTCCTGCACCAGATTGTCAAGGAGGGAAACACTGTGGGTGTACTCCAACAACTTTTCCTTGGTCTTCACCAGCTCTGTTAGTGCAATGGAAATGGAGACATTCCGACTGACAGAAACAACAAGTTGAGGAGAGTGATAAACTGAGATAGACAGTCTATCTCTCTCTAGTATGATACGAGCATTTTAACCATTTTGCTGTATGCTGTCTCTGCAGACACAGTCAAATACAGAAAAAAACAAAAAAGAAAGAAAGAACAAAAATTGGGCAAATGTTAAGAAAAGCTCCCTCTTCTGCCCCTTCAGATGGTTTCAGGTTAGGGCTAGGGTTAAGAATAGGGTTTGGGATAGGGTTAGGGATAGGCTTAGGGTAAGTTTAGTCATCAACTTTTATTTGTGTGTGTATTTTACACTAAACTGACCCTAAACCTATCCCTATCCTAAACCCTATTATTCCTAACCCTAACCCTAGCCTGAACCCGTCTAATCCACACAAAATAAAAATTGATGGTATGTTATGAGATTGACACTTAACTGACCCTAAACACACCAACATATCAAAACTGCAATATGAGCATCACTAAAACTAAAAGGCAGATTTGCCAAAAACAAAATATAAAAACCTCTCAGCTGTGCAAAAGTTCAAACAAAAATGAAAGGTCAGTGAAGAGGCCACGAGGCCTAATGTCCTAACTACCTGACCTGACCTGACCTAAACCTATCCCTAATCCTACCCAAAACCCTATTCTTAACTCTAACCCTAACTGAAACTGTCGGAAACGAATGGAAGGGGCAGAGGGATCTTTTCTTAACGTTTGCTAAAAATCGAAAGATAAGGCTTGCCACTGACCAGTCTGTGATTTCTTGGCATGCTTAATGAGGGAGGAGATCTCCTGGTTGAGCGAGGCCACCTCGTTCCTCAGCAGACCGTTCTCCAGCTCCACGGCCGACTGACCCCCCTCCTCCACCCCCTGATCCCCCCGGTGCTCCACCTCCCCACCACCGCCGCTGACGATGCTGCTGGCGGGGCTCTCCTTCATGGCGTCAGCCAGAGCCTCAGGGTCTGCCGATTCGTGGGAGTGGGTCGGACTGCCGCGCTGGTTCTCCTCTGCTGGTTCAGGTTCTGGACTCGTGCAACATATGCATAAAATTTTACATTTATCATGTTATCAGAAATATATACATCAACACATGTTGTTGTTGTTGTTGTTTGTTGTTGTACCCTGACTAAAAGACTCCAGGGTTCATCCTAACAGCCGAAATACTTGAACACTAATGACTATACAGTATATTACAAATAAATGCACCGGCTAGGGATGAGAACATTGCCTGTGTGACTGTTTTTGGTTACCGCGCCATGTGGGCAACCAGTCCGACTTCGGAGGATTTTGGAGACTGATGATGCTATGCTAGGAGCTTGTCATGGCTAAAGACAATCCCCGCATAACTATTCATAGCATAACAACATTTCGATGTAGCCTTGGTGTTCTAGCTATGTCAATTGGTCTGACACAGCCTTAAGCCAAGGCGCGCATCAACACATGGAATAGGGCATTTGCCATGGGAATGTTTTGAACATGGCACTAATGTTGTGCGAGTGTTGTTTTTTGAAAAATTCATTTACACACACAATCTAACACACACACACACACACACACACACAATCAAACACTTATTAACCCTTTCGCCGCCAGCCAATTTTTAGCAAAAAAATTCCATTATACCTGGGTAGAGAAAAAAAAAGCATCTGTAATAGTGGTATGACGTATTTATAGTAAGGCCTATCCTTACCTCCCAAAATAAAAAAAAATAGGGTCTTTGGATAACAGACCCTGGTTTGATGCCTTTTAGTAACATGGGTGTTAAATCATTATGGTACAAAAATGTGACATTGGTGGCAAAAGGGTTAATCAAACAGAGACGCATCACTCACCAGTAGTGGCCACCGATTCCACAGCTGTCTGAGATATAACAGTTGCATCATCGCCCAGATTCCAGCTTCCGCTGCCCCAGGCTCTGACAGATTCACTCTGTGTAGAAGGCACTGACAATTTCCTACCATCAGACTGAACAGGCTCACTGTCCGACTTCCTGGACTGCTGTTTAACGTTGGTCAGAGCAGACTTCTTCCTGCTTCCTTCCGTAGGGTTTTTGCTGTTCAGAAAATCAAACAGAGCCTCATCAGAAGAGTCTTGACGTTTCACACTGGGTTTTGCATTTGATGATGTTCCGACATCCGCAGCAGTTTTTGCAGCATAAGGTGATGATGGCACAGCTGACTTCAAGGCCGTTGAGGAGGTGGGGGTAGCGTTTGACAGCTGTCCAACTTTCGCTGTGTCGTGAAGACAGGCAGGGACAGAGGAGGAAGGCTGAAGAGGTCTGTCACTGCGTATAGAAGGGTGGTATAAATCAATGGAGGACACCGGTGGGGACGGAACCAGCTTCCTCATAGCATTCTCCTCCTCCATGTGGAACGCATCTGCTGCTGATTTGTCTAACTTGTTGAGGAAGTCCTCTGCCTTCCCTGTCACGGCTGACAGCCAAGACATTTTGCCTCTCTTTTGTATGCTATCAGCTTACGTCTGAAGAAAAAGTAAAAAATAATGTCAAACCAAACATATATTACACTACAGTCAAACCTATACAGTGGAACCTCCCTTAAAGACTTCCCATCATAAGGCTCCCTCCCACATAAGACCAACTTCTCTGAGACATTGCCTTTCTTTGTAAGTATTAAAACTACCTTCCTTATAAGACCTCTCCCTTATAAGACCTCTGGATGATTTTTTAAGGTCTTATAAGGGGGGTTCCACTGTATTATAAGACCCTCCGCTAGAGGACCTCCTCTCATTTCACTTTAAGACTGATTTTTTTGGCACGAATAAATGTATCTTAGTATAATTCATGTATAAAATTGACCTCCATTATAACACCCCTCCAATATAATTAAGACCGATTTTCCTGACTTTTTGGAAGTCTTAAACTTAAAGGAGAGATTTGACTGTACTTTTTAAACAGAGAGAGAGGGTGATATCAAGAAACAACTTAGACAACAAGACAGAGTTAGACAGACCTGTACAAAGCTGAATTTGAAGACATGAAGTGTGAAAACATTAAACCTGTTCCAGAAAAAGTGACAAACAGGCAAGCAAATCAATACAGAACCAAAGAAAAAGAACAATGCTTGGGGAAAGGGATAGAAAATATAATAGAAGCTGGGAGGGGGAGAGAGTGAGAGAAAAAGATAATAGAGCAGATGACATGAGTACATTATATTATAACATACTTACATAGTGGATGAGTATAGACTAGAGTACATTTATGCTACGAAGTACGAGGAGTGATGGCATTTCAGGATTTACATCCCATTCCCATACATTTGTCACATTAACCCTTTCACCGCCAATGTCGCATTTTAGCACCACAATGGTTTAACACCCATGTCACTAAAAGGCATCAAATCAGGGCCTGTTATCCAAAGACCCTATTTTCTTAATTTTGGGAGGTAAGGACAGGCCTAATGTATGTCACAGAGGAATTCCCAATATTGCAGATTTTTTTCCCTCTCTACCCAGTTAAGTTTAATTGTATTTTTTGGCTGAAAAATGGCTGGCGGCGAAAGGGTTAAAGCTTAAACACAACTGAAACATACAACAAACAAACAACTACACAACAAGTGTACAGTGACGTTATTTTATTCGCAAGAGACAAAAGGAGCAAAAGGCTGGCAACAAAAACCTTTTGTTGCCTGCTTTTTGCTCCTTTTGCTATATTTGTTGTTTTCTTGTTTGTCTATGTTGATAAAGGCGCATTCGCCGAAATATTCAGTAGTTTTGCTTTGTCTCTTACGTCACTTTACACTTGTCGTGTAGTTGTTTGTTTGTTGTATGTTCCAGAGACGTTGCAGTCTGTTTCAGTGGGGTTTTTTTTCCAACTAAAACATATAATTAGGGCTCCTGGGTACTGTGCATAATTAATATGCTTCTCTGTGTGTTGCCTCTCTTGCTACCATTGTCATAATAGCATGTGAGCGTGTTTGTGTGTCTTCTTCTTTCATTAAGCATGTGCGTGTGTGTGTGTGTGTGTGTACGTGTGTGCCATGCGTGCGCATGTGTGTATTACTGTATGTCACATGTGTGTGTTCTTCTTAGAAGAACTTCTCATCAATCAGCCACCTTCATCAGGTTGAAGATTTTGCTGATGTTTGCTTATGTCAAGCGCGTGCGTGTCGGGTTAAAATTCCTAGCTCGCTATACTATAAGACTGACTATTTGCGGCATTTTGCGACATTGAGCATGAACGACAAATTTCACTTTTTTCTAGGGTTAGGGATAGGGTTAGGGTTAGGTAAATGGTTCAAGTAACGAAAAAGTGAAATTTGTGGTTGTCGCAAATAGTCACTCTCATAGTACTATTAGTAGCGAGCTAGGAATTTTAACGAGCTAGGAATGTTAACCCTACAGCGCGCGTGTGTATCACTGTATGTGCTAAAAGAGAGTGAGAGAAACTGAGCAAGTCCTTTGGATGAGACTTAAAACCGAGGTCCCGTGTGCGAACGCATGCACAAAGATCTTGCGCACACGTTAAAGCCCATTCCATTAATCGGTAGGAGCAGGCCATGTTGTGCCGGTGGGATGGATGACACGAACTCACATAGCATGCATCCTGTGCGCCAGTTACAGTCTAAATGAAGACTTTGGGCGTGGGGCAGGATAAACATCCCCCAATAGGAAGAAGAAGAAGAGAGTGTGTGTGTGTGTGGGGGGGGGGGGGGGGGGGGGGGGGGGTGTGTGTGTGTGTGCATAGATGACCCACAGCTGGCTTTTTGTTGTTGCTTTCTAACAATTATATTTTATATATTCCCCCTCTCTGACATGGGGGAAAGTCTAGAACATGTTTTATTATATTCTCTCACACTACACAGAGAGTGAGTAGCAAACTCAATATTTGCCACTGGCACACTGTCTTGATTGTGAATGCATGTCCTGATTGTGAATGCATGTCCTGGGACTCCCTGTCACTTGACTCTTGACACTGACAGTCTAAGTCTTGAGTGTCAGTTCTGTCACTCTTGTCACAGTCACAGTGCAACTTGAACTTACTCAGTTACTCATAACATTTGGATTTCATATAACCAGCATTCATGTTTTCTGGAGACAACGTACAATTTTGTTAAAAACACTACGATTGACTTACAATTCAATGTTGCACGGAGATAATATTTCAAGGGAAAAGCCTTAGCCTTAGGCCTACGGCTTTGATGTGATAGTCAAACCAAAACAATCAGACGTGGAAGTACTTGCTGATGCGCATGACACATACACAAAATAGCTTCCTTCCGGTATGTTTTTCACGTGGGTTTCCTTTCCTTTCCTTTCCATAAAGCGACAACAGTCACTGTTGACCATTCTGTCACTGTTACTTTAGGGAGATCTACGGAGGGGTTGACTGCATTTTGTCAAAGAAAGACCACAAGGTTCAAGTTAGGCTATCAAAGTTAGGAATCATGAAGACCGTAGCCTTGATCAGGTAAACAGCATAAACATAGAAATTAAATTCGTAAAGCGCTCTCCCCTTTCCTTTGAGTTAATAGCCTTCATAGGCTCCTTCAACGTATCAAATACAGATACAGAAAGATTATGGGTGGGTGTACTGTAGTTGGGGGAGGTGAGACAGGGGAGAGGGAGTTCAACTAAAGGGAAAGGGCAGGGGAGTGAGGCCACTGTAGGAGGGGTGGGGGTTTGCAGAGCAGAGGGAGTTGAAGGGGAGGGGAGGGAAAGGGAGCCAGTGGAGAGGGGAGAAAGATATTTACTGCCAGAGGACGGGTCTGTGTCTGTAGATAAGGCCATGTCTCATTGTCTGTCTCTGTCTATCAGGATTAGGAATAGGGATGAAAATAATTTAGCCGTTAGGCTTTCAAAGTCCCATCTTTGTGTTTTTGGTTTTATTTTTACATACTCGAGGTATATCGTACACTCAGGTTTTTGCGATGAAGAAATTTTGGTGTTTTACGTCCTCTTGACCCGGGTAGGCACATATGGGACATAAGGTTTTTGCGATGAATTAATCATCGTATTTGTACATTATGTCATTTACTCATTATAACAAAATATTTGGTCGAGCTGATTTGTAAAGCTGTTACTACTAATACTAGTGTTAGTATTATTATTAGGTGCTATCTTATTAATGTTAGTTGGTAGTTGATTCCATAAAGGTGCAACTATTAGTAAAAGAATATTTTATAAATTATTTAGTCGCCCTTTTTTGCACCTTCTCTATTAATGCTGATTGTCTTTTCAATTTGGGATACCAAATAACATTGCCATATTCTATATGCGGTCTAACTAAACCCTTGTATAAATGCAGGAAAGTATCCTGATCTAAGTGTGAAAAAGTTCTTTTGATAATACCAAGCATTTTATTTGATTTCTTAACAGCATCATGAATATGGTTATCAAACTTAAATCAATTGTTTCAAAACCATAGCATAGCATAAACGTCACTATAGTCTTATGTGTTGTGTGCAGTGGTGGGAAGGACAGCTGTTTCAACATGGTGCAGTGTGTGGCAGAAGGTCATCGCATAGTGGCCCTGGCCAACCTCAGACCACAGGATAAAGGTCAGTAAATTAATCACCAGTCTATCTTCCATTAATTTAAACCATGATACTTTTTTAAAGAGGAAAAGTAGAGAGACAATTCTTGCAGTCACTCACACACTTGCGCTCGCTGATCTGAATAGGTTTAGTTTAGTTCCAGCAATCCTTGGAACTGTGGAAGAATTGTTGGCCTGGACTTGTGTTCTTCCATTCCCCATGCCCCAACCCCCAACTGTAATCTCCACCACTGTACTATTCATTTGTTCAGTTCGCCTTGGCATAAGGCTGTGTTCGACCAATTGACATAACAGCTAGAACACCAAGGCTACATCAAATTCTGCATATTAATGCAGGGATTGTCTTTAGCCATGGCAAGCTCCTAGCATAACATATTAACATCATCAGTCCAAAATCCTCAGAAGTCGCTGCCCATGTGGCGGGATAATCAAAAACAGCCACACATGTAATGTTCTCATCCCTAGTTGGTGCATTTGTACCATAGTGTTCAATTGCTTAGTGGTTGGGATGATCCCTGGAGTCTTTAACACTTTCAACACCAGCCATTTTTCAGCCAAAACTTTTCATTAAACTTACCTGGGTAGAGAAAATATTTTGTCTGCAAT
>CM065684.1:20827475-20900938 GCA_017654935.2 Phymorhynchus buccinoides
TAAAATTTAACTGATATTTAATGAAAATTGAAACAGTGATGTGTGATGAAACTAGTTTAGTTAATCACTAAAAAGAACATTAAAATTAGGTGGCGGTACCATAGCCGATGAGGTTTAACCGAGGCATTACCGTTACACCTATCTATTTTAAAAACTTGAGCTTTACAACACAATTTGTAATAAAAACAGCCAAACATGAAGTGTCACTGGAGTTATTTTTCTTTTTTAATTGAAGTGTAATTAAATTTAATTCAGTTATTTACAGTGTACTATGACTAGTATGAGGAAGACTTTCAGTATATTATATATATCACTTAATTCATTAATTGCCCATGGATGTGTTTTTTTCTCTCTACAACTACAAGTGGACATTGTATATATTGTGTTTTATTTCAAGAGTTTTGTTAAATGTTGTAATAATTATATTATTAGACTTAGAGTTGTTATTTGTGAGTGCAACATTGCTACAAAATACATTTTAAAAGATTGAAAGTATATCAATCTATGTTGTATCTGTATTGTGAAAAAATCGGGACTTTACTGGTGTTGCACTGCCTCCGGGCATTGCCTCCAGTATTGTTCTCACCATCTTTGTATAAATTACAAATGTCCCATATGTGTCTGTTCCAGACTGAGAGGACGTAAAACACAATTTTTCGTTGAAAGTATATGAAAATGAATTCATCATATTATTTTTTTTCTCTCTCTCTCTCTCTCTCTCTCTCTCTCTCTCTCTCTCTTGAGAAATGTTTTTTTTTTTTTTTTTAATAAGTACTATGTTATATATTGACAATATTGTTGTCCTGTACCTACTACCTTCTTCATTAGGGGCAAAGGCCTTGATGAATAAATCCATTGTCATTATCTCTCTTTCTTTCTCTCTTTGCATGCATGTATGTCCACCTATTTTCTAAAGAAGTCTGGTTTTTGTTGTTATATATATTTTTTGACAACTATTTTTGCTCTTCTGGTATTGTAGGAGAGTGCCAAGATGGCTGTGGCTTTAAAGAAGGTTGCTGATGCAAATGCTGTAAGTATTTGTTGAATTAAATAACTTTGTGACATTACATCGAGAACCTGGGGAGAGCACCGCTTAAAATAAATGTTATATTAACTCTATGCAACAAACAAACAACTACACGACAAGTGTAAAGTGACGTTATTTTAATCACAAGAGACAAAACAAAACTACTGGATATTTCGGCGAACGCGCCTTTATCAACATAGACACACAATTAAACAGCAAACAACAAAAGGAGCAAAATGCAGGCAACAAAAGGAGCAAAAAACCATCAAGATCAAAACAATACTTCCCCTCTACAGTCCAACGCGGTTTTGTTTTTTATATTAACTCGTTTTTAATTTTGTAAGCAATCTTGTAATTGTCTGCATTGGTCGAGTCTAGTGGTTGTTACAATTTACATATGTATGACAGTGTAGAATGATAATGTTTGTGTTGGAATCTCAAGCCAAGGTTGATCTTCAAGTCCAAAATTACTGTATTTTACGAACTACAAGGCGCACCTGATTAATATAAGGCGCAACCTCCAAAGTTTTCACAAAATTCAGATTTTGTTATTATAGTTTCTTAATATAATATCAGTCACATTATAATGTGCAGGGATCTCTAGGAAAAAAGGTATTGCCTTATAGGCTGTAGAATATGGTACCCAATGTTTGGTTTAAATGGAGATGCTTTTTTTGTGTGCGAGTTATTTAGATCTATATTTTTATTTCAGTAGGAATATCATTTCCTTGACTGCTTCATTGGAATTCATTGTGTCTTCAGTTTCATTTGTTTTTCATCGTATCAATTCTTTCCCCAGTATTTTTTCACTGAAGTGAAATAGTTTGTATACAGCATTTATTTTGATATTGAAAAAATGATTCAAATTACGTTTTGTTACCTGTAAATGCAATAATAAGTTAAATAACTGGGTTTTTTGCAGGTTGAAGATCCCCTTGCTCCTTTTCCAGCTTTCCGGAAGTTCGACAGAAATGGGTGAGTGAGTTTTGAATTTTCAGTAAAGTTCTACACATGTTTTCTAAACAGAAAAGGAAATTTTTAAAAGTTATGTTCTTAATCTTACTACAGTGGAACCTCTCTTATAAGACCTTAAACAATCATCCAAAATGAGGTCTTATAAGGGAGGTAATTTTAATACTTACAAAGAAGGGCAATGTCTCAGAAAAGTAGGTCTTATATGGGAGGGAGTCTTATAAGGGAGGTTCCACTGTATTCATTTTGTGCTACACTTGTAATTCAACTTTGGCTACCAATAGAAAAGGGTGAGATTTAACATTTTGTACACACATAGGCATGAATTTTTTTTAAAAATGTCATGACCTTCATTTTATTCACCAATGAAGCTTTATTTTGAAAATTCTCTGCACTAAAACACACGTGCCACCTTCATAAAATTATCATTCTTGCATATCTCAAAGTAGTTACCTCTGAAAATTCTCTGCCCCAGACTCGACTCATATCACTAGATGGCGCAGTCGATTCAGTCCTGAAATTATCTCCCTTGCGTGTCACCGAGAAGTGGTATAAAGCCCCATTTTGAAGTTGCATGATTTCAACGCACATTTCTATATGTCTGCATGATTGTAAGTATCTGTGTGTTTTACAAGTATAAAGCGAAAAACATAATTTTGCCCTGTAAGAGTAGAAAAGGCAACATATTTAACTCTTTTCTGTCCTTAACCCTCTCAAGGCTGCAGAACCGAAATCCGCCCGATTTTTTTTCTTCCCTGGTGCCCGATGACGCCGATTGCGCCCGCTGAACGCCAGGTCTAGTAGTTTCACTTTCACTTTCTCCCTACCCACAATGCAATATACTAAGTTAGTGCTTCCTTTTCCTGACTCTCAGTGGTCCGTTTTTGGTTCTTACAGCAAGGGAAAGCACCCACTAGTCTTTTTTAACGGATTTTTCGAAGTGACCCCAAATTGTTTCCTTCTTTCCACGTGACGTGCGCAGTATTGACTCGGTGCGATGCTCGGAGCGCCATTACGGATTTTTTTATTCCAATTCATGGTTTTGTTGTGTGACAGTGTGTTAGCTTTGGAATAATAATATCATCATTGCTATTCAATATGCATCTTTCAGAAATGAAATGTGAGTTAGACTTTATTCTGGGTGATTTTTTTAATGAAAAGATTTGGTGTGACGTTCGGAGTTAATGCCCTTGTCTCGGGGACTGGGATTGATTCTCGGTTCGAATTGTCGGGAGTCATTGGGTTAAAATCATCTCTGGGCAAAAATGTGAATATAACCACTATAGCCTATAGGCATGCAACTGCATACATATATATGTGCTGGCCTTTCTTTATATTAAGTCCTTGATGACTGAAAACAGAAATGACAGCAATATGATAAAGTAAATGGTGATATAGATCTATACACTACAGTGTGTAAAAAATATCCTCCAGAAGAATTAACCCTTTCTCCGCCAACGTCGCATTTTTGCACCACAATGATTTAGCACCCATGTCACTAAAAGGTATCAAATCAGAGTCTGTTATTCAAAGATCCTGTTCTCTTTATTTGGGGAGGTAAGGATGGAAGTTCAATTTAACGTCGCGTATCGGCTTTCGCCATGTACGACGGGCTGAACAAACCAACCAGGGTATAAACTAAAATTTATGTTCCTGAATCACTGTCTTAGCCAAAAGGCCGAGAAGCCATCAGAAATGATGTTAAGGGGGGTAAGGATAGGCCTTGCTTTAAATATGTCACAGAGGAATCCCCAATATTATGACATTTGTTTCTTTACCCAGGTAAGCTTAATGGAAATTTGTTGCTAAAACAAACAAAAAAAATGGCTGGCGGCGAAAGGGTTAAAGAAAATCGTAAGACTACAGTTGTATGATCAAGACTGTATATGTGCAGACTGACAGTGACACTGGAGACGACTTGCGTCACTGATCTGGATAAAGACACTGTCAACTGGATATTTCAGCTGACATCGTCCAACATGAAAACTTTGTAAGTACTGTATAATCTTCCCTTCTTGGCGACATTGTCTCTCACACCTTTCACGCCTCCGTCTCTCGTCTCATGCCATTATTCACGTCTGTCTCTGCCTGTCCACCCAAAATGTCCTGTGAACTACTGCACAGAATCGCTTTAAATTTTATACAGTAATATGTTAACTGAAGATGTAAGCCACCGAGATTTAACTCAATCGCATCGCAACAATTTTGAATTATTAAAAAAACTCACAAATCACTCCAGCCATACACACTAACAAAACATACATAAACAAAAGAAGAAATGAAAGAAGATTATGGGGTTTTAATTCAGGTTTAGACATAGGGAAGTGGTAGATCAGGCTTTTTTATATATAAACTTTAGTTTATATAGAAGAATATCTCTCTACACTGATTGGTTACACAACAAACCACTACAAAAGCAAAGTCAGAGGCAAAATTGTGGTCTAAGGGAGCGAAGCGAGTTTAGAAGTGACCAAGGTATGGTTTGCATACGGATTTACCTCCCTTGAAGCAAATGCATCAAATTGACAGCTATATTAATTCCGGACATATATGGCTGGAACGGCTTGAATGAGTTAAGCCACTGTACTTGGCTGCACTTGTTTCTTCTGTTCTCAGCTCTTTTGAAGCTGTGTCTAGCTTCTTGAAGTAAGTGCTGCTGAACAAAATGTAGCTCAAAATAAAGGCAAAATGTATGCTCATGTGTTCGTAAATTATCTGGCGTAAAAAATTAAAAAAGAGTGGCGAGAAATTGTTGTGAGTGTCGGTGCATGTTTTGATGATTTCTGTCTGCTTTAAAAAAGTAGATTATACACAAGTTACATTAATAGATGCACAAATTATAGGTGTGTAGATTAATTTGCTGTGGCTCCATGGTTGCGCAGATGTATTTGTTGAAATAGTTGCATACTTCCTGGTCTAGTTGAAAGCTCAAAGCACAGGTATGCTATATCAGGTAGGCTAATGAGATTGTCAGAATGTTAAGGTTTCTTGCACCAGTGGTTTCAATTTTCTTGGCCTAGCAGTATGTCATTGACTGATTCTCAAATGGCACTGATGAGTTGTCTTTTAAAATCACGCTGTTTTGTTGATCGGTAGTGTTGATGTTTACGTGTGCCCCAGGTTTGACTGCTTGTGGGTATGCCTGAAGCCTGAATTCAAGAAGTTTAATGCAGGTTCAGGCAAGTCAGGTCTGAAGAAAATATTGCCCAACAAGAAACTGCTCTTGAAATTAAAGCAAGCTTGAGAGCTTGAAATGAAAATCCAAGGAAAGGGTTTGAGTGGTCACACGTTACGATGTACCACCCTCCAGAAGTTGGGACTTCAGACTCTGCTGATGCAAACATGGGTGCAACTTTTCCTGGTATTCAAGGATTTCCCGTTTTTGAGTTTTACCAGAAAAGGAATTTTTTAATTTTTTTTAATTTGTCAAACAAGATCTTTGTGTGTCTACTGTATTTTTCAAACACTTTAAAATAAGCATTTGTATAAATTGTGGAAAAAGCACACTAAAATACCTTCATAAATCAATTATTTCTTCAGCTGCAGGGGGACATTAACCCTTTAACTGCCAAAGTCGCATTTTAGCACCACAGTGATTTAACACCTATGTCACTAAAAGGCATCAAATTGGGGTCTATTATCCAAAGACCCTATTGTCTTAGTTTTGGGAAGTAAGAATAGACCTTATTTTATATACGTCACAGAAGAATCCCCAATACTGCAGATGGATTTTGTTCTCTACCCAGGTAAATTTAATGGACATTTTGGGCTGAAATATGGCTGGCGGTGAAAGGGTTAACCCTAAACCCCGGCCTTTCGTGTTTTTTCATTTTGTGTGCCGTATTTTTCGGACTATAAGGCGATACTTTTTTCAAGGACTCAGACCCCTGCGCCTTATAATATGACTAATAATATAGTGAGAAACTGTAGTAACAAAATCTGAAATTTGGGTAAAATTTTGGGGGTGCATCTTATACAAAGGTGCGCCTTATAGTCAGAACAATACGGTAGTTGGACCCATGTGCCTACTACTGTCTGTGGACTTGTGAACAAGTGTTGGTGTTGATGCTGGCAGGTACGAGGACAGCGACTGGGGCTGGAGTGACCGCGAGAAGCGTGAGGAGCTGACCGACAGCAGAGCCTGGTATCTGCTGGCCAGGAGTCTGGAGGGAGTGCCCCTGGCCTTCAGCCACTTCCGCTTTGACCTGGAGGAGGGCGATGAGGTGCTCTACTGGTGAGGAAGGATTCTTCTTCTTCTTCTTCGTTCGCTCAGACAGTTTCCTGTCATATGAGCGTAGATGCGTCATGCTGCCGTTATTCGCCTAAGAAATAGTTAAGCACAGCATGTCCGACTTCGGCTGAAGAAATCTTTGTAAGAATTTATAGAAAAAAAGCAGGCGAATGGACCAGTGAGATAGAAAGATAGCAGATGACAGTAAGCAAAGGGAAAAGGCAGAGTCAAAGAGAATGACAGAATTAGAGGAAGTTACAAGCACAGAACTTCCAGAAGGTGAAGGAACTATTTGTACAAAAGACCCCCGGTATCCCCACGGGGGGTGGAAGGATTCTATTGCTAACATTTCCAAGAGTTGACTGCATGGAGGGACCTTCCGTTTGTTGAATATTTGGGAAAGGTCAACGTTTGAATGCAGGCTTTCTTCCATCTGTATCAAACTTAACCTTTTGTGAGCTCATCCAAAGAGGCTTTGTTTTTAGCATATTTGGTTTGTTGATTAAAAGGATATATCAAGAATATCAAAGATATATCAAGAAACCAGGGCCTGTATTCACATTGAGATAGTACGAGACTTATCTTCATGATATCTTAGATTATAAGTCCTAAAGTCCTACTACTTTAGAAGGACCTGTAAGACATCATGACAAGTCTCATACTATCACAGTGTGAATACAGGCCCTGTTTTTTTAAAAGATATTCTGTATTCACATTGAGATAGTATGAGACATCTTTAGAGTTGAGAACCGGTTCAAGAATCTGAACCGGTTAAAACCGGTTTTCCCTCTTCGAATCGGTTTTATGGAACCAGTACTCGCATCACTAGTTTCACCTATGCAAACACATATTTATTTGTCAGAATATTCACGCACACACACACGTAAACACAATAGTAAAGAAACTTATGACCCCTGACAACTCAACACTCAGTCAAAATCAAAGCCATGCACCACCACAAACTAGAAACAGCTACTCTTGGTTTACAAACACCCAATCTGCACTGAGAATCAGTGTTGTTTTTCGAAAAGAATGCGTTATTCTAAGAAAAACTTACTTTCAGTTTGCAGTTAAAACCGGTTCACAGCAACTCGAACCGGTTTTTCGAACCGCGAACATTTAGCACCGATTTTTCGGTTCAAATCGTTTACGTAATCTGCAGACACTTACCTTTCTTTTGATATATGATTTATTGTTCTACTCCAAAAAATGAGGAAGTTATGGGGTGTTAAAGAGGGTAACCCAGCAGATGGCCGTTTTGAGAAAACGGGGTTCAAAGATTTTTGACCCATCCTAGGCCTAGCACTAGTCACTGACTAGTGTAGCAGTCGCCGAGTCGGAGTCGAAGCAGGTTTTACAGTTTTGAGGCAGTCATCGTCACAGTCAGTTTCGTTTTCATCGTCAGAATCGGTTGAGTTGAAATATTTTACTAACAATGCTCCCCAAGTTCTCCTTGATCTGTGACTGGTAGGGTTGTAAATGACCGAGAATTGAGCAAAAAAGTCAATCTTTCGAAAGAGATCGTCTGCATCATATCCATGTTGCCTCGAAACTGCAAGCAGCAAGTTGTCTCCCTCTCGACCAATCCCGTTGCACGTTGCCTTTCGGTAACTAGAGACAGTCTATCCTAACCTCTCATTGGTCGAAGTTTTCAACTCTCTCACTCTTTGTTTACGCCTAAGTTTTGCAATACCATGCTTCTGATTGGTTAGATTTCAAAACGAGCATGCGAGCAGAAGCAGGTTAAGGTCACAAGCTTTCCAGAGATATATAACATGATGGGGCCCGATCAGGGTTTCAGTTTACAGTTTTGAATCAAAAATTTAGTCTTTACAGGCGATTAAAATAGGATAATTGCCATGGGGTATGTCATTTAAAATGTGTTTTAATGCATTTACAATTTGAATTTCACTTAGTCCAATGCATGAAGTTGAAGTTTAATGGTGGCAGAATCCATTTCAAGTGAAAACTCAAAATCCATACTTTTGACCCACTGAACCTTTTTTGGGCCTCTACCACAATCGCTGCTTGCGAGTTAAGACCCGGTTCGTGAAATCGGGTCACATATAAACTGCTTGTTGGTGTACCTTTCAGCTACGAGATTCAGCTGGAGAAGGGCAATAGTCATATCGTACCTACTATATATTATGTGTAATATAAACTGCTTGTTGCTGTACCTTTCAGTTACGAGATTCAGCTGGAGAAGGGCAATAGTCATATCGTACATACTATGTATTATGTGTAATATAAACTGCTTGTAGGTGTACCTTTCAGCTACAAGATTCAGCTGGAGAAGGGCAATAGTCATATCGTACATACTATGTATTATGTGTAATATAAACTGCTTGTTGGTGTACCTTTCAGCTACAAGATTCAGCTGGAGAAGGGCAATTGTCATATCGTACATACTATGTATTATGTGTAATATAAACTGCTTGTAGGTGTACCTTTCAGCTACAAGATTCAGCTGGAGAAGGGCAATAGTCATATCGTACATACTATGTATTATGTGTAATATAAACTGCTTGTTGGTGTACCTTTCAGCTACAAGATTCAGCTGGAGAAGGGCAATTGTCATATCGTACATACTATGTATTATGTGTAATATAAACTGCTCGTTGGTGTACCTTTCAGCTGGAGAAGGGCAATAGTCATATCGTACATACTATACATTATGTGTAATAATATAAACTGCTCTTATTGTTCTTCCTACCTTTCAGCTACGAGATTCAGCTGGAGAAGGGCAATAGTCATATCGTACATACTATACATTATGTGTAATATAAACTGCTCTTTGGTGTACCTTTCAGCTGGAGATTCAGCTGGAGAAATAGTCATATCGTACATACTATACATTATGTGTAATAATATAAACTGCTCTTATTGTTCTTCCTACCTTTCAGCTACGAGATTCAGCTGGAGAAGGGCAATAGTCATATCGTACATACTATACATTATGTGTAATATAAACTGCTCTTTGCTGTACCTTTCAGCTATGAGATTCAGCTGGAGAAGGAGGTGAGGCGGAAAGGCCTGGGCAAGTTCATGATGCAGATTCTGGAGCTGATGGCTCACAGGTAGCAAACCTTCACCATTGGGCTGTCTAGTAAACGGATGCATTCAGTACAGTACTACTACCTCCCAGCGACCACCTCCAATACCCGATATTAACGACCTCTTGCTTTCCGATTTTTACGAGCAAGTCACAAAAAGCGAACCCACAAAAAACGGGGAAAACAATAGAAAATGAAGAAAGCCGATCAGATTTGTCGCTGAACCTTCGCTCAATTGTGCAGTTTCCATCATTCTGCGTGGTTAGTTATCTCCCCTTGTGAAAAGTAGCTCAATGCGCATGCATTTAACAGACAGCTTCCTATGTCATGACTTCCGACACCCATCACGACTCTGGAATGCTGGTTTTTGCCTTAGAACAGTCAGAAAGCATAAAAATACGGTAGATTATGAATTTCAGTGTTCAGTTGTTTCCAGTATTGCCACACATGCGGTAATATGCAGCTGGAACGATGAATTGATTATTGTCCTTCTGAAGTCTACATTTCACTAAGAAGAGAAAAATCCCTTTTGTTCTGTTAACCAGTCTGTGCAAGCTTTTTTTAAATGATCGCTTGTATCACACTTTGTGGGCGTTTTACTTGCCGTATTTTTCGGACCATAAGGCGATACTTTTTCCCCAGACTGAGACCCCTGCGTCTTATAATAAAATAGTAAGAAACTGTAATAACGAAATCTTCATTCTGTGTAAAAATTGGGGAGGGGGCCGGGGGGGGGGGGGGGGGGGGGCCTTATAGTAAAATACGGTAGTATATAATAAATAAAAAAGTAATTTGTTAATTAGCATTAGCGTGGAAACGTTATTTAAGAAATGTATTAATTGATGTATTAACTTAATAAGCCATTCTGGAGCTGATTAAGTGCATGTGTATGTGTGTGTTACGTGCATCTGTGTGTCTTGTGTGCATGCTTACATCTTTATTTATGATTATGTGTGTTTGTGTTCTCTCTCTCTCTGTCTCTTGTTCTTTCTTTCTCTGTCACTCTCTCTCTTGTTATTTCTCTTTCTCCCCACTCTCTCTCCCACTCTCCCTGTCTTTGCCTGTTTGTCTGTCTGTCTCTGTTTGCATGAGGGGGGGCGGGGGGTGTAGTGGGGGTGCTTGCTGCCGCCTGCGTGTGCTTGAGTTTTGCGTGAATCTAATATTTTAATATTGGAACTGTGATCTGTTATTACGTACTGTTTAACTTTTTACACACACATTTCCATTTTATTGGATGAATAAATATTGTGATTGTGAATTGTTCCAGATACGATATGTTGAAAGTGATGCTGACCACATTCAAGCATAACCAAGAAGCACAGAATTTCTTCAGAACAAAACTGAAGTAAGTATTTTGGTGTCGATTGTCACACTTAATATTTTGGTGTATTGGTTTTGAGTTAGTTATTATGCTGTTCAACTTATTATTTTTAGTATTGAATATCACAGCAGACTTTGTTATTCATTACGATGTTTACATAGTTATGCACACTAATGGTATCTTTTAAAAAAAAAGTGTTTATTTATGGATGTTTTACATTTAATCCGTTATTGCTGTTTTTTCCCTAAGAAATAAAAAAAATCACTGCCAGGTAATAGATTAAAAAACCCAAAAAACTTCCTAATTACCACCAAAATAAATTAACATTATTAATCAGTGCATACATTTTGTAGAGAAAAAAATGGTAGTCTCCTTCATTAGGCTTCAATGATTCGCAGACCCTTCAGTTCTTGATTTAGAATTTTTTTTTTTAAATCCAGAGTTAAATGTGTGCAATTAAAGTTGTAAAAGTTAGAAATCTCCAGGCTTTTTTGTGTCTTCAGGGCTTCTGATAAGCTGATGTTTCTTAGGGTCCCAGGGACCCCTTCATCAGATTTAAAACGAGTCCCAGGCGAACTTCAGTGGGTCCCCTGTACCACATCAAGAAGCATGTCTATAAACATGTACAAATACACTTATTACACATACCTCAAATTCGGCGATTGCTCTCTGCCGCAAAGTCAGCACAAGCATCCATGATCAGTCTCTCTTCTCTGTAGCTGGGATAGTTGTTAGTCGAGTAGGGCGAAAGTTTTTTCCGGTACAGCGAGAGGCATCATGGGAAAGGCAGTTTTATAATTAAGGGAAGCAACTCTCGCATCATAGCAGACGATGCCTGTGGCTGACTTTCAATGTTAGACAGTGTCTTTATTGGGTTTTTTTATTTGTTTTTCATGATTTTTTGAGTGCGTCCCCAGGGACTCGCTTGACATTCAATGCATCCTTTTAACTTTCAATGCGTCAGGGACGCTAGTTTTTGCGTTATCAGAAGCCCTGGTCTTTCATCTGTATTACTGAAAGCATATTTATGTGGCTTGCCTTCTTCAAGTTCTTGGTTTTTTTTTATAATTTAGTCAGGGCGTGTGCACATGAACATGAAAACACATCCCGCCCCCCCCCCCCCCCCCCCCCCCCCAATAATCTAGAAGTAAGAAACATGAAAGCTTGTGCACATATGCACAGAAACCATCCACATTTTTTTGGTGGAAACCCACATACCCATCTGCATTGTTCATGTGGAAACCCACATACCCATCTGCATTGTTCATGTGGAAACCCACATACCCATCCGCATTTTTCGTGTGGAAAACCACATACCCATCCGCATTTTTCGTGTGGAAAACCATCAGCATTTTCCGTGTATATGTGCTTACGCCCATAGGGATATTCAATCATGTGTTGTATTGGTATTTTATAGTCACAGAGGCGTCTGTGAAATTCCACCTGGAGAGCGCTTTGCAGCCAGACGTGCGCCACCCTTTTAAAAAAAAAATTATGTGCATGCGATTTTGGTGTGATGAGGTAGGAAAGTGGGGGGTGGGGGAATTTTGACCAAATGACAACTTTTTCGTTGCCACTGGGTTTAATGTGTGCTAAGTGCATGGGCACACGAACCTCAGTTTATCGTCTCATCCAAAAGACCGTGAGGCCTAGTGCAAAGTGAGAGGAAAAAATCCCCTGTACCCAGGTTCGAACTCGGGGTTTATTGTATATATATGAGGCGAACGCGTTACCTCTGTGCCACCAGTTAAATGTTTCTGTCACCTGTTTCTCTAAAATAATAAATATTTGGATTGTCTGCAGATATGAAATCGATGAAATCTCGCCCGAGGCTTCAATGTATGAAGAGGACTACACCTATTTGATCCTCAGCAAAACCATTCCCCAGAAATCGAAATCAACTACATCGCCAGCCAAGTCGGCCACTTCGCCCCTCAAGGACAGCAATACTGCCAACACGACCGCGTCTGAATGATTGCTTGGCTACGCTACATGGATGAATGTCGTCTGTTCCAAATCCTCCTCCCCACGTTTCACACACACAGGAAAGGATGGGGAATTTAGCATTAGGTTGTTGGTGTAAAGTGAGATGTACTTGAGATGCTTCAACAAAAAGCATAAATCATGACATTTTTCTGTACTTACTGATTAGCCTTCGATTTTTTTAAGCAATTCGAATTGTGTAAATCTTATTGATTAGTCTTATTTTTCTTCAAGCAATGGTGTAAAATTAATGCGTAACTGTATGTTGTTTTGGGGTGTATGGACTTTCGGTTTTTGGTGCTTGGAATTGGGTATGTCAGGAAAATGTCCATCTTCATCTCCCACCCCATATATCTACCCACTTACCAGTCTTTTCTCCCAATAATATGTCACTGCTATGTTCAGGGGATGGGGTACCACCATGAGCCCACTTATCCTGTTGCTATTACGAATTTGGCCTACAGATCATTGAAGAGGAAAAATCAAAACAAAAATCAGCTGTGAAGGGATACAGAATATCAATTGAGGATGATGGTTGTAGGGAGAAAGATGAAGGTGACGTTGAAACTAACTTTAATAGCTTTTTGACGTTTTATTTTGACATAAGAATATTTGCATTGTATTTGAAACGTAGAAATATAAAATAAAATAAAAACCTTATTTCAAATAGTTTTGGTCTGTATTGATGAATGTTTGACAGTTTCGATGTGGAAACCAAAAGTAGGAACAAAAAGCGTAGGATTGCTACGTGGTTTCGAGACGGCTTGTAGTTTGAAATTGACTTTCATTTTCCCACTGCATCTTTGCACTAATCATTTCTAATGAGTTCTAAACATTGTCCAAAAAAGATATGGAGGACAACCCAATAAAAGTATAACTATAACAGACATTTGCAGTGGGGGAAAAAAGACAAAACGCGCATATTATGCACACAATCAACTTGAAACGCAAAATACATTTTACATAGTTTTATTAGGATTCGCAAAATGCCAGACATTAGTTGATTTTTTTAAATAATTATTGGTGTACTCAAACCACATTAGAATACATAGTTGGGAAAAGCAAAGCAACTGGTTAGCTACAATTTATATTTACCCTCCCTTTAGGATTCGCAAAATGCTAGACATTAGTTGATTTTTAGAATAATTGTTGGTGTACACTCAAACCATTAAAATACAATTTCTGTTTACCCTCTCACCCACAAAAGTCAAATGTGTAAAATAGAAATTGTAACCGTTGAAAAGGATGCCAGAAACCATAAAAACAGAATTGCCCCCACCAACCAATTTAAATAGGTTTTTAGCTAAAAAGCAATTATTCACGCAATCAAACGGAAATTTTGCCACATTAGTTCTAGCCCTCAACGCAGAAGATAAAGTCTTCTCAGACTTACCTTGCCTGCTTAATAAACATAAGGACAAATAACATCCTTTATACTGTTTAAACAACCAAGCATTACCAGCATGAACCCAAAGTAGATCTATCTTTTTTTTTTAACATCTTTCATTTGAAAAGTCACATGCATATATGTATCGCACATGTACACATTCTATGTACATGTTGTCCATAAAAAATATAGTCCCTCATCAAGTCAGCAGTAAGACAAATAGAAATAGACGAGTGTGGACAGAATACAGAAATTTGGGTGAAGCACAATCACTTGCTGTTCACAACACCAGGATGCTACTGCAATGAGCAACTTAGGACGATGATTTGACCGCCAGGGGGTAATCAGACCAGTAGGGGCTTAGCTCATGATATTCTTAGTTGGGCGTAGTGAGAGAGGGAGATGAGTCCTCTCTCACTACGCCCAACTAAGAATATCATGCGCTAAGCCCCTACTGGTTTGATTACCCTCTCTACGCCCAACTAATATCACGTGCTAAGCCCCTACTGGTTTGATTGCCCAACCCTGGCGGTCAAATCATCGTCCTAAGTTGACCATTGATTACACAAGGTTGATTTCATCAGAGAGCTGATTTCATAGAGAATTAGTAATCATTTTCTATCCAGTACAAAGCATGCACATACACTCTTATCCCTTACCAAAACTCTGAGATAAACAAAAATAAAATGTTACAATGGATAGTAAGCTAATGGCATCTGATTACATACACACTAAACCACATTTTTAAAAACCCAAACAGGAATACAAAATCAAAACCATTTCAAAAATATATGGAGGCAAATAAAGCCCAAAAGCAAATTGAAATAGAACCCAATGGAGGCATGAGATTCCTTGCAATTTTATTTTGTGCAGCAACTTTAGTTCATCTGTGCAGATCATGCAATTTGAGTAGACAATCGGCTACATTGTACAATCTGCTACGTAATATAATGTATAAGAACTGTTAATACTTGTGTTTGTAATACTTGTCCAAAAACTTAATATTTGTCTAAAATGAACACATGAAACCTGTACAGAAGGTATGTATGGTTAAAAACTATTCTTACAGATCGCTGTTCACGGATATTCTACGAGATTCTGCAACGAGGAATGCGCATGTTTGGTTTCCAGCACCTAATCCAGTCTACTTCATGCAAATTGAGTTAGATAAAAGAAAAAAAAATACCGCATTTTTCGGACTGTAAGGCGATACTTTCCCCCAGACTTGAGACCCCTTGCGCCTTATAGCATGACTAATAGTAAGAAAATGTAATAAAATCTGGATTTTGTATAATTTGGGAGGCGCACCTTATAAATAAAGTGTACCTTACAGTCCGAAATATGTCTCAAAGTTGCCCATTACAACAAAACAAACAAAAAATGTTTAATGCGAATTTGTGCTTCTTAAAGACCCACCAGGTCACGTGTCAAAATCATTGGTTTCACAT
The DNA here is from genome assembly GCA_017654935.2 of Phymorhynchus buccinoides. Lineage (NCBI taxonomy): Eukaryota > Metazoa > Mollusca > Gastropoda > Neogastropoda > Raphitomidae > Phymorhynchus > Phymorhynchus buccinoides. Next base: position 20,842,898 of record CM065684.1, read on the forward strand.
ATTTCCCCTCATAGCTGGTAAGAAATCTTGTTTTGACTCCCATACAAATGTCCCCAAATTGAAAACGAAACATTTTAAAGAGCAGCCTCAATTTGAAGTTGGGGACATTTGTATGTGGGTCATACCTAGAAAAAAGGGACTTAATCGTGGTGCGTCAGTGTGTCTTTACAGGATTGGAATCTGACCAACGTCTGCTGGAAGTGGAAACACACCGAACAAAGCAAACACCACAGAAAACCTCTTTTCTAAAAGTAAACACTTGATAAGCAAATCTTACAATGCAGACACACCTGGAAGTTCTGTGCTTGTAACTTCCTCTAATCTGCCACTCTCTTTGACTCTGCCTTTTCCCTTTGCTTTCCATCATCTACTATCTTTGACTTATTGGCCCATTCTCCTGCCATTTAAAAAAAAAATAAAAAAAAATCTTCCAAATAATTTTTCTTTGAGCTCCTCCGAAATCGGAATGTGTCGGCTGTGCACAACCAGTGAAAACCGGACACATACGTACCTTACCCATTATGGCCATATTGCCTGGGAACACAGAAGTCCTGGTAATGAGAAAGAGAATAGGACATTCAGTTTTAACAGCACTATGACCTGGGCCTCTGAACATTACTGCTGAAGCATTGTACTTTTGTTTTCCAAACAAAAAAGGGGCAAGGGGGATGCTACTTGCTTCTAGGGCCCCTTAGTTTTGCTTTTCCCCCCAAGCACTTAGCCGTTGAGTTGCAGCACAACTGTTCACTTTTCACACACATTATAACATGTGGAACCCCCCCCCCAAAAAAAACCAAAAACACACACACAAACAGCTCACAAATAAATGGGGGGTGACTCGGATTAAATGGGGCAAAAATCATACTTGAGAAAATTAAAACTTTTTTCTAAAACTCGATATGCATGCATTATTTATATCATACGGTAGTTCAACTGAGGATGTTTTTTTCTTTTGGTTGAAGCTGAATCGACTAAAAAAGAAGGTAGTAAGCATTGTCTAGGCATGCCATACATACAAGAGTGGTCAGCTAATAAGGTACTGGTAGACAGAATGAAAGGTTTGTTTCATATTGATGTATCAACCTTTACGTCATCCCCAAACAAATAAAAAAAGTAAAAAATAAACTTTTTAGTCCGGTCCATTCGCAACTTATTAGAGTTAATACACGAGTCGAAGAAGCTGCCATAATCACAAAACATGTTTATGTAGGATACATCCAATGCATTGAAGGTTAAAAAAAAGAAAAGTTTTAACAGAACAGCTTCCATTAACACAAACAAACCTCTTTGTACAAATCCCTCTTCACAGCAAATTAAATACTGCGTGTGTGTTGAGTGTTGGTGAGAAAGAGAATATTTGCTAGAATGCTTTTTGCTTTTTTTTAAACAAGTACCGAGCTACTAATTCCATTCATTTTCAGTGTCCATGGATTCCACTGAAGTATTCTAGGTTCAATTAATATTCATGAAGAAATTGAACACCAAATGATTTTGTTCAATAAAGAAAAGGCAAGATACTTTTCAATAATTATCTCAGTAACTACAAGTTTTAACCTACTAGGGTAGGTAGTGCAAAATTCGCTCAGGTTGCAATTTCGCCCACTGGGCATGTTACTCACTTTGAAACACTGTCTTTTCTATATGAATGGAATATACACTCAATAAACCATTGCAGGCCTTAAAGGAAACTCCAATGAATACAACGATGTATCTATCATGTTATTTACCACAAAGGAATTTGTGCGATTGCTGTGAAAAATCAAGCTGAACTTTCAGCCAGTCCCTGAAAAAAGTCACTTGCCATCAAACTTGAAATCCGACACACAAGGGTGCTCAGTAACACTTGAGATTTTTCATAAATTTTCACATCAAAATGGTAGATTTTTTATCAAGCAAAAACTTCTCAATGTGCTGTGTTATTTCTTTACATCAGACTTTAATATCTATTAACAATCTACTGGGCGAATTTGGATGGAATGAATGCAAACGTGTACGCAATTTCGCCCTATGTATGGTATGTGTAGGTTTTATTGGTGCCATAGTGGATTTTCACCCCCCTCATATAAGGTACTGGGTATCATTTTCTATCCCTTCGCATCTTATTCAAAGATCATTTTGATTATAAAAGAAAGAAAAAATACATAAAAAACTACTCTGGGTGAGTAATTTTCGAACTAGAATTACCTCTGATTTGGTCTTTGACATAGGGCGAAATTGCATGGGGGGGTGGACGAAATTGCAACGACAACAATAAAGTTGTTTGGGGCCATTTTCTGATTAATATTCATGAGAAAACCTGGGAAAACTTAGCTATACTGCTTTCTGATTGGTAGATGCTACTAGAAGTCAATATGTAACCCACACAATGCATCTACAAACCAGGATGTCAAAATGGAAGGGGGCTGCGTCAAGTGAGCGAAATATGAACAAGCTACCCTAACACAACCATTGCAATTTCACTTTGAAAGCAATATACAAAAAACATCAAGGAATTTTTAAAATAATGTTACATCCAATTCAGTTTTTAAAACATAATTTAAAAATGCACAAAGTAGACCAGTTAAAACTAAGAATACCATGCATTTTTTATTTTGACCTGCCTGTAAAAGTAAAGACACATTAAAACCTAAAAATTATTTACATGATCCAAACAAATAAACTTAATTTTGAAAAAATCTATGTATGATACTAATTTAAAGATGACCCTGCCAAATTTACATCCTTTATCTACTGATTTTTGAGAGCGATTAAAACCTCAAGCTCAGAACCATAACTAGGGGCCATGGCAACACCTATCCCTCTTCTACTATTACCATTTTAATCAACTGTAATTCATTTCAAACCAACATTTCGTCGGGGAAATTCACAAACCTCGTATCTCAATTTGTTGGGGGTTTGAGTTGGATACATATTCATCTCTCTAATTTTCCACGCCACATTCCACCAAAACCTTGTATCATCTCTAACGACTTTCTATCTGGGGTAAATGAGGTTGTGTAAATAGAAAAAAAAACTCGTTTAAGTCCCAAATTCAGATGGTACTTAAGGACAAAAATCTCGTATCTTCTTATTTTTTCATATATCTAAAAACATTAAAAAGTAATGTTCACAAAATTCAGGACTAAACTTGCAATGTCTTGAAAAACATATTCATCATAGTTGATCAGGCATGAAAGTGGATGAAGATAAAAAAAAGATTTTTCGTCCGAGAAATCCTTCCACCTGGATTTTCACCTGACATCGGAAGTTTTTTGGGGGGGGGGGGGGGGGGGCTAAAACATTCCCCCAAATTTGTTTCCAGCACAAACATCTTTCAGGCATCAAACAATGAGATTCTTTTCAGCCGAGAAAAATCCACCTGGATTTTCACCTAACGTCCGATGTGGGGGGTGCACAACGTTCCCCCAACAAAATTTCCAACCACTTTTTCACCTACCTCACGTCACAAGTTTTATTCAGCGAGGAGCGGGGATAATCTATTCTGAAAATTTGGTCGGCACAAACAGCCTTCCACACATTTTCAGCTAACATCGCTACTTTTGTTGAGCGGGAGCTACTCATTTCGCCTTCCTTCGCACAATTGAAGCGAGTGAGCTAAATCGACTTCCAGTTAACCAGTTTGAGAATCGCCAAATAGAGACTTGTAGATATAAGAATATGGCGGAAGTTGGGGGTTTTCGCGGAAGTTTTGACAAATTTCCGCAAAACGTGGAATTCTTTCATGCCTGTTGATGTTAACAAAATTCAGGATTAAACTTGCAATGTCTTGAAAAACATTCATCATAGTTGATAAATTGTGGTAAACATGGTTAAATTTCAAAATAGTTTTTCTCAAAACTACCAAAATTGAGACACAAGGTTTGTGAATTTCATCGACGATTTGATATTTCACAGAGTGGGGGGGGGGGGGGGGGGACAGGAGGGCAAGACAGCTGGAGGCAGACACAGCAGAAGAGTTGAGGCAGACGAGGGAGAGTTCAGCTTGGCAGATCTATGACGCTCTTCAGAAACACTCGATCATGGAGTCACGGTCTTTGCCAATGCCAATCCACCGCACTGCACGACAGAAACGAGAGGAAAAGATTAAACCAAAGTGTGAACGAAACCAACAGTCAAACACCACCAGCCCTTACCTTAGAACTGTCTACTCTACTCTTTTCGAGTAGTATTCTACTCAGTTTGGACCTTTACTACTCTTCAAACCTGAAAATAATGCTTTTACTACTCATTTCAGTGAACATTATTTGATGGTTTAATGAATAAAACCACATTTAGCACCAAAACTACTCTTTTAAGCTACCCAGACTACTCAAGACTTGTGTAAGGGTCTGCTTTTACTTTAGAAATTGTAATTATGCATGTGAATCGGTGTATGAATGAATACTAGTTTCAATTTTTGCTTTTGAGTTGAGCACAAACTTCCTTCTTAAAGCACGCAAGTCGTCCAAACATGAAAACAAAAACATGTTATTCAATGGTAGAATCCCCATTTATCCACCCTGCTCGCAAGTCTCAGACTCCATTCACTACCACACTTACTTTCCCAGCCCTGTCATATTCCCTCATTAACACACACACACACACACACACATATTTGCTTTCTCCTTCACTGTTCTCATACATGTGTGTTCCCTTGACAGATTTATAGCAATGAGAGAGGAAAGCAACAACAAAATGCTTGGGTAAAAAATATGTATGTATTTAACTGAAGTTAAACACTTTTTTTTTTAATAAAAAAAAAATCATTTAAAATAAAATTTCTTCTTTGTCGATTGCTCCTTAACATGGAATTCTGATGGATTCTCGGCCTTTTGGCCAAGACAGTGATTCAGGAACATAAATTTTTCTTTATACCCTGGTTGGTTTGTTCAGCCCGTCGTACATGGCGAAAGCCGATACACGACGTTAAACTGAACTTCCATCCGTCGATTGCTCAGACAATCTCCTGTCACATGAGCACAGATCCGTTATGCGCCTAAGAAATAGGCCCAGCATATCCGTCCGTCTTTGACAGGAGAAAATCTTCATAAGAATTTCAAGAAAAAGGCAGGAGAATGGACCAGTAAGGAAGACAGTAGATGACAGGAAGCAAAGAGAAAAGGCAGAGTCAAAGAGTGATACATTAAAGTTACTAGCACAGAACTTCCAAAAGGTGGGGGAACTATTTGTATGAACGACACCCCACTTATCCCCGCAGGGTGCAAAACAACGATGAAAAGTTAGAAATCCTGAAATGATGCCTCTACAGCCCTGAAAGTGGAAAATGTTGTCCACCAGCCTTTGGCTGGTAACTTTTTTTTTTTTTACCAGCCAAACTAACTGTACACATTTTTGGTAAAGAAACCACAGTATGGAAAATAAGGCAGATAACTTACCACAGGTCTATACTTGAACCAGGCTTGTTCACTCTCCTTTTTTGAACATGCACTGGCTGGCGAGCACGCAAATTGCGCATCGCATTTCCGGTGCGTGGGAAAACATGGATTCGGAGAGGAATCTCGCGCGAGAAAGAACATTGTTTTTTGCCCACTCGCATTTGGCAGGTGAAGTGAAATATAAACTCGCCCAATTTTGTTTTTCACTCGCCACTTTCAGGGCTGCTCTATCAGAAAGTTTGAAAACAGAACAGATCAGAACTGCTGTGACGCCCTGACCTGGAACATGCAGGTAGTCCTGAATGACGGTGATGTACTTCTGAGCGTTGGGCGGCAGGTCTTCCCACCGGCGTACGTCCTCCGTGCAGGTCTTCCAGCCAGGTAGAGTCAGGTACTCCACCTTTATTTTTTGCAGGTCGTCGTCAGAAGCTGCCAGGCAACAAAACAGTATTTTTTTAATTTTTAGATTTTTGTACAAAGCCATGAACAGCACATGATTTTTGTTTTAAAATACCATACAAACATATATAGTCACAAGAATAAAGAAAGAAGAAAAACATCAGCTGCCTTCCGAAGTTTGTTCTTTGTTCACGAAGACTTCTTCAAGGAGTGACGGTACGGTACGAAATCATAAACAGACTTTCCGACGTCATAAACAGGCTTTTCATCACACATACGTCATTCCCAATTTGAAATAACCATAAAGAGTGTTCAAAATCATGAACTCTTCTATCTAGCACCACAAGCGAATACATTCGCCCAATACAGTGAAACCCGTTTAGTACGAATTCCAGGGGAGAGGGCCAATTTACTCGTTGTAAGCATTGCTCGTTCAAACCATTTTATCGATTTTGGCAACCCTGACGAACCTATCAATCGGTCCTCACATCTACTGTGATGTGCGTGTTGGTAAAGTGTGAAAAAGACAGAAAAACGGAAACAACACACTTACCCAACAAAGCATGGTTGTAAGCCCAGTATCCTGTATCCATAGGGTTTTTAATGCCGATTACATACACTTTAAAACAGTTTATTAACACACGATAACATCAAAAACATAAAATCCACACACGCGCTTTAAGAGAAAGTTAAAATTTCCCGGAAGTCACAAGATCAGTGCGCAAAGAGTGAGTCCAGTGTCGTCTGCTTGCGCTGCAGACACCCAAGTTGTTATATCGGCCAATCAGAATGCCGCTTACATATCGAGGGGTCAGTCAAGATGGCGATGTTGTTGTCAGTGTGTACTCGTTCTAGCCAGGTAGTTGTGCAAGAAAGCTTGACTTTGGGATGGCGGTGTGGTTGTAAGTGCGTTCTCGTTCTAACCGCGTAGTTTTTGCATAAAAGCTTGACTTTGGGAGTCAATAAATTGTACGTTATATGCAAGTTGCTCGTTGTAGCGAGCTCGTTGTATGCAGAATTATTTAACAAGGAAAAAGAAGGCTTGTGGTCGGGAATTTTGAAACCACTCGTTAAACACGGGATCTCGTTTAAACCGTACTCGTACTAAATGGGTTTCCCTGTACATCTCTACATTCTCACCAAATGCAAAGGCATTCACTGCCAAGTACCCTGCCATGTGTTCGTCTATTTTTAGAGCTTGTGTCAGTGATTTTTTTCGTTAAAGCAACCCATGCGCGCTCAAAAAATTAGTCTGTTGGCTTACTCCGGCTAAAGGACTCCAGGGATCATTCCAACAACGGAAACACTTGAGCACTGTGGTACAAGTGCATCAGCTACAGATGAGAACATTACGCGTGTGACCGTTTTTGACTACCCCGCCACGTGGGCAGCCACCCTCCGTCTTCGGGAGAGAAAATTTAGTTACCCCCCCCTCGTTGGTTGAGATGCAACGGACAACCAAGAAGTGTGAAAAATACATGGTGCTAGAAGAGTTAGAAAGGATAGTCAAAACATGAATCCTGCCAAGATGGTACCCTGCAGAAAGGTCATCCATACTTTGTGGGCAAGAATGCACACACATTCAAACAAAAGCACGCAGGTGCCCATCCACAAAAACAGATCACAGTGGCAATATATTACGGACAGCTAAGCAATGCTCTCCTCACTGGGACCTTGGACCTTATAATACTTTTGACTAATAAGATAGTAACTATTACAGACCTGTTTACCCCTTACACAAGTCTTGAGTAGTCTGGATAGCTGAAATGAGTAGTTTGGGTGCAAAATGTGTAGTTTTATTCATTAAACCATCAAACAATGTTCACTGAAAATGAGTAATTAGAGCATTATTTTCAATTTTGAAGAGTAGTAGAGGTCCAAATTGAGTAGAATACTACTCGAAAAGAGTAGAGTAAACAGGTCTGCTATTATTACAAAATATAAAATCAGGAAAAAAAGGTTATATGAAGCACCTTACTGACAGTGAAACAAAGTAATGCAAATATTGCTTGGTCGAAACAATAGAGTAAGAAAATACAGGCAAACTAAATGCTGCTACAACAAAACCGCTACCATGCTGATCACTTATCACAACAGACTGACCAGTCACACTCTAATACAAACTTTACTCCAAAATGGATCTACATCAGCCAACAACATCTACACTAGCGACCAAAAGTTAAGGCTCAGAAACTTGAGAAAGACAATCATCTCCGAAAACTCACGAACTCAATAAAACGCACCCAGCTCATAACAAAACATAACTTATTCTTTTAACATTAAGTTCATTTAAAAAAAATCATTAATCAGAACGAGTTCAGTCAACACAATGCCCCTTTCAACAACTCCCCCCTCCTTTTGAAAAGTCACACATTCGGAATCAAGGCACTTTGGAACAGTCAGAAATGTGGGGGTTTTGTGTGTGTTTTTCTGACTGTCCCAAGGATATCTCCTGAACCGTTTAACCGAATCGCTTCAAATTTTGTGTGGTGATGCTGTCACCATGAGAGGAAGGCATCCGCGCCAAAAAAACAACAGTAATGTGTACTGACTGTTCCAAAGTGCATTGATTCTGAGTGTGACTTTTCAAGAGGAGGGGGGAGTTGTTGAAAGGGGCATTTTTTGACTGAACTTGTTCTGATTAATGATTTTTGGAAATGAACTTAATGTTAAAAGAATAAATTATGTTTTGTTATGAGCTGGGTGCGTTTTATTGAGTTCGTGAGTTTTCGGAGATGATTGTCTTTCTGGGCCTTAACTTTTGGTCGCTAGGTGTATTTCACAATACAATCATCCATTCATATAACCGATCGCAGCATGTTTATTGGGCAACAATGATAAACAGAGTCTGACTAACTTTCATAAACCTAAGAAAGTGGGCTAAATTGTACTTTCATTGTTTTCACACACCTCAGCAAATTTTCGCATACATTTTTTTCACTTATGTATTGAATATTGAAGCATGCATTTAATGAATGAGTGTGTGTAAGAAAGAAGGAATTGTAGAGTGGAAGGATGAGAGAGGGGAAATCAAATATGTTATAACAAAAACAATTTCACTGAGAAGCAACATTCTGCTGTTCTCAGGAAAGAGATAGGGATAGGATCAGCCTAAGGTCATTGTCATAAAACTGAAGGAACCAGATTTTGAGAGCCGCAAACATGGTGGGGTGTGGGGTGTCTAAACTATAATTCCACAGAGGTGACTGCTGTTTTAACTACGAGAATACTTTGGTCCTAAATAACCTACCGTTTTTTGGGGTTTTTTTTTTTTTACTATAAGGTGATATTTTTTTCCCAGAGGGAGACCACTGCGTCTTATAATGTGACTACTAATATAGTACTATAACAAAATCTTCATTTTCTGTCAAATTTGGAGGATGCGCTTTATATTATAATAAGGTACGCCTTATAGTTTGAAAAATATGGAAGGGACTCACCAGGGAAGGTTTCCACCTTATTGCCGTCCAAGTAGTAGGCAATGCCCACCTTCACCTCCTCAAACACGTCCAGAATGTCCAGCTTGGTCACTGCCAAACTGAACAAAGCACACCTTCATTATATGTGAGCACATCAGACATGTCCAGAATGGTCACTGCCAAACTGAACAAAGCACACCTTTATGTGAGCACATCAGACACGTCCAGAATGTCTAGCTTGGTCACTGCCAAACTGAACAAAGCAGACAGGCAAAAGGATTTCATTGCCACAGTAATAATAAATCAAATGTTTAGAGCGCCCTTTTTTTTTTGAGCTCACGGCGCTTCACAAATATAAATAAAGTACTAAAATATTAACTACCATAAACATGCACACAGCCATAACATGCGCACGTGCGCACACACACACACAGGCGTGCACACACAAACATGTGCACTCACACACAATGTGTGTGTTAGCTAAGGCAGAAAACAGGACAAGAAAGAAGTCAGAAGCATTGTTGGAAGAGGTAAGTTTTTAGAGCTGTTTTGAAAGATTTAGCAGAACAGTTCATAGGGGCACTGAAAGAAAATGAACGTTCACCATGTCTTGGTATTTGTACGAGGAATAGAAAGGATAACCTTGTCAGAAGAGGAACGGAGAGATCTTGAGGGTGAGTACAGGTGAACGAGATCAGAGAGGTACACAGGTCTAGATGAGTTGACAGCACTGAAGCAGAGGCAAGCAATTTTATACTGAATTCTCGACTCGACTGGAAGCCAGTGTAAGGTGGGGTTTGATGTGGTCTGTACGAGGGACTTTAAGGATTAACCGAGCTACATTGTTTTGAAGTTTGTTGAGGAGGGTTTGCGGACAGCCTACAAGTAAGCAGCCGCTCAGCACCACATTAACAACACCCATGTTACTAAAAGGCATTCTATCATGCTCTGTTATTGAAAGACCTTTTGTGCTTAATTTTGGGGAGATAAGCATACGCCTAATGTTATACAGTGGAACCTCACTTATAAGACCCCCCCCCCCCCCCCTGTTATAATATAAGACTCCCTCCCACATAATCATCATTCATAGTAAAAAGCCAAGTGTCCGTGTGTGTGTCTGTCTGTCTGAAACACAAAACGGGCCTTATAACTCCGCCGTTTTTCGACCGAATTGTTTCAAATTTGCTGTGAGCCCTAACGGGGCGATGGCAACGGCAACCGAGGCGGCCGTGTCAACTCCCTCCCATTTAAGACATCATTTTGGATTATTTTGTAAGGTCTTATAAGGGAGGGTCCGCTGTACATGCTATAAAAGAATATCCAGTATTGCAGACAGTCTTTTCAATACACAGGTAAATTTGAAGGAAAGTTTTAGCCAGAAAAATGGCTGGCGTTGAAAGGGTTAACTCTTTCGTTCCAAAGAACCTTTTTTGAGGTTGAATGGGAGCAACTGCAGATTCCTAGCTTTATAGAGCTCTCTATCTCCCTATTCCTGGATTTCCAGAGAGAGTAAAACTGTATAAAGGGGTGTTATGTTATTGTGAATATGCGGCATGTTTTCAGCAGCCTGTTTCTCTTTCATAAACAATACTTGCCCCAGTAAGAAAAGTGAAAAACCCTCATTGCAATGCAATTATAGAAGAGCAAGGTAATGACAGTTGCATCATGTTGCATGATATCACAAGCAAAAGAGGCCCGTAGGAATCAACGGGATAAATTTTCTCAGCAGCTAAAGAGGTTCTCAGGAATGAACAGTAGTTGAAACTTCTCTAAATACAGAAACCAAAGAGTTAAGGATCTTACGCGGTGAATCCGTTGATCATGTTGGAGTAGCTCAGCATCACCAAGTCCAGCCAGCCGCACCGCCGGGGCCGACCCGTTGTCACTCCGTACTCGTGGCCTCGGTCCAGCAGCAGTTTGCCTAGGTCCTGTCTCACACACACACACAAACAAAACCAGAGGTTTTTGTACATTGAACTTTGATTCTGAAATGATGACAGATTACTTTTGTTTAGGTACCCACAGCACTTTAACTAGGTGCCAGCAGGCTGAGCTTGTAAGTGGCAGTCAGACTGCCCAGCCCCCCCAAAATACCTTGTTTTCCCAAAGCAATTACTCTTAGGTGATGCGTTTGTTAGCAAAATGTTTTATATGACATTAAAGATCATTGTTTCATCTTTCCAATGATGTCTTTGTTTTTAATGTGTGACGTGTGTGTGATTTTTTACAATTTGTTAAAAGCGGTTGAGGTTCGGCTATTTTTGGCCGCCGGGACAGCTTTTTTGAGATCGCGATTTTCGGGTTGCCGTCTTTTGGCTTTGCGCAGGGTCTCGCGTTGCATTGTTCATGCATAATGTGACCAGAAATGGAATCTAGAGACCTTCAGCTTTAACATGGTGTAAAAAAAGGTTGATAAATGTTAAGTTAATACGCAGAAATCGCGGAAAGTAAAGTTCTAGTGAAAATTTCGGCCCTAAAACAACACCAAAACCACCCGAAGCCTACCCTCGTTAGAATCAGCGAAGTTTCCTCTTTCTTTTGGGCTAAAGATTAAAACCATTGGCTAATACGGGAAACCCTGCTTGCCAATGAAACGCGAACACCCATTGGTTCAATCAAACTTTCATGCTTAACCATGGCGGCACCAGACAACGGACGTATCCCGACGGAGTTTGTGAAGAAATACAGAGACTTAATCGGCAAGAAACGTCATATACTTGATTCAGGCTGTATATAAAACATTTTTCATTTGATTTAAGGTCATTTTAGTGATCGGATTGTTTTAAAAAAAACATTGTTGATCGAAACCGTCGTGTCTATCTGAGTTTGCTTGACGCTGTTGAATGAATGGCAGGAACGATCGTGGGATCGAAGGGGGTGGCCTAGAATTTTGTTGTTTGTTCTGACTTTTGTCTGTAATTTTACTAAGTTGCATCAAATTGTTTTCATTAGATGGTTCATCTATGTTGCAATTTATTTTCATGATCAAAATGTTGGTCTAAATAGTTGAAAAACAATGCCGAATCTCAACATTTTTAACTCGGTCAGACTCATGAATATTAATGAGCTCAGCCTCGATGTGGTTTACATAGCAGGCGAAGCTTTGCCCTTTGTCGCGACTGTTCGATCACGCAAACAAAGTTATTTACCAGATAAAATATACCACAACTAGCCCCCTAAATGTTCAAAAACTAAACTTTTCAAGATAATGAACATGATCTGGGCTTTCAAAATCGTTCAGCTTCGGAGTTTTGCATGCTTGTTTGATTCGAATTCAACTTCAAGTTGAAACTTTGATAGGCTTGCTGAGCCTGAGTTGCTCACGCTCGTGATGCTGTAGCGCTGGTCCTAGCACTTTGTTTGCAGCTTGCATTCTATTTCTAGAAGTAAACAACTATCTCTTCTTCTTCATTGAAAACACATCGTGTTTTATCCAACCTAGATGTCTTAATATTTTCAGTTGAGTTCTCCATTTTCACTTAAATGAAGGCCACACGTGACACCCCGCCCCCCCTCTCTCTCTCTCCCTCTCTCTCTTGCAGTGTCATACAGAGACAGTGTTAATATATACACACACACAGAGTCACGATCTTCAAACATACAGTGACACACACACACACACTGCTCCACAAGCATACAGAGAGTGACACACACACATACAAGCACACTGATCTACAAACATACAGTGACACACACAGTCAACACACCAAGACACATACATGCACACAAAGATATACACATAGTGATAGTACTGATACACACACACAGTCACACACACACAGACACTCACACACTGACACACACACACCACATAAATAACACACACTCACACACGCACCACACAAATAACACACACACAGAGTAATCAATGATGCAATTCAACTCATTGTTTGAAAGTATTACAATTTTTTTTCAACAGTGGTAAACATTTTTTTTTTAAACCATTGGGAATAAATTGTAGATTCCTGCATCTCATTTGAAAGATCTTTGAAGAATATGATAAATACAGTTTAAATTATGAAAATCGGACAATAATTACTCTCGCAATGTTAAAATTAAATTTTAAGCGTTTTGGACGCCTGCGATTTTTGCGCGATTAGCCATTTTTATCTACCTATTACACAAAATATGGTTAATGCAGATGGCTGAAAAAAATTAGGCTTCCACAAATTGTTGCTGACGACAACTATGCAAGATATGGGCTGTTTCAGACTGATAGATTACGTATGACATGGTCCATAAATCAGGCTTCTACACAGATTGGCATTTTGGGTCCAAAATGGCGTCTTTTTAAGCGTCACGTTTTATGCAATATCTCGGCTTCTAATTAAGATAGAAACAAAATGTTTGTTGTGTTGTATTCTGTTTTTGGCCCTCTTTGCATTGGTATTATTTTTTGGGCTGAATAATGTAGATGTAATTTTGACCTGCCGGTACATACTTTAACCCTTTCAAAGCTAGTCGCATTTTAGCACCACAATGATTTAACATCTATGTCACTAAAAGGCATCAAATTGGGGTCTATTATCCAAAGACCATATCGTATTGGGGAAGTAAGGATAGACCTTATTTTATATATGTCACAGAAGAATCCCCAATACTGCAGATGGATTTTGTTCTCTACCCAGGTAAATTTAAAGGAATTTTTTTGCTGAAATATGGCTGGCAGTGAAAGGGTTAAAGATCAAGTTGAAAATGCTAAGGATCAGTTTACTTAAAACAGATTCAGTACATAAAGATTACCATCTTTATCTGGAATGCATACGAGATGGGATGCGATCTCCAGAGTTATTCTTCTTTGCACTTTCCGAGAGTTTCTGTTCTTTGAAATTGTTTTATTTATTTATTTTTTGTATTGATTTTAGCGAGATGCGAAAGGATGTAATGACAGGCCTGTGACGACATGTCGTCAGATCCCAAATGTCAGTCAACAAGCATCGCCATGCCCTGATTCTCGCTTACTTCTTTTTCTGCATTCCCAGGCCATATGGCCATACTGGGTAAGGTACGTATGTGTCCGGTTTTCAGTTTTCACTGGTCTCCCCGCTGCATACAGCCAACACATTCCAATTTCGGAGGAGCTCAAAGGAGAAAATTATTTGGAAGATTTTTGTTTGGAAAAAAGGCAGGAGAATGGGCAAATAAGTCAGAAAGATAGTCGATAACAGAGAGCAAAGGGAAAAGGCAGTCAAAGAGTCAGATTAGAGGAAGTTATAAGCACAAAACTTCCAGAAGGTGATGGAACTATTTGCATAAAAGACCCCCACCCCCGGCATCCCCACAGAGGGAGAAACTTGTGGAGGGGGAGCCCAGCTCCCTGTATGGAGGCACGAGGCACACACCCACTGCCCCAGATTCCCGCTTACATCTTTCAGTTCTGTGGGGAATCCACCGGAGCCCACGCGGGTGAGGTAGGCCTTGACCACACCAAACACGTCTCCCACCACGTGGGGCGGGATGCCCAGCCCCGTGCACACTCCCCCGATGCTGCAGTTGGACGACGTCACATAGGGGTACAGCCCTGAAACAGACCACACATTGTGAAGGCCTGTGCACACTCCCTCGATGCTGCAGTTGGACGAAGTCACATAGGGGTACAGCCTTGAAACAATTAATATGTTAGAGAGCAATAATCCATCAATGCACCCTCCGTGCCTTATAATCAGGTGCGCCTTGTAGTCTGTAAAATACAGTAAATCATCTGCTCTCCGCCTTCCTCTCTTCCCCATGTTCAACGTAATGACCCGTCTCACGACGTTGGAATTCAAGCTGACTCCATCATACCCAGGGCCCCCCATTTGGGGGTCTAAGTACTAAAATTCTAAAGGACCCTCTAAAAGAATGTGCAGGGGGTCACAGGGATGCACTAGAAAAATTCGTTTTAGCATTCGCAATGCCACTGGGGCCCTCTATCCCGCCTCTAGGACCCTCTATATGTAAGTGAAGGAGTCCCTGGGACCCCTTGTTTTGCAGGACGATTGGGAGCCCTGATACCTGCCAGCCCCCTAACAGAAAACAGAAGATTCGTAGCCAAAAATCGGAACTTAGTTGAGCGAAATATTAACGCAGAATCATGCGTCACTGCTGATGTCAGACAGTAGCAGACAAAGTCTTAGAGTAAGATATGATCTATGTCTTGCAGTTGGAGATTTTAAGCGCTATTGAACGTCCAGACCCTTAAAATCGAGTGGACACACTGGACATTATGCATCAAGCTTGATCTCAGAATACGAAGACGCTTTTAAGGTGGAGCTTTAAATCAATTCTCTTTTTCTTTCGTTTGAGGGTAACAATTCTACTGTTGCATGTCGACTTTCGATGGCACAAAGCACATGCACAGAAACTAAGAGAAGTTGTCAACTGGAAACAGTTCTTGAAATTGAAAATGTGCTAAAACAAAAAACAACACAAGGCCGCAGTGCTGCTCTTTACGCTGAATGATCAAAAAGGGTGTTTGTGTTCATGTTGTTGCTTTGAGTACAATTTTATGGAAAAAAGTTAATCTGAGCGAAAAAGAAAATCCGCCTAAATAGTTAAGAATATTTTGAAATAAGCAAAACATTCCTGAAATTTATGGAGGATTCTGTCATCCATTGTCAATCTTGCTGAATTGCTGCACTGAGAAGTGTCGATTTCAGACGTCAGAACAAGATAGTGCTTACACACAACCAAATCACGAGTTGAACAAAAGTTTATCCTAGCATCACATTGATCACCTAATGTTCTCGATCATTGTTCCACCCCCTTTTACACCTGTAAAATAACTTTTCCCCCTACTTACGCATTGGACTGTAGAGGGGAAGCATTGTTTTTCATTTTGATCTTGTTGGTTTTTTGCTCCTTTTGTTGCCTGCTTTTTGCTTATTTGCTGTTTGCTGTTTAATTGTATTTGTCTGTGTTGATAAAGGCGCATTCGCCGAAATATCCAGTAGTTTTGTTTTGTCTCTTGTGAATAAAATAACGTCACTTTACACTTGTCGTGTAGTTGTTTGTTTGTTGTATGTTCCAGTGACGTTGCAGTCTGTTTAAATTTTTTATTCCCCCCACCCCCTAAAATTCATTTTGCTGAAAATGTACGCAATCGTTAAAAATGTGTGACTGGCTCCTCACCGAAGTCGATGTCGAGGATGGTGGACTGTGCCCCCTCCACCAGGATGTTCTTGCTGCCAGACTTGAGCAGGCCGTGCAGGTAGCTCACCGTCTCTCGCACCATGGGACGAATCTTCTCCCGCAGATCCTGCCACAGCAGAACATCACTGATATACAATCAGGCATGAAAACTGTTCCCAAAAAAAAAGAGGAGACTTTTTCAGCCGAGAAATCCTTCCACCCGATTTTCAGCTAACGTCAAGGCAAGGGGGGGGGGGGGGGGGGGGGCAAGTACTCATTTCACAGCAGTTCACAAAAAGCTTTAAACTCTTTGTCTTTGTCTCTTATCCGAATAACATCGCCGACTCTTCAGCCACAAACTACATTCTGCAGCCAGTCACTTCTCCAATGATTCACGTACTTTTTTTTTTTTTTTACATTTTGGTTTCGCCAACTCGATTCATGCGTTCTCGGCGGACACCATCTTGGAAATGACAATGGCGGAAGAGCAAAAAGGCGCGAAATGAAGATAGTGCCGTGTAAAGATAAATTGTTTTTGTGGGTTTTGGTTTTTTCCCGGCGGAGATAGTTCGATTTCGGAGAAAGAAATCAGCGGGGACAGCGGAGATGTTTTCATGCCTGACAATCCAGTTAGTCATGATAGCTTAATCAAACAAGTGGTTCAAAAACACTGAGGTACGATCTTGTTTATGGTGGCAAATCCGTCATCTTAAAGTATATCAACACTTTTAAAGCCTAATGCCGTTAAACTATTCAAATTTTTTTAAGTGGCATTTAGAATACAGAAAAGAAATGAAGAGAGAGGGAAGGAGGAGGAGAAGTTTGGATGGATGAAAAAGGGGGGTGTGATAAAAAAAATGACTCAAGGGCCATAACTGTTCGTCATCCATATTGGAAAAATCGTGAAAATGCCGAAGTCGGTCACTAATTTTCAAAAATTCATATCTTCCAAACCAATCGGCCTAGAAGACATTGCAAGCAACAGGGCGGAAGTGTAATCTATTGCGAAAGCGAGGCTGAAGCGTCCACGTGACTGCCATGTGACAGAAACAAAATGGAAGCGCCCAAACCGGCCACGTGGAATCCGTACGTTCCCAGCATTTACGATCCAATTTTTTTCTGAACGTTCCCAAACGTTCACCGAATAAGAGGGTTAAAAAATAAATTATTTCAGATAAAAATGTAGTCTTAAACAGGTTTTGACATTTCCACAAATACTTCCAGAAGATGTGTCGAGATAATTACTATTTCTATTAAAAAAAAATGTATAATGATTAATTATATTTATATTATATCATTATCATGAAGTCATTCATGGATTATGTCTTTACACTAATTTCAATACTATACATTGAAACATGTTGTGAATGGCAATTGGTGACTTCCTTTGGCAGAATGCCAAGAGAATGAATCATCACCTTTTATCAATATTGGCAACACCAAAGAACTAAAAAAAAACTTAAAAAAACAATGCTGATAAAGGTGATATCAGAATCTACTGTCTAGGGAGACAGTCCCAACACAAACAGCTGTAATGAATGAACATTACCATTTACATGGGTGCTCCTGGGAAATTTCAAAAATCCTGCAAGGCAGGGGTCCAGGGGCCGCCCAGTTAACAACTTGACTTAAACAATCCTACAAAAATATAAAGTTCCTCATAAAGGCCAAAAAATATTATCTGTATTGATTTCTTTTATATTCTATACATGCGAGAAACTGAATAGACATTTATAAATAAGAAATTAGTTTTTTCTCAAATTCTCATAATACGGCGATGCCGGCTTCAGGCAATTAAAAAATCCAGCATTTCAGGACATCCTGAAAGCAGGAGCATCTATGCATTTAGCCACACCAATCAAAGCTATATGCTTGGCAGATGCGGTATTATGCACATAAACAATGCATATCTGTTTTGGCCTAAAAAAAAAACAATTAAAAAAATAAATAAAAACTGCATATTATTTTATCTCAAAAACAGAAGACATGAAACGTACTGTAAATAAAATCAATTTTGTGGCGACCAGCACATAAATGTCCCTGAAACTACTTGATCAAAAATGTCCAAATCAATTGTGGTTAGAAACATGATCAAGTTTAATAAACCATGGGTGCATGCGGTGACCGGAGCGTTTGCCTGAACTTTCCAACTTTCCCTGGCTAAAATGGTCAATTTAAGAGCAAAAAGAGCATGAGAAGAGCCCTGTCTTCAGGCAGACCACTGCCTGAAGCAGCATCAAATTGCCTGAATTCAGGCTTCAGGCATACCCACATGCACCCCTGCTAAACTTATGTGCCCCCCCCCCCCCCACCACCCGAGCCCTTGACGCCAGATTTTAAGAAGCACAAAAATTATCATTTTGGTTCTTTTGTGTCAAAAGAAAAACAATGAAGCTGGTCCCAAGTACAAACAAATTATTGATTTTTTTTATATTATTGTTTGCTTTCAAAGACGCTTGACACAAAATAAAATAAAATTTTAAATGCTATCATGCAGTACCGTATTTAACGGACTACAAGGCGCACCTGATTATAAGGCGCACCCCCCAAATTTCACTCAAAATTCAGATTTTGTTACTCTACTTCCTTACTATATCATCAGTCACATTATAAGGCACAAAAGGGATCTCAGTCTGGGGAAAAAGTATCGCCTTGTAGTCTGTAAAATACGGTATTTAAACAAGCAATCTAGCAATTTCCATCACATGATGGATGAGGCAAAACAGGCTGGTTTGTTTTTAAAAAATAAAAAAATTGTTCATACAGATAAGTATCTCCATCTCGATAAAAGATAAAAACTTTTGCAGGCAGTCCAATCAAAGATATTCTAAAAGGGTAAGATGGATTACTTAAAAGCTCGGCGAACCGGGCTGATAAGAGTTATCGTTAGTGCGGACGTGTACACTATTCACAGTGGAGGCTATCCAAAAACTCGGACTGGAACTTGAACGGAGAATTCAACTGGCCTATCGATGTGTAAAATGTGTCACGTTTCAAAGGGACATAACCAGTGTTTCTCTCCTCACTACTCATATAGGGAAAAGAGACCGGATGTTTATCTTCCCCTGTACAGTCTTTGGTCCAATATGCTTCCATACACATTCATTCATAACTGCCCATCCACAAACCAGCAGTACCCCTTCACATATGACTAAAAAATATCAACAATGGGACAATCCAGTAAAGTGTACCATATTTTCGGACTATAGCACTTATTCGAAATGAAAAATGAAGGAACAGACGAGTTTTGTGCCTGTTAGGACACTTAGTTCCAGTTAGAAAAACGCTGTCTGCTGATGTAAACACAGCATGGCTGCTCCGTAATTGAAAAATAGAGGGGTGTTTAATTGCTCAGTTATCAGTTTGGAGATTTAATAATATTATGCCCTGTTTCATGTTTCTTTCTTAAAGTGTTTATATACGTTGACTATAAACAGTTATGTTCTTATTTGTTTACTTGATACGACCAACTTGAAGACAAGAAAAGGTAAGTAACTTCAATTTTTTAATTCTAATTTTGAACCGGAGCGACTCCAAGACAACCCCAAAAGACCGAATTTTGAAAAAGCGCTATTAGGTGCACCCCCCAAATTTTACAGAAACTTCAGATTTTGTTACTATACTTTCTTACTATATTGTTCATCATAGTTCAAGGCGTATGGGCCTCTCAGTCTGGAAAAAAGTACAGTAGAACCTCCCTTATAAGACCTCCCGTTATGAGACTCCCTCCCATATGACTTCTCTGAGACATTGCCCTTCTTTGTAAGCATTAAAATTACCTCCCTTATAAGACCCCTCCCTTATAAGACCTCATTTTGGATGATTTTTGAAGGTCTTGTAAGGGAGGTTCCACTGTATCACCTTATAGTCCGTAAAATATGGTAGTCTGAAAACAGCCCATGGCATAACGGGTAAAAGGTAAGGCAAAGAAAAGGCGACAACGCAGGGCATCGTCAAGGGGAAACAACTCACTTTATACTTTGCCAGCTCCCCCTCAATGTCCACCTCCAGATCGGGAAACACCTTGCGGTACTGATCCACAAGATTGCGGTATCTGCAATAACAATCACCACAAACACGTTGTCTGGCATGGAACAGTGAGCAGAGCCCACACTATTTCTCAAGGCACAATCAACCTCTCAAGATCCTCACTCGGTTTATTAGTCAAACGCTACTTATCTTTCCCCCCTTTCTTTGAAACAAGTACTTACTTTTCCGAGAAATGGCCGTAATCTCCCATCAGGTCACATATTCTCAGTCCATTCCTTGTAGCCTGCACACACACACACACACACACACAGCATGCAGGCAAAATGACCCAGAAGCCCACTCATGCAGAAGACGAGACAAAATGAGAGATGTGCATGTCCAATAAGTCTAATGTGAGCTATCTAATGTTTTACATACATCAAGAGAGATAATTAACTTAACCCTTTTGGTATTTGGTATACAGTCGACCCCCTCTTTTAAGACCTTCAAAAAATCGCAAAAAATCAGTCGTAAAAGAGGGGGGTCTTAAATCAGGGGTGACCAAAACCATGCACACAGTGACTCACTACACCGTATATGACGCACAGCACATGCATACACTAAAACTAAAACATGCTTTCTCCGTCATTCTTGAATGAAACATCCGCGGTCTAGCTAATATACGAAAACGAGCGAAAACAGAAAGTGTGCTCGACGGCCCGTGTTGCACTCACACACAAACTACACATAACAACAGTGCAGACCTAATTTTCGCCATTTTACGCTCTGGCAGTTCATTTTCAGTCACAGTTTGCACACACGGAACTTTTACCACGCATACAACTCGGCTGACAAAATGGCGCCGCACATACCGCAAATACGAAATCACGGCAAACGCTATGCGCCAGCTGCTTTCATTTATCGGATTTTGTGAGTTGTTTGCATACAGTGAGTGTTTCAGTGCATGCACTAACGCCGATTTATCAGTTTGATAACGAAAAGGAGCTGCTTTTCAACTTATTTTTTGCAAAGTGAGACCATTCACTGAGTTCCAACTTATGGAGTGTGACCGATCACCTAGTTTCAACTTGGGAGTTGACTTCGCATTTAGGCCTACGTGTGCACAGAGTTCGTTAAGATCGACACGATCGCGACTGTTTCAGTTCAAACTTTGATCATAAACTGCTCAGTGATGACACATGTGCATAAAAGTGGTGACATTTCGTGGTCAGATCGTGATATCGCTGATTAAATTCTTCAATTTCGGCATGAGAACAGTTCGTTTTTACCTGCGTCGGCTCGAACTGAGGCCGAGAAGGATAGATATCATACGTTTTTGCGACTGATAATTGTCAGAATGTGTTGCATTGGTCGTAAAATCAACAAGATTTACGGTCGTAAAACGCGTTAGAGGGGGAGTCGTAAATGAGGAGGCAAGTTTAGAAGAAAAACGATGCGTCATTCATATTCGAGTCGTAAAAGAGGGGAGGTCGTAAATCAGAGGGCCGTTCGTGAGGGGGTTGACTGTAATACATTTTGCCACTGATGTCACATTTTTGCACTAAACTGATGTAACAGCCATGTCACTAAAGGGCATGAAAGTAGGGTCTGTTTTCAAAATTTTGGGCTAAAACACGGCTGGTGGCGAAAAGGTTAACACTTAACCCTTTCGCCACCAGCCATTTTTCAGCCAAAAAATGCCATTAAACTTAACTGGGTAGAGGAAAAAATCTGCAATATTATGAATTCCTCTATGACATGTTTAACATTAGGCCTATCATTGATTCATTACCTCCCAAAATTAAGAAAATAATGATGCCTTTTAGTGATATGGGTGTTCAACCATTGTAGTGCTAAAATGCGACATTGGTGGCGAAATGGTTAATGCTACATTAACAAAATCCCACCCCCTCCCCCACATCTGCTCCCCATTTTCCCGTTTTCTTCATAAAAAAATCTGAATGTCAAACTTTTTTTTCCACTCATCATCCAGAAACATAGGCACACATACATAAAACAAAACTGGCTATGATTCTTTTACCTCACCTTTGTCCTCTCATTTACAGATCTTTATTGACAGAAGCAATGAGAAATCTTGACAAATCCAAACAAGTAAATCAAAGTAAAATCGCTTGAAATTTGCACAACCTGATAAAGTGATATTTTAGTAACAAGTCAAAACTTCAAATGTTCACATGTATTTTTTTTTTTCTCATTCAAAATACAACCCTCCCCAAATTGTTCTCGTTGAATACTTACCTTGGACGAGTAGGCAGGTCCAATACCTTTTTTAGTTGTACCAATCCTGCAACAGATATGCAACTGTAGAATAGATGCAAAGTCATCATCTGTCAATATCGCATCCGTTTCAACTTTTACACCAATGTCGCTAGCTCCGCAACCAAGACATTATTGTCAGTAGGGAGCTCAAAAGGTGATGTCCTTTGTACGTTAGCTCAGAACAGGCTTTAATGTCTGTGTGTCTCTCTCTTCTCTCTTTCTGTCTGTCCCTCTGTCTGGCTGTGTCTCCGTCTCTGTCTTTCTCTGTCTGTCTGTCTGTCTCTTTCTCTCTCTCGTTCTCTTTCTCTCTCTATCGTTATAAGTGTGGATGTGGGTGTGACTTGTTAATAGTGTGGCCTGGGCGTCTTTAAGTGTCCATCAGTGTGAGTGTTTCAAGTTGGTTGCGAAAGTGTACTGTAGATTATTATGTCATTCATTATTTGGGCGTGATTGAGAAATTGACTGAGGGATCAGGGAAGGGGGAAGTTGGTCAATGTTTGATGTATACTTTTTGTTCATTGTGTTTACTATTCATTTTAGTGATTTCTGTAAAGCGCTTAGAGCTTAAAGATTAGGCGCTATAAAAGTTGTCTTAATAAATAAAATAATAAATAAATAAATAATGAACTCCATCGAAGTGACTCAGCAGCAGCGCAGTGTCTCCTCTAGAGGTTTGACTTTTGGTGACCTAACATAGATTTGCTCCCTGTGGATTGCTGGTTTCGGGGTCTGACAAACCAGGGTGTAGCTGCGAGTTGGGACTCAAAATTAGCTGAGCGGAAGGAACGCTACTAAAAAGCGACACAGTAAAGGGGACAACAGAGTTTGTGACTAGAAAAGTAATATACAATACAACAATACAAAAACAGGTCTATCAGCATGTAGTGCCTACAGAACAGGCAGTTAGCCACAAGGATTTCTCAAATTTGCGTTCAACTCTTTCCCTGATCAAAGCTACAACTACATGGGTGCATGCGGTAACCACAAATCTTGCCTGAAAGTTCCACCGTAAACCTTGACATTATGGTCACCGCAAGAACATTAGCTCTCGTAGAGGAGCCCTATCTTCAGGGTTTATCGATTTTGATCGCTTCTCGGCCTTTTGGCTAAGACAGTGATTCAGGAACATAAATTTTTGTTTATACCCTGGTTGGTTTGTTCAGCCGATACGCGACGTTAAACTGAACTTCCATCTTATCTTCAGGCAGACCACTGCCTGAACCTGTATCAAACTGCCTGAATTCAGGATTCAGGCACACCCACAGAACACCCTCATCTCCTCCTCACATCCCACACCGTGGGACATAAAATTGATTGCTTATACCGAAAATGTTGAGTAGTTTGAAGCAATTGACTTTCCAACATTTCAACAATTTATACATAAACTAAAGTACAACAAAAACATGTGTCATGCATGATTACAAATAAATGCAGTTTAATCATTAATTAAGCAACAGATTCATATCTACATGAAAGAAAAGTATGTTTGCCTGTGTGTGTCCAAAGGATATAACATTGCAGAAAAGAAACAGAAAGAAGTGAGATACATTAACGGAATACAAAAATACTTAGTTGAGATTTTTCTTCTTCTCTTAACTCATTCAACACTGGCCGATTGCTTCCCTTTACAACCGTTCAACATGAATGTACGCTATAGCGTACATAGTGTTCAAACATTCACACTTCACAACTCAGTGAAGCCATGCAACCCAAACTGGTATAAAAGTGTTCTTCTACGGTCCCTTAATAGTTTTCCACCAATTAAATCACTTCTAGTCTATTTTTAGGACAGCAATGAATGCAAATGAGTCACTACCCCTCTCTTCGTCTTCTTTGTCATGCTTTTTTTAAAATCTGCTAATAAAAATTTTACTTTGGAATTATAACATAATGCTAGCTTTTATTATTATAAACAATAACTCAAATTTTCAAAACTGTGCGGTTAAGCATTATTTTAAAAATAATTTGTATGTAATGATGCAAATCTGCCTAGTGTTGAACGTTTGCTCGAAACATGTACGCTATAGCGTACATTAGTGTTGAGAGAGTTAAGTGTAAAAAATATAATTAGAACACTCACAGATTTTGCCCCCGTCCTCTCTCTTGAAGTCCATCCACTTGCTGATGCAAGTCAAAAACTGGAGAGAAAAAAACCAAGGACAATATGACTATGAGGTAATAAAAACAACAGTAAAGAAAACCCATTTACAACACATTGTAATACAGCAATGTATGAGTGACATAGCCATGCCAAACCCACACATAAATGACCAGACCTGTCAACCCCCAAACACACAGACCTGTCAACCCCCAAACACAAGAAGTAACAGAGCAGAGATGAATATTTATAATAATAATAATAAGGTAGACTTATACAGGGTTCGCATAGAATTTTGGAAATAAAAATCCATACTTTTTCCATACCATTTCTGCAACTTTCCCATACCATAAAGAGGCCAGATGCACGCACCTCTCAGATGATGTCTGTAGCCTATAAAAGTCACGCATTGTCATTGCCGGGCCGACTTGCTCTGTTTTGCCGCTTTCTCCAGCTGCTGGTGCTTCTTGCCTTCAGCATGGCATTTCAGTGCCCCCACACCCATGTTCCGAACATCAAAGTCCTTTGCGCATAGTAAGCACCGCGCTTTGTACTTCGACACATCAGATGATGGGGCTATCTAATCCTTGAACTCACTAAATTCCAGCCACGTTTGGCTAAACACGCACTTTCCCATGTAAGCGAAGCAAATGACCGCGCTCCAACAAGAGAAAAGAAAATCGACCTCCGCACATGCGCATTGCGTACAAGGGACGTCACTTCGCCGGCCAAGAAAGAAAAGTTTGTCTGCCAGTAACCATGGCGCTCACTCATCAAGTATGCGTGCCGTGGTAGCGTTGTTATTATCATGTAAAATCGAAGTGAGATTCTCTTTGTTTTCAGTGAGAAAACAAATTGCCTGTCGCTGTGAACTGTGCCAGACTAAAAAATTCAAGACTTTTCCAGACTCAGGCAACCAAAGTTGATAACTCCATGCTTTTCCAGGCCTGGAAACCATTCTTCCAATTTCCAAGACTTTTCCAGACTTTAACTCTCTTGTGCCTGACGCTCTGTGCTCTCTATCACCTCTGAAATCCTAACCCAAGGGACGTCACTCCGTACAAAAGGGGGGGTAGCGTCAGAAAAATAATAAAATAAAGTATACCCTACCAGATTTTGTGTGTTTTTTTGTTTTGAATGTGCTGCCGAGATGTCTGTCTGATTTGCAAAATGAATTTCAAGATGTTATAGGGATGCATGGCTCCACAAAAAAAATCAAAATGCCAAAGTGTACTCGCAAACTGCATTCACTAGTCATTCACTGCCTACTTTTGCAGACTGTTGAAGCCTAAGACGACTGAAATGGAAATGTAGATCAAAATCATTCACTTACCCTTTCACTTCACGATCTTATAATTCCTATCTTTCACAAAAAAAGGAATTTTCATCACTGTCATCACTCAGTGGATGCAATAACGACTCATCATCCATGATGTAAAAGTCGGGAAAATGCCGATGTCAGTAACACGACTTCAAAAATTTGCATCGATCGAACAAAAACAAGCTCGCTGCCGAAATAGGTCAGAATACACTCCTTACTCATCACTTCGCGATCTCATAAGTCCCATCTTTCACAAAAATAGGACTATTCATCGCTTTCCTCAGTCAATGGACGCCATAACTGTTCGTCATCCATATTGGAAAAATCGCGAAAATGCCGAAGTCAGTCACTAATTTTCAAAAATTCATCTCTTTCAAACCAATCGGCCTAGAAGCCATTGCAAGCAACAGGACGGAAGTGTAATCTGTAGCGAAAGCGAGGCTGAAGCGCTCACGTGAATGCCATGTGATAGAAACAAAATGGAAGCGCCCAAACCGGCCACGTGAAATCGGTACGTTCCCGAACGTTCTAGACATTTCCGATCCGATTTTTGTTGTTAACGTTCCCGACCGTTCACCGCACGAGAGTTAAAGACTGTACGAACCCTGTATATAGCGTGATAGCCCGCCTACAGGACAGGTTTATCGCGCTTTACAAATATGATTAAGAACAAACTAAAATACTGAAACTGTACATCCATATAAAAGACACACGCCCATATAAAAGAAACAAATAATAAGCCAAGTACAGCTCATAAAAACGTCAATCTAAAACATACCGTTTAAAATTCAATATTTTTGCACCATAACTAATAGATCAAAAAGTATGCACACCAGTTTTTTGTAGGTGAAAAGCTGAATTTTCATAAACTGAGCAGAATATTGATGCAGCATCATGCCTCAATACTGGTGAAACTAGCAGACAAAGTCTTAACTCATTCGCATCGCAACGATTTTGAATTGTTAAAAAAACCTCACAAATCACTCCACCCATACACACGAACAAAACATACATAAACAAAAGGAGAAATGAAAGAAGATTATGGGTTTTTACTTGAGGTTTAGACATTGGGAAGTGGTAGATCAGACTTATATAGACTTTATATAGAGAAACTCTCTACACCGATTGGTTTTCCCACTACAAAAGCAAAGTCAGAAGCAAAATTGTGGTCTAAGGAAGCGAAGCGAGTTTAGACGTGATCAAGGTATGGTGTGCACACAGATTTACTTCCCTTGAAGCAAATGCATCAAATTGACAGCTATTAATTCCGGACATATTGGCCGGAATGACTTGAATTAGTTAAAGTTAAAAATCTCTGTGTTTGGGGAGAAGTGGCGGTGTATGTCCGGAGACCCTCAGTAGGAAATCTGAAAAAATTTGAGTGGGCACACTCAACATTGTGCATAAATTGATAAAATGATAAAGCTTGATCTCAAAATACAAAGATACTTGTCCATGTATTCAAGGTAGAACTTTTGATCAATCATCTTCCTTCTTCTTTTTTTTTGGCACGAGAGCAACAATTCTACTTGGCACACTGACTTTAGATGGCGTGAAGCACAGCAACTAATGGAAGTTGTCAACTGGAAACAGTTCTCGAAATTGAAAATTCTGTTCTGCGCACAGCAGTTGTGCTTCCCTGTATGCTTTCTATTATAGTTGTTACTTTTGGCAAGAGCGGAATTTTATGGACTAGAGCGGAAGGATGGAAAACACTTGATCTAATCAGGACAAATTCCGCTTAACCCTCTTGTATTCAAAGTAAGCCAAAACCAACTGGTTGGAAATTACCTCCATGTATTCAAGTCGGACAAAACTGGCCATGGCTTGTCCAACTCTGAGTCCCCTTCTGATGGCATTTGATTTTCATCACAAAGTTCTAGTTTGTAGAACGCGCCTTGAAGAAGCTTCTCACTTGCAAAAATGCTATGGCAATTGCATGGTGCTCTATGTCCTTAAAAAACGCACCCAGGTTTTCTCAAAATTGTGTGAAAGAATCTGAATACTAGAAGATTTACCGTATTTTACGGACTATAACGAGTCACCCCCAAAATTTACACAAAATTCTGATTTTGTTAATATACACAACAAATTAAAACAGAGTCGAAATTGAAACCCAAAATAAAAGGTTTAAAGACCCCCCACGTCACGTGTCACATTCCCTCTTATGCTAGGAAGATTTTTTAAGATTTCTTACCAGCTATAAGAGGGAAAACATGTAAAAAACGTGATTTTGACGCGTGACGTGCTGGGTCTTTAATAACACAAAACACAGCGCAAAAGTCCTTGGGGTTTTTTCCAAAGTGCTCATTCTTTTGTTAATATAGTTTTTTACTATTTTATCAGTCACATTATAAGGAGCAGGGGTCTCAGTCTAGGAAAAAAAGTATCGCCTTATAGTCCGTAAAATACGGTAGGTTTTCTTCTGCAACATACAAGAATGCAAGAGGGCTAAACGGAATGGTTGGCACGTCTGACTAAAGCACCCACTAACCCAGGTGACAGCGGTCGGAAATGATGAGACGTTCTTTCCAGTTGCCCAGACCGTGCTCATTCTTCTGAATCTCCTGGAACATCTGAGGCAGGTGCACCACCACACCATTGCCTGCACACAGCCACATCAACACCACACGTCAACCATGGGTGAATGGTTTGAATCTCCTTTAATAAGAACATTTACAAGAAAATTAAAAACACAAACGCCCATATTTAAGTTTGCAGCGAATTTTCAAGCGTCTTACACACTTTTATTCAGGCCCTCTATGAGAACTTTGAGCCCTCTCTGAGTGTCTTACACACTTTTATTCAGGCCCTCTATGAGAACTTTGAGCCCTCTCTGAGTGTCTTACACACTTTTATTCAGGCCCTCTATGAGAACTTTGAGCCCTCTCTGAGCGCCTTACACACTTTTATTCAGGCCCTCTATGAGAACTTTGAGCCCTCTCTGAGTGTCTTACACACTTTTATTCAGGCCCTCTATGAGAACTTTGAGCCCTCTCTGAGCGCCTTACACACTTTTATTCAGGCCCTCTATGAGAACTTTGAGCCCTCTCTGAGCGCCTTACACACTTTTATTCAGGCCCTCTCTCTTTATAAGAACATTTCTCACAAATTTAACTACTCTGAGCTCTAATGCTTCAGCACATTATCTAAATTGAAAAGTAAATGCCATTCTCATGGGTGCTCCTGGGAAATTTGAAAAATCCTGCAAGGCGCCCCGGCGGAGTGCAGGGACAGTGCCCCTCCTGGGGGTTCCTAGGGGGCAATGCCCCCTTGAAGCTGAAGGAAAACAAGTTTCCAATGTAACTGACAGGCTCTCGTTGCACTTTCACTTCTGGTTAAACTTCATGACCTCTATAACCAGCAAAATGCATCTTCTCAAATACTCAATTATATGGCGACGCCGGCTCCAGGCAATAAAAAAAATCCTGAACTTCAGGACATCCTGAAAGCAGGAGCATCCATGCATTCTGTAATAAACAAACAAAAAACTTGCTTTACAATGTGGGGTCTTGTTTGTTTGAGTTATTTTTTTGGTAGTGTTTGTGCTTTTTTTAAAAGCTAATTTTCCCTCTTTGGGTGACATGATGTACTATTGCTGCTCACATCTAAAGATCCTTATTAAAGATACACTGACGCACCACGATTAAGTCCCTTGGTGTTTTTCTGGGTAGCTGTGACCCACATACAGATGTCCCCAACTTCAAATTGAGGCTGCTCTTTAAAATGTTTCGGTTTGAATTTGGGGGCATTTGTATGGGAGTGAGACCTGGTCAAAACAAGATTTATTTCCAGCTATAAGAGAGAAAACATGTGAAACCCGTGATTTTGACACGTGATTTGGTGGGTCTTTAAAACAAAAGGAAAAACCACAACACACTATAATGAAGCCTTACCAATAACTGCTGTGCAGTGAGGATTGACAATTCCACTGGGTAGAAGATGAAAGGCGTACTCCTTCCCATCCGCATGCACTGAATGACCAGCATTGTTTCCACCCTACAGAACACCAAAAAAACTCATTTGTAAAATGTACAGTACATGCAATCCTTTTCACTCTTTCCTTGTGGCAACAGTCATATATGCTAATATTATACAGTGGAACCTCCCTTATAAGACCATCCAAAATGAGCTCTTATAAGGGAGGGGTCTTATAAGGGAGGTAATTTTAATACTCACAAAGAAGGGCAATGTCTCAGAGAAGTAGGTCTTATATGGGAGGGAGTCTTATAATGGGAGGTCTTATAAGGGAGGTTCCACTGTAATAATATCATTGCTAGCATACAGTATGACTGCATTGCTGTAGGGAAAGAGTGAATAATAACAATGTGTCTTTCGACCATAAATACCTGAAATATAATATCAATTTTATTATTCCATACTTTTGCATATTTCTTCCACAAACATTATTTTCTTCTTCCACTATGCCTCTTTGACGATCACCATATTTTCCAGGAAGACGCTACTTTTTTCTTCAACTTTGACTTCAATACTCAGGAATTTAATCAGCGATAACACAACCTTACCACTAAATTTCACCACTTTTATGCACATTTTTCTTCACTGAGCAGTTTATGATCAAAGTTTGAACTGAAACAGTCGCGATAATGTCGATCTTTACAAACTCTGTGCAAACGAAAATGCGAAGTCAACTTCCAAGTTGAAACTAAGTGATTGGTCTCACTTTACCAAGAAAAAGAGTTAAGTAACTCCTTTGCTTTATAATTTAAACCGATAAATCTGCATTAGTGTCGGCATAGACACACTTGTTGAATGTAAACAACTCACAAAAGCCATTAAATGAAAACAGCAGGCGCATTAGCGTTTGCTGTGATAACGTATCTACGATTCTTCAGTAAGTTCACCCTCTTTCTTATTTAAAAAAAAAAATTGTGTTCCTTGTTTTTTCCCCATCTCATTTGAATAGCTTACGCCGTTACAGGGAGTGGGGAGAGGGGTGGGTGAGACATAAAGTACTCTGATCCACCTTTAAGCATCTGCTGTGTAACTGTAACTAGTGTAAGCAATTATGCTTTTGATTCTTTAAAAAGAAAATTTCAAAAGCTTGTTTTCCTGAATTTCTTTAAAATATTCTTTCTCTAAAAAAAGTCTAAAAAGAAAAAAAGATCCCATAAATTTCCATCACTTCCATGAATGAAAAAGGTCCTTAGCCCTGAATGTTGTGAATGTGTTTTGAATGTAAATGAGCAAGTGCTCAAATAGTAGATTTCCATGTACAAGGGGTCAAGCATTCGTCTTAAACACACACATGCACGCACGTGTACACACACACACAATGTACCAATGGCATGGGCATACCTACAGTATATTATGAAGCTCTGAACATAGCAAATGAACTAAATTCCTTACTTTTGATGCCAATACAAATTTAGGGTGGTCCAATACAAATGTGATTTTACTTTGGTACTGTGGCTTAAGGTTCGTGCCTCATGAGCAAGAATGTTTTGGTTTGGTAGTACGTGTAATGGTACTGGATACCCGACAGTTTTCCGCTTCCCCTCCTGTGGTCCAAGTGCCAAGTCATTTGGAGCAGATAATAAAACCAAGGTCTCAGATCCCATTTCACAAACATAAAAAGACCTCACCAGCACAGTGGAGTTCTCAATTTCTTATTCCCAACTTTTAACCCTTTCACCGCCAGCCATCTTTGAGCCAAAAATGTCCGTTAAACTTACTTGGCTACAGAAAAGATTTTGTCTGCAATATTGTGGGATTTCTCTTGTGATACATTTAGAATAGGGTCAATCCTTACTGCCCAAATGTAGGAACACAATATCATTGAATAATAGACCCTGATTTTAAGAGTTTTAATGACATGGGTGTTAAATCATTGTGGTGCAAAAATGCGACATTGGCGGTGAAAGGGTTAAGAGCATATGCATTATAAACAAAAAGGAAAAAAAGAAATTGGGGAAGGGGGAGGTGCTGCTGCATTGCATACATTGTTATGAACTATTTTCTGGTGAGGGCAGCTCGAATTTCACAGGGACATTTTTTCTTCTTTTGGCTGTACTATATATATGTCCCATCTTCTATGTCGTACAGTGGCGTTGCTCCCGTGCCTCTCATTTGAGTCCTAATTCGCAGCCACACCCTGGTTTGTCAGGTTGTGGAATCCAAAATCAGCAGTTCTATTTTCTATTACTTAAATTGTACAGTACAATATTAAATACATTTTGTATTGCAACTGCTCAACATTATAGTAGAATACTTTTCTAGCACATATTTGCTTTCTCTTAAGAGCACTATCTATAAGATTTTATATTTTATCTGATTGCTACATTGGGATGGTTGCTTTCAGTTTTTTGTGAAAAGGTTTCTTTAATGCGTCTGTAGAATGTATGGCTACAATTATGTAACATTTTAAATCACTGAACCTAAAGGCTAGATTGCTCAAGCTGTTACATCAGTCCTAATTTAAGTGGTGTTTGATTAAACAAACTGAAATGGATCCATGCTGAACAAACAAGTGTGTGTGGGGGGGGGGGGGGGGGGGGGGGGGGGTCAATGCAATAATGAAAAGAGGAAAATTACAAAATCCATTTCCTTCAAGAATTTCATATTCAAACTATATATTTACATTCAAAACTCATATAATTCATATACCATATTAATTCAGAATTACAAGCTTGGTATCTATATTGACAGTCAGCCCCAAACAAAAAACCTAAGTCAGAATTACAAGCTCAGCATTATTGACAAAGCTAGTCCCCAATAAACAACCTCCGTGCACTGATAGTACATGTAATTGAATGTTTATACCAGGTCACCTTAGACTGATCAAGTTTTTTCCTGCAATATAGGCTGCCAACTACTAACATGCATCATTCAGTATTGCACACACACACACACACACACACACACACACACACACACACACACACACACACACACACACACACACACACAGAATGACACACACATAGTGACACACACAATCTCTCACTCACACTGTACACACACAAGCTTGGTATCTTAATCTATATTAACACAGTCAGTCCCAAACAAACAACCTAAGTCAGAATTACAAGCTTGGCTAGCCCCCAATAAACAACCTGTGAACTTATAGTAATTGAATGCTATACCAGGTCACCTTAACTTAAGGTCCAGCCACATGTCAGCTAAAACTGCACGACTGCGATACGATTCGATCACGTGATCTTGAAGCGCGAATCACATTTGTTCTTGGAGACCACGTGATCGAATCGTATCGTACATTTACAGTCAGACGATTTTATTGGACGTGTGGCTGGCCCTTTACAACTGATCAATGTCAGGCCAGTTTCTTCCAAGTTCCTGCAATACAGGCTGCCAACTATTAACATGCACCCTTCAGTCTTGTGCGCGCACACACACGCACGCACACCACAGATAGAGTACACACAGCTCACACAAACAACAGCAGGCCTCTGCACAGTGTATTGTGTGGGCAATGTGCCAGATGACAACTTCACACTGCCAATACAGACTAAGGAGCAAGGGGACACAATATATGTGCCCTTAATAAATATTACATGGCACTGGCAGTAAATACTGGTCTCTGTATACAAGTATTACAACCCACAGCTCAAAGTGTACAAAAGAGATTTTTTACTCATTAAATAAAAGGATATTCATGAGAGAGAGAAAAAAACCCAGCCAAACAGATCGAGATCACTTCAACACTTGACTATCTTTTTCTACATTTCTGTCTTTTGCTGTTATTTCTGGTCCAGGATTTTGTCCGCAAATGGAAAAGCTTATGGCATGTTGCACCTCAAGGAAGATCAACAGAATTGTTTTCTTATCAGTTTATGGTGAAGAAAAGTATGAAGAATGTTTTTAATAAAAAGTTGTATCAGGGTTCTTAATTTCTTTCCTTTTAAATTTAAGCGGTACGCTCACCTCCTGATTATATTTTAATGGGTATTTTCACCCCCAGTTTCAAATATTAAAAGGTAAAGACGAAAATATCAGAGAAACTCTACCCCATTTCCTATGCGTGCGCACCCACACACACTCATCGCTTTCTCTGTCTGTCATGATGTTTTAAGCAGCTGTTTTGGGATTTTAAATAAAATAACAAACCTTTCCAAGTGCTGTAAAACAGCCCTAAGGGGTCTAATGGGGAGACAGGGGCTGTGGGGGAGGGTGAGCGGGGGGGGGGGGGGGGGTCGAGGGAAAGGATTGATTACATTTGGGATTTGAAGGCTTCCACTGAAGATGATGTTCATCATCTTCATGTTAATTGTTACAACCTTAGATGGAAGGGAGATGGTTCGTGGGAAGAAAAAAAACCTTCCTGTGGCTGGTCTTGCAGGAAAGGAGGTGGCAAGGTAGATTGATGGGACTGTCTTGTTCTCCTTTACCCAAGGTGAAACAGAGGAAATCAGCGTTCAAAATAACAGTTGCCGATCTATGAAGTGATAAAACTCCCTGGTCACTATGACTAGTATGAGGACCAGTGTCACATTCTGAGTTTGCCTTCCGTTCTGAGATTGCCACCCCACCCATCAGTGTGTGCAACCCAACCCTAACCTAACCCAAAGTGGCAAACCAACCCTATCTATACCTAACCCATCCCCAACCCTAACCCGAAACTGAGGATGGCGGAAGACAGGTGATGGATTTGGGCATGCA
This sequence comes from Phymorhynchus buccinoides, assembly GCA_017654935.2. Classification (NCBI taxonomy): domain Eukaryota; kingdom Metazoa; phylum Mollusca; class Gastropoda; order Neogastropoda; family Raphitomidae; genus Phymorhynchus; species Phymorhynchus buccinoides. Next base: position 20,877,509 of record CM065684.1, read on the forward strand.
CAGGTAAATTCAGAACGCCACACCAGCCTGAAGGCAGTAAAGGCTAAAGCCAAGCTTGAGCAAACTGGTCCAAAATAACATGACAATAACAGAACATTTCAACCAGCTTTTAACCATTTATTCTACACAGTTGTAGAACACTCAAAACTGAGTCATGTGTCCATTGTAAAATCTGAGAGAGAGAGAGAGTCAGAGAGAGAGAGAGAGAGAGAGAGACTCACAGAGAGAGAGAGAGAGAGAGAGAGAGAGAGAGAGAGAGAGAGAGAGAGAGAGAGAGAGAGAGAGAGAGAGAGAGACTCAGAGAGAGAGAGAGAGAGAGAGAGAGAGAGAGAGAGAGAGAGAGAGAGAGAGAGAGAGAGAGAGAGAGAGAGAGAGAGAGACAAAATTTTAACGCCTGGCTACTCGCAGACCGTCAACATGAATGCAATCTGCTCATTAAGAAGCCACATTCTGCCTTGCTCGGAAAAGGGATACGGTTAAGATTAGGTTATGGTTATTTTCATTAAACGGAAACTGGCAAAGAAACGTTGACATTGGAAGGCGAGAACACGAGGTGGAGAGCTAAAAATGGTCTAAAAGTAAAACAGCCAATAATCAAGGGAAGTAAATCAACTAATGTTGCAAACCATAATCCAGAAATTGATGCCCAGATATATCAGTTTGACAGAATAAAAAACAGTCACACTGTCAAAACGTATGCAAAAACAAAGAGGATTAATCCTTATGCCTATTTAACACACATAGAATCATGTTCATGTTGACGGTCTGCAAGTAACCAGGGAACAGGAGTCGATGAGATAAGCAAGTTACATGCTTTTTTCCACCCAGCCCTGGGGGAAAATAAAGTAAATCTGAGAGAGAGAGAGAGAGAGAGAGAGAGAGAGAGAGAGAGAGAGAGAGAGAGAGAGAGAGAGAGAGAGAGAGAGAGAGAGAGAGAGAGAGAGAGAGAGAGAGAGAGAGAGAGAGAGAGAGAGATAGTTCAGTAGGCTAGTGACTCAAGTTTCATCATTCTTTCAATCCTTGACCTCTGTGAGGTCACACCTACCTGGCACCGACAACAAACGTCGGCTTTTGTCGCCAGCATGTCCACGACTTTCCCCTTTCCCTCGTCGCCCCATTGTGTGCCTAGGACAACGGTAACCGCGCCTTCTGAACGAGCAACTTTGCAAGGGGTTGCATCTTTCCCTCCATTCATTGCCGCGCCGTCCTGCGCTCTCAAGTTCTTCGCCATTTTGTTGCTGCTAGGTTATGACACATGCGCACACTTTGGGCTTATTTGGCGCGCAAGTGTTGACCTCAAAGTTCGGTTGGGGTTATCGTTCTTGTAAAATCTTGATCAGAAAGCGAAAGTAGGCCAACTCCAAGAAGAAGAAAAAAAGGAGAGCTAATATTGCCATTATCTGTAAAAGAGTACAGGGTTTATCAGCGAACATCATAACCTTGTTTACATTTTCATTCATTTTTACACATTTTTTTTATTTAATCCTATTTAGATGCTTTGACGAGTAATCGTAGGAAAATTTTGACCGCAAAACCTTGACCAGTATTGATATAACACTGATTATAAAGATGGGACTATCTAAAAAGCTTAACAGCTTGTGTTGTCCCTATCTACTACTACTACTACTACTACTACTACTACTACACATGCATTGTTGAGCTAAGCCCACTCGTGCTGATTTCATGCGCAAATGTTTGATGTTTTTGTGTACACTTTAGTCTTCAGGAGATGAACCGCATAGGTCATCTGCAAAAATGTTTGAATGCTAGCAACCTGTGTACACTTTAGTCTTCAGGAGATGAACCGCATAGGTTTCATCATGTCCATTATGTTTCCATGAGAAGAATGCTGGTAGTACGACTACATCTTGTTGATTTTACTGCATGCTTATTTATCTTATAATGTTGCTTTTGTAAAGCGCATCAAGCATACTACTGTTACTGTATGGATTTTAGCGCTGTATGAAATAAAATTATTATTATTACTCAAAAGTTATGAACAGATTTTGATGAAATAGTGTGGAGGGTTACAGTATCACCCAAAGAACAATCCATTAACCCCTTCAGTGCCGTTTATTAGTATATACGTCGGTGGCAAGTACTGAAGCATTATAGTGGACGTATATGAAGAGCACTGAAGAGGTGAAATGTTGGCATTGTTCCATTGTCACTTTCTTAAAAGGCTCTCCAGAAGATTGTCTTACATCTTCATTGTTGAAAAAACTTCGGAACTTTCCTGGCATTGCAGTACCTCCAGGATCGTCCCACTATCCTTATAGTTATTAATGTCCCATTTGTGCTTGTTCGGAGCCGGAGGACGTGAAATGAACTTTCAATCATTTACGAGAGATCAACTGAAAAATGTATTCCTTCAAAAGTTTTTGTGTGCAGCACAAATGAAACATGCCACATTCAGTCGTCTCAAACAAAATTATATATATATCTGCTTAGGCCTTATTTCGCAACTTAAATGTTTTGCTAAATCAAGAGTTTCTGTATGAGGCATTAACACGAATATACCTAGTGGTTAGCGTCACGGACTACTGGCTGGGAGGTCTTGGGTTTGAATCCCATCAGAGGCGAGGGGCTTTCGATCCTGGACCGACTCCTACCCAGATTGAGTGGCTATGGGCTCAATGGGAAGACTGAAACCACACAGTCGAGCTTCATCCGCTTAACGGATGCGATTCTGAGAGTGTTGCTCTAATTTCAAGACCAACACTGCAGGTGTCTGTAGTTCTCGGGCCTGGTTAACACCAGGATATCATTATGAAAGTAAGCGTAGAATACAACCCTGTCATGCAGTCTCAGACCGATACAGAACTCCATGGCATCACCATCATCATCGTTGTCATCTGCCTCATTTCCATCAATCATTAAACAAAATTTAAAAAAATGTCTCAAATTCTGTGGCTTTGCATGCCCTGCTCTCATGGTGACCTCAGTTTCGGTTTTCAATCCAGTCTATGCCTTGGTGCGTTCGGGTCAAAGTCATGTGGATCAGTGTGTTCTGGGGAGCTGTCGGTGGTCGGTCATGGTGGCGCCCTCTGAGGAGGACCTCACTCACGCTGGCTCCGCGACTAAGAGAATAGTGTCGTCAGTAGGGGGCTTAGTAGGTGGTGTCCTGAACAGGCTCCGCTGAACTCCACCAAAGTGACTCAGCAGCAGTGCAGTGTCTCCTCGGTTGGTTGCCTCCTGACGGCCTAACATAGATTCGCTCCCCTTGGACTGCTGAACTCGGATTCTGCGACCTGAACAAGCCGGGGCGTAGCTGCGAATTGGGATTCGGAATGAGCGGTGTGGGAGCAATGCCACTGTACAACCCAGAAGATGGGACAGCAAAAACAACAACAAAAACTCATAAATGACCAGTTTTTGACATGTCTCCTTTTCATGTTGTTTGGCCTTTGTGTGCAGTGGCTGTCCTGAGGTCTAATTGTGATCCTGTCAGTTAAACTAAGACAAAGGAGTTGCCTTTTGAGGCTGAGATTTGCACATCAGTGGCTCTTCTTCTTCTTCTTCCAGGTACTGGACTGGGCCTTCTTTCAAGTGTTTGAAGTCCAAAAACTGGTCACACTAGACAGGAGGCATAAATAAAAGTTTGATTTTATGAACAGTGCAGTTTTGTGTTGGCAATTCCTACACTAGCACCAAGCGCTATCCTGTAATGACTGAAATGAATTAGTCTCTTTGAGGTGTTCTACATATGTTGGATAAAAACATTTCACAATGTGGTTCAACTGTAAGACAGCGTCTCCAATTAAGGGTTACCCTGCATCAACTTCATATAATTCAATATCTTATTTTACCCATTGGACTGTAGAGGGGAAGTATTGTTCTACATATGTTGGATAAAAACATTTCACAATGTGGTTCAACTGTAAGGCAGCGTCTCCAATTAAGGGTTACCCTGCATCAACTTCATATAATTCAATATCTTATTTTACCCATTGGACTGTAGAGGGGAAGTATTGTTCTACATATGTTGGATAAAAACATTTCACAATGTGGTTCAACTGTAAGGCAGCGTCTCCAATTAAGGGTTACCCTGCATCAACTTCATATAATTCAATATCTTATTTTACCCATTGGACTGTAGAGGGGAAGTATTGGTTTTTTTATCTTGTTGATTTTTTGCTCCTTTTGTTGCCTGCTTTTTGCTCCTTTTGTTATATTTGCTGTTTTTTTGTTTGTCTATGTTGATAAAGGCGCATTTGCCGAAATATCCAGTAGTTTTGTTTTGTCTCTTGTGAATAAAATAATGTCACTTTACACTTGTCGTGTAGTTGTTTGTTTGTTGTATATCTTGTATGGAGCAAAAAGAGTACCATATTATTTTTACTAAAAGGCGATACTTTTTTTTACAGACTCAGACCCCTGCGCCTTATAATGTGACTGACAAAATAGTAAGAAAATATAGTAACCAAATCTGAAATATTGGGGTTGCGTTGTGCGCCTTATAGTCCGAAAAATACGGTAGAAATGAGTTGAAAGGGACTGAGTAATGTTGAATATTTGAAAGGGTACGATTAATGTTATGTGCAAAATTAAAAGATTAAATTATGTAAAAACAATCTACAGTTAACATGCCACACCTCATCGCATGCGCACAGGAAGAGAATGCATAAGTTAATCAATTTATTATAATTTATTTCCCCTGAATATACATATTTTTCATATTTCATATAAGTATTATGCATCCAACACAAATATGCATTTATACTCTCTATCTCACAAACACACACGCATGCACACGCACATGCATGCACACACACACAGTAATTAAGACATGTGGACAGCTCCAATATCAAGCTGTCCAATGAACCAAATTATTACCAAAAATTAAGAAGCAAGATGTAGAAGCCTTTGGTCAAAGACAAAAAGCACCAAAATAACATGGTTCATACTTGATCGCGTTGATTCACATAATGCTGTCTGAACAAAGAACAATAACTCTCGATTGCATTTCAATCCATGACAATGTGAACTTGTTTGTGTGTGTGAGAGAGAGAGGGAGAGAGAGAGAGAACTCGAACTCTCAATTTTTTTTTTAGTGAGGGTAAACAGATAAGCATAGTAGGCTTTTTTACACCGTGCCCTCATAAACAAAATCAAATACATAAAAAGAACAAAAAGCAAGAAGCAAAGCAATAAATAAGGGAAAAAAGTAAATAATAAAAAAAATCCACAACCCTTGCCCATCCCCACCCATTCACTTACAGGTACACACCGAAACACACATACATACAGACTCATATACATACTTGTACTCAAAATGGTCAGACATAACCACACATGAGAGAGAGAGAGAGAGAGAGAGAGAGAGAGAGAGAGAGAGAGAGAGAGAGAGAGAGAGAGAGAGAGAGACAGAGACAGAGAGAGAGAGAGAGAGATGTTGGGATGTTTGAATGCTTGTTGTTTTTGCCAGTTGGCCAACTGCTTTAGCTCGGTTTTTAAAATAAACCAAACATTCGCTGTCACAACTACAGTGTTGTTGTTTTTATTAATTCAAGTCTAAAGAGAGAAAGAATGAGAAAGAAAGTTATTTTCTTTTAAGCAGGCTCCGTAACTACCTACAACTCAGTACAAGCAAAGACTCTAAAAGGGTAAGATGGACTACTTAAGAGTTACGGCGAGCCGGGCTGATAGAGTTATCGTTAGTGGGGTAGTTATCCAAAGTATAACTGACTCATGAAAAGATAACTCTCTCAGGTTTGAAAAAAAAGAGTTATTGTAGCCTAAATGTGTCACGTTTGAAATGGACATAACCAATGTTTCTGTCCTCACTACTCATATAGGGAAAAGGGACCGGATGTTAGTCTTTCTTTTCAGTGTCTTTGGTACAAGTCAACAATCAAGACAAGCGCATTGATGAGGTAAATTTTGTAAATGGATCAAACAAGATACAACCACGACCAAAATTCAAAGAAGAAACAACAGATCCATACAGCACAGAATAAAATAAACTGAGCTGAGAACTTGTGATGTGATAAGCATCTGCTTTAACTAATCTGAGGTCAAACGCAGTAACCCAATTCCCTGATCTATGTGGGTCATTGTTGGTGGCAAGAAAAGGGGGTGAATACAACATGTTACATGTTGTTGCAGCATTTGTATAGAAAGATCCCACAACCTCTACTTCTCCGAGTATGAATTTAAGCATAAAATCATCATAACAACGCAATTATTATAAAGGCAATTACATTCCACCATTGATGTTTTTATTAAACGTACATGCAGAATTTGCTAAAAATAAATTTATTAATGATGCAATATGCAGAACATTTGATAAAATCAATAACACAATGCATTATATATTTATACAAAGAACACCTGAACACAGGTACCGCATATATTATACTAATTTGTGGCGGTGCCATAGCCGATGAGGTTTAACCGAGGCGTGGTCACCACTACAGCTATCTGTATTAATATAAAATCGGGACTTTACTGGTTTCGTACTGCCTCCGGGCATTGCCTCCAGTATTGTTCCAACCATATTTGTATTTACAAATGTCCCATATGTGTCTGATTCAGACCAAGAGGACGTAAAACTCCATTTTCTCTCTCTGAACACAGGTTACAACATACGAGAGAAGAGAGAGACACACAGAAAGAGAGACACATGCACACATGCAGACACACACACACGCGTAACCCCCGTGGGGATACCGAGGAGTCTTTTGTATAAATAGTTCCCCCACCTTCTGGAAGACTTTCTCTAATCTGTCACTCTCTTTGAGTCTGCTTTTTTCCCTTTTGCTTGCTGTCATCTACTATCTTTCTGACTTTGTGACACAATAATACTGCTGTAAAAATGCTGCTTAACTAACTTGTTACCGTGTTCTATGGACTATCAGGTGATACTTTTTTCCTAAAATTGAGACCCCTGCGACTTATATTACGACCTATTATAAAATAAGAAAATATTTTAATATCAGAAATTTGTGTGAAATTTTCAGGGTGCACCTGATAATCAATAACCCCACCCCTTGGGGATACCGGGGGGTCTTTTGTATAAATAGTTCCCCCACCTTCTGGAAGGTCTGTGCTTGTAACTTCCTTTAATCTGTCACTCTTTTTGACTCTGCCTTTTCCCCTTTGCTTGCTGTCATCTACTATCTTTCTGCCTTTCTGATCCATTTTCCTGTCTTTTTTCAAGAAACATTTTCAAAAAGATTTCCTCCAGCCGAAGTCGGACATGCTGGGCCTAATTATTTCTTTCTTATGCGCATAACGGTAGCATGACGCATCTGCGCTCATAATTGACAGAAAACTGTCTCAGCGATTGAAGAAGAAGAAGTACTCGTAACATCTGCATGTAAAGCTCAGGAGTGAAAAAGAAAGAAAACACATTGGTAGAATTAGGAGAACAAAAACCGCAAGGAAACAAACGAACACTACCCAAGTACATCAATATTGCAATAAACACCCACTAAAAATTGGTTACCATATAATCCCATTTTCAAGCAGTCCCCCCAAAAAATCGTTAATATCACAAACACAATTTGTAAGCCACGAATAACCATTAACCCCTTGATTGCCAGAGAAAATTAAAGAAAAAATAATTGGGCAAACCATGCCATGAAAAAGACAACTGATAGAGACAATCTGGAAAAATGGTCTGGGGATATAGATCTCTTGATTGTGCAAGAGCAAAGGCAAGCATATCAGGGTTATTCCTCTTCATCTGATGACATCAATTCAGTGATGTCATCAGGTACGTACGTAATACGTTGATGGCAGTCAAGGGTTAATATCCAACACATTATCATTTACACAATTCAGAACTTGAGATGAGTACTGGCTCGCACCGAGTCCTTTTCCGCGGGGCTGAACTGAAGAATGGTGGTGATGGCTTTGATCATCTGCGAGCGGCCGTGGAAGTCCGAGGAGGTAAGGAACTTGAGGATGACGTTCTTCAGGTACTCCAGGTTGGCCCCTTCCCGCCCCTTGTCCCTCTCCAGCTTGAGGATCTGCTCGTTTAGCTGATGCGCGGCGGTCAGGGACTTCTCCTCCTTCAGGGTCACGGCGTGCTGCAGCTCTCGCAGCGCCGTCTCCAGCTGGTGCTTCTGCTTCCTCAGCCCCATGATCTCCACGTCCTGTCGGGCTTTCTCCTGGGCGAAGTGCAGGATGGTGGCGTCCCCCCGGGCGGCAGCCGGGTGCATCAGGAGCTGAGCGACAGCGTCCTGGGACTCGGACTCCCCATGAAGCAGGCCGTCCGTGTCGCGGGCGTTCTCCAAACTCAGGTCCTTCAGCTTGAGGTACAGGTCGTGGTCCATCTTGTGGGAGGAGGAGGAGGAGGACCCACCGCCGCTGCAGCGGAGCTTGTCGATCTCCTGGTCCTTTTCGGCGAGGAGGGCCACGGTCCTCTCCCGCTGCTTCTTGGCCTCCAGCTCCAGCACAAACACCTCCTTCTGGTGCGCGTTCTTCAGGTGGGCCAGCTCGGCCTTGTGGGCGTCGGCCTGGGCCAGCACGGAGCGGCTCAACCCGTCCAGCTTGGCCTGCATGGCCTCCAGCTCCTCCTGGTGGTGCACCGTGGACATCTTGAGACGCTCCCGCAGCTCAAACACCTGCTCCTTCAGCATGTCCACCTCCTTGCTGGCGCCGTCCTGAAAACAGACGTCACAGTCTGTGTTGGTCTGCAGCGTTCATTTATTCTACCTTCGAAATGTGGTTTGTCGCAATCAGCGCACAAAATATATCAAGAGTTTTAGGAGGTCGCCTGCATATTTCAGGGGGTCTGTTTTTGATTATTTTCGTCATTTTTCTTTTTTTAAACTGTCTGTTAGGTGAGAATTTGCTACACTTAGTGACACACTGGTCTGAAACCCAATTAAAGACTGTAGCTGTGACCCACATAGAAATTCCTCCAACTTATTTTTGAGGCTGCTCTTTAAAAGGTTTCGTTTCCAGTTTGGAGTCAAACCTGGTCAAAACAAGATTTCTTATCAGCTATAAGAGGGAAAACACGTGAAGCCCATGATTTTGACACGTGGTCTGGTGGGTCTTTAACTATGGGGTTGGGTTCTGTGTTATTGTAACAAACAAAACAATCTGTCATCATCATATAAGAAAGAATTAATGCAATGCGTCAACTTCTTTTGGAGGAACACACTATCAACTTTAACTCCGTTGTTATTCAATTATTCACTGTAAAATTATTAGGTATTAGGTACTTCATAGTCACAGAGACGACTCTGTGAAATTCGGGTTACTCCCACCTGGAGAGAGTGTCGCAGCCAGAGGCGCGCCACCAAATATTTTTTGGCATGCGATTTTTGTGTGACTGATGAGGAAGGAAAGGGTGTGTGTGTGTGTAAATTTTGACCAAATTACAACTTTCTTGTTGCCACTGGGATTAACGTGTCCTAAGTGCATGAACACACGGGACCCCGGTTTATTGTCTCATCCGAAAGACTCCACGTTCAGACCATAAGTCCTAATGCAAAGTGAGAGGAAAAATCCCCTGTACCCAGGTTCGAACTCGGGTTTACGTGACACAAGGCGAACGCATTACCTCTGTGCTACTCTACACCTAAAATGTTTCCATTCTACAAATAAAACAATGCTTTAACATAAAAAGCTAAATCTGTGTGAACACACTCTAAGCTATCGGCTAAGTGTTTAAAGGAATTCCTTTAACAGTTCCATTCTGCAAATAAAAATAATAAAAATAAAATAACAACATTAAAACATTTTAAATAAAGAAATGAACAACAATGCTGATTGAAGAAGATGTAGTGTTAGATGGGCCAAAAATGCTGAGCAAAATGAATTACCGTTCATTTCAAATTAAATATGAGCAAACAATAGTATGTATTTCACTGCTTATAGCTTTTTTTAAATTTTGTTTTGTTTTGTTTGTTGTTATTTTTTCCTCATGTACAATAGAAAATAATGTTGTGGATTAAATTATATCTTGTCAGGTATGGTAGGTCATGTCATGAAAAAGTTCATAGGCATGTAATGTGTCAGTTGTACTCTCTGAGCATAGTACTTTGCTCTCTTTGAAACATTCCATTGTCTCGCCAAATAATTCTGCTCCATTGTGGTAATAGGGCATTTGCCACGACTGTCCGTACTCTATACTAGACTACTAAATTGCCCGAGCTCGTTCTGCCAGAGTTGCGTTGACCTCTCTAATTCAACTCTCTAAATTCAACTCAGTGAAATTCAAGGTTGCCGGCACGCGGCAAATGCCCAATTCACTACACCTCTTGAACTCTTGGGTTAATTACCAAAGTTGTGGCAAATGCCACAGCTTGGGATAGATAGGCATTCTTCTTCTTCTCCTGTGTTTCCAGGCCATATAGCTGTAATGGGTAAGGTGCATATGTGTCCGGTTTTCAGTTTTCACTGGTCTCCCTGCTGCGTAGAGCCGACACATTCCAATTTTGGAGAAGCTCAAAGGAAAAAAATATATTTGGAAGTTTTGTTTTTTAAAGGCAGGAAAATGGGCAATAAGTCAGAAAGATAGTAGATGATAAAAAGCAAAGGGAAAAGGCAGAGTCAAAGAGAGTGGCCGATTAGAGGAAGATACAAGCACAGAACTTCCAGAAGGTGGGGGAACTATTTTTACAAAAGCACCCCCCCCCCCCTGGTATCCCCATGGAGGGGGAAATAGGGTATGAGCTTGGGATAGATAGGTATAAAGGTATGGCAGTGAAGTCTGGTGTTTGTGACAGGAGTAGGATAGCTTACTTCCCCCGTGGGGATACCGGGGGATCTTTTGTATAAATAGTTCCCTACCTTCTGGAAGTTCTGTGCTTGTAACTTCCTCTAATTTGTCACTCTCTTTGACTCTTGCCTTTTCCTTTTGCTTGCTGTGATCTACTGTCTTTCTGCCTTTCTGGTCCATTCTCCTGTCTTTTTTCACGAAACACTTTCAAAAAGATTTCCTCCAGCCGAAGTCGGACATGCTGGGCCTATTTATTTAGTTCTTAGGCGCATAATGGCAGCATGATGCATCTGCGCTCATAATTGACAGGAAACTGTCTGAGCGATCGAAGAAAAAGGATAGCTTACAAAACCAGATTATCAGTAGAATATCACTCAATTTTCTAGCCTACCTTCTGGAAGTTCTGTGCTTGTAACTTCCTCTAATCTGTCACTCTCTTTGACTCTGCCTTTTCCCTTTGTTTACTGTCATCTACCATCTTTCTGGCTTACCAGTCCATTCTCCTGCCTTATTTTACAAAACACTTTCAAAAAGATTTCCTCCAGCCAAAGTCGGACTTGCAGGGCCTAACATTTCTTAGGCGCATAACAGCAGCATGACGCATCTGCGCTCATAATTGACAGGAAACTGAGCGATCGAAGAAGAATAAGAATATACACACAGACACTACACAGCATTCACACAATCAAAATCAACTTTGACATACATGTACACACACAAACACATACACACAAACAGACACTACACAATATTCACATTACACAGCATTCACACAATCAAAATCAACTTTGACATACATGAACACACACAAACACATACACACAAACAGACACTACACAGTATTCACATTACACAGCATTCACACAATCAAAATCAACTTTGACATACATGAACACACACAAACACATACACACAAACAGACACTACACAGTATTCACATTACACAGCATTCACACAATCAAAATCAACTTTGACATACATGAACACACACAAACACATACACACAAACAGACACTACACAGTATTCACATTACACAGCATTCACATAATCTAAATCAACTTTGACATACATGAACACACACAAACACATACACACAGACATTACACAGCATTCACATAATCAAAATGAACTTTTACACACGAACACACACAAACAGATACACACAAACACACTACATACAGCATTCACATAATCTAAATCAACTTTGACATACATGAACACACACAAACACATACACACATTACACAGCATTCACACAATCAAAATCAACTTTGACATACATGAACACACACAAACACATACACACAAAGACATTACACAGCATTCACATAATCAAAATGAACTTTTACACACGAACACACACAAACAGATACACACAAACACACTACATACAGCATTCACATAATCTAAATCAACTTTGACATACATGAACACACACAAACACATACACACAAAGACATTACACAGCATTCACATAATCAAAATGAACTTTTACACACGAACACACACGAACACACACAAACAGATACACACAAACACACTACATACAGCATTCACATAATCTAAATCAACTTTGACATACATGAACACACACAAACACATACACACAAACAGACATTACACAGCATTCACATAATCAAAATGAACTTTTACACACGAACGCACACAAACAGATACACACAAACAGACACTACATACAGCATTCACATAATCTAAATCAACTTTTGACATACATGAACACACACAAACACATACACACATTACACAGCATTCACACAATCAAAATCAACTTTGACATACATGAACACACACACACAAACAGACATTACACAGCATTCACATAATCAAAATGAACTTTTACACATGAACACACACAAACAGATACACACAAACACACTACATACAGCATTCACATAATCTAAATCAACTTTGACATACATGAACACACACAAACACATACACACATTACACAGCATTCACACAATCAAAATCAACTTTGACATACATGAACACACACACACACAAACAGACATTACACAGCATTCACATAATCAAAATGAACTTTTACACACGAACACACACAAACAGATACACACAAACACACTACATACAGCATTCACATAATCTAAATCAACTTTGACATACATGAACACACACAAACACATACACACAAACATACATTACACAGCATTCACATAATCAAAATGAACTTTTACACATGAACACACACAAACAGATACACACAAACACACTACATACAGCATTCACATAATCTAAATCAACTTTGACATACATGAACACACACAAACACATACACACATTACACAGCATTCACACAATCAAAATCAACTTTGACATACATGAACACACACACACACAAACAGACATTACACAGCATTCACATAATCAAAATGAACTTTTACACACGAACACACACAAACAGATACACACAAACACACTACATACAGCATTCACATAATCTAAATCAACTTTGACATACATGAACACACACAAACACATACACACAAACAGACATTACACAGCATTCACATAATCAAAATGAACTTTCACACACATATAATTCCTAAAACGTAATTTTGCACACAAATAAGTGTAGGGTGTGTGGAGATTGGCAAGGTTGGTGTGGTGTGTGGAAAAGAACATTAACAGTGTGGTGATAGTGAAAAGATGAGGAAAGCAGAGTGCAATGTGTACAATTCAAGAATATCCTTTTGTGCTTTACAGAAATGTGAAAGGGCACTACTTATTTCATACAAAGCATAGAGCAATGTGACAGGGCACAGCATATTACATGGAAAGTACTGGATGAATAACGATTTTTCAGTTCTTACGGTTGCTACCGAGTCAGGAAACTGAAACAAAGAAATAAACAAGAAACCCTAACGGCTTGAAAACATAAATTGCTTTACAGTAAATCTGGTGCTTGTTTGATATGTGTGTGTGTGTGTGTGTGTGCGTGTGCGTGTGTGTATGTGTGTGTGCGTGTGTGTGCGTGCATGCGCACATCCGTGCATGCATGTAAGTGTTGTCACTTTTGCTGTATGCCTTTTCTATATTTTAATTTTCACTGTCCCAAAAACAAAAACCTCATCTCCCATTTTTTGGGGGGGGTGTTTTTACACACAATCTATTTTTCATCATTTATTCATCCATCCCTATGGATATTTTCAGACATCAACCCTTTACGTCCTGACAGCTTTATTTGAGTCATGTCCACAGAGCCTGGGAAAAGTAAAAGGAGTTACTGTATGTGTGCCTGACAATTTGGCGGGTGTACATGCCCGGTAGCTAAACTGCGCTGCCAGACAATTTGTAATGTCAGGGCAGAATAAGTTAAGTCTTTATTGTCCTGTGCCCCAGTACACTGAACAAAGCAGTATAAATGTGTCTCATTTTTCAGAGAGAACCTTGCTGGCCCCAGAAGAAGTTGTGTTATCACCTTGTGTTTGTTTTTGAGGACGGACTGGGCGCGCAGCTTGTAGCGCTCAAACTCCTCCTTGACGCGCTCCAGCTCCTCCTTGTGGCGCTGACACGCGCTGCATTCCCGGTCCTCAGCGTGGCTGCCCTGAAACAGGTCTGAACAGAAAGAGACGTCAAAACTCCTTGTGGCGCTGACACTCAATGTACTCCTTCTCCTCAGCGTGGCTGCCCTGAAACAGGCCTGAACAGAAAGAGACGTCAAAGCTCCTTGTGGTGCTAACACTCAATGTACTCCTCCTCCTCAGTGTGGCTGCCCTGAAACAGGCCTGAACAGAAAGAGACGTCAAAGCTCCTTGTGGTGCTAACACTCAATGTACTCCTTCTCCTCAGTGTGGCTGCCCTGAAACAGGCCTGAACAGAAAGAGACGTCAAAGCTCCTTGTGGCGCTGACACACCTGAAACAGACCTGAACAGAAAGAGACGTCAAAGCTCCTTGTGGCGCAGACACTCAATGTACTCCTTCTCCTCAGCGTGGGTGCCCTGGAACAGGCCTGAACAGAAAGAAACGTCAAAGCTCCTTGTGGCGCTGACACACCTGAAACAGATCTGAACAGAAAGAGACGTCAAAGCTCCTTGTGGCGCTGACACACGTTGCACTCTCAGTCCTCAGTGTGGCTACCCTGAAACAGGCCTGAAAAACAAACAACAAAACTCCTTGTGGCGCTGACACTCAATGTACTCCTCCTCAGCATGGCTGCCCTGAAACAGGCCTGAACAGAAAGAGACGTCAAAGCTCCTTGTGGTGCTAACACTCAATGTACTCCTTCTCCTCAGTGTGGCTGCCCTGAAACAGGCCTGAACAGAAAGAGACGTCAAAGCTCCTTGTGGCGCTGACACACCTGAAACAGACCTGAACAGAAAGAGACGTCAAAGCTCCTTGTGGCGCAGACACTCAATGTACTCCTTCTCCTCAGCGTGGGTGCCCTGGAACAGGCCTGAACAGAAAGAAACGTCAAAGCTCCTTGTGGCGCTGACACACCTGAAACAGATCTGAACAGAAAGAGACGTCAAAGCTCCTTGTGGCGCTGACACACGTTGCACTCTCAGTCCTCAGTGTGGCTACCCTGAAACAGGCCTGAAAAACAAACAACAAAACTCCTTGTGGCGCTGACACTCAATGTACTCCTCCTCAGCATGGCTGCCCTGAAACAGGCCTGAACAGAAAGAGACGTCAAAGCTCCTTGTGGCGCTGACACTCAATGTACTCCTCCTCAGCGTGGCTGCCCTGAAACAGGCCTGAACAGAAAGAGACGTCAAAGCTCCTTGTGGCGCTGACACTCAATGTACTCCTCCTCAGCGTGGCTGCCCTGAAACAGGCCTGAACAGAAAGAGACGTCAAAGCTCCTTGTGGCGCTGACACTCAATGTACTCCTCCTCAGCGTGGCTGCCCTGAAACAGGCCTGAACAGAAAGAGACGTCAAAGCTCCTTGTGGCGCTGACACTCAATGTACTCCTCCTCAGCGTGGCTGCCCTGAAACAGGCCTGAACAGAAAGAGACAACACATCAGGCATGAATTATTGTAACTTTGTCTAGGGCTCTTGTACAACACATATATTCAACAACACATTTCTTGTAAACCTCTATATTCCCGTCAAGGAAACTGCCAACAAAGCCTTGGTCCGGCCAACGTTGGAATACGCAGCTCCTGTCTAGGACCCCCACACAGCCAAAAACATCAGCAAGATTGAGAGGGTCCAATGCCGTGCAGCTCACAGGGTAGTAAAGTCTCCACTCAGACAGCAACGCTCCGCAAGACTGGTAACCTTCTTCATATACCATCATGGCGAGGTGGCCTTCAATACTCCACACAGGCCAGTCCCCCAACCTTATGACAGATTCACACAGAAGCCTACCTACTTCCTGCCGGCAAAACTAACTACAGGAAGTTTTCATTCTTTCCTAGGGCTGTGTGTGAGTGGAACAAGTCTTCCACATGAGGCTATTTCATCCGCTGGAGGAATTCAAATCCTGGATATCCCCCCGTGGGGATACCGTGGGGTCTTTTGTATAAATAGTTCCCCCACCTTCTGGAAGTTCTGTGCTTGTAACTTCCTCCAATCTGTCACTCTCTTTGACTCTGCCTTTTCCCTTTGCTTACTGTCATCTACTATCTTTCTGCTTTTTCAGTCCATTCTCCTGCCTTTTTTGAAGAAACACTTTCAAAAAGATTTCATAGGGAGACACCAAGGGAGGTTGTTCTAAGCGTGTGAAGCACAACAATACTCTCCACAGGGCTCCCAATTGTCCCGCAAAACAAGGGGTCCCAGGGACTCCTTCACTTACAGTATAGAGGGTCCTAGAGGCGGGATAGAGGGTCCCAGCGGCATAGCGAATGCTAAAAATAATTTTTTTAGTGCATCCCTGGGACATTCTTTTAGAGGGTCCTTTAGAATTTTAGTGCTTCATAGACTCCCAAAATGGGGGTCCCTGGGAGCCCTGCTCCATTGTCTTACCGGTGATGTCGATGGGGGTCTCCGAGTGCTGGTTGGCGGAGAGCAGCCTGGTCTTGAGGTGGAGGATTCTGTCGTGGAGCACCTGGACGTCCAGGCTCTCGTCCTCCATGGCACCCAGGCTGCCAAACGTGTTGGCCGCTCGCACTAACGCCGTGTTCTCCACGTCGAGCTGCGTCAGCCGCTCCTTCAGCTTTTGAATCGCCTGACACACAGTACACACGTCAGTCTGTCGCTTCTGACTATGACTGCCAGATATAGCACTTTCACAAGGGACTCCCCCCACCCACCCCACCCCTGGGGGTCTTTTGCATAAATAGTAACCCCACCTTCTGGAAGTTCTGTGCTTGTAACTTCCTCTAATCTGTCACTCTCTTTGACTCTGCCTTTTCCCTTAGCTTACTGTCATCTACTATCTTTCTGCCTTACCGGGTCCATTTTCCTGCCTTTTTTGAAGAAACACTTTCAAAAAGATTTCCTCCAGCCGAAGTTGCTGGGCCTAACTATTTCTTAGATAGGCGCATAACGTCAGCATGACGCATCTGCGTTCATAATTGACAGGAAACTGTCTGAGCGATCGAAGAAGAAGAAGAAGAAGCCCAAGGGGCTCCTTCGCACCTTATCTAAGCCGGTCACCGAGTCGAGAGCAGCTGTGTACCCGTGCATGCTTCATGGAATGCCCTGTGTGTGCCCAAACCTACATTACACAACACGGGGCTTCCAGGGTTGGTCTGGGGCTGCTCTTGTGTTGGTAGGGCGGGTGCGTCTCTGGGTCACATTAGCATCTTTGAGTGTTTCTTTTTCAGAGGAGGTAGATGGTATTCCGGCGGGCTAGGCTAAGGTTTGTTCATAAAAGAGATCCCTTGCCTGGGTACATCCCCACTCTCTTGGCCAAGTGGATTTGAGGACAGTCTCTTCTTGTGTTGGAAGTTCCCCAAAGGCCAACCAATCCCCTTAGCAGCAGTACAAAGAGCCAGAGAAAATGCTCCCTAGTTAGAGAGCCATAGTCTTCCACAAAAGGCTAAGTTGTACCAACATTTTCAATTACTGTAGAAAATACAGCTCTCACTTTGTTATTGCTCCCTACTACATGCTAATTTCAACCCATGATAAAATCCATTTAGGTAAAGGGCCAACAACACAAGTTAAGCTAACCCCACACACCACACACTCATAAATGTTAGCCTGTCTCTTCTTGTGTTGCTTACCTTCATTCCTAAAAGTGTCCCCTCCCTGCCCTTATCTCCTCACACCACACACTCATAAATGTCAGCCTGTCTCTTCTTGTGTTGTTGTTGTACTCTGGCTTAAAGACTCCTGGGATCATCCCAACAGCTGAAGCACTTGAACACCATGGTACAAATGCACCAGCTAGGGAAGAGAACATTACATGGGTGACCGTTTTTTATTACCCCACCCACATGGGCAGCCACACTCCGACTTCGGAGGATTGGTCATTTCTTGTTGTTCAGCAGTGACCGGCCCTCCCTCACCTGTTGGTCCTGGAAGCGAAGTCGCTCGTAGTTGCCCACCACCTCGGACAGTTCCGAGAGCTTCTCCTCCAGACTGGAGACGCGCTCCTCGCTCAGCCTGGACTGCTGATGGAGCCTGCTCTCCGCGTCTGTCGCCTTGTGCTGCTCCTGCTCCACCGCCTGATGATGCTGGGACTGTGTCACACAACAAGCGTGCATCGTGAACATTTACTATAGCACTGTTTTAGCCTTTAAAGACCCACCATGTCACGTGTCAAAATCACGGTTTTCACGTGTTTTCCCTCTTATAGCTGGTAAGAAATCTTAAGAAATCTTCCAAGCATAAGAGGGAATGTGGCACATGATGTGGGGGGTCTTTAAACTGCTGTTCCTGCTCCACTGCCTGATGATGCTGGGACTGTGCCACACAACAAACGTGTATCGTGAACATTTATTACTGCATTGTCTTAGCCTTTAAACTGCTGTTCCTGCTCCACTGCCTGATGATGCTGGGACTGTGCCACACAACAAACGTGTATCGTGAACATTTATTATAGCACCGTCTTAGCCTTTAAACTACTGCTCCTGCTTATGTGCATGTGTCACTCTGTGTGTGTGTGTGTGTGCGTGCATGTCTGTGTTTGCCTTACAAGTGTACGTTCAAGAGACAGGAAGGGATTGTAATATTGTTAGTCGGGTTTTTTTTGTCTTGTTTTTTTTGCTGTCCCATCTTCTGGGCCGTACAGTGGCGTTGCTTCCACGCCGCTCATTCTGAGTCCCAACTCGCAGCCACACCTCCGCACGTTCAGGTCGCAGAATCCGAGACCAGTAGTCCAAGGGGAGCTAATCTATGTTAGACCGTCAGGAGGCAACCAACCGAGGAGACGCTGCATATTGTTAGTATTTATTTAGTATTTGGTTTGGGCACAAGATTGGGCTTTTCTTTCAATAAAAACACAACAAAAAAGACATGCGCAAGTTTCGGGCTTTCCTTTCAATAATTTTGATTTTATTATCATGAAATATATTAATATTCTCAATGCATACCAACAGAACATTCACTGAACTAATCTCTATAAAAAGCAAATGAGCCATATAGAGGGCTACTGGGTAGAACAAAGTAATAAAATGAGGCCATAGGAAATGAAGGGAAAGAACACACTGACACACACACACACACACACACACACACACAATCAGTATGTGCATTTATATGCACCTAAGTCCATCCAGAACTGATTCAAGCGTGTTTTTACATGGCACAATGGAAAAAGCAGCGAAGAACCAAAGTTTTCCTTACAGACCTTCAGTGAAAACAGCTCTTTCTGCAAGTCCAGCACAAAGGATGAGGGTTGCGTGGCTTTGAACTCTGCTTCTTGGAGCCGATGCCTCACGCGACTCAGTTCTTCAGACAGATGCTTGATCTTATGCTCATACTGCTCCGACACAGCGTTACTACTGCTCACATCTTGTAGCGATCGGCGGGCTTCGTCCAACTGTAAATGATTGAAAGCAGGAAGTCGGATGAAGAGACTGAATTGTTGTAAAGCAAATCTCATTATCGATCAGAGAAGAAAACTGATGATTATTGATGTTGTCTTTGGCAAAAAAATAAAATAAAATGGTAAACGGAAATAAAAACAGACAATCTGTGGATACATCTTTGTTCATACTTACACCAGTTTGAATTCCACTCTTTTAATTTATACCAGTTTCAATCTCAGTCATTGCTCAGAAAAAAAATGGAGAAGTTGCTTCCAATGGTTTTTTCAGCATGTGTTTTTCTTTTCCAAGAAGAAAGGATATCAAACCTGATAGGTTTTCCCAAAATTTGTGAACTGAAAGTTAGTCAAGAACGTGAATGTCATGTACAAAAGCAGCACTCCCAATCGTCCCGTAAATCAAGGGGTCCCAGGGACTCATTCACTTACAGCATAGAGGGTCCTAGAAGAGGGATAGAGGGTCCCGGTGGCATTGTGAATGCCAAAAAGATTTTTTCTAGTGCATCCCTGGGTCCCCCTGCACATTCTCTTAGAGGGTCCCTTAGAATTCTAGTACTTCAAAGACCCCCAAATGGCGGTCCCTGAAAAGTGTAAAATGATTCTGCAAAATTCCAAATAAATGTCCCTTGAGGAGGGGGTGGGTGAGGTAATTCACAGTTTTGCTCTGGTAGTAATAGCTTACTGCTAAATAACACCCAATTTTACTATTATTATCCTGTGATTGTTATCAATGCTTGAATGATCTCCTTTGGGGAGGGGAAAAACGACATGGCAATACAAATGACAGTAAATTGCACCCAGCAATGGAGTTTTCTCTAAAGAAGACCTTTCAAATGATATTTCTACTCCTGGATGAATTAATTGTCCTCTGATGATTCACTTAAATGCCATTATTTGAGGTAACTTTGAATTTCAGAACGCTTGATTTGATTTTGAACAGGATATGTTGATTTTTAATGTACAAGCTACCATTGATGCACAGATTCCTTTCAAGCATTGAGGAAGCGTCCAAACTGAATGCAGTAGTTCACAAAAAATGTGGGACATGGCATGATGCAGACATGTTAAACTTGCACTTTAAGTTTAACTGTGAAAATTAAAAACAATAAAAAAAAATCCTTTCTGAAGAAGACACATTATCATAGCATTTCTCACTTAATAAAAATTTAAATTTAAAAAAAAGCAAAGCTGTCATTAAAAAAGAAAACGATTTACATAACACACACACACACACACACCTGCACACACGAGCACACACACACATGTGCACACACACACACTTTTTTTTCTTTCTCACAGCCCGTCCTCATTTTCATTCACAGCAAAGCGATTTACAGCAACAGAGCAGGTGAGCCATTGTTATCCCAGTGAGACCCCTGCACACACACATACACGCACACACACACACACACATTCTGTTTTTTGGGGGTTCGCCTCTCACAGCCCGTCCTCATTTTCATTCACAGCAAAGCGATTTACAGCAACAGAGCAGGTGAGCCATTGTTATCCCAGTCACCTGCAGTTCTAGCTGTTCTTTCTGTGAGCGTTCATCAGACATCAGTTTCTGCAGCTCCCTCAGCATCACCACGTGGTCCGTCTGCTCCTTCTCTCTCTCCAGCTGCTGGCTGCGGATACGTCCCTTCAGCTGAAAGCCCAAACAGAACAGATTTTCAATCACCTAATCACTACGCCCTCAAATTTCAGAACAAAACATCTCAGGAGGTTTTTTGTTGGTTTCTTCAGCACAAACATCTTTTTCTCTCTCTCTTTTCTTTTTCTATGGTCACATCCCTAAGTACGTACAGTTACTTCTATACAAAGAAGTTGGTCCGAAAATTTCACGGCACAGACACACAGAAGCTAAGAAGAAGAAGAAGAAGAAGCTAATCATTTCGTTACCATGCGAACATCAGCAAATGTCAGCACACCAACCAACAGAGAAGCAGCCAGGGTCTCTACTGCAGGGTTACCTACCCCCTATTGCGGTTTCCAGGGACAAACTGCTTAAAAACCAGGGACTTATTTCGAGGGACAAACATCGCAACGCCATACATCATGAAATATATTTTCGTGATCTAGCAAAATTTCTGCGATTCTGGATATTTTGGGTAATCTTTTTGTTGATTTTCGGTACCAACATGCTTCTGTATTCAATATCTTTTGGTGTTCAGAAACCTAACACTAAGACATTTTTAACAGTGCCTTGGGTGTTCCTGTGCCTAGTAAGGTCAGCTAACAAGACAAGTGACTGCTCTACAACATTTTGATTCTGCTCAGTTTCCAGGGACGCTAAACAGAAAAGTGGATTCCAGGGACAGGGTGCCCATTTCTGTTTCCAGGGACAAATACCCCTTAAGGGGTGGGGTTGTGGTGGGGGGGGGGTGGGGGGACGGTAAGCAGCCATGCTACTGCAAACCAAATTACTGTGTGAACTTCAAAATATGTCAGCATAACAACCAAGTAAGCAATACCTTATCTGTTCTTTGTAATCATCTAAACTACCATGTGAAACTTAGTAAATGTGATTGCATCAACCACCTTAGTAATGTAGAATACCCCCCTTTAGCCCCAACAAACTTTTATGAATCTTGCCAAATGTCTGCATATCCATCAACTGAGCAATATGGAAAACCTCCTTCCTAACTGCATGTCAAGAGCCCAGGCGAAAGTAAGAAACTTGTTGAGTATCATACCAAATAACTCAGCATTACTATAAGATTTAGACTACAATAAACCGATATAAAACAAAACACAAAAAGACAGTGGACTCTACGCATGACAAAATATTTCAGCAATCATTTGCAACATTTTTCCTAAGCCAAAGGGCATATCTATAAAATTGAAAGAAATGATGCACTCATGACCCTCTCTTTCTCCATGCTAAGTCCACAGATGTATGGTTCCCTTACCTCCTGTATCTGGTGGTCAGTTTCTGATCTGGTGGCCTGAATCTGTTGCCTCTCCCCTTCCAGTTGGCCTTGCAACTCTTCAATCTCTTGCTGTTGTCACATTCAACACACACAAAAAGACCCACCCACTTTAATCCAAATCATGCTGATTGAATAAACTTTCAAAGTCTATTGAAACTTTTCACAGTTCTTTCATTCCTTTGATCAACAATCTTTAGGGTAAGAAACAATAATCACAAATGCTTGGGGGTAGGTGGGAATGTGTGTGACACACTTAATTGGTCTATGTGAATAACATGTGCTTTTATGCATGTATTTTATGTCTTAATTTATAATATAATGTCTCGTCAGTTTTATATTTAAGTGCACGCTGAAAAAAGATTTTCTTCATTTGAAGACAATAAAGAAATTTGAATTTGAATTGAATAATACTTCAGAAATACTTTGACATAAAAACAAACTTATCTTGCATTCTGTAAACTAATTCAAACAAAACAATTTCTAGGTCTGCAAATGTACTTAACTTTCTCTTTCTCCAGATCAGTCATTCGTGGATCTATGTGCAATACTGTCCTTTTGCATACTGATATACTGTCTGGGAAGCATCGCTTCTCTCACATCGACAGATCTTTATTTACTTTGAACATGACCAATACCTTTTAACATTTCAATAAGCTTGCCGTGATCTAGCTAGTTTACATTTAAACTCAGTATTCAGCTTTAAGTACCTGTCCTAGATCATTCAAAAATAATATTTCAAAGAAAAAGATAGCAAAATTAAAATTGAAAAGCAATAATTCCTCTGTAAATGAAATGCTGTGTATCTGTTTATATAACTCTTTTCTCTCTCTCTCTTTCAGTTTATCCTCATTAAACATTTCAAGTTCAAGTTCTCTCTCTCTCTCTCTCTCTC
>CM065684.1:20913938-20951438 GCA_017654935.2 Phymorhynchus buccinoides
ACTCAGTACCGTCAGAAGTCATTCTTCCCTCGGATCATTGCCTAATGGAACGCTCTCCCACTAATGGCAGTGACATCAGCCACGGTGGAAGCCTTCAAGAACCAAATCTAAAAAAGACTCATCACACCCTGAATGTGACATCAATCAACCTGATGTGACCCTCTACCCTGACCTCTGACCTGACTTAAGCGCATGCGTAGAGCCCTTAGTACCATCAGAATCTTCGACACGACGAAGGCGGATGGTCAAAGGAAGAAGAAGAAGAACAAAAGATTTGCAAATAAGGTTTGAGTAGTCGCCGACCATTGCTTGTCTTGCCGCACTGAAAGAGAAGAGTTGAAACGGAAAGAGAAGGGTTGAAAACAGAAAGAGAAGAGTTAAAAACGGCAAGAGAAGGGTTTGAAACGGAAAGAGAAGGGTTAAAGGCCCATACGCTTCTCGTAAATAACGTGCAGAATGATGCAAAATCGATCTGGATTGTAAACTCTGACATTATTCAAAGTCACAGACAAGCATAAAACTGAACGCAATCATACTGTTAACTCAAAGTTAACAAAAATGCGCTGACCTTTTTTCTTCTGTGTATTCTGCTATCTTGAAATCTCGTCATGGGGCAATTAGCTCAAATGACGCAGCTAAGGGTAGTCAGTCGGCCTAGTTTAGTAGTAGTCCAGGCGAAATTAAGCTTGACCTTGTTTTGTGATATATATTATGTTTTTAAGTCGATCTAACATGATTTGAGGGTGCTGAATCTAAATCCGTTGGAGGCCAAGTTGTAAAAGTTGGGCATTTTGAGCTATGACGAAATATTCAAAATGGCCACTATGGGACTCTAAAGAACTGTTGAAACATGCACTTACTGTAATTATGTTGTATCTAATGCTTTTATTTGTAAGAAAAATAGTATAGTTTGCTGAAATGATTCAAACTATGTTAAATATATTTCCTATTTTTCTACTTATTAGCCCCCAGCCACTCTGTGGAGAGGGCTATCACGATTTTGTGTCCTTTCATTTGCCTGGCAATTATCTTAAGAACAATGTCACAGGATCACTTCAAATTTGTGTGCTAATATTTTAATGAAGCTGATGTGCCCCTCAGTATGCCTTATTGACCTTGACATTTGACCTTGAGTATGTGATTTTAATGTATCCACTATACTTTTTCAACTTTTGCACTGCTGTGGTAAAATAAGCTATGGTTTTTTTTTCCTAAGCTAAAGTGTATAGAGACTATTGAATTCCTGATACCCATTTTATTAAACCTTTCTTCTTAAATGCTTGACCTTGAATTTGCATTGAATATTTTAACTTTTTGTTTTTATTTGTTTTAAATCTTTGCAGTAATGGTCTCATAATTGGTGCATTAACCAATTTATAGGTGGGTAAAAGTGCCGACGTGCAATGAAATGTTGGTCATTTACCCACTTATAAAATAAAATATAATATCGACACTGATCGCAGTGTTGTTCTGCTTGGCGCTTAACAACAAAGGCCAAGCGTTACGATGAAGGCTAGAGATGTCATCGGTACTTAGGTTAGCATCTATATAACCATAAGCTCATGTACCAATTATGAGACAGTTACTGCAATGATTTAAAATATATTAAAGCAAAAAGTTGAAATATTCAATGCTAATTCAAGGTCAAGCATTTAAGATGAAAGGTTTAGGCATAAAACAGGCATCCTCCATAAACCTTAGCTTAGAAACATTTTACGACAGCAGTGCAAAAGTTGAAAAAGTATAGTTGATACAATAAAATCACATACTCAAGGCCAAAGGCCAAGGTCAACAAGTCATACTTAGGGGCACATCAGCTTCATTAAAATAGTAGCAGACACATTCGAAGTGATCCTGTGACATGGCTCTTAAGATAATTGCCAGGCAAATGAAAGGACACGAAATATCGTGATAGCCCTTTCCGCAGTGGCTGGGGGCTAATAAGTACTAAAATAGGATATAGTTCACATAGTTTGAATCATTTCAGCAAATTATTCTATTTTTCTTACCCAAAAAAGCATTAGATACAAAATAATTACGTTAAAGTTCTCTAGAGTCCCATGTCGGCCATTTTGAATATTACGTCATAACTCAAAATGCCCAACATTTACAACTTAGCCTCGGACGGATTTTGATTCAGCACCCTCAAATCATGTTAGATCAACATAGAAACCTAATATATCACAAAACAAGGTAAACTTTATAATTTCGCCTGGACTAGAACAAGAAGAGAGGAACTTGAAGGTGTACAACTTAGCGTCATAATAATAATACGTATCCTCTGACAGCGTTACGTCATAAGCTAGGTCTGAAAGTGTCCCAACAAGTTCTATTATTAAAAACGGGCCACAAACAGGTAAAATAATTTGTCTTCAAATAGTTCAACATCAGTCACAGGTGCCGTATTGATTTCCCCTAATCTACGTCACGCCAAATGGATTATCGCACAAATCCCATTTTTGGTGAGATTCAATGGCAGCTGGCAAATCTGCCACAGGAGACCGATTTTTGCGAAATAAAAGTGTGTGCGTTCACTTTATCTTGAAGAATGTAACATAAAAGGTAGGTTACATAGATACAGTTTGTATACTGTGTCTATGTGTAGTAGGAAATAATGCTGAAACGTTTTCCAGAACGTTTTTAGGTCCGAATGGAGATGCGTATGGTCCTAATACTGGGCAACATCCACATTTCCGCACATACGAGAAGATGATCCTATCACGGAAAGTGCCACATTTTCCCCTCTTTTATCATCAAATTATCTCCCATAAGGGCCAGCCACACATCCACGAAAATCGTACGACTGTACGACACGATTAGATCACGTGGTCTCCACTCCAAGAACAAAATGTGATCGCGCTTCGAGATCACGTGATCGAATCGTATCGTACAGTCGTGCGATTTTAGCTGACGTGTGGCTGGCCCTTTACGAGCAAAAAATTAATGTGGATAGCAAAACACGCAGCATTGTAGGCTATTGTCACGATCACTTCAATAATTATCCAAAGTGTTACATTCTTTTTTGCATAACGCCGCTTTGTGTGTATGTCTGTGTGTGTGTGTGTGTGTGTGTGTGTGTGTGTGTGTGTGTGTGTGTGTGTGTGTGTGTGTGTGTGTGTGTGTGTGTGTGTGTGTGTGCGTGCGTGCGTGTGAGTGTGTGTGTGTGTGTGTGTGTGTGTGTGTGGAGGTGTGTGTCTGAGTGTGTGTGTGTGTGTAGATTAGATTAGAAAATAGGGACGACAAAAATATAGCCGTTAGCCTTTCAAAGTCCCTCTTTGTGCTTTTATTTTTACACATACTCAAGGTATAGATCTATCGTGTACTCAGTTTTTTGCATTAATTTATCGTCAATAAAGATCATTTTGACTTTATATTTGACTCGACACTGACGTACACCGACAAACACTGGCCGCACACACACGCGTGCGCGCGCACACGCACACTGGTCGACACACGTATGCATGTACACACCCTCAGATGCACGCACGCGCACACGCACACGCACACACACACACACGCACGCACACGCACACGCACACGCACACGCACACACACACACACACACACACACACTGCGGCGCGCGTACACACACACACACACACACACACACACACACACACAGGCAAGGACCGACTAGGGGGGGTGGGGTGGAAGGAGCGGAGGGGAGGGCCGGGTAGAGGCCAACACACACACACGCGCGCGCGCGCGCGCGGAGAAATGCACATACCCTTGTAAAACATAAAGTGGAACTGGAAATACACCAAGAGAATATTGTGAACGTTTTGAGTAAAAATACACCCCACCCCCCCTTCCTCCTCGTCTTTCTGTTTCCGGTTTGCATTGCTTCGGGTCTTGAGGCAAATTTGTTTACATTGAAAACATGGACAAACCAGGTGAATATATTTTAAGCATTAAATTTACGTATGCATGTAGATGTGTACACATTTTCCTAAACATTTATGTACACTCTGAGTTTGTTTAGCTACCATGTATCGATACTCTCTGTCACCGACCAGTGAACTCTGAATTGCAATGATGTCCACCTGCTAACCAGCAGTAACTGACATATATTGGGGTTCAAAGAAAAATCGCTGGGGGGGGGGGGGGGGGGGAGAAAAAAAGGAGCCTAGACAGATAAGAGTATGTAGGGCAATTTGGCACCCCCAGCTAGTCCGAGAACACCTGGCCCCACACAAGGAAGAACAAATAAAAAGCAAAAATAGAGAAGCTGTGGGAGGAGGGGAGGAGAGGGATAAAGGAGGGGTGTGTGTGTCGGTGTGCGCTTATGCAGACAGCTTCAGCACCCTCGAGATGAAAGAGCTGAGCATGGGGGACTGGATGATTTCTTAGGTCAGGGAGTTCCAGTTTCAGATGGTTTGGGGGAAGAAGGAATTGTTTCTGTAGTCAGTTCTTGAGGGGATTCTTTGGAATTGTAGGTTGTGGTTGTGTCTTCTGCTGCTGGGGGGTAGAGGATGGAGGGAGCTGCACCTGATGCAGGTTACTGGTTAGTCCATTCAAAATTTTGTAGAATGTGCCAAGCCTGTTTGCACGTCGGCGTTCGGCCAGGGTAGACCACTGCAGATGGTGGAACATTGTGTTGACACTAGATGTATTCCTGTGTCTATTCAGGACATATCTTGTCGCCCTGCGCTGCACTTTTTCACGATCAGTGATCATCCTGTCAGTGTGTGGGTCCCAAACAGCTCGCATATTCCATGATGGGTGTTACCATCTCACAAGACCTTAGATCACTAGATGGGACACCCACATCTCTAATGTGACCAGCAAAGCCAGTAAGACCCTTGGCTTCCTCCGGCACAACCTTAAAGTGGGGTGAGTCAACATCAAGGAGAAGGCATACAAGGCGCTGGTCAGGCCCACCCTAGAATATGCTTCGTCGGTATGGGACCCCTACACCGCAAAAGATGTTGGCAGAATGGAGAAGGTACAGCGACAGGCTGCCCGCTGGGTGGTGAACAGGCATCGCCAGACATCCAGCGTGGAAGATATGTACACCTAGCTACACTGGACTCCACTCGCATCTAGACTGTCCACCTTCTTCAAATATCACCAGGTGGACATTTCCATCAAAAAAACCTACTCTCAACCCGCCAACATGTCAAACAAGACAGTCACACAAGTCAACTTACCTCCTTCCCTCCTGCAAAACAAGTTATAGAAACTTCTTCTTCCCCCGGACCATCAGAGATTGGGACTCCCTAACCCCCTGAGGCAGTAACATCAGCCTCAGTGGAGGGCTTCAAATCCCGGATCTAAGAAACAACACCCACCTCCTCCCCCCCTTCCCTACCCATCCCTTCCTACCCCCCCCCCCTCCCCCCTCCCCCACCCAATCAAAAACCCTCCATCCCTAAATTCGCTTCCATATCAATGCTGATCATCCAGGCGGCAATGTTTTTATTGACAGTTTCTGCCTGACCGAAGTCCCCACATTCTATACCAACAGAACCATCAATTTGATGATGATGGTTGGGAAGAGAAAGAAGAAGAGAAGAAGAAGATCCCCAAACCGAATCAAATGTAGTCAGTTTTTCTTCTTTGTTTCACTGTCCGCCTTCAACATACTGAAGATTCTGACAGTTAAACTAAAAACTAAAAATAGGTTCTGCGTTAGAATAAGACTGGCTGAGATTAATGATTAGACTTGTATTGGCAGGGGAGCAGTAGGGATATGGAGGGGTTTGGAGGGCGTCGTGGAAGAGATAGGGGGGTATGGGGATGGAGGGGCATCTGCTTGCTTCTGACAAAATGGAATCAGATACTGAGATAGAAAAAGATTGGGGGGTTCAAAAGATACCCTGGACCCTCCAATATTTTCATTGGGGGGTCCAGTGTCCCCCTGGACCCCCTGTTTGTGACGCAGCTGAACAAACAAATAAACAAGCACAAACACACACAAGCACACACACACAAATGCTTGTGCACACACACACGGATGCATGCCCATGCACACATGGAGCCATTATATGGAGACCATGACCTGTACATTGCATGCCCAACCAATTTGTGAACTTTCCAGTAGTCACAAAGACTTTAACAAAAGTCAAACTGTAGACTGACTCTTTCTCTCTCTCTCTCTCTCTCTCTCTCTCTCTCTCTCTCTCTCTCTCTCTCTCTCTCTCTCTCTCTCTCTCTCTCTCTCTCTCTCTCTCTCTCTCTCTCTCTCTGTGTCACACACACATACGCACATGTAGTTAACTTGTATGTGATATGCACAAGAGCTCTATCTCTCTCCATCTCTCTCTCTGTCACACACACATATGCACACACAAAACAACCAAATACAGTATTATTCTTATTTATAGATCTTTTCAATTTTTTCCTTAAAAATATAAATAGTCTTGATCCTTTTTTTTTTCCTGTGAGAATAACTTGCCACCATGACCATTATATTACAGAGAGCAACACCCTTGGAATTTCCTGGCATGATTCTCAATGGATCCCAATCCTGAATCAAAGCAACGTCTTGGATTATTTCTCTGAGCGGACCAACCCTTTCTACGACCGCACTTGCAACAATGAGGTCATCAAAATGCAGCGTCTCAGTCCCGACCAACTTGTGTAAGTACTTAATAGAGTTTCACTTCTTTTGTATTCTAAGATATGGTGGCTTCGACAGTTCTGTTGGTCGCATAAAATTTATCATTGTCATGCAACAGTGCATGAGTATTTATATTCTCTTTCATGAATTCTTCTTCAGTTGGTTTCACTGTTGTACAGGCATCAGAATTGTCAGAGGATTAAGAATTTCTGACAGAGGATTGGCTTCTACTGTCAGAAGTTTTGCCTTTTTTTTTAATATTCACAATTCAGGTTCATTTTTTGGTGAAGTATCATTTTAAAGTGATTTCTCACTGTACTGAGCCTTTTTAGTTTTTGGTCATGTTTGGAACTGATTTCAGTGTTGTCCCTCAATAGTCTGGGGCCTTGGTGACCGCAATTTTCAAAGGATTGGACTCCAAACTATTCTGATGCTTGGTTGTAACAGCCACATTATCTTAACTAGTTTTTGGTGTAGTATTGTTGCCGAATGGCAGATGTAAACGTTGAATCAGATCTATATTTTGGGATGCTCTTGACACTTCCCGACAGTGAACCATACATAAATGGACTGAGAGATTACATGCAACAAAACAAAACAAGTGTGCCAAGTTTTGTGTCCAGATTTTGTATAAGAATTGCATGTAAATGTATTCTTTTGTGCAGGAATATGACAGGGTTGGAGTTTACACTGCTGCATGCACAGGAGCCCATTCTGTACGTTGTTAGAAAACAAAATCGGCATTCTCCTACGCAAGGTAAACCTACTTTTCTTTTTGTTTATTTCATAATTGTTTCACTTTCAGCTTATACATTGACAGGAATAATAGTAACAAAGTAAGTGAGGCAAAAATATTTGGTCTATGATTTGGGTTTTTTCCATTGAAATAAACAAACAAACTTTTGAAGTATAAAAAAAAAATGATTCAACTTTACTGTACCTAATATTGCCACCTTGCCGTACTGGTTGTTTTCGGGTTTTTTATTTTACGAAAGACCTTGCTGGGACATTGTTTCAGGCATGGTAGACCTCCGCGAATCGCGGAAAATCTGCGAAACAGTTTGAAACAAAATTATAAAAAAATGCATTGAAACGGCATGAAAAAGTGGGACCCTCTATCCCGCCTCTAGGACCCTCTATGCTGTAAGTGAAGGAGTCCCTGGGACCCCTTGTTTTGTGGGATGATTGGGAGCCCTGTGACAACTGTATGTTGTTAATGTCACAGTGTTAATTCTATCTTCAATGTCAGCGGGTCTCAGAATCAGCATGCAAAATATGTACGTTTTTAGGGGGTCACCTGCAATATTTTAGGGGGTCTTTGTCACATGCGGTAAACCTTTGTCGTGTGCAGTAACCCTTTTTTGAGTGCAGTAACCCCTTGTATGCAGTAACCACTTTGTCACATGCAGTAACCCCTTTGTCGTGTGCAGTAACCCCCTTTTCAGTGCAGTAACCCCTTTGTTGTATGCAGTAACCACTTTGTCACATGCAGTAACCCCTTTGTCGTGTGCAGTGACCCCTTTGGCGGACTACTACATCATTGCTGGCGTTGTTTATCAAGGACCAGACCTGGGATCGGTTATCAACTCCAGAATTGTAAGTTCCTCATGACAAGATTTTAATGTCTATATCAGATTGTTTTGTCCAAATCTTCTGCGTGCCGTTTTGCAACTGAACATTAAGAAATATTAGTGTTTTGGAAATATAGTAAAATTGAAATGTTAATAGGTGGGTTTTTTCTGTTCTGTTCTTTTATTTTATTTTAATTTTTTTATGCGTGTTATTCATCTGACCTGGAAAAAAATGTTTTGTTTATCAAGTATGCAGTAGAGAGTTACACCCGTACAATCCATACAGATAGATTTTCTTCTTGTTGTTTACTGGGTGAGAGTTTTACTATTAAAAAGAACAGACAACTAAGTGGACTCTTTTTAAATTGAAACTATGCGTAGACGCTTTAAGCAAAGATATGTTATCATGATGACTACTGACACAGATATGTGTAGATGCTTTAAACAAAGATATATTATCATGATGACTACTGCAGACCTGCCTACTGCTACGATTTGGCCGTAGCAGCTACGAAAAATAAAGCTTTGCTACGGAGCTACGGCAGCCTTAACGTTGCTACGGAAAAAACAAATTGCCGCCGCATTTTATTTTTGCTTAGGCCGTTCCCGGTTTTGTCGGTTTCTAAGAGCAGACGCTGTGTCACGCGCGTTAACCTAGTCACTTCCGTTTTTATCAAAGTGACTGCGCATGCGTTCTTATTACTTTCTCTATAAAAAATGGCGGACTCCAGCAGCAGTAGCGATTCGGGAGATGTTTCAAACGAAGAAAAACGAACCCAAACCAGAAAACGAAAATCATCTGGCACACCATCTTGTTCTAAGAAAAAACATCGGCCTGCCGCACAAGTTTTTAAAATAGCTTACACAGAGGAGTGGCCTTGCATCGTCAGAAGTTAACTCAGTGCGAACCATGCTTGCTGCAGTGCAACCTCTGCCATGCGGACTTCTCTGTGAATCATGGCGGTAGAGACGATTGCCGTCAACACGTTCAATCGGCGAAACATATTAAGCAGTGCATTTCGGCTCAGGAAGAGAACAAATTGATTGCCGTTGTTTGTGGATGTTGTTTGTGGATGCTACGGAAAAAATTGCCATGCTACTGAAAATTGATGGCTGTGCTACTGATTGGGAAAATTCCAAGTAGGCAGGTCTGCTACTGATTCAGCCATATATTTCAGGAGACTGTTAGAGCAATGATTTGTATTTTGCATCAGATTCAAGCTAAAGACTAAGGGCAAGTGCAGCAATCCGCAGGTTCCATACCGAAACCCCATTCACCTCCCATAAGAATTAAGTGGACGCTGAAACTCATCCGCAATTCCATCCCCTTATTTCTTGCATAAGTGCATGGGATTTCCGTACGGATTGCGGATCTAATGTGCACAGACCCTAATTGTAAATTTTAACCCCTTCACTGCCAGATAAAATTTCAGAAATTATCGATTTTCCTATTATAAGATTTAAAAGAGTGAATCTGAGAAAACGGTCTAAGCCAAAAACCAGCATTTCAGGACTAAGACATCAAAAGTTATGATATCATCATCATCAGTCAGGGT
This sequence comes from Phymorhynchus buccinoides, assembly GCA_017654935.2. NCBI lineage: Eukaryota > Metazoa > Mollusca > Gastropoda > Neogastropoda > Raphitomidae > Phymorhynchus > Phymorhynchus buccinoides. Next base: position 20,923,629 of record CM065684.1, read on the forward strand.
GTGGCTGCCCATGTGGCGGGCTGTTCAAAAACGTCCACACATGTAATGTTCTCATCCCTGGCTGGTGCATTTGTATAGTGTGTTCATAGTGTTCAAGTGCTTTGGCTGTTGGGATGATCCCTGGAGTCTTTAAGCCAGGGTAAGACGATAACAACATCAATGACATCACATACCACGTAGTAGGCACGGGGCAGGCAGTGAAGGGGTTAAAAGGTTTGGTGCTGTGCATATTATGGTGTTTTTTTTATTCCTTTTTTCAGCTGAACACACTCAGTCACCTGCACTCGGCTTTTGAGGAAAGTAAGTTTACTTTGTCTTTCTTCTGCCCTGTATGTTTTGTTTTGGGAGGAGCTTCTGTTTTTGTAGGTTTAGTTTTATTTGTGTTAAATAATTCATTGTGTTCTACTACTAGATTTCTTTCTTTAAGGATGTATTCACTTCACTGCATAGTTCAAATGTATAATTGAAATTGTATTGTCCAGTTCTTGTAACGCTAGAAGAGTGTCAGATCCTTCATCAAAGCATTAATATATATATATACATGAATGTGGTCAGTAAATCTCTACTGTTATTTATAATGTGACTTTAATGTTTCTTTTAGTTTTAGAGATGTATATTTCATAGTTTGTTTTTGCCATGCATTTTCCAGTGATCGCATTTACTAGTAATTATCAGTAATACTGATTGTAAAATCAAAATACTGAAAAACATTTGACCTGTCAGTCCCAAGGACTGATACATTTTTGCTAGGACTGATAAATTGTTTTAACAGAGGCTTTAATATTGTGGTTTTCACTGGTTTTTGTTTCCCTGGGACTGGTTTTGACACCAGTTGTTGGGGGGTATTGTCGCTGATGAGACTGGTTTTCAAAATCCCACTTGTGATCACTGTTTTCATCCATTATCAGTAAAATAAATAATCTTGTTTTGGTCAAAGGTAACGATTTTTCAAAATAATAATAATAATGAGGCAAATTTATATAGCGCCCATCCTACTATGTAGGCTACAGGGCGCTTTACACAGAATTGAAATGGAATAAAAACGTGAAACAAAAATCCAATAACATGAGCAGACAAAACAATACCAGTCAGACTTCGTTTGGCCGGTAAAAATGTGCATAACAATCAGCAGCAACAACTGCTGTGGCTACTACTACTACTACTACTGCGGTTACTTACTGTTCCTGTCGTGTGCAGCTCAGGCCTTTTCCAAGTACCACCCTTCCAAAGGCTACTGGTGGGAGTTCAAAAACAAAGAAGAAAAGGGTAAGGTGATTCAGTGTATGTTAGTTTTGTTACATTCAACTATTACACAGTTGTATTGATTCAGAGAGGCAGAGTGGCTGGGGTAACACTTGTAAGCAACAGTGCCTGGGCTTAGTTAGTACTCTGAACTCAGCATCAGTTTCTCTGCTTGCCCTCCACTGTAGGGTCTCAAATATAATTCTTTCTTCTTCATTTCCTGCATTCCTAGGCCGTATGGCCAAAGTTGGTGAAGTAGTGTGTGGTCTTCAGTTTTGCTTCAGCCAACACATTCCAATTTCAGAGGAGCTCAAAGTAGAAAATTATTGGGAAGAGTTTCTAGGAAAAACCCACAGAAGACAAAAAGCAACAACATAAAAGAGTAGATGGCAGAAAAGGCAAAGAATGTGAGAGTGATTTGAAAAGTTAATAGCAGAAACAAAGAATACCATATTTTACGGACTATAAGGCGCACCTGATCCACATTTTACACAAAAATCAGATTTTGTTCTTATATTTTCTTAGTCATATTATAAGGCTCAGGGGTGTCAATCTAGGAAAACGTATCGCCTTATAGTCAGTAAAATATAGAATTATACATTCTGCCATTTTTTGTGTCTGTAATTTTTACCTTAAATCAGAGATTATTGAAAGACTTTCAATCTAACTCATCCTTCTCACTCATACATTTTTTTGTTTGTTTTGTATTATAGCTTTTTTATTAACTCCTCTTTCATCCTTCCACTCAACAGTTCCTTCATTCTCACACTCTTCCATATGTCAACCAACATGTCCTTTTGCATACAGGAAAAAGAAATAAGAATACAGGATACATTATATGAACATATGAAACAAGTATACATTAAAAATAAAAACATAAAAACCCATTGTATGTCTTGGAAACGTATGAAAGGAACATCAAAGGCAGTTTAAAAATAAACAGTAAGGAGGAGGTTTTTGTTTTGTTTTTTTCACACTCGCACACACACACATATGCAGAGGAATGGGGGGAATTAGTGTACAAGATTCTCATATGGTTGTTGGCGAGAGTTACGCCCTTGTTTGGTCAGTACTCAAGCATCTATCAAGGGCATTCACTCTTGCAAAAGGTGGTCGTTGCAGTAGCCAATATGAGCTATGCAATACTTGCATGTTTTTCTGTCTGTTTTTGTTGTTGTTAATACCATAAATTTTTTTTGGATTGAATGGGAGTTAAGGAAAGAGGAATTTTTTTTTATAGGAGGAAAAGAGCATGTCTGGTGAAGTGTGTGTGGTAATGTTTTCATTCATTCCTGTGAACTCTTTTAACTCAAAAGACGCAGAGTGGCTGTTTCTGAAAAAAACACCACCACAAAAACTACTGTCTAAGCTTTTTCAATCTTTCTGTCTGAATAGACTAAGGGGAAGAAATGTGAATATTACCATGTGTGTGTGTGTGTGTGTGTGTGTGTGTGCATGACTTGCAAGTGCCTTCAAAATCAGTAACCATTCATTCAAATCATTGTGAATGATTGAGACCGCCTAATTGACAAATTGTGACCCCCTGAGTGTGGTCCTTGATAGTGTTCATCGTGTGGGTAGTTTCAAATTATAATACACATTGTCTTCTCTCAAAGCACACAGCAGATAAACTTTTTACTGAACTCTTTTCGCTGATCTTCGTAATGATCGGCGGAAATTCTTGAGAAAATCCAGCTGAGAGTGAGACGTTTTCACCAACTGACCAAGTCAGTTTCTCCAAGGAAGTCCACAGAAGTGGACGAAACAGTCAGTAAAAAGTAACCGGTCATCTGTTTTTGTGTTGAGAGAGAATAAAATGTGACCCAGCACCACGAAAGGGACATTAAGTCACTGGGCTAGTTTCTCACAACAGGCCTGGAAAGTAAAAAATATCATTTTTTGAGTTTTGGGTATAGTTTTGCTTTCTAACATCCCATCTTTCATATTTATAAAGGACAATCTTTGTTATGGTCTCTAAATACTCAAAAAAGTGCTTTAAAATGAGTAGGTCAATGCATTTTCTTCATCTAGGCTAGGCTTTAGACTTGTGCTTTCTCAAAATGGCCGACGCTCACCCTACCAACTTTAAATGCTCATAACTCTAAAACGGAAAAAGTTATAAGAATGGTTTGTATATCATTTGAAAGAGAATTGTCTGAGGTTTCTAATCGTACCATTTTCTGAGAATGGTCATTTTGACACTTAAATGTCCCTTCCGTGGTGCTGGGTCACAAATGTGCACCACACCCCTGACTGTGATGTTGTGCGTGAACAGAGAAAGAGGAGCAGAAGAAGAAGGAGAAGCTGAAGAAGAAGAAGGAGGAGCCCAGCTCCATGTTCCAGAGGCAGCGGGTGGACCTGCTGCTGGGAGAACTGGCCAAGAAGTTCGCCCCTCCCCCGCCCCATGAAGTCAAAGGTAAGGGGGGGTATTACACGCGGAAACCTTGTGCGCTTATCCGCAAGTACCGTATTTTTCGGACTATAAGGCGCACCCCCCAAATTTCAGATTTTGTTACAGTGGAACCTCCCTTAAAGACCTTCAAAAATCATCCTAAATGAGGTCTTATAAGGGAGGGGTCTTATAAGGGAGGTAATTTTAATACTTACAAAGAAGGGCAATGTCTCAGAGAATAGGTCTTATATGGGAGGGAGTCTTATAATGGGAAGTCTTATACGGGAGGTTCCACTGTATTATATTTTCTTACTATTTTATTAGTCATGTCATAAGGCGCAGGGGACACAGTCTGGGGAAAAAAGTATCGCCTTATAGTCCGAAAAAGTACCGTTTTTTTCCTGACTATAAGGCGCTCCTTATTATAAGGCGCACTCCCAAAATTATTCACAAAACTCGGGATTTTTTTATTAAATTTTCTTACTATAGTATCAATCATACTGTACGGCGCAGGGGTCTCAGTTTGGGAAAAAAGGTATCTTTATAGTCCGAAAAATACGGAAAAAAAAAAAAAAAATTATCCAAAAGGGCATTCACTCTTGCAAAAAGCGGCCATTCGGTGGCCTCATATAGGGTTATTGGCGAGAGTTACGCCCTTGTTTGGTCATTGTGCTCAGTGCATGGGGATGTGGAAAACGATGCGGAAGCGTGTGTGTGCATATGGGTGCAGTTGTATGTGCGTGTTAGAGGGTGTGTGTAGTGTATATGAGAGAGAGAGTCGTTGTGCATGTATAAGCTACTCATAATCTTATATCCGTGATATGTTACTTCTCGTGTGCATTGTGTTTTATTGTATGTTTTAATGTGACAGCAAACATTTCTTTGTTCATTTGAATGGGGATAATAAATACTGATTGATTGATTGATGTGATCAGTGCTGTCTCTTTGTTTGTTCGTTTTACACAGAAGAGCCGAAAATTGAGCCCAAGGTGGAAAAAGTGGAAAAGACGGATGAAAAACCACCCAGCAACATGAAACCACCACCAGAGAAAAAGCCCAAATTGAGATAGTGCGTGTCCTTGTGCGTGTATGAAAGTGTGTGTGCGCGCTCAAGTATGTCAGCCTGCTTGTGTCTGTTGTGTGTGTGTGCATGTTGTTTATATTACTGTGTAATATGCATATTATTAACCCTTTCGCCGCCAGCCAGTTTTCAACCAAAAAATACCATTAAACTTAACTGGGCAGAGAAGAAAAATTATATGCAATATTGGGAGTTCCTCTGTGACATGTATAACATTAGGACTATCCTTACCTCCCAAGATTAAGAAAATAGGGTCTTTCGATTACAGTCCCTGAGTTTATGCCTTTTAGTGACATGGGTGTTAAATCACTGGTGTATAAATGTGACATTGGCGGTGAAAGGGTTAATATGCATATTAATAATATAAACTCTGTGTAATATAAACACTGTGTGTGTGTGTGTGTTTATAAGTCGTCTTAACGCAGGAGTGTGTATCTTGTTATTATTTTGTTTATCTGCTAATGGTCAAAATACGCGTTGTTATTTTCCACTCTTTCCCCATATGGCAACACAGTGTAATACTGGTAATGATGCTACTGTGTTAGCGTATCACGATTTTGCCATGGGGAAAAGGGGGGAAATAATAACGTGTATTTTGTATTTGAACCATAAATGGATGGATGGATGGAAAGCTGTTAGTCTGAAAATTAGTAGAAAATTGATGTGTATGAAAATAAAAATTACTGTGCTAGGGTATCATGATGTTGCCATGGGGAAAAGGGTGAAAAATAATAACGCATATTTTTACCGTAAATGGATGGATGAGAAAATGAAAATCGAGTAGAAAATTGATGATGTGTATGAAATAAAAACAGAAGTAAGAATAAAGGGCCATGTTCACGAGTTGTTGAAAGTGAGCCAGTTTTTCTTTACTTTCCAACGCATGCTCATCCTCTGGAGATTGTTGGTTTCACCACTGAATATCTACATTAGAAGAAAGGAACAAAGAAAAGGATAGTATATTTGGTCTATGGTCAACCTATGGCGATATTTTTCACACCAGAGGGCAGTCAATGCACTAGGGGCTTATCACACGATTTTCTTACTTGGGCGTAGTGAGAGAGATCTCTCTCTCTTTCTTTATCCCCAACTAATAATATAGAGAGGATTAGCCCCACACGAGCGTCATGCCCTCTGGCGTGAGAAGAATCGCACTAAGTCTCTCATTCCCCATGCACTTTGCCATATACACTATAGTCTATTATCAATGAAAGTCGATTTTACACTTGGCCATTTATGCATGTTTTGATTGGTTTATAATGTTTTGTCTTTTATTTTTAAGCCTTCCAAATGAAGTTTATCAACTCTGTACATACTTTTTCATGTGTGTTTGATGGCCATTGATCAGGGTAGACAATTGTTGCTTGAATCTCTCCGCGTTCAAACCAACTGATTTCACACTAAAACAAATATTCTTTGTGAAATGATACTCTTTATTTTGATGAAAGTAACTTTAAAAAACAAAACAGTTCACAAATAAAACAAGAAAAACATTTTTTTAATGAATCTGTCTTGCAAGGTACCTTGCATGCATACAACATTTGTGCTAAATTCTAACACAATAGTCCAAATCCTTTCCAGTATAAGACAACCTCTCTCTATCTCTCTTTACCTCTCGCTCTCTCTCTCTCTTTGAGCCAAAAATGTATAACGCAATAAACCATCCTTATTCTCCCCTCCCACCACCCCCACCTCTCTCTCTCTCATACATACACGCATGTAATCATTCTCTTGCATCCACACATTTCATGAAACCCATTCATTTGAAATTTGAACTGAAATTAATGGCCTGTCATTGTATACTGTTGTTGTCTTATCCTGGCTTAAAGACTCCAGGGATCATTCCAACAGCCGAAGCACTTGAACACTATGGCACAAATGCACCAGCTAGGAATAAGAACATTAGGCGTGTGACCGTTTTTGATTACCCCGCCACGTGGGCAGCCACACTCCGACTTTGGAGGAGTCATTGCATACTAACTTAGTAACTACTGAGCCTTCAACTGCTGTCTACTTGTTTTGCAAACTGCTTTATAGTGACAGGAAATGGTGTGGTTATAATGACAGATCACTTATGATTCCACAGTTCATTTTCTTTTTTTATCCTTGTAGCAAGTTATAATCGGTCCACACATTGTTTAAATGATCTCTCCGGAATCAAGGTCTGTTTAGTTACCGTCTCCTATTTTCTCTTAATATCCCCTCAGGTGACATGTTCACTTGATGTCTTTTGTATCGAACGATGTGTAAAGGTTAATTCAAATCCCATCGTTCATGGGAGATCCATAGCTATTTTGTGTTGCCAGCGAAATAGGTGATATTGCAAAAACCACACACTGCTAATGTTTTAAGAGTATGCAAACTAAAATCTGGTGTTTTACGTCCTGAATTGGACTCTGCCAGTCAAAAAATCAAGATCAAGATCAAAGTGGGATTTTTTTTTTTTAAATGACTGAAAACTTTGCTAAAGGTGAACCAAAATGGCAGTGTGTGAATAAGTGCGGGACGAGAATCAAATATTTCTTAATTTGGTGGTGATAATGACGCGTAGCTGCTGGTCGAAGGAGCAGCAGACGGCCAGACCCTCTTTGTCAGGTGACCAGTCGAAGCTGCTGATTGGCTGGGTGGACAGCACCACGTTCTGCTGGAGGTCCACTGACCCCGCCACCCCGGCCTCTTTTCCTTCGCTGTCTTTCTGCACTCGATTGGCTGGGTAGGAGCTGCACACACCAACAGTCTGGGTCAGCACGGTCCTAACAGTATTTCACAGACTATATGGCAATTCCCAAACATTTGTATTTTTTAAAACTCATTCATATATCGTCGCCCGCATGCAAAAGAGACGTAAGTCGAATGACGTCACTTCACATGAGGAATGGAAAACTTGACATTTCGGTCATTTCAGGCCAAATAACGTCATTTTTTGGTCATTTAGCATCACCATCAGTGATTTATCATTGTGAATTGTTGTTTTACAGCTTTGTTAGATGATGCAGCTTGTCTAGATCAACCGGTAAGTCCAACACATCCAAGTTGACCAATTTTGAGTTACGTCTCTTTTGCATGCGGATGGCGATATGTCCGGAATTAATAGCTGTCAATTTGATGGTTCAAGGGAAATAAATATGTGCACACCATACTTGGTCACTTCTAAACTCGCTTTGCTCCCTTAGACCACAATTTTGCCTCTGACTTTGCTTTTGTTGTGGGGAAGCCAATCGGTGTAGAGAGTTTTTCTATATAAAGTCTATATACAAAAAAAGTCTGATCTACCACTTCCCTATGTCTAAACCTGAAGTAAAAACACGTAATTTTCTTTCATTTCTCCTTTTGTTCATGTATTGTTTGTGTGTATGGCTGGAGTGAATTGTGAGGTTTTTTGGTAGATTTTAATAATTCAAAATCGTTGCGATGCGAATGAGTATTTAATTCTTGTACACGTAAAAGCATACCCAGTCACAGCTGACATCACTGTAATATTAGAAAGTGATTTTGTTTAACAGTTTCATGGTAAGTGATTGTAATTGTTGACTTAATACTATTTCCGTAAGGGGACAGAGCCGTGTAACTAGCTGTTGACTTACTATTTCCACAAGTGGAGAGAGCCCTGTAACTGTCGACTTACTATTTCCACAAGTGGAGAGAGCCCTGTAATTGTCGACTTACTATTTCCACAAGTGAAGAGCCATGTAACCGTAGCTGTTGACTTACTATTTCCACAAGTAGAGAGAGCCCTGTAGCTGTTGACTTACTATTTCCACAAGTGGAGAGAGCCCTGTAGCTGCTGACTTACTATTTCCACAAGTGGAGAGAGCCCTGTAGCTGCTGACTTACTATTTCCACAAGTGGAGAGAGCCCTGTAGCTGTTAACTTACTATTTCCACAAGTGGAGAGAGCCCTGTAGCTGCTGACTTACTATTTCCACAAGTGGAGAGAGCCCTGTAGCTGTTGACTTACTATTTCCACAAGTGGAGAGAGCCCTGTAGCTGCTGACTTACTATTTCCACAAGTGGAGAGAGCCCTGTAGCTGCTGACTTACTATTTCCACAAGTGGAGAGAGCCCTGTAGCTGCTGACTTACTATTTCCACAAGTGGAGAGAACCGTTGCCTCCGGTGGTCATGAAGATGTCTCTGTTCTGTGGTAAGTGTCTGGCCAGCCACACTGTGGATTTGTGAGCCTGCACGAAGAAACAACATTCAACCTGGTACTTAAATCTGTGTTAATTTTGTCGTACGTATATGCATCTCGGATGCTTAAAACTGCCATCTGATGCACCGAGTTCCAGACCAGTGTATCACTAAACGTAGCAAAATAAACTGGTCCCCCATTCAAGGGCGCTCATTCAATTTTTATCTATTGTCCCCCATTTACCCGGAGTCTCCTTAAGTAAGGGTGAACTCCCCTGCTGACCAGTCGGCCTTTATACCCCTGTTGCCTCTGTATTCTTAATGTACTCTACCTTGGCAGATAATTTATAATAGGACACAGTGTCAGTTAAACATAGCTATGAAAATGGTGAGCAACCGTTTTCATACATACAACCATTAGGCCCGGTTCACATTAGACGCGCAAGTTCCGCGTGGAAAACCCTAAATAAGTGGAAGAAGGATAAAAGTGAATGCATATAGGCGCAATTCGGACATGTGCGCAAATCTTTTCCCTTCTTTGTATCACTTATTTATGGATTGCGTACAGGTTTCCGCACAGAATATCCGCTTATGTGTGTACATGGCCTAAGCATACCATACACAATTCAATGTCATCAAATATATAGGACCGTGATAAAAATGACGTAAAACATTCTTACCCCAAACTACGCAAGTTGTTGAACTACTCATTTTGCAATTAAAATGCTTACATTGGTAAACGCACAGCGTGGTCCTACCTTTTCAGTGACGGAGGCGAATCCTTTGGTGGGGTGTTGTGTGCGCATGTCCCACACGTGGAACTTGCCTTCCAGTGATGTGGCCACCAGCTTGTTCATGCTGATGTCCTTGCGATCAAACTCAAGACAGCACACCTGGGGGGAAAAATGAACTGAGGTACACGCACATCACATACATGTAAACACTGAATTTCGCACAGATACACTCTCTAAGATACTTCTTTGTTCTCGATCCTCAGACACTCTCCTGTCATATGAGCGCTGATGCGTCATGCTACCGTCATGCCCCTAATTAAGAAATAGTTAGACCCAGCATGTTCATCTTCAGCTGGAGAAAATCTTTGTAACAGTTTCTAGAACAAAGGCAGGAGAATGGACCAGACAGCAAGCAAAAGGGAAAAGGCAGAGTCAAAGAGAGTGGCAGATTAAAGGAAGTTACAAGCACAGAAGGTGGGGGAACTATTTGTATGAAATACCCCAAGGTATACCCATGGGGGAAATATCCTAGGATACCATGTATTATATTCTTAAGTATTATCTTCACTTGTAGCTTTTTCCCAGTGAAATTTAGACTACTCTCACCTGAAGATTGTGTTGATGCTAAGCAATGCTACCTGTTTTCTTCTCTTTTTTTTGCATGCTAGTTATGCATAGCATATGGGGGGGGGGGGGGGAGAAATTTGACTATTTACAACCCCTTTGTTGCCACAATGTTCTTTAACCGCGAAATGTGCACAGCACATGCCACCTCGGTTTTATCCTCTCCTCCAAAAGATTCGATGCTCAGACTGTAAGGTCTAGTGGAGGGCAAGCGGAGAAATGTGCTACTGTTAACTATCAAACCCATGCACGTAAACCCCAGAACAACCGTCCCACCAACACATGGAAACACACTTGTACTGTCATCAACATTCATAGAAAATACAATAAATCATCTTATCACACAGTCATCGCCTTGGCTTAAGGCTGTGTCATACCAACTGACATAGGCTAGAACACCAAGGCTAGATCAAAATGTTATGCTATGCGTAGTAAGTGTTATGCGGAAATTGTATTTAGCCATGACAAGCTCCTACAATAACACCATCAGTCTCCAAAATCCCAATCAAAAATGGTCACACACGTAAAGTTCTCATCTGTAGCTGATGCACTTGTACCATAGTATTCAAGTGCTTCCGCTGTTGGGAAGATCCCTGAAGTCTTTTAGCCAGGGTAAGCCAACACCAACAACAACAATCCTACAGTCAAAAAATGTATCCCAATGAAATGAACCATGGTGCACGATAAATTTTCACAAAGCTAATGACAAGAAATATAGTTCCAAACATTTAAGCAAGCTTCGATTTCAAAATGAGGAAACCTACACCATTCTTGATGTTGGTTTCCCATCTGAGATTCATGGCCCTCAAGTCAAACAGCTTGACGTCTCCGTTGTCATAGCCAGCTGCCACACATCTGTCCTGGTCATTGTAGGCATGGCCTGCACACACACGCACGCACGCACACACACACAGACAACATACATGCATGCGCACACACATAACCACATCAATCTTACATACAAATGTATGCATGCATGTTTGTCAATTTTGTGTGTCCTTGTGCACAGATTATCCACATTCACATATTTTTGTGTGTGTGCAAATCATTGGTCCCAAACCCTGCTGTAAATATTCTGTTATTGATATTAAAAAAAAGGTTTTAAAACACAATTATTACAAATAACAAATTCAATTTGTTCATAAAATAATAATTTACAAAATTGTGTCTTTTCTTTCTTACCCGAAGAATACTAGAGTACTTCGGGGGGTTGCGTACCCCTTAAGGCATTATCGTAATATGCCATCAATTTGTCGATCTCCAGTTCGATATGGAAAAGATTTAGATCACCAGCGTCTATTAAAATGTTTCTGCTTCCACTGTATCAACGCTCTGCTTTGTAACTGAAACCGTTTTCTAGAAACAAACAGATTTCTGAAGACTGTGACAAATAGGCCATTTGCAGCGTGCCGGCAACCTTCAATTTCACTGAGTTGAATTTAGAGAGTTGAACTAGAGAGGTCAGCGTAACTCGGGCAGAACGAGCTCGGGCAATTTAGTAGTCTAGTATAGAGTACGGACAGTCGTGGCAAATGCCCTATTGGTCATTGGGCACCCTACATACGGGTGTTGCATTTTTATCTACATACACTTATATGTAACCCATAGCAACTTTCACCCCACACCAAGTGAGGAAGGAAAGCTTAACATAAAATGAGTAGGTTCAGATTTTATCTTCTAACTTCATGAAAGTTGGTCCATTTCGTTTGAAAAATGGAATCTAGAATAAATAAACGTCATTGGAATAAATGACGCAATTTCTTTACATTCTCTACCATTTCAATGGGGGGTACGCACTCACCCAGCCAATGCATAAGACTCGTAAGTACTCTATATGGCACACACACACACACACAGAGAACATTAGTACAAACTCCACAGACCTCATAGCATCTGGTTTAACACAAACATCTTTGTTTTTATTCTGCATAAAACTACATGCATCGAAGACAGATTGGCAAACAATGCAGGACCCCAAGCATAATATAATTCATTAAAAGTAAAAGAAAAACTGGCACTGACCAAAAGCAACAGTCCAGCAGTCTCTCTTAGTCTCCCCCTCTCCCGGTTCCATTGTGGCCACAGGTTCGTTCTTCTGACGAGGGTCCCAAACCTTCACTGTGCCTGGAAACATGCACTTAGCATTAAAACAGGGTTCAGGGATATACGATAGAGTAACACACTTTCACGATGCAAGCAAATAGGAAAACAGTTGACAGGAATGCATTAGATGACAAAAGTCCATCAAATCTTCCATTCTGTACAAAAGAGCATCTTATCAGACACAGGTACATGTTATAACCATGATTTGGCAAAGTAAAAAATTTTAACTTTAGCTTTCTTACAATAGCCAATCCTGCTGTCGAATACTTAAAGCTGTCAACAGATACCTTCCCATTTCGTCCATAAGAGTCTACGACTGATTGGACGCTAAACTCCACTTCTTCCTTCCTCCCTCCCTTCCCATCTCTGACTCAAAAGTTTTTTTGTTTGTTTGTTTCAGTTTCAGATTAACTTTATTACAGTCAAACCTCTATTATAAGACCCTCCATTGAAAGACCTCCTCTCATTTAAGACTAATTTTTTTGGGCACGGATGTGATGTATGTGACTATAATTTATGTATAAAACCAACCTCCGTTATAAGACCCCTCCAATCTGAGACCGATTTTCCTGTCTTTTCGGAAATCTTAAAATAGAGGTTTGACTGTATCCCATAATTGAGAAATTGCAGCCAGGTGCATATAAGAATCACCACAATAAAGTTAAACACAATTTTGTCTTTGGTTGTAGGCTCAGGATTAAGGGGAGAAGTGTGTGGCTTTGTCCCTATTCTTGATTGTTATTTTTGTTTTCATTGTTGTTTAGCATTGCCATTCCCAGGTTGAACCTAAACACATGTTTGGTTATATCCAATTTTAAGCTGATTACTTTGACCATACTCACCGTCACGGCTCCCTGTGACAATCTCAGGTGCCCCTTCCCCAATACCTAAGCCTCCAACAGCGTCTATAGAGTTGATGATCTCTTTGTGACCCTTTGCTGAATACAGGGGAATATCCAAACTCTCTATATTCCTGTTTAAACAATGTACACAAACTGACAGTTGAAATGTGTTAAACATTAAAATAAACTGGTCAGTACTTTGGTAATATGACCAAACAAAACAAGGTGTTTTTTTCCATACAGACCATATTAATAAAACTAAAAGTCTGTAATAACTAACAAGCATGTGCCAATAGTACTTACAATTTTCAAACCTTGTTTTGTTGTTACACATGTATTTCTTCCAGTTCCACAATAGAAATGACATAACAAAACACTAGTTGTCACCCATCGTGATGCTTATTTCTTACTACAAGGACAGACAATTAAGGCGGGGTTTCTGATTGATGAGATGTCAGATTCCCCCCTCTCCCCTTTTCTACTATCATGTTGATGCTAATAGTATTATTAACTTATTTCATTTTGTTAATGGTTTTGTCCTTGCTGTTTCTTTCGCTTTCACCGCAAGGATAGACCTATTGGCATGTATCCTCTTATTTTGCTCATGTAAATTATTTTCCCTTTATCCATATATGATTTCATTCACGAGTATTCTGCACACGCTGATACACGCACTCACTTGCATAATAAACACGCCAAACAGAATGAATGCATCAATACACCACACACTAAATCAGACAGAAACCCAGAAAAGACAAAATAATAATTTCTTTTTTATAGTAAAGGTGGACGGAAAAAGAAGAAGAAAAAAGTTGCCACCCGTCAGACAGCAAGAAGAAGAAGAAGAGAGTGTGAAGGTTTCGAAAGCTATGTTTCAAGTAAGCTTCCTTTCTTATGCATGAGTATATTAAGTTTTATTGTTCTTCATTATCAAAACACTAGTTATCCTGATCATCGAGTTTAACTCAAAGACAAATGAGGCCTCTAAAGTAAGGTAGTCCTGGGTAAGTCAGGGCTCCCAATCGCCCCGCAAAACAAGGGGTCCCAGGGACTCCTTCGCTTACAGCATAGAGGGTCCTAGAGGCGGGATAGAGGGTCCCAGTGGCATTGAGAATGCTAAAAAGAATTTTTCTAGTGTATCCCTGGGACCCCCTGCACATTCTTTTAGAGGGTCCTTTAGAATTATAGCACTTCATAGGGAGCCCTGGTAAGTACATACAAACTATTTAAATGATACAATCAAACAACCTTAAGAAGGGTAAAATGTTTTGACTGTATTAATTGCTAGTAAAATGTCAGAACATTTGCTTCCCAAATAAACCAAAAAGCGCTAAAAAAACACTTTTACCAAATGCTCAATTTGCCTTCAAAATCCCCCGTGGCTAGATGTCTGTTTTGAAGACTTGATGCTCCAAATGTTCCACATTTGAATGGCTTTGATTTTTCCACCTGTTAAGATAAATCAGTCACTGATAATAATAAACAGTATCACAGTATCATACATTGATAGAAGAAACATACTAACATGGCATGCAAGCAGTATGTGCCGGTGCACACACACACACACACTGGAGGGGAAAAATACACAATTCACGAGTCACTTTGCAAAGCAAACCAGTTTCCAACTTTAACTTGTTAATCAATACTGACATACCTAACAAGTATAAACCCCAACAGTGGGTGGATGCCCCCATGAGAATACTCTGTGTGTGTGTGTGTGTGTGTGTGTGTGTGTGTGTGTGTGTGTGTGTGTGTGTGTGTGTGTGTGTTTTGTGTAATTAGTTCCCCCACCTGGATGTTCTGTGCTTGTAAGTTACTTACTCTAATCTGTCCATCTCTTTTCCCATTACTTTCTGTTATCTACTATCTTTCTGACTAATTAGTTATTGGCCCATTCTGAGCACTGCCTTTTTTCCAAAAACCTTCCAATTTTTTTTCTTGGAGCTCCTCCAAAATCGGAATGTGTAGGCTGAATGTAGTGGACAGACCTGTGAAAACTGAAAATCGAATACATATGTTCCTTACCCTGTATGGCCTTATCGCCTGGGAATGCAGAAAACGAAGAAATTGAATATAAATCAATCATGGCTGTCTTGTACTGTACACCCCCCCGAATATACTACTGACTTCATTTATCCAAAACTTTGCATCAGCCTGTCTCACACACACACATGCAGGACTAGACAGTAGACTCTACACAGCAGGCTTGCCAACATTATTCAAAAGTTTAGTTTTAGTTGTGTCAGTCACAGAGTCAAACTTCTTCTTCTTCTTCTTCTTCGCAGTGCGTGGCCACAATCAACACTTTGATTATTTTGCCACGGAAGACCACTTTTGCAGGAAGAGAGGCTCAAGGCCTGAGAAGAGATAGGACAGAAGAGAGGACATGTAGCTAAAAGAACTATAACTGACTGTTGATCTGCTGGGTTGTTGGAAAAGAGGGAGGATAGTTACGTAGTACTTAGAAAATAGCAACAACAGCCCGCCCCCCCCCCCCCCCCCCCCCCCCCCCCCCCCCCCCCATCCCTCTCCACTCCCCCATCCTCCCTCTTCTTCTTCTTCCAGTAATGTCCACCTGCCGTTTATCGACAATTATTGACATATATAAGGGTTCAAAGACGAAGATGCGCAGCACAGGATGAGATAGGATTTACAAATATATCAGATAATAGAAAAGCGTTTGTTTCAATTGTCTAACGATTTGAGAACCCGTAACAGTGATCTAAAAATACTAACCCAATACAGTAGAACTAATATGAGAAAAAACTTCTTTTCTAATAGAGTCACCCAGCACTGGAACAATCTCCCTGCACAAACTAAACTTGCTTCCAACATTAACCATTTCAAAAACCTCCTAGATAGTGACCCAAAAATTAATGTTTTTAAATACAATTATGATTAAGACGACAATGATAGTTCAAAAAGCGCCACAGCGGTGCCAATCTGATTAATGAACAAAGCCACAATAACAAACAATCAAAAGATAGGGCACATCAAGAGGCCGTGAGGCCTGGCTGCCCTGAAGATCTGACCTGACCTGACCTTGTTTACAATGATATTGACAGGATATGAAGAGTAATTAGGTTGGGTATTTATTTCATTTTCCATCGAACTAATTACTTACATCCATAATACATTTAACCTCTCCGTGTGAAACTTCATAAATCTGTATCGCCCCAGAACCTCGAGGGTAGTTTCCCAAAGCCACGAACTTCGCACTGCTGGGAATCCATTTTGAGTCAAAAAGTGTGTAGTTCACAGCTTTTTGGATGTGTAAAATGATCTGAGGCTTCTCCATCACCAATATTTTTTGTCGAAATTCAACAATAGAATGAATCTTCACACCACAGTGGCAGTGGTTTACAAATCACACATCACATTAAATGTCTGCAGGTTCAGACGCGACAACTTTCAGAACTTTCAGGAATCGGACGGAAAGGCTGGAAGCGTCGAGTCTAACCGGAAATTGTTTGTGTGGTTACCACCAACAATTTCCGGCGCGTCGATTTACCCAAAAGGAGTCCAAAAAGACCCAAAACTTTGGGCAAAAGGAGCACACACACACACACACACACAGAGAGAGAGAGAGAGAGAGTGTGTACATTGTACATTTAAAAAGGTAGAGCATGGTAAGAGAAATAGCATAGTCACAATTTTAATATTAAATGTCCAATGACATAGTCTGATAGTGACATAGATGATGGAAGTAGAAGAAGAATGTTCTCTGGAAAATAAATACACTCCAAGATGCAAATCAGAGTCCACAAATATAAAATCTTCACAAAAAATCTATTTCCTCTCATGTGGGACGAGTTTATGTTTTACGTCCTCTCGACCGAAGTCATATGGGACATTTCTTTTACTTTTAGATTTTGTATTTCATGTGGGATAGGTTCGTATCCGTTTTATAAGTGACTAGCAGCAACGCCCCGCGGTTGCTACGCCCTGCTCTCGCTTTGCTTTGCCGGCTGCAGCTTTTCCCCGGCACAGGTCTTTAGAATAGCAGTTGCCAGGATAGCACTTCAAAATGTCACCCACTCACTGTAGTCCATGTTTACGGAGCCCCCTCGGCTTTCACTCTCACTGTGCTATTGACCCCTTCAAAATGTCTTCCACATGCATATTCCCCTGTTAATGCTGATCACGAATATATATGGTTATAGTGGTCTAACACCAACAGTTTTGAAATTATGAGCATTCGTTTTCAGAAACCCCTCAGCTCTCACTCTCACTGTGCTATTGGCCCCTTCAAAATGTTTTCCACTGCATCCCCCTGTTAATGCTGGTCCCAATGAAATAAATATGGGTGTAGTGGTCTAACACCAACGGTTTTGAAACTATGCATGAGCACTTGTTTTCGGAGCACCCTCAGCTCTCACTCTCATTGTGCTATTATTGGCCCCTTCAAAATGTCTTCCACTGGGTTTCCACTATGATGATGATCATGAATATATATGGTTATATATGGTCTAACGCCAACGCGGTTTTGAAATTATATGGGCACTTTTATCTGCATAGACCATCATCATGACTGTAACAGCTTCAAGGTCAAATGTAAAGGTCAAGTGGTTTTTAAATGTCTCCAACTCCATTCTTTAGATCATGGTGATCAAGAATATATATGGTTTCGTGGGTGTAAACCCAATGGTGTCCAAACTACAGCCACAGGTAAAAAAGAGAAGTTTAAAAGTCAAGGCCAATGTCATTAGGATAATCAATACTTTTGCACCACACATGACCTTGAGGCAGTCTACCAATCTGCCAGCTTTGAAGCCTGCATGTAGCTGAAAAAATGTGAAAGATATGGCCCAAAACCAAAGTTTACACCTCCAAGGTCTATGTCCTTGACCTTGACCTTCATCGATACCCAATATTCCAAATCATCATTAGTCAATCCACCCCTCTCCTAAGTTTGAACATTGTAAGTCCAACGATATGAAAGGTATTTCTCCATCAAGAAGAAATTTCGGGTTTCAAGGTCAAGGTCAGCATGTTTATAGTTTTTTCATGGGGTCATTCCTGCACTGTGATACACCACCACACAAAATTGAAAGCCATTCTGTTCACTGGTTCATTAGATACAGGTCGAACATGAAATATATAGCACAAAGAAGGAAATTTCGCTTTTGTGAGGCTTCCTTGGTGGAGGTTTGCACTGGCAATTCAAAATTCAGGATCTGAATAGGTTAATTGTGATATGCTGATATGGGTCTATGGCCAACGGTTTGGGCATAATCACCTGGACATACAGACTCACACACACACAGACACACATTTTAGCCGATTGTAGTAGTCATTGAAGGTCAAACTTCAAGGTCAAAGTCAGAACGCCAATAATTTGTGTTCGGGTGTCTTCTACTCAAGGTAAAACACTGCCACACAAAAGTTAAAGCGATTCTGTTAAGCAAACATGTGAAAGATATGGCTAAAACACGAATTTATAGACCCTAACCACTTTCAAGATCTATCGATGTCCTTGACCTTGACCTTGCTCGGTACACCATATTCAGAACTACCAAAAATCAATGCACATACATACCAAGTTTGAAGTCTGTAAGTCCAATAGTGTGAAAGATATGGCCCATAAACGAAATTTAGTGTTTCAAGGTCAAGGTCAGCAAGGCCACAATTTTTCTATTGGACCATCTGTGTACCATGATACACCACCACACAAAATTGGAAGCGATTCTGTTCAGTGGTTCGTGAGTTACAGAGTGGACAGGGAGACAGTCACACACACAGACACACACACACATGCCACAAGGATTTTATTATACAGGTATAGATGTTATTTTGTAGGATTATTTTGTTTTTTTCTCCGTGTGTATGCGCCTACTGTTAATTTATGCGCGTTAAAAATGAGTATAATTAATAATAATAGGTTTGATTTTGTTATTGTCGTGTTACTATATAGGGTTGTATTTTGCATTCTTTACATTGCTTTGTCTGTGCTCATTCCTCTTTATCATTTCTATGTAGTGTCCATGATGTCTGTCAGTCTCCCCTTTTCTCTTTGTCTGTCTGCTTCAGTCTCGGTCCTATGTCTGTCAGTCTCTCCCTTTCCCTTTGTCTGTCTCCATCTCCTCTTTCCCTCTCTCTCTCTGTCTCAGTGAGGTTATGTGTACTTGTTTCTGGCTCTTCATCTTCCCCTTCCCTCACCTCCATCCTTTCTTTCCAGTTGGTGCACATTTGCGTGTGTGTGTGTTTGTGGTGCGTGCATGTGTAGTGCTTGCGTGCATGTGTGGGCGCTTCCAACGCTTGCCTGTGCGTCCATCTGTCAGTCACACACACACACACACACACACACACACACACACACACACACACACACACACACACACACACACAACAGGCAGGCAGGCAGGCAGGCAGGCACGCACGCACGCACGCACGCACACACGCACGCACGCGCGCACACACACACACACACACACAGAGAGAGAGAGAGGCAGAGAGAGAGAGAGAGAGAGAGAGAGAGAGAGAGAGAGAGAGAGAGAGAGAGATAGGCAGGCAGAGATTGAGATTGAGACAGGAAAACCCGGACAGATGAAAGATAGAAGTCCCCCTTTAGTACCACAACAGAACCATAAAAAAAAGATGATGGTGGTTGTTCAAAGAAAGAAGAAGAAGGATAGAGTGATAGAGAGACGGACACACAGATTGACAGATGGACAGACATTCAGTCAGTTACAGATAGACAAGCAAAAGTTGGAACAACACACACACACACACATGCGTCAAAGAGAGGATGGAAGTGACGATGATGCAACACAGAAAGACAGGAACACAAAAAAACCTCACCGAGAAAGCCCATAAAAAGAGGGAGGGAGGAAGAGACAGGCAGACGACAGACAGACAAGTAGAGAGAGTAGGAAAGGGGGAGAGAGAAACACAACGTTTTCGGCAAACAGGGGCATTTCACAGATTTTGGGGGCTAAGCTAATCTCCACAAAACTTTTTGAGTGACTTCCCCATTCGCTTTAGTTTCCTGTCCACCCATTCTTTTCCCTCCCTTCCTTGGAGCTGCTCATCTGGGCAGCCATTTCATTTTGACAGTATACTGTATCTTATGGACTATTAGGCGCATCTGAGTATAAGGCGCGCCACCCAAATTTGACTCAAGCTTCAGATTTTGTTACTCTATTTCCTTACTATATTATCAGTCACATTATAAGGCGCAGGGGTCTCAGTCTGGGGGGAAAGCATTATTAGTCACATTATATAAGGCGCAGGGGTCTCAGTCTGGGGGGAAAGCATTATTAGTCACATTATAAGGCGCAGGGGTCTCAGTCTGGGGGGAAAGCATTATTAGTCACATTATAAGGCGCAGGGGTCTCAGTCTGGGGGGGAAGCATTATTCAGTCACATTATAAGGCGCAGGGGTCTCAGTCTGGGGGGGAAAGCATTATTAGTCACATTATAAGGCGCAGGGGTCTCAGTCTGGGGGGGAAAGCATTATTAGTCACATTATAAGGCGCAGGGGTCTCAGTCTGGGGGGGAAGCATTATTAGTCACATTATAAGGCGCAGCTCCTGTCTCAGTCTGGGGGGAAAAGCATTATTAGTCACATTATAAGGCGCAGGGGTCTCAGTCACACACACTCCCACCTGGAGACACGCATTATTAGTCACATTATAAGGTGCAGGGGTCTCAGTCTGGGGGGAGAAGCATTATTAGTCACATTATAAGGCGCAGGGGTCTCAGTCTGGGGGGAAAGCATTATTAGTCACATTATAAGGCGCAGGGGTCTCAGTCTGGGGGGAAAGCATTATTAGTCACATTATAAGGCGCAGGGGTCTCAGTCTGGGGGGAAAGCATTATTAGTCACATTATAAGGCGCAGGGGTCTCAGTCTGGGGGGGGAAAGCATTATTAGTCACATTATAAGGCGCAGGGGTCTCAGTCTGGGGGGGAAAGCATTATTAGTCACATTATAAGGCGCAGGGGTCTCAGTCTGGGGGGGAAAGCATTATTAGTCACATTATAAGGCGCAGGGGTCTCAGTCTGGGGGGAAAAAAAAATTAGAAAGTCATAAACAGGGGTCTCAGTCTGGGGGGAAAGCAGTTATTAGTCACATTACAAGGCGCAGGGGTCTCAGTCTGGGGAAAAAGCATTATTAGTCACATTATAAGGCGCAGGGGTCTCAGTCTGGGGGGAAAGCATTATTAGTCACATTATAAGGCGCAGGGGTCTCAGTCTGGGGGAAAGCATTATTAGTCACAGGGGTCTCAAGTCTGGGGGGAAAGCATTATTAGTCACATTATAAGGCGCAGGGGTCTCAGTCTGGGGGGGAAAGCATTATTAGTCACATTATAAGGCGCAGGGATCTCAGTCTGGGGGGAAAGCATTATTAGTCACAGGGGTCTCAGTCTGGGGGGAAAGCATTATTAGTCACATTATAAGGCGCAGGGGTCTCAGTCTGGGGGGAAAGCATTATTAGTCACATTATAAGGCGCAGGGGTCTCAGTCTGGGGAAAAAGCATCGCCTTTTAGTCTGTACAATACGGTACTCAATGGGGACCCCTCTAACTAAAGCATCACATTCCTCACAAAGTTGAAGCAGGATACTAGGCCTATATGAAAGAAGAAGAAGAAAAACCAGCTCCTAAACACATTTTTCCCCTTTGGTATTAGGTACTTTATAGTTACAGAGGCGTCTCTGTGAAATTCGGGTTGCTCCCACCTGGAGAGCGCGTCTCAGCCAGAGGCGCACCACCCATTTTATTAAAACAAAAATTGCGTGCGATTTTTGTGACTGATGAGGATGGAAAGGAGGGGTCAAGTTTGACCAAATGACAACTTTTTCGTTGCTACTGGGATTAATGTGTGCTAAGTGCATGGGCACATGGGACTTCGGTTTATCGTCTCATCCGAAAGACTCCACGTTCAGACTGTAAGGCCTAGTGCAAAACGAGAGAAAAAATCCCCTGTACCCAGGTTCGAACTCGGGTTTACTTGACACAAGGCGAACGCGTTACCTCTGTGCCACTCTAAAACTGTTTTGAGTGACAAGAAAAAATAATCCAAATAATGATCTTGAATGAAGAAACTTTTAACAGGTTTCTTCTAACATTAAGCATAACATCCATACCGTTCACAAAATTTCACACATACACACACACACACACGCAGAGAGAGAGAGAGAGAGAGAGAGAGAGAGAGAGAGAGAGAGAGAGAGAGAGAGAGAGAGAGAGAGAGAGAGAGAGAGAGAGAGAGAGAGAGAGAGAGAGAGAGAGAGAGAGAGAGAGAGAGAGAGAGAGAGAGAGAGAGAGAGAGAGAGAGAGAGAGAGAGAGAGAGAGAGAGAGAGAGAGAGAGAGAGAGAGAGAGAGAGAGAGTTCTAACATTAAGCATAACATCCATACCGTGCACAAAATTTCACACATACACACACACACGCACACACACACACGAGCACGCAGGAGAGAGAGAGAGAGAGAGAGAGAGAGAGAGAGAGAGAGAGAGAGAGAGAGAGAGAGAGAGAGAGAGAGAGAGAGAGAGAGAGAGAGAGAGAGAGAGAGTTCTAACATTAAGCATAACATCCATACCGTGCACAAAAGGACACACACACACACACACACAGAGAGACGAGAGAGAGAGAGAGAGAGAGAGAGAGAGAGAGAGAGAGAGAGAGAGAGAGAGAGAGAGAGAGAGAGAGAGAGAGAGAGAGAGAGAGAGAGAGAGAGAGAGAGAGAGAGAGAGAGAGAGAGAGAGAGAGAGAGAGAGAGAGAGAGAGAGAGAGAGAGAGAGAGAGAGAGAGAGAGAGAGAGAGAGTTTCTTCTAACATTAAGCATAACATCCATACCGTTCACAAAATTTCACATACACACACACGAGACACTCACACACGTGCACGCAGAGAGAGAGAGAGAGAGAGAGAGAGAGAGAGAGAGAGAGAGAGAGAGAGAGAGAGAGAGAGAGAGAGAGAGAGAGAAGAGAGATATTAGTGATTCATTTTGGAGGATTGATGTGTAATAGTAAATGTGCAATGAATAATAATGTGTGTATTTGTAAATCATGTATCAGTGATAAAATGGAATGTGTATTATGAACGATACTGTATGAATAAATAAATAAAATGAAAAAACAAGCACATGTATTTCTGCAAAAACAACAACATTGAGGTGTATGTGTGTGTGTTTAATAACTACAACTTCGTCACATGTTTGCGTTTTGTCTGTGTGTGTATATTTGTTACCGTTTCGGTTTTTTAGAGGGTGGGGTGTAGTCATTCCTAGGTAGGGACATTTCAATCAGCAGAATCGCTAAAATTTTATTTTAAATGCTAATTATACTAACACCATCCTACATACATCATAGCTGAAATAGTTTATTATCTCCTTTCATGACCATAGGCGTTGGGTGCTAAATCCAATGAAGAACTGCGGAAGGGGAAAAGCGGCTGAAGAGAACTCTCAGAAAAATAATGCTTTACGCCCTCTTTGGCCTTTCGACCATGTGGGGCATTGGGATTTTACTTGGGGATATAATATCTCAGAACTCTCAGTCTCTGCCTCACGGAGACACTTTCTAGTTGAGTCAGTATTTCACAGGTGTAGAGGCAGCTAGACAAATAAAAGGCATACGTATTACCTTCTCGTTGGGGCAGAGGGTGGATGGCTCGTGTCTCCATGCGGGGAGCTGGACAACCCTGCACCCTCCACGAGTCTCTCCCCGTGGGGATGCTGTGTGTGTGTGCGTCTGTGTGTGTGTGTGTGTGTGTGTCTTTTGTACAAATAGTTCCCCCACCTTCTGGAAGTTCTGTGTTTGTAACTTCCTCTAATCTGTCACTCTCCTTGACTCTGCCTTTTCCCTTTGCTTTCTGTCATCTACTATCCCTCTGACTTATTGGCCCAATTTAAAAAACAAAACAAAATCTTACAAATAATTTTCTGCTTTGAGCTCCTCCGAAATCAGAATGCGTCGGCTGAATGCAGCAGGGAAACCAGTGAAAACTGAAAAACGGACACATACGTACCTCACCCATTACGGCCATGTGACTTGGGAACTCAGATGAAGATGATTACATCCTCAGTAGCGTTCATACACACACACCCCTCAACCCTTTCAAACACACACACATCACATCCACAAACACATCATCAATGCACTTTGGGAGAGCAGTCAGCACATGAATAAAAATTAACAAGAAATCGGCTTCAATGGCACATTTTTATTTATTTCGAAACGGTTTTGACATTATTATGAGCTGGTGGGACATATCCTGAGCTTCTAAAAACAGACCACACAGCCAAAAATACAGTAACACTAACACTATCGAAGATTGTTGATGCCTTCCCATAAAACTACTGTATCGGAAACCAGAAACCAGGTAGTTCGTTTCTACACCTTCACATTAAATAAAGAGCAGATATACTTAGATTTAATCAATGTTTTTGAAGAGCCCCCACACAATTCATAATACTAGTGAATCTCAGGAACACGAGTGCAATTAACATGGAAATCATTGAACATGTATGTTTTATAAATTATTTGCACTTTTGCAAAAAAAAGAAAGAAAAAAGAATGATAGAAACAACAACAGAAAAACAAAACCAAGCAACCACACACACACACAGCAATACTGTGTGTATGTGAACGTTATACTGAACGTTCTCTGCCCCTGTCTCTTGACCTGAGATGCGAACGCCCCCTACTTAATTAAGATTATCGCCCTTGCCTGTCAGGAACTAGTAGTATATTGGGGTCTGCAACGAACACCTTTTGCAAGAGTGAATGCCCTTGGTGGGTGGGGGAAGATGGTTCAGTACTGACCAAACAGGGGGATAACTCTCACCAATAACCCTATTTGATGCCACTAAATGGCTGACTTTCGCAAGAGTGAATGCCCTTGTCAGCACAGACCAGCAAGGGCATCACTCTCACTGTCAAGGGCGTTAATGACCCTAGTTGCAAAGGCCTATAGCCACAGAAAATGACCTGCTCCTGACTTGTCACCAGGGGGCATCGGCAGTTCGGGCCTAAAATTATCGCCCTTTCGCGTCGGCAAGGAGTAGTACAAAGCCTCGTTAAACAACAACAGCAACAACAATAATCCACCCGCATCCCCTCTAGAAAAGCATGGTTTATAACGAGTCTTTGCAGTCAGCTCACAAACCATGAACAATAGCTATCACAGCTGTTTGTTTCCCCATACCCCACCCCACCCCCCCCCCCAAAAAAAAAGAGAGAGAAAAAGAGAGCTAAATTCAGCATTCCTATGGCTCCCCCCCACCTGCGTGCGCATCTCGACCCTTCCAACGGAAATGTCGCCATCTTAGTCCTTATTTGTGTGTAAACAAAGTGAAAATGTTATCTAAATGTGTAAAGAAAACATCCAGATGTTATAAATACAGTTTAGATAAGTTTCGAATTGGAACAGCCAAATACGCAGCATCGATCTGGCATTTTTCAAACAAAGTTACTGACTAAGATGGCGGTCTCCCATAATATGGCGCTCCTTGTGGCCGGATATGACGACACGTGGGTACCAGCCATTAGCACAACAAAGGCTACAGGAGCATTTCCAAATACTTAATGATAGTAAGACGGATGTGCCACTGTGATTTTGTATTATTCCAATGTTCATGAAAGCTTTGTTGTTTGATCTGAGTTTTGCTTTTCAGCCTGGTTATAATAATCCATTGCAATTGTATTGGAGAAGCACAGACAGACCAACCCCCCAAGTGGAAAACCCCACAGTAAAACTAAAAGGTACTGAACACGCACTTAGACATAAGTACGCAACATGTATAAACAAGTATGTACATGCTAGCAACTAAATATAATAACATTATTATGTACATATTAACTAAGGAATGCTAGGACAAAAAAATATTTGTTAGATTTTTGTGAAGGTTTAACCCCTTCAGTGCCGCCTACTACTTGCGCATGCACCGCTGGCTTGCCGCGCGATTTTTGAACGCGGCAATATCGCTAGCGGCGACGTATATATACGTCGGTGGCAAGTACTGAAGCGCTATAGAGGACGTATATATACGTCGTGGGCAGCGAAAAGGTTAAGATACACTGTATCTTGTAAGCAATAATCCACAACAGGCACATACTTCATACACACACAAATACTGGAACACACACATTTGAATAAATTTAAAAAAATGATCACCCAAATTTATTATTCTTTCTTTGAGTTGAATATTCACTGGCAGACATATTTCACAGACTTCATATATCATTTAATTTTTTTTTAATTCATCTTGGCTAGTTCATTCCCCTAGATATAATTTTTTTTTTCGCATTGAAAGAGTCGTTTGTTTGCATGCATGATTTACTACAGAGTAAAATGGTCACAATCAGCCTTCAACATACATGTAGTAAAGAAAAGCAGCCTGAAATGATAGCTAAAGACAATCAATATTGCTGTGACGATGGAGTGAAAAAATCAGCTGAATCAGCTCAAGATTCCATTAAGCATATTCTGTTGGTTACTAATACATTTAATAGCTTAAAGTTAAGAAAATACAATAAACTTCATTAAACAGTACTAAAAAAAACTGTTAAGAAAAAGAAACTCCAAACTTATACGATTTAGAGTAATTTCTGTAATATATGGTACACAATTCCTATTTGTTTTTAATTAGCTGTCTTTTGGACAGATGCAAGAGAGTTGCTTTCCCCGAAGTTGTAGCAGACACTTCTAACCTTTTCACCATGATTTTGTTGTTGTTTTTGGCTACAAATATTGATTGCAAAGTGCATAGAAGTAGATCGATCTCGAGAAGGGAGAAGCTGAAACTGCTAGATCTTGATGATCCAGTTAATATTTAAAAGAAATCTCATCTGCCCTAAGTAAGATAAGGCCGAAAATGAGCTATTTAATTCTCGAGTTTGAGATTGCAAACACAAGTTAAAAAAATAACAACAATTAAATTGTTTTTGACATTTCTTGGTGGCAGGCCCATGCTGGCAAATTTTTGTTGTTGACGGTGCTAGTCACAATAAAGTCCATGATGATGAGCAGGGTCCAAGCTCAGGAAGCCCAAAGAGTATGTGTTTATGTCACAGACCCCCTACCACTCCCCACCTTTCTCAACCCCTTCAACTGGAAATAAATATTTGTTTTCAATTCTAACGTATTGGAAGCCTGTTCTAAATGCACTGCCAACGATTGTGGACGCATAACAAATCTTGATCATTGGAAAATAAGTCAAGACAGCTTAAATAAACACCACATCACAACAACAACAACACACACACAGAGGCGAATAAACACCCTTCTTTAGTTGTATTAAGAAGAACTGGTACAAAACAACAAATAAAGAGTTTGAAAATACTGCACTATGAATTCATTCGAGATGGCCAGGGACACTGATACAATTGTTCACATAGTTACAAGGAGAGACAAAAGAAAGATCTCCAAGAACAGTGATTTCTAACATCAAAATTGGCAAAAACAAAGAGTGAGCCAGGACTGATTTTAATACACTGTACATGTGACTGTGCATGAGAGAAACACACAGAATGGAATTTGAGCAAAAAATAAAATTTTGCTTTTACAAGGTAGAGCTAAGAATCCCAATTAATGCCAAAAAGGAAGAAATAAATAAACAAAAAAACACCCAAAAAACCCCACCCCACACCACCACATAGAAGAAACAAACACAAAGCAAATAGATGTGTGTTCATTTTTACAATCACCATTTTTTG
>CM065684.1:20951938-21051938 GCA_017654935.2 Phymorhynchus buccinoides
ATCTTTCTATCTATGTTGTCACCTGCCATGCCAAATGCTGCGCATGTTACTTCTTCCTCTTTTTCTTCTTCTCCTGCGTTCCAAGGCCATGGGTAAGGTACGTATGTGTCCGGCTTTCAGTTTTCACTGGTCTCCCCCGCTAGCGTACAGCCGACACATTCCGATTTTGGAGGAGCTCAAAGGAGGAAAATTATTTGGAAGATTTTTTTTAGAAAAAAGGCAGGAGAAT
Organism: Phymorhynchus buccinoides; assembly: GCA_017654935.2. Lineage (NCBI taxonomy): Eukaryota > Metazoa > Mollusca > Gastropoda > Neogastropoda > Raphitomidae > Phymorhynchus > Phymorhynchus buccinoides. The sequence continues at coordinate 20,952,168 of CM065684.1, forward strand.
GGGCCAGTAAGTCAGAAAGATAGTAGATGATAGAAAGCAAAGGGAAAAGGCAGAGTCAAAGAGAGTGGTGGATTTTAATTAATATTACAATCTATCTTAATACTTACCAACACCTGAAACAACTGCATTAGCCTTAATTGACCTGGGTTTATACCATAGTATATAAGAAAACGAAAGTAGCCCTCGACCTAGGCCTCCTACCTGATCAAGAATATAAAAGTTTGTATCAGAGAACAATGATTTAAAATATTCTTACCAATTGGTCATAGTCTGTAAGTGATTTTTTAATTGGTGGTTTGCACTGTATGAACACACTCTTTGAGTGATGCTTATCAATAATATAATTATTTATTTTATAGCAATTGAAGGCTATATACAGCGGTTTTCCAGTTTTGTATCATCAAACTTCTTAATCTGGTTAGTGCTTCCTTGGCGGAGGTAATCACTGTTTGCATAACTCAAATTTGGCTGATTGCATTTCTTGGGTGCTGCTGGTTTAGAATATGGTTATAACGCATTGATTCCAGCATCTGCAGTCAACTGTGTTCAAGTTATGTTACTACCTAGTCTGACTGACTTTTAAAATTGTCAGTGCTTCCTTGGCGGAGGTTTGCACTGCCATAATATGCTTCATTGTATTCCTTTGGTGATGCAGATCAATAATATATAATATATAGGTCTTGGGGCCTATGGCCTACGGTTTTCAAATTGTGTTTCCTTCCTTTCACAAGACAGGCAGTCAGACAAATAGTTTATGTGCAAATTCCCCTTTGCACAAAGATTAAATACATCATCCCACACACATTCCCCTTTGAATAAGCTTTATTTTGGTACCAATGTTTTGTCCCCCCGTGGGGATACCGGGGGTGGGGTGGTGGTGGTGGTCTTTCGTACAACTAGTTCCCCCACCTTCTGGAAGTTCTGTGCGTGTAACTTTCTCTAATCTGTCACTCTCTTTGACTCTGCCTTTTCCCTTTACTTACTGTTATCTGCTATCTTTCTATCTTACTGGTCCACTCTCCTGCCTTTTTTCTATAAATTCTTACAAAGATTTCTTCATCCGAAGTCAGACATGCTGGGCTTAACTATTTCTTAGTTAGGTGCATAATGGCAGCATGGCGCATCTACACTCATGTGACAGGAAACTGTCTGAGCGAACCAAGAAGAAGATTGTAAGTGTAAACCCAGTGACCAATGTATATATATATTTTTAATCATTATTACACAAGTTTAAGAATGCAATCAGGCATGTTGTGATAGTACAAAGCTCCTGAACAAACCTTCATCAAGGGGCATCACACTGACTCAAGTACTAGTAGTTGTTGAACACAAAACTCAAATACTGTTTGCCACAGACACTAGTCCATTAAATACATATTCTTTGTCAGCATCAAAGGAAGGACACAAAAAGCACATTTTGACAGAGCAAGCACTTATTGCAATAATCCACCAAGGGACCATTCTATCATTCTGACTCAGAGTTCACAGTAGCACTAGCACCGTTTAAAGAGTCTGTGACCAAGACCCATGTTCTCGATCAGCATCATCAGTGCATAGTGAACTTAGTTTACTTACATTAAATTTAATTTAAAATAACACATTTTACAGTGCAAACTTCTAATACAAACCTCTACCAAGGAATCTTTCACTGACTAAGAGTAAGACCCACTGGTTTATAAGTTCGAACTGAAATATTATGTTGTACACTCCAAGACTTTTGATTAGCATCACACCTGAGAATGCAGTGAAACACACAAGGCATATTAAGATATTAACGCAGTGTTGTCTTTGTTAGACACTGTGTTTGTTGCCGTTGTTATCAAGCTTGTTGTTAGCATGCTTTGTTCTTTACATCTCCATATTCATACTCATGTTCTCATCCGACTCTCACTTGTGCTGGAGTAACGTGCTTTTTATCCGCATTTTCCTTTATGGCTTTAAGCTACAAATGAATCCATGCTATTTTCATGGGGAGTAGATTGTCTTGTGCATATATATATATATATATATGCATAGTCAAAAGAATAGGGGGGGGGGGGGAGCATATATATATATATATGACTCTGTGCCAAAAGGTGGGCATGAAAAGTGGACATAGAGGGTAAAAAATGAAACTATTAATACCATTTAAATACATGCATATTTAGAAAGGATATAAATGAGGCAAAACATGTGCAAAGTGGCAGGACAATTTTTCAACCGATTTCTGAGAAAATAGTGATAATGTGGTGTCCCCCACCTGATGACAAACATCAATGATTACATCACAACCATGGTGTTATGTCACAGTATTTTCTCATAGCTCCAGCAAATCATGTTGTGTTAAGTTCTTTTCATTGTTTGCTATTAGTCTGTGACATTTCCTGTTGAAATTTGCTGTTAGTATGATGATTATTATGGGTCTGTTGAGGTAACAAATGACCTTTGTCATCACTTTACATTTGAAAGTTGTATCAAATACACTAATTCTGTCTTTAAGTACTTAAGATGCCATAAAAAACACAATTACAACTTAACTGAATATTTTCTACCAAACTATTAATTGATTCATGTCATTCGTTTTATTACACAATGTGTGAAAAATGTATGACAAACATCAAAGTTACCTACATAATTTATTTTCCAGTTTCTGGCCAAAATGTCTATGAATAACTGTATTTTTGTCAACTACAGTAAGCAGAATGCTTTAAAGAAAATAATAACTTGCATGAATAAAGTTTTTTTCAAAAAACTGTTGAATTATTTATCATAATTCACTATTTACACCATAGGACATGTATGACGAACATCATAGTTACATTAGTAACTTTCATTAAGCACTATTTTTTCATTTATCTTTCTATGAAGGCTGCAAAGTGCTCTAAATGCTAAACCCACTGAAGTGGTGTTTATTTGTTTATTAGATGGTTAGACCAATAAAACCAGCTAAATTTGATAATTAACATTTTCTTGATGACAAACATCAAGTCCAGTAAAATGATTACATTGAACATTTGGATTAGTGTAGAAGAAAAAAATGAACATGCTGGTGTTAAATAAGGGTAGAGGTCAACTTTATATGACAGTTTAATTGTAAAATAAAAGAGAGCAAGTTAAAAATATATATCTTGAGGATTTTATTGAGCATTATAACTTAGGTATGACGGATGTCAAGTGTTACATCTAAGTCAGAACCTTTAAGAGAAAGTCCAATATTATTTAAAATAATATATTTTGTACTACTCCTATGATAAAGTTATCTGCTCCAACAAAGCATGACATTTTCATGTATTTTGGATTTACTAAGTGAAAATTGTTGGGAAGTTTGATTTTGGTTGAATGATTACATCCATCAACATTGGTTTAAGCCTAATAACTAACTTTCATTTTTGAATGTTACAATCTTTAGCTTTACTAATGAGGTACTTTTGCTAACCTGTCCAAATTTCAAGTAATTTTACTGTTTGTCTTCTGATTCTCGTCTCCTTTCCATTCCCTCCATCCGTCTCAAATCTGCTGGCCAACGTTCTTTTTCTTGTCAAGCACACAACTCTTATGTGGAATTCTCTGCCTTCTCCTCTCACGACACTCCAACTCAGTCTCCTCATTCAAAACCTCTCTTAAAACCCATCTTTTTCCTGCTGCCTTGCCCTAAATATTTTGATCAGTTGTCTATCGTTGTGTGCACGTGAGGGAAGATTGATTTAAGAGGTTTGTGCTGTTCTCCTCCTTGCCTTCAAGTGCGAATGTGCTCCCCAGTGTGTCTGTGATCTGTTCATCTCTATGTGTCGCCAACAACGTTCGTGTGTGTGTGTGTGAGCATGAAATGTGTGCTTGTGTGTATCTTTGGTTTTGTGGGTTGTGTGTGCACGCATGTGTGTGTCATTTCTGTGCCCATCTGTTTCCTGTGTGTCAGTTGTCTGTCTGCACGTGCGTACGTTGTGTGTGAGGGTGTTTTTGTGTGCTGTGTGTTGGTGTATGTGGTCAGTCCATGCGGCTCAGTTGCTGTGACTTACCGAATGGGGTATGAACGTGTTGGCGTCAATAATTGTGTGTGAGGGTGTGTGTGTGTGTTGGTGTATGTGGTCAGTGCGGCTCAGTTGTGTGTGTGTGTGTGTCAATAATGCGTGTGTGCGTGTGTGTGTGTGTGTGTGTGTGTGTGCGTGTGTGTGTGTGTGTGCGAGAGAGAGAGAGAGAGAGTTGCTTTGCATATGCACTGTTGGTGGTTGGTGTCACTCTTGAATGTTGTTTTTTTGTTATCTGTTGATGAATAATTGATTGTAAAGCGCTTTGGGCTCATCTGAGGTAAAGCGCTATATAAATGTACTGTTATTATTATTATTATTAGTCAAAAGAATGGGGGGGGGGGGGGGGGGATAAAATCTCATTAGAAAAGAAAAACCATAAAACTAAACAGAACTAAAAATTTGAATTTCTTTAAAACAATCATTTATTAATTTTTTTGACAGTAAAGTGGCAAACACACACACGCATACATTACATGCACACACATGAGTATGACCTGACACAAATCAATTTTATATTTAAGAAATAAAATAAAAGTGTAACAATGTAAAAAAATTCTGCCTGTTAAAAAAATAACAATAACTGAAAGTTTTAAAATAAATTATATTAAAGTTATTACAAGCTACCAAGTATGCAGTTGAAATAACAGTAAGCGCTTTGGGCTCACTTGAGGCAAAGTGCTATATAAATCATTAAATGTACTATTATTATTATCATCATAAAGTGAATCAAATGGATGCCAGAATTCAAAACGATCATATTCTCACGAGTTAATGACGTACCCTGGCTAAAAAAATTATTATATTAGTTTTAAAAGACTCCAAAACAAAACAAAAACCAGAGAACACAAGAACAATTATTGCAGTGGCAGTAGTAAACTGGGAATGAAAATGAACCCATAATGTTCATAACACGAGATTAGCCTACATTAGACATTCAACCAATCTTATGTCTTATGAAAGCTGACCATGTAGCAAGCACAATGCAAGACAACCTTTTCTCAATTTTCACCCACTCATGTATTTTTCAGTGGACAAACAGAGTCTCAAAGTCAAACAGATAAGTCTGTCCAAACAACAAAAATAATTTACAATGAATAAAAGTAAAACAGTTTATAATTATTACAAAATCATTTTCTGTTAGCATCAAAACGATGTAAACGTTATTTACTGGGACTTTATGATAAAGTGATAAAGTTTATCACTCATCACTAGGCCTACTTGTGAGAGAGTGTCGGACCTCGACGCCGACACCTCTGTATCCAGCGATTTCTAGGAGTACCACAGCGTAAACCTACATGCACCAAATTTGGCATGCGTGTAGCAAAATGATGGATTTTAAATCAAATCCAGACTGACCATTCGGCGTTGGTCACCTTAGTCTGAAATCCGACCCAAAAAATGACACGCTCAACTCTCGCGAACGAACTCTCACTTGTAAACAAAAATCAGTCTAGGATGACGGGACAGACCTCTACTGTGGAGTGAACATACTTCTGACGGCCAGCAACGATGATACAAAGCAAGCGAGCCAGGCGAAGTGACTGACCGTTTTGCACTTCGGCAAAATCGGGGTGAAACTTTTAGACGGAAAGATCGCAGCGGATGGAAGTTCAGTTTAACGTCGCGTATCGGCTTTCACCATGTACGACGGGCTGAACCAACCAACCAGGGTATAAACAAAAATTTATGTTCCTGAATCACTGTCTTAGCCAAAAGGTCGAGAAGCGATCAGGAAGTTTTCAAAGTAAAACTTTGAAACTTACATTAATCGCAGCGGTTTGACCCAAATTATAATATACCTACCATGGCGGCAGAGACTAATCTTCAAGACGCCAATAAAGCTCCGGAAAGACTTATTACCGGAACAAGGAGTAAAAACCTGAATCGCTGAAAATCTGGATTCAACAAAATCTAGGTCAAACCGAGAGTCGGTGACGTAGAAAGAGTTGGATGTACCAAACTGCTCGAAACAAATAAGAACAGTTTAGCGAAGTGACGTCAAAAAGGAGAACAGGGGATGACGAAGGGAGTCTATCGCCGGATTGCTGGATGATTTAAAGAGAAGGATAGTAGTACTAGTAGTACTGGATGTCACTAACATTAAGAGGAAAGGTGAAAAAGAAAGAAAGATTATATAGAAAATATTTAGAGAATGGGAAATTAAAAGCTGGTAAACGTTACAGGAACTATATTATATATAGAAGTAAGAAATCATTGCTGTAAAAAACTGAGGAGTGAAACAAAGGAACATAAAAAAGAAATAGCCAAAAACTGTAAGCTAAATCCGAAGATGTTTTGGAAATATATAAATTCTAAACTCAAACTGTGTTCTGGGGTTAGCTCTCTGAAGGATAAGCAAGATAATATTGTCACCGATGATCAGCGCAAAGCTAATGTTTTGAACGAGTTTTTTGCTAGCGTGTTTACAAAGGAAAATACAGACAACTTACCACAAACTGCTAATGAGGCCCCTGCATATAGTGCAGACATTGTTATAACAGTAGAAGCTGTGAAGAATAAATTGAAAAACGTGGATGTGAACAAGGCTCAGGGGCCAGACAAGATCCCAGCCAGAGTGCTCAAAGAGCTACATCAGGAACTAGCAATTCCTCTAACAATTTTATATAATAAAAGTTTAGAATTTGGGGAACTCCCATCAGATTGGAAAACAGCTGAGGTCATTGCAATCTTCAAAAAGGGTACAAGAACTGACCCAGGTAGCTATAGACCAGTGAGCCTGACGTGTATATTATGTAAGATTTTAGAACAGTTTGTACGGGACGCTGTTGTTAAACATATGGTAGATTTTAATCTGTTCACAGAATGTCAACATGGGTTCAGGACAGGGCGTTCTTGTATGACCCATTTGTTAGATGTGATGGACGATTTTACCCAACTTTTAGAGGAAAAAGAGGCATTTGATATCATTTACTTAGATTTTAGAAAGGCCTTTGATTCTGTGCCGCACGAAAGGCTACTTCTTAAACTGGAAGCTTATGGGATAACAGGAAACATATTAACGTGGGTTAAAAACTTTCTGAAGGGAAGATCTCAAAGAGTGCGGGTGGGAACAAAACAGTCTTCTAGCACTGATGTTTTAAGTGGTATTCCCCAGGGCCTGGGCACAGTACTTTTTACAGTTTTTATAAATGATCTCCCAGAAGACATACAAAGTGCATGCAAGATATTTGCAGATGATACTAAAGTGTATAATCGTTCCCAAAATTCAGATGTACTGCAAAACGATATTAACAGACTCATAGAATGGTCAGAGAAGTGGAATTTATATTTTAACGCAGGAAAATGCAAGGTTATGCACGCGGGGTACAATAATCCAAGTAAAGGATATGAAATTACTCATGGCTCATCTAAGCATGTTTTAGATACTTGTACAGAGGAGAAGGACCTAGGGGTTATATTTGATTCAAAACTCAAATTTGATAAGCACAATACAACAGCGATAAATAAAGCCAGTAGGATGCTGGGCTTGATCAGAAGGAGTTTTAAAAACTTAAATAAAGAGGTGTTCATAAATCTTTACAAATGTTTAATACGGCCTCATCTTGAGTATGGCAATATAATTTGGAATCCCTTTCTTAAACGACAGTCCAGTGCAATTGAGAAGGTACAGAGGAGAGCAACCAAACTGATAAAATCCATGAAAAATTTGGTATATGAGGACAGGCTAAGTAAATTAGACTTGCCATCTTTAAAATACAGAAGACTAAGGGGAGATTTGATAAATGTTTACAAGATTCTTCAAGGCACTGACAATACTAACAAAGGCTTGTTTCACTTGTCTAACGAAATAAGAACCCGTAATAGTGAACTTAAGATCCTAACCAGGTACAGCAGAACTAACATTAGAAAAAACTTTTTTTCTAACAGTCACCCAATATTGGAACAACCTCCCTGCACATACTAAACTGGCCTCAGATACTAACAAATTCAAAAACCTCCTAGACAGTGATCCAAAAATTGCCCTGTTAAAGTACATCCATGATTAGTGCATCAATATGGATGCTAAAAACCGCCACAGCAATTGCCAAACTCTAACCAAAAGGAAGGACGCATTGAGAGGCTGCAAGGCCTGGTCGTCCAAATACCTGACCTGACCTGACCTGACCTAGTAGTAGTAGTAGTAGTAGTAGTAGGGACAGGCTCTTAAGCCTAAGCCTAGGCCTCGCGGCCTATATAACGTCCCCTCTTTGGCAATGACGTTGCAAAAATTATTTGGGGTCTGAGCAAGTTTTTGAAGGACAATCAGTCAAAATCATTAAAAAGACTGAAATTTCTGACTGGAATCCAGAAGATTTTTAAAGGTGTTAATATTAGTTGCAAACTTGATGTTAGTACTTAGTTCATTCCAATGAACAGCAACTCTATAATAAAATGAAAATTTTCTTCTATTACTTTGACAATATCTAATAAAGATTTTGCCTTCTGACTTTCTCCTGATGTTAAATTGTGGAACAGAAAAGAAAGTTTCAAAATTGATGTCATCAATGACCATGGAAGATCTTATAAGTTTGTATAAGGCTGCCTCTCAACCTCCTACCCTTAAGAGAGTGTAAGTTTAGGTGTCTTAGCCTTTCAATATATGACATGTTTTTACATTCTTTTAGCAGTTTTGTGGCCCGTCTTTGAACTTTTTCTATTTGATTAGACTGCCTTTTCAAAAAAGGACACCATATAGCATTAGCATATTCCAGATGTGGCCTTACAACAGATTTATATAGTTTTAGAAAAGTGTCTTTATCAAGATAAGTGAAACTTCTTTTAATAATTCCTAACATCTGGTTTGCCTTGCCCACCACTCTCTGTATATGAGGATCAAATGATAATTTGTTATCAAAGGTAACACCCAAATCTTTCTCTTCTGTGACAGTATTTATCTGCTGAATTCCATCATTGAGTCTCATTTCATATTCAACATTCTGATTGTTTTTACCAATATGTAACACACCACATTTTGATACATTAAAATATAAATTCCAGGTATCGGACCAATCCTGCAAACAGTAAATGTCATTTTGTAAAGTGGTACTGCGAGATGAGCTATTATAGATTTTTGTGTCATCTGCAAAATTTTTACAAGCACTAATAACATTATCTGGCAGATCATTAATAAATATAGTAAATAGAATAGGACCAAGTATACTTCCCTGGGGAATTCCACTGAGGACACTACTCTCTACTGATTTATCCACTCCTACTCTAACATGTTGTGATCTTTCTTTTAAAAAGTTACTGATCCAGTTAAAGCAATTTACCACAAATTCCATAAGCAGCTAATTTGACTAATAACCTCTCATGCGGTACCGTGTGTCAAATGCCTTTCTAAAATCCAAATAGATTACATCTACACTATGGCCCTGATCAGTAAGTAAAGTTAAATTTTCCATAACTTCCAATAACTGCGTTACACAGGATCTTTTTTTTAACGAAAACCATGTTGACAATTTACATATAAGTCATTATCACTGAAGTGAGACACAACAGCATCTCTAACTAAGCCTTCTAATACTTTACAAGCAATACAAGTCAGACTTACCGGACGATAATTACCAGGGTCTGATTTTTGTCCCTTTTTATGAATAGCTATTACCTCTGCTGTTCTCCAATCATTAGGTAAATCACCAGTCTCTAAATATTTGTTGTACAAGGACGAAAGAGGAACAGAAATTTCATCACTTAACTCTTTTAAAACTCTAGGTGGTATTAAGTCTGGACCTTGTGACTTAAACCAATGAATACTTTTGAGGAAAAGCACTCTGCTTGTAGTACGGAAGTGATTGAGATAAAGATAGTGGAAGCGGTTGAAGAGAAAGTGGGTGAATACATGTCTGAGATGGTAGAAAAGGAAAAAAGAAAGTTGAACATAATAGTTGCTAACCTACCAGAAAGTGAGTGTGACACAAGTGAAGAAAGAAAGAAAGAGGACAGGGACAGGGTAAGAAGACTGGTGGGGAAGATATCGGATGATATCAAAGTGGAAGAAGTGGATGACCCAGTCAGACTAGGACAAATCAGAGTTGGTTCAAATGAAAACCCAAGGTTGTTAAAGATGTCAGTGAAAACAGAGGAAACCAAAAAGAAGATAATGAGGAATGTTGCAAACCTGAACAAAAACGTGCCACCCCCAAAAAGAGTGTACATAAATGAAGACCAAACCCCAAAGGAAAGAGAGAACATCAGAAAACTCAGAGAGGAAATCAGAGTCAGAAAAGAGCAGGGAGAGCATAACTTAATGATAAACTACAGGGAAGGGAAGATTGTGACCAGGAAGGACAGAGACGACAACAGGACAGTGACACCGACAGAGGACGGTCAGTCACCTCCTCGTGCACCAGCCCAGGCTGAGGCCGAGAAAGGGACTGACAGACAGTGACTTAACAATGGGTCGCATGTACATAGTGTAAATAATACTGTTAATAATCATAATCGTTCTACTTCTTTCTCTTATTCTGATATTTTTGTAGATTCTTGTAAAGTTATGTACAGTAACGTTGACAGTTTTTGAAACAAAAAAGATGAGTTACTTGCTAGATTGTTAGATGTTAAACCAAATATGATTGGTTTCACTGAGGTACTACCTAAAAACCAAGCCCACTCTCCCAGTACCTCTGAATATGAAATACCTAATTATGATATGTTTTTTAACAAGGACCCTAAAAGAGGAATAATCTTACATTTTGATAAGACATTAAACGCTAGGGAATTTGAAGAGCTAAATAATTCATCTTTTAAAGAGAGTCTATGGTGTACATTTAGAGGTGGTGGTGATGAGTCAGTGCTTGTTGGTTGTGTATATCGTAGTCCAAATTCATCACATGAGAATACCAGATTATTGTGTAATTTATTAAAATCAGAATGTACTTCTAAATTTGATAAGGTCTGTGTTTTGGGCGATTTCAATTTTCCTAATGCAAGATGGAATTGAGGTTTGGAATGCTGAGGGAAACATAACTCATGAGTTTGTAGAATGCACTAGAGATGGATTACTAATCCAGAAAGTAACACACGCAACAAGACATAGGGTAAATCAAAGACCGACAATGGACGATTTAGTATTTGTTAATGAAGATAGTCTTATATCAGATATAACACATAGGGACCCTTTAGGTAAAAGTGACCATGATGTTCTATTATTTGACCTGTATGTGCCTAGAGTTAAAATAGCAACAAAAAGAAAGTATAAGTATGAATTAAACAAGGGTAACTATTCTGCAATGAGAGAAGATATAAGTAAGTTTGATCTTTCAACTTTGGATGAACAGAATGTTGATGATAGTTGGGTTGTCATCCGCGATCTTATTAAAGTTAATATGGATAATCATATACCTACAGTGCCAACCAACACTGGGAATTCAAAGTCATCTTGGGTAAATAAAAAAAGTGTTAAAAAAGGTTAAAAAGAAACATAAGCAATATTCAAAATTTCTGCAAACTATAGGTCAAGCTTATATAGCATCCAAACAAAATTAAAAAAATTAAAAAGGGGCCGGCCTATAAAAAATATAGAAGATCAATAAATAAATTGAATAAATCAATTAAAAAATCAAGGAAAACCTATGAAAAGAACGTCGCAAATAATTGTAAAACAAATCCAAAGGCATTTTGGAGATATGTTAATGAAAGGTCAAAAACCAATGTCGGAGTTAGTGCTCTTAAAAAAGATAACGGTGAATATGCTGTAACTGACGAGGATAAAGCTGAAACATTAAATAATTTCTTTGCTAGTGTGTTTACGGATGAGGATGTTATAAATCCACCATTATTGTCAGATTGTGTTAATTCAGGCGGTGTTTCAATTTCAGATATGAGTTACTCCCCAAGCGGTTGAGAAAAAAATAAAGGAACTGGATGCCTCAAAAGCACAAGGCCCTGATGGTATTCCTCCTAGAGTACTAAAGGAACTGTCAAGCGAATTATCTATTCCTCTAACATCATTATTTAATAAATCCCTAGAATCTGGAGTAATTCCTACTGATTGGAAAAAAGCTTATGTTACAGCCATTTTTAAGAAGGACTCCAGGTCTGAGCCAGGTAATTATAGACCGGTAAGCTTAACATGTATTTTATGTAAAGTTTTAGAATCTTTTATTAGAAATGCAATTATAGCCCATATGAATGATAATAAACTATATGCCACATGTCAACATGGATTTAGACTCAAAAGATCTTGCATGACTCAGCTTATGGAGGTTATGGAGGAAATTACTGACTTATTAGATGATGGTTATCCAATAGATATTATTTATTTAGATTTCAGAAAAGCTTTTGACAGTGTTCCACATAATAGACTCCTAATGAAAATCAGATCTTATGGGATTGCTGGGAATATACATGGCTGGATAAAAGATTTCTTAACTGACAGGTCTCAAAAGGTTCGAGTTGGTGAGAAATACTCATCAGACGCTAAAGTACTGAGTGGAATCCCTCAGGGGAGCATACTAGGACCTCTTTTATTTACTATTTTTTTTATTAATGACTTGCCAGAGTGTGTGGAATCATCATGCAAAATATTTGCGGATGATACAAAGATTTTCAATAAATCAGTTAATAGTTACTTACTTCAAAGGGATTTAACTAATCTACAAGAATGGAGTGATAAATGGAATCTGTATTTTAATACTGATAAATGTAAGGTTATGCATGCTGGAAAAAATAATCCCCATATTGAATATACCATGACCAAGAACAATGTATCATACTCTGTGACAACATGTGAAGATGAAAAGGACCTTGGAGTGACTTTTGACAAAGATTTTTCTTTTGACACACACATTCAAAATTGTATTAATAAGGCTAATAAAATGATTGGTCTAATCAAAAGAACATTTATAAGTATGAACTGTGATATTTTCAATAAATTATATAAAGCATTAATAAGGCCACATTTAGAGTATGGCAATATTATTTGGTTCCCAAGATTTAAGTACCGGGGTACCAGTCAAAATCAATAGAAAAAGTTCAACGCAGAGCTACTAAACTTGTAAAGCAGTGTAAAAATATGTCTTATGAAAATAGACTTTTGTATCTCAATTTGTTTTCATTAAAGGGAAGAAGAATTAGGGCGGATCTTATTGAAACTTACAAATTATTTAATGGCCATATTGATTTGTCATGGGATACATTTTTTGAATCACCACAGTATAATCTAACAAGAAATTCTGATGGGAAGATATTTATCAAAAGGTGTAATACTAATATTAGAAAAAATGTTTTCAGTAATAGAGTTGCTAACATGTGGAATGAATTTCCTTTTGAGTTAAAATGTGCACCAAATACTAACATCTTCAAAAATCGTCTTGATGAATTTCCAAAATTTATTAGTATATTTAGAAGCTTTGATTAATTTATTTTATAGGAAATTTTTTTAGCCCTATAAACCTTGACCTATATAACACCTGCCAAAGTTTAAAACGATGGGACTCCTAAAAAGCCTCACGGCTTGTTCTGTCCCTAACTACTACTACTACAAAGAGGTCGTATCCAAAGATAGCGGCCAAACGAAATACTAGAAACAGTACAACGATTGACGACAGGTGAACAAAATTGGCCGAAGAACCAAGAAAGTAGATTGTGGATACTAGGCTGGCTAAATAGACCTGAAGGATCCTTCGACGTATTAATCCGGATCCAAAGTTTCTCTGCGAGAAAAAGGGAAAGAAGTAGCCCAGCACAAGTTAAACAGATCGCTAGTTGGCTTGCGCCGGGAGGCCACGAGGAAATCAACAGTACTAGTGGAGAACCCTTGCCGCCTAAGCCCTGCTCTCACAGGAGCCAGTCGACAAGGTGAAGCCTAGAGAAGTTCTGGTGGCCGATGCCGCTCTTTTCGTGAGACCTAACGAAAAGCGGACCGAACTTGGCGATCGAGAGTAGTTCGGGAAACCAGTGTGCGCGGGCCAAGCGGTGCCAAGAGAATCATCTGAGGAGATTCCCTGGGACACTTCTCCAGAATGAGTGCCGTGGGGGTTGAGCGTAGAGACAGGCGCACCCACGACATCTAGAAGGCGCTTCACGCCATAGCCATAGGATACTGGACAGGGGAGACAAACAAAGGCAGACGAGATTGTGTCGCGTGACAAAAAGCTCCACCGTCGGCTTGCCTCAGAGTCTCCAGAAAAGGAGAGAGCTGGAAGATAGAACAAACACCCTGTTTGAGCACTAGTTTGGACCGACCCAGCTGTTCCTTGATGCCAAGAGTTTGTCCGGGACGAAGTCTACCGAGAACGCAAGGCCATGGTGGTCAGGCCAAATCAAGAACGACTCCGCCGACAGAGACGGCGGGAGGAGAGCGGGAGGTAAGAAAGACTGGTAGAGTTGTCTCCGCAAATCGTGGATCCCGAGCCTAGAGCGGCCAAGTCCGAAAAATTCACGGACTATGAGTGGCCGAACCGGGCCACTACACGCTGCTAAGCCATTTCGAACCGGCAAAATATCGATTTAAAAAACGAAAAACCACCGGAGAAGAGGTAGGAGAGGAACTCCCCAGAGAATCTGTAAAATCCTGACTAACGAGGATGAGAAATCCCGCAGCCTTTGAGTGCTTCAGAAAGACGAGCTTCAAAGTGCTTGAAAACCTGAGCCTATAAGCTAAAAGACTGGAGGTTTGAGTCACACTGAAAAAGGTCTTGTTCCATCTTAGAGGTAAGGTAAGTGAAACCTCACGTAGACGAGGAACAGCCTAGAACCCCGAAACCGAGAAGGAGTCCACAAACGTGGAGTTCTCTCTGGACCTGGCTGAACGGCCAAGAGTAAAACGGTGCTGATCCGTTAGTTAGCCAGAATGCAGAAAACTTCTGCCTAGTGGAAAAAACTCCTCCAGAAGCCTAGTGGCCTGGATGAACAGAATTTCCTTTTTGTATAGAAGCGAGCCAACTGAATGACCAGTGGATGAGGGTGTCAACAGGAAAGTGCAATGAGCGCTATGTCAAGGCATGGTCCGCTAAGGATGTAAAGCAAGTAAGACTTGAAAAACATCCGGGGACTGAGCTAGAAGTCTCGGTTGAATGGTGAGAAAAGTAAGATGCCTCATAAGAGAGCGCGAAAAGGGAAGCCGCAGAACAAATGAAAATTTGTTGTCTTAGAGAGCCAACCCTACAGTCCAAAGCTGAGGAGGGGGCCCAGCTGGCTGGGTCAGAAACCAGAGATGAGTCAGATTGACTCCAACAAAAACTGGAAACTGTGGGATGTCACCGTGACCACCATACAGTGGGCGACCGTGCTGTGAGCTAAGAGCCGAACTGACGGAGGGCCGGTGACGTTTTCCCAGATGAACCAACATATCCTCCTGTGAACAACGGAAGGCACGGGGCCGTTTCCTCAAAACGGCTAGTCAGAGGAGAGGTAACAATGATCCCATTGAAAAGACTCTCGATTGTAACCGAAACAGAGAGAAAACTGACGGTTGAGGGTCAGGAGTGTCACTACCCCGTCGACTGACCCTCTCATGGAGGCCGAGAGAAGTTGGGCTTATGTGCTCGGGGCGTTCGAATCTAGCGAGATGAAGCCCTGGGGCTGAGACACGACCAACATACGACCCGTGATCGGGGAAGTACCTCTCGCCTGGGCGGTGCAGGTTAACCCCAACAGGGGGGGAGAACCGCGATGCCCTGACCGCGTAGACGGGCCGTCTACTTACACCCTCCGTGGTGTCTTCGAACTCCTGTTCGGTGTAGACCCTCCCGCGACGTGAAGAGGGGACCGAAGGAGACCAAGGGACCAAGGAGGAACCGTGGCCCGAGGTGGAGGGGTAGACCTCCCTGGAGGCCGACTGGACCCTGAGTGGCATACGGCGGTAGGCGTCGTCACGATGAGGGGACCAGGCAGCACGAGCGGCGACCACAGACCTAGGGGACGTCAGCTGAAAGTCCTCGTAATAGTCCTCGTGGTAGTCCTCATGAGGGACAAGCCTAGGCGGTGACAAAGGAACCTGCGCTGAAAATGAAAGATTTCTCCTCCCCAGCCGGGGAGGCAGAATTGATGACAGCCGGTAATGACACAATGAGTCCGCTAGATTGGAGGTGCTTAAAAAAGGAATCAAAAGTTCTGGTGAGGGTGTGTTAGGATTAGAATCCGGAACAAGAAGAGGATGTTCCGACGAAGTAGGTTCAGGTTTAACGGATTTAACTTCTGGAGGAACCGAAGACCGGGCCAAAGTAGGGGAGACAACTTTGGACTGAGAGTCCGATTTGGAAGAAGAAAGAGACTGTTTCTTATCCGACCTCTTGGAAGAAGACAACGGCTGTCCCGAACCACTTCCAATGAAGAATGTTTATGAGAAACCGACTTCTTGGAACCACTCGACGAGGAGCGTTTACCTTTTTCCGACATGATAATTCGTTGAGAAATTAGCCAAAACTTTAGGCAATTTAAACCCACGAACTGATAGTTGCATATAAAAACAAAAATACAACCCAAAATCAAATCAGAAAAAGTAAAAAGTCAACACGAAAATAAAATCAAAATGTCAGCCAAACCAGTGAAAAACCGGTCAGGCAGAAAAACACTGAGTCAAAATTCAATCTACAAAAATTTCTTCAAACAGAAGAAAGAACTTTCTACAAACTAGCTGACTAGAGAAATTGAGAAAGCCTGAGCCAAAAGAGAGAATTAAGACCGGAACAAACCCACCAAAGACACGGGAAGCTTGAAGGTGGGTAGAGCAAAAATGAACTTCTCAGCTACCAAGCATGGAAAATGGTGGAATGAAGTTGAAACAGGAAGGGGCCACCGTGACCGGAAGTAGTCAAGGGGAGGTTATGCTACTGTCACGGTGGTGCTTCCTTTTTGGGTTACTATGGTAACAAGCGTTTAACGCTTATGTTCTTCCAGCTAAGCAGTATGTATGCAATTGTTTTGAGTGTTGGTAATGTATGGTTATAATAGATGGGCAAATTAGAGGAAGCTACAAGCACAGAACTTCCAGAAGGTGGGGGAACTATTTTTATAAAAGGCCCCCCCCCAATATCCCCATGGGCAGCGCATGTTACAAGTTTGTATGACGTGGAACTACGTACAAAGTAACACACAAAAGGCTAAAAGAATATGACAAACAGCTGATACAGAATGATTTCTCGTGTACACAGACTGCCTTTTCACAGATATACACACAAAACACACACACATGTGTGCACATACACAATCAGTCAATTGTCACATGCGCAAATGTGCATGCACACACACATACAAAGAGAAAAAAAAGAACCCAACTCATATGCATAAACTTGGCATGGATATTAATGATATAAACAAATACTTTGATACGTGTCATCCCCACCCCAGCTTCTGTACTCACTTAGTCTTGTCAAGACCAGCACACACACACAGGAACAGAATTGAACGAACGAACGAACAAATCTTTTATTAATGTTGGTAAAGAATAAGCACAGTACAAGCTTGTTTTCATCTTTCCAGCAACAAAGAAGAAAATACTAGAAAAGAAATAAAAATCAGCTCAACACATGCACTAACAAATATATATGTGAATACCAACACATGTCCAAATCTTTTAACAAGACTGCTCCTTAGGCTGTCTTCCTCAAAACATTTCCTCTTTTGCCCCCTCCACCTTTCCCTCCTTCCCCCACACCTACATCTACATGCACCACCCACACACATCCCACCACCCATCGCTACTGACACCAGCATCCCTCCCCCACACACCCCTTACAAACATATACACAGTCATATCCCACCACCCAGCCCTGCTGACCTCCTCCCCATCCCACTGACCTTTCTCTGGACGACCTTGATGATGGAGTCGGCCATCTTCCGCATGGCCTTGCCCTTGATGTTGAGCAGAAACTCGCGCAGTTTCTCCAGCAGAGACTTGTCTCGCTCAAAGTCGTAAAAGTGGTGCTCCACCCAGTGACGTAGCACGTTCACCGTTCTGAACAAGGACAGGTCAAATGCCAATACCGTGTGGTTGGAATGGTAACCCTTCTGAAACTGTGCTAACTGAATTACAATGTGCTTAAATCCCAATTAATATTCTTACCAGTCTTGGTAAAAGGCCCGAAAGTAACAAGCATTTAAAAGCACACACATGTACACACACACAAAAGGGAGGGGAAGGGTGGGTGAGCTTAAGCAAGCTTGGCACAAAACTGCTATTTCCACAATGACATCATGAAGTGAGCGCCTAGCCAAAAGAATCGAAGCTCGCAATATGAAAACCTTAGTTCATTTTCTATTCAATAATATCAACTCATGCTACGCATATTTGGATGATCAAAAGGAGCCATATATACAGGGTGCCATCTTGCTAAATCATCAACACAGTGAAAGCTTAACATCACAATAGCTCGAGAATGCTGTGTCAACTCTCACTGATTACCTAACTGTAACAAAAGCAATACAATTGATAAAAGCTGGGGTTATGCCAAATAGATGACACATCTTCAAAGTTCCAAATCTGATGCTGCAGCTTAAGACTTTGTAAACCAAAATATTTAACCCTTTCACCGCCAATGTCGCAGTTTTGCACCACAGCGATTTAACACCTATGTCACTAACAGGCATCGAATTGGGGTCTATTATCCAAAGACCCTGTTGTCTTAGTTTTGGGAAGTAAGGATAGATCATACTTTATATATGTCATAGAAGAATCCCCGATACTGCAGATGGATTTTGTTTTCTACCCAGGTAAATTTAATGGAAAGGTTTGGTTGAAATATGGTTGGCGGTGAAAGGGTTAACACTCTAATATCCTCCTCTGCACCTTTTCTGTAATGCTCTCCGTCTTCCCTCCACTCCCTTTTACTTTCCATTTTCCATTCTATAACAAAAATGGCAAGATAATGCTGATATAATGTGTACCTGAACTGCACAGGTTTGACGTATTCTGTGCGGAAGCGCTTGAGGTCTTCTCTGATGCGCATGTTGTGCTCAAAATTGTCGTCGGATTTAGGCTCCACATGAGGTTCCACAATGTCAAACCTGCATTCACAAAATGGAACGTATCACCACAGGATTTATATTCATGAAACATTGCATGGTATATTCAATATCTACTGCCACTTTACATCATTAGATCTATGCTTCTTTGCGTGTGTGTGTGACTCTGTGTGTGTGTGTGTGAGTGTGTGCATGTGTGTGTGTGTGAGCGTGAGTGTGTGTAGTTGTAGGTCTGTGTGTGTGTGTAGTTGTAGGTCTCTGTGTGTGTGCGAGTTGGTGTGTGTGCGCAATCAAATTCTTGTGCTTTTCCGTGGACACATGTATGGAGTACACGCTTGCTTACAAATATGTCTAGGTATTATTCAGATTTCGTTATCGAACTGCATCGATTGCTGAAGCAAAAAAAAAGAAGATATCCAACACACTGGAGCAGCCAGTCACTAACACCCTGCTTCACTGCCCAGCAAGATTAAGATTAAGATTCAAATCATAGCCCCGTCGACAACAAAGGCCATGTCAGGGCTGTCACCACGTTAAGTCTTACCATGTATTAAAAAGGGATGAAAACACAAGGTAAAAACAAAATCAAAGTTTTTTTGTTAAAATACTTTTGCTAAAAAACACACCATTAATCGATCAAAAACTTATCA
This sequence comes from Phymorhynchus buccinoides, assembly GCA_017654935.2. Lineage (NCBI taxonomy): Eukaryota > Metazoa > Mollusca > Gastropoda > Neogastropoda > Raphitomidae > Phymorhynchus > Phymorhynchus buccinoides. The sequence continues at coordinate 20,971,732 of CM065684.1, forward strand.
AGTAAAAACATGACATGTTCATCAAACTGATAAAACAATCTCCTTCTTTTTCTTCTTCTTCTTCGTTCGCTCAGACAGTTTCCTGTCATATGAGCGTAGATGCGTCATGCTGCCGTTATGCGCCTAACTAAGTAATAGTTAGGCCCAGCATGTCCGACTTCGGCTGAAGAAATCTTTGTAAGAATTTATAGAAAAAAGGCAGAACGGACCAGTAAGACAGAAAGATAGCAGATGACAGTAAGCAAAGGGAAAAGGCAGAGTCAAAGAGAGTGACAGAATTAGAGGAAGTTACAAGCACAGAATTTCCAGAAGGTGGGGGAACTATTTGTACAAAAGATCCCCCGGTATCCCCACGGGGAGAAAAACATTCTCCAAACTGTCGCCTCCAACTGACCTCTCGATGAGCAGGTCGAGGAGCTCCTGCGGGGTGCAGAAGGAGCGGTAGGTGAGCAGGAACGTCCTCACGAACTTGGGGTCGGCGTACATGTGGTAGGTCAGCCTCTCCACCAGCTTGATGAGCGTGCCCCCTTTGATGAGGGGGCTCTCGTGGGACGACTCCTGCTGCTCCTCGAACAGGATGTTCTTGTGCGTGTCCTGCACGGCGAAGCGGTACCTGTCGCTAGGGGGCAGGATCAGCGGGTGCAACTTCTCCTCCTCCCGCAGCTTCCCGTCCAGCATGCGCTCCAGCATGCTGAAAGGATGGAGGGTATTTTAACTCTCTCAACACTAATGTACGCTAAAGCGTACATGTTTCGCGCAAACGTTCAACACTAGGCAGGTTTGCATCATTACATAAAAATTATTTAAAAAATAATGCTTAACCGCACAGTTTTGAAAATTTGCGGTATTGTTTATAATAATAAAAGCTAGCATGTTATAATTCCAAAGTAAAAATTGTATTTTCTCCTTACAACTCCTCCGAAATCGGAATGTGTTGGCTGAGTGCAGCGAGGAAAGCTGAAAACCGATATTGGTGCATCGTTCTCAATAACAGTCACTGCATTCAGCAAGATCTTTAACTACAATGTTTGATGAAGCAAGGATTTCAATTCTACAGTTGCTTACAATGATACACTCTTCCTTATGAATGCGGTTCACAACAATAATTAAACCTCACCTTCGTGTCTGCAGAGTGATAAGGGCCGCCATCCAGTTGCATTTTTCTTCAGAGGTCTTCGTACTCAACCCAATGGCCATGTGATCCCGAGGAACAATTTCGAAGGCGTTTTTCTGATCTGCATAAAAGAAAGTAGCGTAGAAAGTAAGGTGGGACCGAACATGAGGCATGCAAGCAACTGCAAGTCTACAACTCCTCAACTACAATGTGTGCATTATTTCCATCACCCACTCTGGAACTTTGCATTGAACTTGAAGCCACATCAAAGTTAATGAACTGTAGGAAGGAAAGTGATCACGACAGTTATTGTTCTTTGCATTTCCCTCGAGTTTCTCCAGGGTTATTGTTCTTTGTTAGTGTTTTTAAGAAGATGCAAAGAGATGTAATAACAGGCGTGTAATGGCCTGTCGTCAGATCCTATACCCTAGGAGGTAGACAGCAATCACTTTCCTCAGACATTTAGGCCGGGTTTTATTAACAAAACCAACAACAATTAAACAAAAACAACCACCCCAAAACAACATCCTTACAGATGGCAGAACTATGATGAAGCCAAACACAATCCTGCTGGATGTCTGCGCACTAAATGATACTCCATGGAGTGTAACAGGTGACTGGTCTCTCTTCAATTTTAGAATAAAATACAATGGAACTTCCCTTATAAGACCTCCCATTATAAGACTCCCTCCCACATAAGACCTACTTCTCTGAGACATTGCCCTTCTTCGTAAGCATTAAAATTACCTCCCTTACCCATCCCTTATAAGACCTCATTTTGGATTTTTTTCCTGTGGGGATACCGGGGGGGGGGCTTTCATAAAAATAGTTCCCCGACCTTCTGGAAGTTCTGTGCTTGTAACTTCCTCTAATCTGCCACTCTCTTTGACTCTGCCTTTTCCCTTTGCTTTCTATCATCTATGTTTCCGACTTATTGGCCCATTCTCCTACCTTTAAAAAAAAATCTTCCAAATAATTTTTTCTTTGAGCTCCTCTGAAATCAGAATGTGTCGGCTCTCCGCAGCGGGGAGATCAATGAAAACTGAAAACCGGCCACATTATGGCCATATGGCCTGGGAACGCAGAAGAAGAAGAAGAAGAAGAAGATTTTTGAAGGTCTTCTTATAAGGGAGGTCCTACTGTAAAAGATAATTTTTTTTATAAATATATCCCAGGCATTGAAGTGGTCAGCACCACACACATACCCTCGGTGTCCTCCCTGTCGACGACGTCCACCTTGCGGATGAGGTGCTTCTCCTTCAGCTTGAACTCGACGCTGGGCGTGGTGCCCGAGGCCCGCTTGGAGTTGACCACGTTCGGCTTGCACAGGATGATCAGCCCGTCAAACAGGAACACGTGGCGCTCAGACCACTTTCTGGCCCCCACTTGTTTCGACAGCACACCCTCTGCAACAAGTGCAAACCCAAGCACATGCACACACACACACACGCAAATACGTACGTACACACACATTCACTTTTGTTAAACTGACTTGATGTAACATCTCTTAACATAGATTTATTCATCTTCAATTTTGATGAGAGGATGGGGTGTGAGTATCTCTCCCGTCATGACCTGCTTGTGCGCGTGTATTGTGTGCTCATGCATGCTTGTTTGTTTATTGTTATTGTTGTTATTTATTATTATATTTTTGTTTCTTTTTAATTATTTATTGTAAACGCCTAGGGCATTCATTTGATTAGGCATATAATAATAATTATAATAATAATAATAAAGGGCATTTTATGTCTAAGTTTGCACAAAATTACGTCATTGCTTATGAAACTTTCAATGACGTTCTCCTGAAGTCTCTCATCCTGGCAATTTCTTCCTTCTCTATCATCAATCGCGCTTCTCATTCCATTTCCAATTTTGTTTTTTGTTTTTTTTGTTTTACAGTATTCAATGTTCCTGTCATCAGCGGCTCACCTAGGATGAATTCACTGCAGCTCTGCCATATGTCCTTGCCTTCCCAGCCGTCAATGTTGCGCTGAAGTTCGGTCATCTTCTGCACGTGGGCCTGTCGGTTGGATCGGCTGTGCAGCCGCAAGGAAATCTCCCTGCAACAACACCAGGCACCAAACCGCTACTGTTCATACTGGCTTACAACAGAGGACTTTTAACCTTTCTTATATTTTATAACGGGAGTACACGGTAGTCCCCTGAAAGGGCGTTGTTTCCAAAGCAGGAGTGAACGGCAGCACATGCTTAGTACCATATTTTATGGACTAGAAGGCGCACCCCCCAAATTTTACACAAAATTCTGATGTTCTTATTACAGTTTCTTACTATTTTACTACTTACATTGAACGGGCTCTCAGTCAGGGGGAAAAGTAGCGCCTTTGATTGATTGATTGATTTTATGCAAAGTTTGTTCACACAATGTGATATTAGGCTTTAAAAAAAAAGAAGATAAATAAAGGAAGTCTGTAAAATACAGTAGTTTTCCCATCACGTATTGACCTCATGATCATGTTTGGAGAGTTGGAAACTTAGCTGGGTTTCCTTCTATAGACCAGTGAAGTCCCAGTACTATTATTAGGATAGCTTCCTTCCATTCAGTGAGAGATAACAAAAGTCCTAAAATTGCTAAAAGAACGAAAAGTAGGATACATACTCCAAGTTTGCTGTATAAACTAAAGTGACGCAAGAATGTTCTGTCACATTAACCAAAGTAAACATCATCATACGCTGGTCTTACAAAGATCATCAACAAAGCTGAAATGTAGCGATCATTTTTGTAGGAACAAAAATTAAAATACTTATTGATCAATAAAACACCTTTACATAACAAAACAAACTAACCAACGTATAAAAAAGGGGGGGGGGAGTAAGGATATGATTTTCAGCCTAGAATTAATGCCAAGAAACTTTTAACGTTTGAAATGCTGGCAATGTTTCAGAGATGTTCCTGGGAGATTTGCTGCTTATTTTCGATCCGTTTTGGGATGGGTGGGATGGGTAAGGTTTCAACCCCTTAACTGCCACATATGTGCTTGATGACGTCAACAGGTCATGAGGAATAACTCTAGAAAGCAGGGCTGATTTTTTGGTGTTGTTGCTTTAAAGCAATCAAGAGAGTAATATTCCTGAACCATTTTGCCAGATTTACTTTCTCTTTTTTGTTTTATGATTTTTTAAAATATTCATATCTCTCTGGCAGTTAAGGAGTTCACAGTCGTCGTTGTCGTACTCTGGCTAAAAGACTACAGGGATCTTCCCAACAGTGGAAGCACTTGAACACTACCGTACAAGTGCATCAGCTATGGACAAGAACATTACGCGTGTGACCGTTTTTGATTACCGCGCCACGTGGGCAGCCACACTCCGACTTCTGGGGAGAGAGTTCACGATAAAATACCGAACAAATATAAACTAGGTAAACTGACGGCCTAACATAGATTCGCTCCCCTTGAACTGCTGGTCTCGGATTCTGCGACCTGAACGTGTAGAGGTGTGGATGCGAATTGGGATTCGGAATGAGCGGCGTGGGGGCAACGCCACTGTACGGCCCAGAAGATGGGACAGAAAAAAAAGAAAAAAAGAAAAAAAAGAAAATAAAAAAAGAAAGAAAAAAGGTAAAAAAACATACATAAAGGCATGAACCTCAGCGCTGCCTCACCAGGGTTTCCTTTTGGGAATGTTTCCACTGAAGCGGCGCTCCAGGCGCACCTTGAGGGCCTGCAACAGCCCGTAGGACTGCTCCAGCACCTCCTGGTCCTCCTCTGCGGTGCTCGTGTCTATCAGAGCCTGCACACGCCAACGCATGGCATACATTTGGTATTGGTGTTTGGTATTTGGTATATTCTAGTCACGGAAAGCTAAGCTATCTCTGTGAAATTTGGGTTGCTCTCTACAAGGGGAAAATGTCGCCGCAAACGTAGCACCACCCTTTTTGGTGTGTGTGTGTGTGTGGGTGGGGGGTTGTGGTGGGTGGGGTGAGGGTGAGGTGAGGAGGGGGGGGGGGGAACTTGGGAAATAGAGACAACTAAACTCATTCGTTCATCAACTGACTGCAACAGCATCACTGAAGGAAATGGAGAGCTCTAAAAATATCCTAAATGGCCCTTCTCAGCTCCTTTTTTTTTTCCATGAAGGTGAAGGTTTTAGTCAACTGAAAGAGGTACAGTCGGACCTCGGTAATTGCGACCGCCCCCACAGACTGGTTGAAACTGTCTGTGATTGCAAGGTGGCTGTCTTAGGAGACTCTGTTGGTGGCAAATAAGAGGAAAACAGACTGTGCAACTAAGACTGATTAACGGGCGCATCACCCGTTTTCAACTGCTTTTAGTTCATGCCTATTTTTCAGCACTCGTCACCAGCATAAACCCAGAGCTTCAGATTGTTGGCAGGCCCGGGTTATTGACCCGCATTGATGGTGATTTGACCCCTCATTTTGTGCAGCCTTGGGTCATCTGACCCACGAAGTCTGCAATAAATTTTAAGTGCAATACTACAGCGACACATTATTGGCCCATTATTTTGGAAATTGGCCCATCGTTTTCTGTATTCAGGGGTCATTTGACCCATGAAGGTTGAAAACAATCTGAAGCTCTGTAATCCAATCCAAAGTTTCTATCCTTCTTTTGTTGTGGTGCACGACTTGCAAGGTATTTCCCTATCCCTAACGACAATCAATGAAAAGAATACCTGTCTATGTATTAAAAAAAAAGAAACAGACTGCAATGTCACTGGGACATACAACAAACAAACAACTACACAAGTGTAAAGTGACGTTATTTTATTAAGAAACAAAACAAAACTACTGGATATTTCGGCGAATGCACCTTTATCAACATAGACAAACAAGAAAACAGCAAAAAGCAGGCAACAAAAGGAGCAAAAAATCAACAAAATTAAAAAAACAATACTTCCCCTCTACAGTCTAATGCGTAAATGATACAACCAAGTTGAAACCAAAGAGCAAGGCATGCATTTGTGAACACAAATCAGGAAAAAAAGAAAGATACATGTATAAAAGGAAATAACTTGAAACAAATAGCTCTTTGGGGAAAACTAAAAGCAGACAGAATGCGGGGGGTTTGCGTGCTGTGGCGCGGGGGTTTCCCGCGCGAAACCGAGATGCCTGTTAGGCAGAGTTGGACTGTAGTTGAGTGCGGTGACGGCAGCAGACGTACCTTGATGACCTCAAAGTAGTGAAAACAATGGTACACAGGCCCCATCAACAGCTTGGGCAGAACGTACTTCATGGCGTCTTTAAACCCATGGCCCCCACATTTCTGAAAGAAGAAAAATCATAACAGCTGTTCAGTATCACTCATTTCTTTCTGGATTATTTTCTTTTTTCGTCAACGGCAATGTTTGAACGTGAAGCAAAATTAAGTCAACAAAATTATTGTCTTTGACCCTTTTTTTAATTTTTAAAGTCCAATTTGGATTTGAAATGAAAGTACAGAATGAAAACTAAGCACAGTACTGTCGTACTAATTACTGTATCAGGTTTCTTCCCTAATATAGAAGCTTGACTTATTCAATTTGTTTTGACATCAACTTGTTACATTTTAATTCTCTTAGCAGAAACATATACTCTCTTTTTACATATTGCTATATACTTACTTCCTTGTCGTTCTTTTGTTTTTCAAGTTAGACCTAACAAATCAAGCGTCGATATAACGCCTCAAAGTGGTGTTTTTGACTAAAGTCAAAATCAAGATTGACCATCAGTGAAATTGTGACGCACATTCTTTCATCTCAAAGGATACTTAACCCTTTCACCGCCAAAGTCGCATTTTAACACCTATTTCACTAAAAAGCATCAAATTGGGGTCTATTATCCAAACACCCTATTGTCTTAGTTTTGAGAAGTAAGGATAGACCTTATTTTATAGGATATGTCACAGAAGAATCCACAATACTGTAGATGGATTTTGTTCTCTACCCAGGTACATTTAATGGAAACTTTTGGCTGAAATATGGCTGGCGGTGAAAGGGTTAAACATGACAATAATGTGTCAGTTTATTTTCACATCAACCATATCACTAACATACCATATTTTACGGACTATAAAGGTGATACTTTTTCCCTAGACTGAGACCCTGCACCTTATAATGTGACTAGTAATATAGTAAGCAACTACAATAACAAAATCTGAATTTTGCGTACATTTTTTGGGGTGCCCCTTATAATCAGGTGCGCCTTTACAGTCCATAAAATATGATACAAAATGTGTAGGCAAAAAGGATGCAATATGCGGCAAAGATGTTATACGTGTGTTTGCCTGTAGCTCTCACCTTCAACAGTTCGCAGACGTCGTCCCTTTGAAGTAAGGTATTGAGGCGTTCCTTTCCCCTGGGCGACAGCATGTCGTCCACATAGCGCTCATACACATTGAACTCCTCACCCTGACACACACACACACACAATGAGGGATCACTGGGTTTCTACAAAGCCAGGAGTACACTACACATAGCGCTCGTACACATTGAACTCCTCACCCTGACACACACACACAGACACATTGAGGGATCACTGGGTTTCTACAAAGCCAGGAGTACACTACACATAGCGCTCGTACACATTGAACTCCTCACCCTGACACACACACACACAATGAGGGATCACTGGGTTTCTACAAAGCCAGGAGAACACTACACATAGCGCTCATACACATTGAACTCTTCACCCTGACACACACACAGACACACACATTGAGGGACCACTGGGTTTCTACAAACCAGGAGTACACTACACATAGCGCTCATACACATTGAACTCCTCACCCTGACACACACACACACATTGAGGGATCACTGGGTTTCTACAAACCAGGAGTACACTACACATAGCGCTCATACACATTGAACTCCTCACCTTGACACACACACACACAATGAGGGATCACTGGGTTTCTACAAAGCCAGGAGAACACTACACATAGCGCTCATACACATTGAACTCCTCACCCTGACACACACACACACACACATTGAGGGATCACTGGGTTTCTACAAAGCCAGGAGAACACTACACATAGCGCTCATACACATTGAACTCCTCACCCTGACACACACACACATACACATTGAGGGATCACTGGGTTTCTACAAAGCCAGGAGAACATTACACATAGCGCTCATACACATTGAACTCCTCACCCTGACACACAATGAGGGATCACTGGATTTCTACAAAGCCAGGAGTACACTACACATAGCGCTCATACACATTGAACTCCTCACCCTGACACACACAATGAGGGACCACTGGATTTCTACAAAGCCAGTAGTACACTACACATAGCGCTCATACACATTGAACTCCTCACCCTGACACAGACATTGAGGGATCACTGGATTTCTACAAAGCCAGGAGTACACTACACATAGCGCTCACACACATTGAACTCCTCACCCTGACACACACACAGACACACACATTGAGGGAACACTGGATTTCTACAAAGCCAGGAGTACACTACACAGAGTGCTCATACACATTGAACTCTTCACCCTGACACACACACACACATTGGGGGAACAATGGATTTCTACAAAGCCAGGAATATACTACACAACAATGCCTTAGTATCAACTGTAGATTGATGTATACATTGGCATTCCTAGTATACTTTGTATCTTCCTTCATCAGAGACAGGTGGCACATATTGTAAACTGTTGGATGCTCATTGTTTGCAGAAACTCGCTCGATGGATATACTGAATCTGGCCCTATAATACCTTGTGTAGATTATGAGGTCGGTAACGCTTTGGATTTTTTATTCAACAATCTGCTACACAGAAGTATTCCAAACACCAAACATCGGAAGATACAGCGGAAATCTGCTAATTCAAAAGACTGAAATTTCGAGGTAGCTGATATTTTGAGATTTAAACAAATGTTTTACTGTTAAGGGCCTGCTACACACATGCGATTCAGATCTGAATGCGATGCGATTTTGACGATGTGAGTCATGATTGATGTGAAATTCATGTGTTGGGTCTACTTAAGCATAGTGAACGAAAATGGCAGAATTATTTTTAGACGGAAGTATTTTACGTGAATCATGACTCACGTGACCCAATCGCATCGCATCCCCATACAATTTTATGCGTGTGTGGTGCCGGCTTATCAAGGATGCAATTACGACCCCAAAAAATATTCTGAATCATCCAATTAGTAATACACGCTTTTGAATTAGCTGGTTTGAACTGTAATCAATACACATTGGTTGGCTTTTATTTGGGAGACTCCCCATTACTGCTTCTTGCACTCACCTCAGCGAGGTCCTCAAAGCAGGTGCCCACCAGGGGCAGCTCATCCTCCTGAGCCACCTCCACCTGGTCCTCCACAGAGCTCAGCAGCTTGGTGGTGAACTCAGAGATGTCCAGGATGTTGCTGAAGATCACGTCCAGGTCCTGCCATAACAACCATAACAATATTAACGTCTGATCCTCCACGGAGCTCAGTAGCTTGGTGGTGATCTCGGAGATGTCCAGGATGTTGCTGAAGATCACATCCAGGTCCTGCCATAACAACCATATCACAACAATATTAACGTCTGATCGTCCACGGAGCTCAGCAGCTTGGTGGTGAACTCGGAGATGTCCAGGATGTTGCTGAAGATCACGTCCAGGTCCTGCCGTAACAGCCATAACAGTATTAACGTCTGATCCTCCAAGAAAAAAGAAAAGAATGGATCAGCAAGGCAGAAAGATAGTAGATGACAGTAAGCAATGGGGAAAAGCAGCCAAAGAAGAGCAACAGATTAGAGGGAAGCTACAAGCACAGAACTTCCGGAAGGTGGGGGAAACTATCTGTATGGAAGACCCCCTCCCTCCCCTCCCCTCCCCCTGGTATCCCCAAGGAGGAACTTTCAGGCCACTCACTTTGGAGCGTGGAAAGAGGTCGGCGAAGGGCGCCCTGAAGACCTTGATCATCATGTTGAGGTCACGCAGGTACTGTGTCTCCTCCATGATGAAGTCCTTGACGGTCTCCTCGTAGGCCATAGACCCCCTCCCTCCCCTCCCCCCGGTATCCCCAAGGAGGAACTTTCAGGCCACTCACTTTGGAGCGTGGAAAGAGGTCGGCAAAGGGTGCCCAAAAGACCTTGATGATCATGTTGAGGTCGCGCAGGTACTGTGTCTCCTCCATGATGAAGTCCTTGACGATCTCCTTGTAGGCCATAGACCCCCTCCCTCCCCCCGGTATCCCCAAGGAGGAACTTTCAGGCCACTCACTTTGGAGCGTGGAAAGAGGTCGGCGAAGGGCGCCCTGAAGACCTTGATGATCATGTTGAGGTCACGCAGGTACTGTGTCTCCTCCATGATGAAGTCCTTGACGATCTCCTCGTAGGCCATAGACCCCCTCCCTCCCCTCGGTATCCCCAAGGAGGAACTTTCAGGCCACTCACTTTGGAGCGTGGAAAGAGGTCGGCGAAGGGCGCCCTGAAGACCTTGATGATCATGTTGAGGTCGCGCAGGTACTGTGTCTCCTCCATGATGAAGTCCTTGACAATCTCCTCGTAGGCCATAGACCCCCTCCCTCCCCTCCCCTCCCCCCGGTATCCTCAAGGGGGAACTTTCAGCCACTTACTTTGGAGCGTGGAAAGAGGTCGGCGAAGGGCGCCCTGAAGACCTTGATGATCATGTTGAGGTCGCGCAGGTACTGTGTCTCCTCCATGATGAAGTCCTTGACAATCTCCTCGTAGGCCATAGACCCCCTCCCTCCCCTCCCCTCCCCCCGGTATCCTCAAGGGGGAACTTTCAGCCACTTACTTTGGAGCGTGGAAAGAGGTCGGCGAAGGGCGCCCTGAAGACCTTGATGATCATGTTGAGGTCGCGCAGGTACTGTGTCTCCTCCATGATGAAGTCCTTGACGATCTCCTCGTAGGTCATGGACTCCCGCCGGACGGGCTCGTCCTCGATCATCATGGCCGTGATGTCCTCCTCCTGCGTGAACATGTCTTCCAGCACCTGTCACACAACACAAGAAGAAAATGGTAGTGACAGGGTTTGTACAGATCTGTGTCAAAAAAATTCCAGGACTATTCCAGGAACAGTTTACTAAATTTCAAGGACTCAATCTTTCATACCGGTCAATGTCGGTTTCGTTCCCGCCTGAGTTACTTGTGCTTCTGGCCTTGACAAAGGCTTTTTACAGCACTCTCGTCCATGCTGGTGATGTCAAAGTTCTTTTGGCACACTGTGCAGCTAGCTTTCAGTTTTGAACTATCTGTTGACGGAACTAACCAGCTCTGATATTCTTTTTTTTTGCAGCCAAACATTGTTGAAAATGCAGTCTCCATTTTCTTGGAAAACGGTAGTACGGTAAAGGGAAGTAACTTCAGCGGCAGACAACTCGCGCAAATGTCGTCTGCTATGATTGCGATATCGGTATGACCTTAAAAGTTTTTTTAATTTTTTTTATTTGAATTTAATTTTAACCTTCAATTATTTTTTGTGGAGGAGAGATTTTGACTTTGATGGATTGAGATTAAGGACGTGGTCAGACGATTTTAAAAATTCCAGGACTTTTCCAGGAGTCTTGGGGCCTTTGCTGTTTTTGAAGCACTTTTCAAGCCCTGGAAAAGGCCATGTCAATTTTCCAGTACTTTTCAAGGTTTCAAGGACCCTGTACGAATCCTGTAGTGAAAAAAAAATCAAGGTTAAAAGTTGAGGGTCCTATCGGATCTGATGACATGCTGTCACACGCCTATTCCTACATCCCTTTGCTTGTCCTTAATATCCTTAAACTTTATCGTATGGAAACGCAAAAAAACAATAACTTTGGAGAAGCTCTAGGGAAAGAGCAATAACTCTGGAGATAGCATCCCATCCCATAACTTTGAAGGATGATTTTCTTATTGAGGCTTCCTTTTGCCCCGGGAACTGAACTTTAATGACAGACAACAAAACCCTTCTGCTCTCTTCTTCACTTCCCACTGAACAAAGTACCCATTCATTGTGGGGTGGATACAGTATGGGTATTCCTGTGCTATCCCATTTCCCCATATCTTATTATTTTCTATTGAGATATCACATGAACTACTGTGCAGGAATTTGAGTGTCCAACAACTAGAAATGCGACTCTTGAGATTTCAAATTACAATTTTTCCAATGAGATATAACATGAAATACTGAGCAGGAATTTGAGTATCCAACAACTAGAAACACAAATCTTGAGATCTCAAATTACATTTTTTTCATCAAGATATTTCATGAACTACTGTGCAGGAATTTGAGCATCCAACAGCTAGACACACAACTCTTGAGATTTCAAATTTGTTTTTTTCCATTGAGATATAACATGAACTACTGTGCAGGAATTTGAGCATCCAACAACTAGAAACACAACTCTTGAGATTTCAAATTATTAACAGTGGATCTTCAGGTCAGTGGGGACATCTACGAGAGTCAATTCTGCCAAGTCTTTATTTTATTTGGATAAGTTGAACAGTTGAAATTGGAACACATTTAGTTTGCATGGACAAATAGATAGATGAACACAGAAGCACACTTGGTCAGGAAATGCAATGTAATGTACATGGTCGTTTGGATTAAAACACATTCATTTGATCATTCTTATCAAACTGGAAGCATAAAAATATAGCCACATATGGACACACACACACAAACACATATATGCATGCATGCACCAAGGGCATACACAAGAAAAGTACCTGATCTGCACATATTGCCACTTTGATATCTTGCGATGTGATTTCAGAATGGCGGATGTTTTTCACATAGATTCCAGTGAACTGCAACAGAAACAATTGACATGGGCAACTTCTATGACATAATTAAAAAAGAAAAAAAGAAATTGGTTTATAGATAAAGAGCTAAGAACCAACCAAACGAATCAACAAAAACAAAGACACACACAATCAAGCACAAAATTAGCATTGAAATAACAATATAAAGATACATTTCTATCAAACAGGATTTTTAGCAAGCAAAACGAGAGGTGTATTCCTCTCTCAAGACTTAATATGACTACATTATGTGAAGGACTAAAAAAATGTCGCATTCGCCGGGGGCGGATTATGCTCTTCATAAAGGGGGGTTTCCAACAGATTAAAAACAATAATTCATAAGAAAATCGGCTTTGAATAAACAACATGCGCACGCACGTGCATACGCCATTGCGTGTGTGTTTAAAAAAAATTTGTTTTTAAAAGCCAGCTGAGGGGGATTTCTGTGCAACCAGGAAACCACCCATAATCCGCCCCTGTATGCAAAACAAACAAAAAAAGTCAGCAAAACAATGGTAAAACTTAGAGGTCTTGGAAGGGAACAGATGGGCCAAAAGCAACCCCCCCCCCCCCCCCCCCCCCAAATCAATGAAATCTACAAAACGTCTTTGAGATTAATATGTGTTAAAGACACACTGACGCACCACGATTAAATCCCTTGGCTTTATCTGGGTATCTGTGACTCACATACAAATGTCCCCAACTTCAAATTGAGGTTGCTCTTTAAAATGATGTTTCGTTTTCAATTTGGGGACATCTGTATGGGAGTCAAACCTGGTCAAATTTATTTTTCTTACCAGCTATAAGAGGGAAGACATGTGAAACCCGTGATTTTGACACATGACGTGGTGGGTCTTTAATGAGTGCCTCCTTATTACATAACACAATACAAGGAGTCTCCTACCTTGAGAATGTCGGCAGCAGTGTATTCTATCACAGCAACAATGTACACTGCCACGTTATAGTCCACCCTGTAGCCCAACACTTCCTGCAACACACCACAAACCAATCAGTCCATTAGGTGACAGTAGGGGGCCAGTGGCCACAATTTAAAAACTCTGATGGGTTATCGCTGCTTGGAACTGTCTGGTCTTTTTCACAAACATGGAACTGTCTGGTCTTTTTCACAAACATAGAACTGTCTGGTCTTTTTCACAAACATGGAACTGTCTGGTCTTTTTCGCAAACATGGAACTGTCTGGTCTTTTTCGCAAACATGGAACTGTCTGGTCTTTTTCACAAACATGGAACTGTCTGGTCTTTTTCACAAACATGGAACTGTCTGGTCTTTTTCACAAACATGGAACTGTCTGGTCTTTTTCGCAAACATGGAACTGTCTGGTCTTTTTCACAAACATGGAACTGTCTGGTCTTTTTCACAAACATGGAACTGTCTGGTCTTTTTCACAAACATGGAACTGTCTGGTCTTTTTCGCAAACATGGAACTGTCTGGTCTTTTTCGCAAACATGGAACTGTCTGGTCTTTTTCGCAAACATGGAACTGTCTGGTCTTTTTCGCAAACATGGAACTGTCTGGTCTTTTTCGCAAACATGGAACTGTCTGGTCTTTTTCGCAAACATGGAACTGTCTGGTCTTTTTCGCAAACATGGAACTGTTTGGCGTCACAACTATACAAGAGATTTGTGTGTGTGTGTGTGTGTGTGTGTGTGTGTGTGTGTGTGTGTGTGTGTGTGTGTGTGTGTGTGTGTATCCCTGTGGGGATACTGGGGATCTTTTAGTACAAATAGGTCCCTCACCTTCTGGAAGTTCTGTGCTAGCAACTTCCATTATTCTACCAGTCTCTTTGACTCTGCCTTCTCTTCTTGCTATCATCTATTTTTCTGCCTTATTGGCCCATTCTCCTGGCTTTATAAAAAAAATAATCTAAATAATTCTATCCTTTGAGTTCTGAAGAAATCGGAATGTGTTGACTGAATGCAGCAGGGAGACCACTGAAACTGAACACAAATGTACCTCACGAATTATGGCCATATGGTGTGGGAATGTTGAAGAAGAAGACCTGATTGGGGTTTTCTGACTGTTTAACATTTAAGCATTGTAAAACTTAAAATGCCTGACAGATTTATCCCTAAGTTTACACACACACACACTAATACACATAATCATAATGGATGCCTTTCACATGACACGAATAACATACCAACTGGAAAAACACAAAGCGAAAGCCAAAGAATATTCAGCAAAAACGTTGACATTATTCAAGAATAAACGCAGATTATGCAAAAGCATTACAAATAATATCATTCACATCAGCTCTTCACAGGCACATGATGTAAACACAAGCACAAATGGGGAAATAGACAAGAACATTAACTCATTCGCATCACAATGATTTTGAATTATTAAAAAAACTCACACATCACTCCAGCCATACGCACAAACAAAACAGACATTTATAAACAAAAAGAGACATGAAAAAAGATTACAGGTTTTTACTTCAGGTTTAGACACAGGGAAGTGGTAGATCAGAATTTGTTATATATAGACTTAAATGGAAAAACTCTCTACATCAATTAGTTTTTCCCACTTCAAACCACTACAAACGCATAGTAAGAGGCAAAAGTGTGATCTAAGGGAGCGAAGCGAGTTTAGATATAACCAAAGTGTGGTGTGCACAAGGATTTACTTCCCTTGAAACAAATTCATAAAATTGACAGCTTTATATTAATTATGGCCATATATGGGTGGAACATTTTTCAATTAGTTAAAAAAAACCCACCCAGAGCTGCAACTAGTGTAAGATAGCTGCACAACTGATTTCCAGCTTATAAATGAATGAAATGAAACACACAGGAAACAAAATTATACTTAACAGGTCTACTCACTGAGTGAGGCCCTGATAGCATAAGTAAATCACAGGCATAGAATTCAACCTCTTCTGTGCCAGTCCCTATAAATGTCATTGATGATGTCATAACGTCTGATATCACAACTCCAGAACGCAGATTTATTATTTTTGCTTTAGAGCAGCCAAGAGGCATATAAAGTAGAAAGGGTGGTTGTGTACTCTTGACGCAAGCATGACATGTTTCTCTACAATCTCTACTATTTCAAGGTGGTGTACGCGCGCATCCCACCAATGCACAGACCAGTTTCTACTCTCTATATATTATATACTGGTCTCCAAAAGTTAAGGGCCGGCTTCTGTTTCCAGTAGCTTGATATCTATTTATTGTACACTAAGACAACAATGAAGAAAATGGCAAAACTTAGGCTACTCAATAACTTTCCTTCCTGTTGCACGTGCCTGAACCAGTTTGACAGACATTGCAGTACAGGAACAGCGTTTTCAGGTACGCTTAAAATGTGGCAAATTCACGAGAATTTCACGAAAGTTTGGTCTCTTTTCGCTGAAGAAACAGGGGTGATGCAGGTTTCTTGCCTATTGCACGTGCAAGGCATGACTGTAGTGAACACTGCTGAGCAAAAGTTAGACACGAATGTGTATTTAAGGGCGGCAACCAGAGCTCTCAATAAGCATGCCTCCAAGACAGAAGAGAGAAGATCGTTCTTCCAGCCCTTAAATTTTGGAGACCAGTATATATCTCCAGACCATTTTCCCAAACCGACTCTTACAGCTCTTTTATAATCATAGCACTGAAACTGCTCTTCTTAAGATCTTGGACGACATACTAACATCTCTTGACAATGGTAAGATGTGCATTCTTACTTTACTCGACCTCTCCGCTGCTTTTGACACTATTGACCACACTATCCTACTAAACAGACTCTCTCATTCTTTTGGCATATCTGGATCTGCACTATCCTGGTTTGAATCCTATCTCATCAACAGAACTGAAACAATCTCAACAGCTGGCTATAAATCCACTCCTTCGACCATTAAGTACGGTGTCCCTCAGGGATCCGTCCTAGGACCTGTCCTCTTCATTCTGTACATGCAACCTCTGTTTGACATTGTCAAGCAACACACTGTAAATCATCATGCTTTCGCAGACGACAACCAGCTTTACAAGGAAACATCTATCTCTGATCTTGACTCTTCTCTCCAGACTATTCAAGGATGTGTTGGTGATGTCAAGGCATGGACGAGTACAAATAAACTCCAACTGAATGATAACAAAACTGAATCCATTATCCTTTCTTCTAACAGACTCTATGTGGGTAATTCCTTACCTTCCTCGATCAAAATTGGTGACTGTGATGTTGATTTTGTACCTTCTGTAAAAAAATCTTGGTGTAACTATTGATTCCCACCTTTCAATGAAAGCCCACGTGAACAGCCTCTGCAGAGCTGCATACTTCCAGTTACGAAAGATCAGTTCCATCCACCATCTCCTTACCATTCAGGCAACACAGACTCTTATTTGCTCTCTTGTCCTATCTAGGCTCGACTATTGCAATTCTTTGTTATATGGCTGCCCTCAAACTCTAATCCAAAAACTTCAAAATGCAGCAGCAAGACTGATCTTCAAAACTAAAAGGAAAATACACATTACCCCACACTCTTCACTGGCTTCCTATTTCTGCTCGCATTCAATACAAAGTTACATGCCTCACCTTCAACTCTGTCAATGGCACTGCCCCTCAATATCTTATTGATATCATTCAAACTTACACCCCTGCACATCAGCTCAGATCTTCTTCCGATTCATGCCTGCTTTCTACTCCTCGTATTAAAACAAAATCCTTTGGAGAATCCTCTTTTTCACACTCTGCTCCTTCAGTCTGGAATGGCTTACCACACAGTGTTCGCCATTCTTCCACAGTTCAGTCTTTCAAGACTTCTTTGAAAATTCACCTCTTTGATGCTTCATACCACTAACCGCTCACATCTTACCTTAAATCCACATGCTTCTGTTTCAGAACCTGAATCATGGATATGTGTGCTTGCGTGCAAGTGGGGGTGGTTAAAATGGGATCAGTGCGTGCGTGTATGAGCACGCGTGGCGTGTGAGTGTGTGTGGCATGTGTGTGTGTGTGTGTGTGAATGCCCACTGATTATTACGCGCATGCGTGTGTATGTGCATGTGCGTGCGTGCGTGGTGTGTGTCTATGTGCTTCTCTATTAGTGTGTGTGTTTGCGCAAGAACGTAGCTCATGAACTTTGATTTCCCTTGCAATTTTGTTTCTTTTCTTAGAATATTGTAATTTTGTTTCAAATTTTGTGGTTATGAACAGAGCTTTGTTTAAATAATATTATTTTATGATATTTAATTTGATTGTAGTGAGTTTTATGCGTATAATGACTTAGATGATTCTTGTAGCCTCTAACCACACAATTAAAACTCAGGTTCTCCCAGGTTCTGTAGACATTGATGGCACTGAGATCAAGCTATCGGCATCCGTCCGCAATCTAGGTGTTACTTTGGACCAAACCCTTTCTTTCAAACAGCATGTTTCCAATGTTTGCAAGGCTTGCTATCTAGAACTTCGAAGAATTAGTTCCATCCGTCGTTTCCTCTCTCAGGATGCCCTGAAGACTCTAGTATGTGCTTTTGTTCTGTCTCGCCTTGACTACTGTAACTCACTTCTTGCTGGCTGTCCATCAATTCTCATCTCTAAGCTCCAACAGGTCCAGAATAATGCTGCTCGTCTCATTTCTCGCTCCCCTAGGTACGATCACATCACTCCGGTTCTTCGTTCCCTACATTGGCTCCCAGTTCAATCACGTATTGACTACAAAATTCTCCTCCTTGCCTTCAAGTCACTGAATGATCAAGCTCCCCAGTATCTCTCTGATCTTCTTCATCTCTATGTCCCAGCTCGCCAACTACGTTCGTCTTCTGATTCTCGTCTCCTTTCCATTCCCTCCATCCGTCTCAAATCTGCTGGCCAACGTTCTTTTTCTTGTCAAGCACCATCTCTGTGGAATTCTCTGCCTTCTCCTCTCCGACACTCCAACTCAGTCTCCTCATTCAAAACCTCTCTTAAAACCCATCTTTTTCCTGCTGCGCCCTAAATATTTGATCAGTTGTCTATCGTTGTGTGCACGTGAGGGAAGATTGATTTAAGAGGTTTGTGCTGTGTTTTGTGGTGCGTGCGTGTGTGTGTGTGTGTGTGTGTGTGTGTGTGTGTGTGTGTGTGTGGTGTGTGAGCATGAATGTGTGCTTGTGTGTATTTTGGTTTTGTGGGTTGTGTGTGCACACATGTGTGTGTTTGTGTGTGTGTCTGTCTGCGTGCGTACGTTGTGTGTGAGGGTGTTTGTGTCTGCGTGTTGGTGTATGTGGTCAGTCCATGCGGCTCAGTTGCTGTGACTTACCGAATGGGGTATGAACGAGTTGGCGTCAATAATTGTGTGTTTATGTGTGTGTGTGTGTGTGTGTGTGTGTGTGTGTGTGTGTGTGTGTGCGTGTGCGTGTGTGTGTGTGCGTGTGTGTGTGTGTGTGTGTGTGTGTGCGTGTGCGTGTGTGTGTGCGTGTGTGTTAGAGAGAGAGAGAGAGTTGCTTTGCATATGCACTGTTGGTGGTTGGTGTCACTCTTGAATGTTGTTTTTTGTTATCTGTTGATGAATAATTGATTGTAAAGCGCTTTGGGCTCATCTGAGGTAAAGCGCTATATAAATGTACTGTTATTATTATTATTATTATTATTTGTGTTTTATTGTCTATGTAAAGCGCTTTGAGCTCCCTGCAAAGGAAGTAAAGCGCTATATAAATGTTCAGTATTATTATTATAATCAAAAAAAGAATCAGAATTTTGTTTTGGGCAGTGAGGGGGTAAAGAACTGCACTGCAAATGACCTGGGTTCTCTATGGACTGACCTTGGGTTCTCCTCTACGGACTGACCTTGAGCAGGGGCTGCACCTTGTCCACAGGCAGCAGCAGGGAGGAGTTCTTCTTGCCCTTGTCCAGGGCATTGAGGGCGTCGCGGATGGCCCACTTGTCAATGGGGTCGGGGAAGGTGCGGTGCACCCGCTCCTCCACGTCCTGCACGGTGTGGGGCTGGGACGAGCACAGCAGCTGCAGCAGCTGCAGCATCAGGCTCTCGATGTAGTCCAGGGCATCCTCCTTGGCCGTCAGCGAGGGGTGCACTTGCCGCTGCACCTGAGTTGCCACGACGGCAACATAGCAGAAACCAACAACAGCTTCTTTTTTTTTTAACCCTTTCACCGCCAAAGTCGCATTTTAGCACCACAGTGATTGAACACCTTTGTCACTAAAAGGCATCAAATTGGGGCCTATTATCCAAAGATCCTACTGTATTAGTTTTGGGAAGTAAGGATGGACCTTATTTTATATATGTCACAGAACAATTCCCAATACTGCAGATGGATTTTGCTCTCTACCCAGGAACATTATTTTGGACATTTCAGGGCTGAAATATGGCTGGCGGTGAAAGGGTTAAAAACTCAGCTTTGAACGAAGACGTGATTCAGATTTCAAATTATGTCTACAAAAACTAAGCATTACATATACAGTGCATTCCTGTTACCTCAAAAACGGATAAACTCAAAAAGACTGGATAACTCACAATAACTTTGTGGTCCCACTTTTATGTCATAGTCTTTTTATCTAAAAAAAATTGGCTATCTCAAAATAAAATTTCAGTCTCTTCAATTTTGACATTTAAGCGATTTTCACTGTATATGTTTTTATTATCTTTTTTTATAATCAATATACCAAGTTAACTTTGAACTGGTTTTGATTTAAATATTTGCATCTAAAGACATTTTGACACTAAAGTTTTAATCAATTTTACTATAATTACATCGAGACAAAAGACACAATTAAAAAAGTCAACAAATCACCCCGGAAACAGCCACACATATGGGTTGTTTGTGACGTGCTTAAACTGTTCCCTAACGTCGACAGCAAAGGAGCAGCATCAGCCACGATGAAATTGAAAGTCCTCAAACACAACCCCAATGAACTGGAAGCCAGTGACATATTGCCCTCAACAATAAATGTTGGCAGTACACTGATGGAACCGGACACACCAATGTACAACCCAACCTGGCACGGCAATGGTGCCATGCCATTCCTGCAATCCGGTTGATATCGACATGGGCGAGATCGATGAAAAGTTGATACAGGGATGCCCAGTCCCCCTGTTGTCAGCAATGGCAGCAGCAGATGAACAGGAAGATGTCTTGAACCCTTGGATTGGAACAGGTATCGGGATGATGGGATTACCCTCCTCCCCAACAAGGAGGATGTCCATCAGTTTGAGGAGCACCTACAGCAGTTGAATCCACCCAACATACAATGACATGAACGAAGGAAAGGAAGTGGAATACTTGGACCTTAAGGCAAGCTCTCCATCAAAGAAAGAAAATAGAGACAGAGGTTAACTCGAAGCACTGCCACTGCTATCTTCCTAGATCAAACTGTCACCTGCCTCAAGTATTCAAGGAACTAATGCTTGGTGTTGGCACCCACATAAGAATGCAAATACGGTTAAAAGAATAGGTAAACGTCTTCACCCTGACTGGAAGGAGATACACTGAAACACTGAACATACTGTGAAAAGGGGCAGCACAAAGGAGTCCTGAAGGACATCATCAACAGAGCCAAGAAAAAACACCCAAAGAAAACAGCTTTGGTAACAAATTTTGACCCCAGGCTATGTTCCAAAGCGGCAATTCTCAAAGACAACCTCCATATATCCTTTACTCGAACTCGAAAAACAAAGACATTTCCCCTCCGAGAACTGCTCATTACAGCTGAAAGAAGAAGAATGAGTCTCTCTGAGCACTACAAACCTACAGTCCCCAGGTTTCCCCAACACGGCCCACAAAAGGAACAAGGTTTTTTTCATTTGTGAGGGAAGGCAGGCACTCTTCAAACTTGAAACTGTTCCAGTCGCCATGGGATGGGAGTAATGGAAAGTGAAAGGGCACTGTAACTGCCCCCCCCCCCCCCCCCTCAATGTGGTCTACATCCTGAGAAGTGAGATGCCAACTGCATCCGGCGTTTTTTAATGGACAGCTGGTTTTGGGGAAGGTCCATTAGCCATTGGCCAACTAATCCCTTTGGCTATAGCACAAAGACTAGTATTTGTAGTAAAAGGTTAGCCAGTTCAAGTGCCTGCTAGTTTGACTTTGAGATTCAGTCCTTCACAAAATGTTATACCTGTACCATAATTTTCCATTAACTGTAGAAAATCAATTTTTGTACAGTTCTCACTTTAACCCTTTCATCGCCACTGTCGCCTCTTGGCATCACAATTATTTGACACCCATGTCACTAAAAGGCATCTAATGAGGGTCTGGTATCCAGTGACCTTATGTTCTTAATTTTGGGAGGTAAGGATAGGCCCTATTTTATGCACGTCACTGAGGAATCCCCAATATTGCAGACAAAATCTTTTCTCTACCCGGGTATATTATATTTAATGGTAAATTTTGGCTGAAGAACAGCTAGCATTGAAAGGGTTTAATAAACTTGTACTAATATTATTAGCCCCAACTTCAGACAAAGCCTAATCCATGTCAGCCAATGACAATAGATGAAAATGCGAGTGCGTGCATGTGTGTATCAAGTGCTGTGTGTGTGTGTGTGAGGTGTGTGAGTGTATGCACATGTATATACATGTGTTTCTTTGGGGGGTATTCATTTATTTGTTTATTATTGTAAGCGCTTAGGGCTTGTTTAACTTTAAGAATAAGCGCATTTATGCTCATTATTATATATCATTATATGTATTTCATTTCATGTTTGCATTTGTGTGTCAATTCAAACTTGTAATTAGGCCTATTAAAGTCGGTGCTCTTTTGCTGGCTCAGGACCGACATCTTGGAACAAACTTCCTCTTTCCCTCCGTCGGCGACCGACCCACCTGTTCCCCCGTCATTGAGGCTCCACTCTCTTTCTCTTCTCTCTCTTGCCTTTAAGTCTGTTTCTGCTGTATAACATTTATGTTAATTGTTATACATGTGTGTTCGCTTTGTATTGCATTTTTGCTTGAATGCGTTATGAATGCTAACGTGTGTGTGCGCTTTGATTTGATTTCTATCAAGATTCAGCGCTGTATAAATACTGTATCGTGTATGTTGTTGTTGTTGTTGCTAAAGTATCATAAGTAGTGAGTAGTAGTCTAGTAGTAGTACTTAGTAGTAATTGTTATTGATTGTTTATTATTGTAGAACTTAGGGCTTGTTTAACAATAAGTGCACAGAAATGCGCATTATTATTATGTATTTCATTTCATGCTTGCATTCATGTGTCAATTCAAACTTATCATATATCAGATCATATCAGATGTACGGCATATAGGCTTAGATAGCCTTTTGCCTGCTTTTTCAAGTCATTCGTGTTTGGTTGTTTTTCCGTTTTTAAAAAATTATTTTTATTATTATTTTGTATTATTCCGGCGCAACAAAGCGCGGCACCATATTGCTTCTTACATTTAAATAATAGTAAAGATTGTCTGGAAGCTATAATCCTCCCAGTGTCTATTTAACATGTTAACATCCTCCCATGTGTCTATCTAAACTTGTATTAGGCCTATTATAAGTAGTGAGTGGTAGTAGTCTAAACTTTAGTAGTAGTAGTACCGGTAGAAGTTTTGTTATTAATTGTTATCTGCACTTGCTGCTCATGTTATTGGATTTCTGTTTCATGTTTTTATTCTATTTTTCAATATTGACATTATTGTTATACATACATGTGTAAAGCACCCTGTACTTGTAGCCTACTTAGTAGGATGGGTGCTATTTAAATATTCATTATTATTATTATAATACATACATTCATGTATTTATATATCATTATATGTGTATGTGATGTGGGGGAGGGGCATGCATATTATTATGCATGCATGCGTGTGGGGGCTAAATTTAAAAAAAAATCTTAATACAGGACAACTAGGCCTTGCGGCCTCTCAAAGTTTTCTGCAATTTTAAGGTAAACAAATAATAAAATATTAATAGAAAAAAGCAACGTCGATTTTTCTCAAATTTATTATTTAGCTTCCTTTCTTCTTCTTCCTATTGGGGATGCTTATCCTGCCCCATGCCCAAAGTCTTCGTTTAGACTGCAATTGGCGCACATGATGCATGCTATGTGAGTTCGTGTCATCCATTCCACCGGCACAACGTTTGTGCATGCGTTCGCACACGGGACCTTGATTTTAAGTCTCATCCAAAGGACTTTCCCCCCATGGAACTGACGTCAGGTACTCATTTATACCTGGGTGGAGTAGCTTATCTTCTCTTTTGGGAAAATGTGTGGATATTGCTTGGGTGTGTGCATATGTGGCTGCCTAAGGCGAAGAAGAGAAGAAGATATGTGACTGTGAGTCACTGAGTGAGTACTTAACAGTGGCGTAGGAACGTTTTCAAGCCAGAGGGGGCAGGATTGCCAACAAACCAGGGGGGCGCAAGCGCACGGACAAGACGAATGGATGGATAGGTTAAATTAGATGACTTAGTAAATCCTACAAAAATACTTTATTATTGTTATTTTTAAACATAATCAATGATATAAAAAAAAAATCTATGAATGAAATAAAACATGATGTGAATTGAAAGGAGACAACAAAAAAGCATAAAAATACAACCATGTTTGGGGCGCAGCCAGTCATGGAAGAGGGGAGGGGGTAGCTCCAAGTGGTCAGTTGGGGTGGGGTGATGGGTCTGGGGGGATTACCTCCCAGAAGCTGATAATTTGAATGTAAAAGATGCAATCAAGGCTTCTCATGAGAATAACTGAAGCATGGAACTACAATTTGTCTTCCTCTTTTTCTTTCCATTTTTGGGTCTGAGGGGGTGGAACCCCTGTAACCCCCCTCAAATCCATCTTTGATGCAGTACCAAGTCCGTGACAGCAATGTGTAGGTGAATGGGCTGACTATTAACTCTTTCGTTTCCTTGTGTCCTTTCTGTTTTTGGGTGGGGTTTTTTTCCGTTATAATAAATTATTTGGGGGCAGAGATACGTCTGCCCCCCCCCCCCCCCCCCTCCTCGAAGCCAGAGGGGGCAGCTCCCCCCCCCCCCCCCCCCCCCCCCCCCCCCCCCCCCCTACGCCAGAGCGCAAGTGTGTGTGTCTGTCACTGTGTGTTTGATAAGTGATGTGAATTGGAACTGCCACTGGAAGTTGATCAGATGTCAATTAGATATCTTTCCCTCTGACCTCCCAACAGTTACAACTATGTAACGCAATTGTAATCCTTAGTTCAATGTGCCATAAAACGTGTAAACAAAACATCCTAATCGAGGCTTTATTGTGATTGTGATTGTGAAACGCTAGTAGGAGACTCTAAACTTACCCCTCTAAGAGCATCAACAAAAATGCCTTTCCATTTCGTAGCATTTTCCATGGACAGAGCACCGTGTGATGGGTTATCCCCTGCCGATAATGTGGGAAACATAATAGGTTACCACACTGTGGCCAGTCATTTGCACAGAATGGATCTTATCTTGTGATATAATAGTCAACAGGCCTAATGACGGTGGTCATTCAAATGAAAATGACGAGAAGTTTTCCTCCATCATGTTTAACATACAAGGGACACAACCTTGCACCAATTTCAGGGGTCAGGACAAAGGCGTATCAAGTCATTGTGCCTCGAATCTTATCGGTTCAACTGTTGACAATCCACAAGATAAGACCACTAGTCGGATAAGCTCACGAGCTATGAACTCAGACACTGCATTGTTGACACTAGTCACGATGTCAAAATGATCAGAAAACATTCGAAGGAAATGCATGTAACACACTAATGCGCATGCGCTTGATTTCGGGGTTTATGTTCACGACAACACCCAAAGTGCAGACAAACCTAATACTTTTGTTTTGTTTGTATACGTTTGGGCCTACATTTGTATACACCAAGCAAGCAAATGCAATAAATTATGTACATTTCTACCTTATTTCATTAAAAAAAATTCAACACACTGTAGTTTACACACTGTAGTATGGCATTGTTTACATGCGTTGAGGGGAGAGAGGGGTGGGGCAAACAGATGGAGTGGGGGGTGGGGAAGCGTGTGTCAGCTGGTTTCATATTTATTTAGGTCAAAACGTAAACGCAGTTTCCGGAAAGTGTTTCCTAAGTGTAGAAGCATTGCACAATCATTCCCTAACCCTTGGTTTCTTCTATTTCTATATTTTTGTCTCTAACTCCCCAACTGCATGCACTGCAGTTTTGCGCACCATGATCGTGACCATGCAGTTTTGGAAAAAGGGTGTTAGAAATCTTCTTTCATGGAATAACTGCCATATTCTTCTTGATGGTTATATTGATTCATTGAAGAAACTGGGGATCCTGGCAAACTATACTTAGTATGCGTGTAGTTAGACTCGCAGAAAGAGAGAAGGAGGTGTGTGTCTGTGCTTTGTCTCTAACTCCCCAACTGCATGCACTGCAGTTTTGCGCACCATGATCGTGACCATGCAGTTTTGGAAAAAGGGTGTTAGAAATCTTCTTTCATGGAATAACTGCCATATTCTTCTTGATGGTTATATTGATTCATTGAAGAAACTGGGGATCCTGGCAAACTATACTTAGTATGCGTGTAGTTAGACTCGCAGAAAGAGAGAAGGAGGTGTGTGTCTGTGTGTGGTGGTAGTGGGGGTAGGGGAAGGAAGATTCAGGGGGGGCCCCCCCCCCCCCCCCCTTCGTTTAAGGCAACAGAATCATCAAAATGATGATGTGTGCTGAAAGAAGATTAATCAAAAGTTTTTGTGCAAACAGGGCAAATTATTAGACTCAGGCAATAAAAGCCTCAACTTCCATGCTAAAAAAAAAAAATCTTATCCTCATAAGGGAGGTGATTTATGGATGGGCAGAATCTGTTGAAAAGAAAAAGCTGAACTGGCATTATCCATGTCTTGGGCTGCAACAGTGCAAGAGATTATCAGCTGGCTGAAAGAGCAGTTGTTGAGCTTCTGTCCATTGAATGATCTCCCTGTACAGCAGAAATTATCAAGCTTCTTTCTGGCAACAAATTATCTCCCTTATAGGAATGTTTAAAATTTGGCAAAGTGATTGGCCGTCCGTGTATATGCCAGAATTGGTTCCTGCCGACGTACAACGATGCAGATTCCTAGTGTGCCAAGGATAATCCATCCCTTAAAGGTTTTTTGTTCATTTGGGTATTGGTATTTTCTAGTCACAGAGACTGTGTCTGTGAAATTTGGACTGCTCCCACATGGAGAGTATGTTGCTGCTAGTGCAGCACCATCCTTTTTCTTCAGGAGTGTGTGAGGGGGTGAGGAGGGGAAGATTTGGGAAACATAGCTATCAATTTAGTTCGTAACAGGCTGCCGGATTTCTCCCTGCTCTTATTGGCTTTTAACTGCCATGAATTCTTTACATGCATATTAACTGCACGAGTCAGATTTTAAAAAAAAGATACACTGATGCACCACGATTAAGTCCCTTGTTTTTTTCTGGGTAGCTGTGACCCACATACACATGTCCCCAACTTCAAATTGAGGCTGCTCTTTAAAATGATGCTTCGGTTTGAATTTGGGGGCATTTGTATGGGAGCGAGACCTGGTCAAAACAAGATTTATTTCCAGCTATAAGAGGAAAAACACGCGAAACCCGTGATTTTGATACGCGATCTGGTGGATCTTTAAGGACTTGTGGATCTTTAAGGACTTGATATTCAGTTCGATTATCCTGTAGTTTCTTTTTTGCTTTCTTTTCTTGTACATCCAGTTCTATAAAAATGTAGGAGTAAACTTGCATCAAACTTCCAAAGCTCGATCGATTACACATTTTTTACACCCATTATTACGTCCACAATCGCCATTTAGCCCAAGCCTCTTGTCCCAGAATTTTTGCCCCAATATATTTCTTCTTCTTTGTCAATCGCTCAGACAGTTTCCTGTCATATGAGCGCAGATGCGTCATGCTGTCAGTATGCGCCTAACTCAAGACATAGTTACGTTAGGCCCAGATGTCCGTCTTCGGCTGGAGAAGATGTTTTAGAAGAGTTTCTAGGATAAAGGCAGAAGAAAGGACCAATAAGGCAGAAAGATAGATGACAGTAAGCTAAAGAGAAAGGCAGAGTCAAAGAGAGTAACAGACTAGAGGAAGTTACAAGCACAGAACTTCCAGAAGCTTGGGGAACTATTTGTACGAGACCCCCCCGGTATCCCCATGGGATATTTTTCGGACTATAAGGCGATACTTTTTTCCTAGACTCAGTCCCCTGCGCCTTATGACTAATAAAATAGTAAGAAAATATAATAACAAAATCTGAAATTTGGGTAATTTTTTTTTGTTTTGGGGTGTCTTATACAAAGGTGCGCCTTATAGTTAGAAAAATACGGTACTACAAATGCTGGAAGCCCACATTTTTGGGCTCTCCAAAATCCAGAATCAGGTGTACACAGCCTAAACTACCAACCCAATCATAATGAAAACTTAGATTTATCTCCTATGTCCCAATGATACATGTAAATATTATTTCCCCCAAACGCTAAGCCATATAAACCTTCTCCCAGTTAGTTTGAATTTTGCTGATGATGCATGTTGTTAAAGGTACTGAACTGATCATCTAGAAAGTTGGCAAAATTGTTCCTGGTGTCCCGACCATGATGCCTTTTATATCAGTTCACCCAGCTGTGTAAATTTATATATTCCCGTCAATTTACACAATTTTTTGGAATATGTTTATGTGACTTGCCGTTTTGTTGTGTTAAAAAGCGTAAACAGGTTCAAGGGCAATTTGCACATGCCAAATACTCATAGAATAACTAAAACAAAACCCCCACAAAAAACAATAACAAAAAGTATACAGTGGTGTGGTGGTTCTGAAATAACACACTCATTTCAGAATCTTCTGTTCTGGTCTATTCTTAGCTTTTAACATGAACAAACAAACAAAATTGGTACGGGCACACACACACACACACAAACAAAACTAATGGTCAAAACACACTGTTATTTTACACTCTTTCCCCATGGCAAGTGTTAATGCAAGTAATAATAGTACTAGCGTATGACTGTTATCATGGGGAAAGAGTGAAAAATAACATGTATTCTGACCATAAACAAAATACTGAAAGAGACAGAACCTTACAGTACATAATTGTGAAACAAACAGGACAGGTTTCAGCATAAAAAGTGTGCATTTTTATTTTCAAACGAAGCATTGAAAAATGTTATGATACAAAACCATGTGAATATCTAAGCATAGTACTACTATTGTTATGTCACGAAGCAGGAGAGAGGTCTGTGGAATGAGTCGATCTCTGAGGGGGAGACAGGTGATCGGGGATCTTCTCCAGCCGATGCTGCACACACACAAATATATCAGGATCAGGATCAATCAGGATCACACCCCCCTGGGGATACCGGGGGGTCTTTCGTACAAAGTTCCCCCACCTTCTGGAAGTTCTGTGCTTATAAGTTCTTCCTCTAATCTGTCACTCTCTTTGACTCTGCCTTTTCCTTTACTTACTGCCATCTACAGTGGAACCTCAGTTATAAGACCCTCCCTGTTAAGACTCCCTCCTGTTTAAGACCTACTTCTCTGACACATTGCCCTTCTTTGTAAGTATTAGAATTATCTCCTTATTACAACTTCCTCCCACTAAGACCTTATTTTGGATGATTTTTCAAGGTCTTATAAGGGAGGTACCACTGTACTATCTTTCTACCTTACTGGTCCATTCTCCTGCCTTTTCCCAAAAAACTCTTACAAAGATTTGCTCCAGCCAAAGACGGACATGCTGGGCCTATTTCTTAGTTAGGCGCATAACAGCAGCATGACGCATCTGTGCTCATGATTGACAGAAAAGTGTCTGAGCGATCAACGATGAAGAAGAATCAATATAAATGCATCGCATTCGCCACTTCTGATAATCAGGACAGTGATGGTGATGGGTAATAACCCATGTGTTGTTATACATAATTGCCTCCCCGTGGGGATACCGGGGGGAGGGCTTTCGTAAAAATAGTTCCCCCACCTTCTGGAAGTTCTGTGCTTGTAACTTCCTCTAATCTGCCACTCTCTTTGACTCAGCGTTTTCCCTTTGCTTGCTGTCATCTACTGTCTTTCTGCCTAACCGGTCCATTCAGCCAGTATCGGTGTTGTGTTCAAAACAACAGCAGTCTTTTGAAACAAACAAACACAGAAGTGTGTGTGGGTGTTTTTAACATACATTTTTTGTTGTTGCTCATTATCATCCATGTTTGCTTTAATTCCTATTTTGATTCTTTTTCAATTATTTCATGTGGCAGTTTTTGTCATTTTTATTTTATAACATACATTTTTTAAGTTTAAACCAAGTATAGACAGGCATGTGGGAACATTGAAAATAAATGCTGATAATGGTTAAGAGAGAGAGGGAGAGAGAGAGAGAGATTGAGAGAGAGAGATAGACATTGAGACACAGAGAGAGAGAGATTGAGACTGACTTCTGATGGATTGACAAGATAATTTCAAACTGCTATTTTTAATCCACACTGAGTTCTGTGAGGACAGCCCTCTGACCTTGGTGACTTTCATGGCCATGCCTTCAGGCAGGTTTCGCTGGATGTACTCCAGAAACGTGTCCGCTGTTGACCCCGTCAGATTCTTCAACTGCAATCAGTCACAGAGTCTGATGTATTATTTTGTGTCATAGAAGTAATTGAACAAAACAAGTTTGATACTGATAAAACGAATAGTTTGATACTATTTGCTTTAAAAGTTGTAGGTGCACGTGGTTGCCTGTGTGTGTGTGTGTGTGTGTGTGTGTGTGTGTGTGTGTGTGTGTGTGTGTGTGTGTGTGTGTGTGTGTGTGTGTGTGTGTGTGTGCATATGTGTGTGTGTGTGCATGCATGTGTGTGTGTGTGTGTGCATGCATGTGTGTGTGTGTGATAGATCATGTTTGTACTTGTGTGAGAGTGTATGTGACCAAAATTTAGTCATGCGCACACCTGTGTTTGTGTGTGCGCTATACTCCAGTATCATTAAAACATGCTGAGAACACAGAACTATGAATGTACTCACCTCAAATACAGTGAAATGTGTGCGGGCCTCATACTGCACCATGTGTTTGCTATAGATGTGCACTGACTTGAGCACTGTGTATCGCTTGATCACTTTTGGAACCTCATACCTGCACACACACACACAACACGGACATGCATAAAAAAAAAGCTGATTGACTGATACCCTTCATAGCATATTTAAAAATTTAAACTTGACTGAAAAACTTTTCCTCAAAGACTTGTACAAAACAAAAATTGACCCTCTACCAAATGTAAGATATAGAGGCGACATTCCGCTTAGCCTCTATTGGCCACCGCAAAGAATACCTTTTGCAAGAGTGAATGCCCTTGGTGGGTGGGGGAAGATGGTTGAGTACTGACCAAACAGTAGTAGTAGTAATTATGGCTGGAAGTGGGCATCACAGCCCTTTTACGCCCTTTCTCGTTTGTGACTTTGATTTGTTTTAAGAGTGGCTTACTTTCTACAGCTAAACTATACAAACTTGGAATGGACTTTTTCTTCTTCTTTTTCTATTCATCGAAAGAGGGCATAAACAAGGGCATAACTCTTGCCAATAACCCTAATTGAGGCCACTAAATGGCTGCCTTTTGTAAGAGTGTGCCCTTTTGGAAACTGATCAACAAGGGCTTAACTCTTGCTGTCAAGGGCGTTAATAACCCTAGTTGCAGTGGCCAATAGAGGCAACATTCTGCCTATTTAGAGGCTAAGGGAAATGGTATTTGGTATGTTCTAGTCACAGACTGTGAAATTTGGACTGCTTCCTCCTGGAGAGAATGTTGCCATGAGTGCAGCACCACCTTTTTTTTCCCGGGGGTGGGGTGGGGTGGGAGGATGGCAGGATGGGGGGGGCTGACTTGGGAAATCTAGCTATTAATTTGGTCATACCAGGCAGAGGGATTTCTCCCTGCTCTTACTGACTTTTAACTGCTGTGAGATTTTTACATGCGTAAAGCGCACGGGTCAGACTAGCTTTAAGTCCCCATCTGAAGGCCTCGACTTTCAGTTCGATTTTCTTATCGAACTAAAAAGAAAGGGCAAGACACGGATTGGAACCTGAGTCACTCGCACATAGAAATTGGCAGGCGAACATCTTAACAACTATGCCACCTTCCTTCCTCCTCACACCACCCCCCCGTCTTTTACCAGGTTAACAACAACAAAAACAAAAAAATGTTATCTGTACCTTGTCCACACCTTCTGACATTGAAATTTGTTATCAGCTAAGGGTTCAGTTTTAATCTTTCAAAATATGATTTCACAATTATAAATTTCGGCAAGAGAATGCTCGCTAAGCAATCAGTAAGCTGATTAAATGCAATTATGAATATTGAACAAGGCATTCTACTGCACGGCAACTTAAGGGTCATGACCACATTAGAATAATTTACACTATGATAACACGAAAAATCAAGAGTCCCACATTGGATTTTTTCCGTGTTTGGATAACTATGACAAGCACCCATATCAAGAGACTCTTCCTCAGTTCCCAACGACTCAAAACAAAAACTGTTCAAAGTCAAATGCTAGTGATATTAAGCCAATCGAAGAGTGGTGGAGTGACATTGACAGTGTGTGGGAGGATAAAAAGAAATGGAAAAAGGCCAATGGCAACGTGATAGAACAAAACTTCAAAAGACATGAAACAGTTTGGAGAAAAACAAAACAAAACCAAAAATAAATAAAAATACAACAAAAACTCACACATTGGCCAGATTTAGGCCTAGTTCATGTGCTGCCATGGTGATGAAGTGGGTGTAGCTCTTCAGCACGGCTTTGTCGTGACACTTCACTTCCACTGACACCTGTCTGAACAGGTCGTCCAGCTCCTCCGTCTCCTCTCCTGTCTGTATCACAATCACATTGATACACAATGCGTAAAAACACCAGTATTATTACCATTTTAACAAAAGGAAACTGGGGCAATAAATAAAGAAACAAACCTATATTGATGTCGATGTTTCTATAAGATTAAGAACCAATTTATGCCTGTATTTCCCACATTTGGGATTTTACATGAAAAATTAATCTATCTAAAATCAGCTGCAATGACATAACCATCATTATTTTACTACCAATAAAAGACTTGCTAAAAGTAAAAGCACATTGCCCATGACTTATTTCAACTGTACATGCAATCTTGTATATAAGATATTGATCAAGATTAGTTGGAAAATCATCAGCCAAGTCATTAACTAATGAGACACATGTTTACAATCAAACAGAATTGAAGGATATAATTTTAACGCATGTTTATTTTCCTCCGAAGTCGGAGTGTGAAAAATCAGCTGCAATGCCCAAGTGGCGGGGTAATAAAGTCACACACGTAATGTTCTCATCCCTAGCTGGTGTATTTGTACCATAGTGTACAAGTGCTTCGGCTGTTGGGATGATCCCTGGAGTCTTTTAGCCAGGGTACAAAAACAAGCAAACAACAATGCAGGTCTACATTCATGCCATTTCCAGGTTGATGTCCTGTTTTAGAGACTGGATTGAAAAGTGCTCAGAATTTGATTATATTAAAGAGGTCTAGCTATTAAGCATTATTTTGCAATGACCAAAATAATGATTTTGTTCACCCCACTGGACATAAAAAAAGAAAAATAGACACACCATCAGTCGAAACTACGAACCAAAACTACACTGTACCAGAGGAAACAACTGTCTTACTGTTGATGGAGTGCTGCATGGCCGAGCTGTGATGTATTTGGAGTTGGACTTTGCCAGTAATATGCTTGGTATATGCGTCTGATGCACACCGTCACATCTGAAACCAACAAGGTTTTAATCACTCAAATTAGTCAAAGTAAAAACATTTGCATTCTTCATGACAGTTTCGGTTTTTTTTAAACCTGTAGAAAATCAAAGCCAAGAAAAGATATAGGAAAAAAATAAAAATAAAATAAATCATTCATTCAAATTTTGCTACATGTATAACAGAACAGAAATTTTATAAAGGCCAGCAGCAATCTGGCCGAAAATTTCCCCAAGGTATTTTGTTTTTCTTATTTCATGTTAATTTTTTTAATATTTTTTATGACAAAAAACAAGAAATTTTATATTTTATCTATTTATGGTTGATGACTATTTCTTGCTATTTCTAAAATAATAAATATGCTATGCAAATATACATGGGTTTTCTCGTGCAACATAACATTTTTCTAAAATGTTGGGGACTGGGCCCAATAATATAAAGCACCTCATAGTAAAATGCAGTAAATACTCTCCGACTTAAACTTAAAGACACATAATAAATAATAAGCTATGAAACATTGAATAGATATAAAAATCTGATGCAAATTGCCTTTATTCCTATAAACTTCCTAAATTCTTTCCTATCTTATCTGGGTGGAACAGTAAAATCTATTTAATGCCGATTTCCCCCCACATTTCTTGATTTCAAGAAAATATATTAATTTATGCTCATAGATCTGCAGTTTGGCATTGCATGGCTGAAAACAAATAACTGACCATTACATTTCATTTTCATATTGGCTGAACTAATAATAAAAACACTTAATTAAGCTTAAACCTATTCTACGTTTTAAATGGCTTCTGGTCAATTGTAAAGATAATTCATAGATCAACTGTAGTTTGAATGTTTAAGTCTCTTTTTTATATTTTTTAACTTTTGTTAAAACAAGCTTTCTCCGTTCACATGTACACACACAAAAATGTCCTCATCAGTGATCCTTACAACACACAAATAAGAACTTTTATGCACAGAATTTGATTTACAGAATCAAAATTTAGTGGATCTAACAGATATTTTCTTCAGGAATAACTTGTTCAAAAGAAGATAGGATGGAAAACATAAATTCTCAGAAAAAAGTTTTTAATTAAAAAAATGACTGATACATTCAAAAGAGAATAAATGTATGGACACACAAATACTTCCAGCCACACACTTGAAAAAAAGAAGAAGAGACAAACATCTTCTTTTAAGTAGCATATACTTCAGAACTTAGTTGATGGAACTTGTAACTCAAAGTTTTGAAAAATGTTGATATTACCTTGCAAAGTGGCCAATATTTCCACAGCAAAGTGCTCTTGTAATCTGAAAACAAAGATTTGAACATTCATTATATGATATGTACAAAAACAAAAACTCAAGCTTTACATGCACTGGTCACTATTTGATGGATGACACACTATCAATATATTACTCGGCTCTTTCTTGAAAGACACAAAATAGGGGAAGTCAGGAACTGTTGCTTGATCAAAACTGAATTCCATGCTGCGATGATTCTTTGGAAGAAACTATTTAAATTATTCTGTTTTGCGTCTGGATTCTGCAAGGTGCTAATATTATAACAGAGGCTATCCCCGTCGGGATACTGGGGGTCTTTTGTATAAATAGTTCTCTCACCTTGTGGAAGTTCTGTGCTCGCAACTTCCTCTAATCTGTCACTCTCTTTGACTCTGCCTTTCCCCTTTGCTTACTCAAGTTACTGTCATCTACTATCTCAGTATCTGCCTTACCGGTCCATTCTCCAGCCTTTTTTCAAGAAACACTTTCAAAAAGATTTCTTCCAGCCGAAGTCGGACTTGCTGGGCCTAACTATTTCTTAGTTAGACGCATAACGGCAGCATGACGCATCTGCGCTCATAATTGACTGGAAACTGTCTGAGCGATCAAAGAAGAAGAATAACAGAGCTAAGCTGATAGTGATACTGTTGTTGCGATCAGGGGAAACAACTCTTCAAATTGGATTTTCTTCATTTTTGTTTTACAATCAAATTTTTTTTTCTTTTAATGTGATCAAAGATTTCATTGCCTTCAGTTTCATGTATGATTATGTCTAAGTTGAGATTTTAGTGCTTTGTACAGCTTGTACTTTTAGTGCATTTTTTTTGCGTTTTGGAGGATTTCTGTGCATACATCATACATGTATAAGGTCAGGTCAGGTAGTTAGGACATTAGGCCTGGCACACAATCGGGAGCCCTGATTAGAACATTGCTTAATTTCATGACTAGATCAGAGGGATAATTTTTGATAAGCCTAGTATTATATTCATGCTAGCTTTAGTTTAATAACATCCGGGGATCTTCTCTTAAGACATTAAAAGTGGATGATGCCTAGAGCGCAAGTGTCACCAGTAAACAGTGGTGGCTCAGACAAGTCAGAGAAAAAGTGAAACTAGCAAAACCTTGGAAGTAAGGTCACAACAGGGCATCATTTCGTTCATTTACTAGAGTATGGCACAGTGCTAATAGGGTGATAACTATGTGTGTGTAAGGTCAAGAAAGTCTAAGCAAACAGTTAAATGGATATCCCATCTTAAAACAAAACTAGATTGATAGAAATTCAATTTATTACCAAAGCATGACC
This sequence comes from Phymorhynchus buccinoides, assembly GCA_017654935.2. Lineage (NCBI taxonomy): Eukaryota > Metazoa > Mollusca > Gastropoda > Neogastropoda > Raphitomidae > Phymorhynchus > Phymorhynchus buccinoides. Next base: position 21,007,770 of record CM065684.1, read on the forward strand.
GAGCCGGAACAACGTAGTCGCCATTTTGGAAGAATATTTTTAACTGCTAACCGGAATATAACAAATAAAATGCAAATGTATCGTAAATACCAGGGATGTACTATACATCCCTGTAAATACTAAGCAAGTTCACTCTCTCACTTGCACGTCATTCTTTTTCTTCTTCTCCTGCAACTGATGATGTTCATTTTAGATTCTGCACTCCTTTCAGTAGCACACAGTGACATATATGTTGGTACTGCTCTGCAGAGGTCCGTGCATGTCAGATTTTGCAGGCATCCTGAAAAGTGTTTCATTATCAGACTTAGGGAACCCTAGCATCATGTAACATAGTTGTTTTAAAGGATAGGTTAGAATCCATGGCATAATACAATTAGCGGTAGTAGCAGCAGTAAAGACACGAATAATGCTCTGTGAACAGCAACTGTTTATTTATTCAGTATTCTTTTATGTACTTTTTTTTAAAATTCTTTGCAACAAGATTTATTTTTGTATTTCTTCTTCCTTTTTACATGTTTACACGCATAGACTATGCAGCACTCATGTATGCACTCACTCTCTCCCACATAAAATGTGCATGCACGCGCGCATACACACACTATCAATAAGTCAGTACATCATACACTATTTCATACATAAACCCTGACATCTTTGCATCAAATCAAGAGAGAGAAAGAAGAAGAACAAAAATTAATAAATAAATAAACAAAAATGTGAAAAGAGAAGGAACACAACTGAAAAGAAAAGAAAAAGAAGGGGATGGTGGAAGGATAAAACAACCTAGCACACAATTAGCGGTTATTAAAAAAAACATAAATTTGAAACGTTAATAAAGAAGAAGATAATATTGGTCGACATGCTGATGGGGCTGGGTTCACTTATGTCCGGGGGGCACTCTTTAAATGGGATTGCTTCCAGAACAGAAGACGGAAGTCACTCCTTAGCAACATCAACAGTGCACGCGCTCTTAGTTGTCGTCTGCTTGCATGCGTAAGAAGTGCTCCCAACAAATCACAATTTGCTAAAATGGCAGAGAATAACAGCAAGCAAGATCAAATGAGAGCTGTAAACGAACAGCGGGAGACTTGGTGCGCTGTGGAGAGGATGAAGGAAGAAGACTGGTGCCGGAAAAATCGTCGCCATTATGACCAGCATTTACAAAGCGACATGTTTGAGGAGACGGGACCTGTCAGCGAACCTCGCTGTACGTTTGAAGTCAACGCACCAACGCATCTTGAGAGACGCCACTTTCCAACGAAACACTGTGAGTTTACTCTACTTCACTTTAAAAAAAAAATCTACCCCATCCACACCCCTCTCATCTTAATATTAATTTAAAAGAAATATCAAATCAAATCAAATCAAATCAAATCATCTTTATTATCTCATAACTGAGAAATTGCAGCCAGGTGCACATAAGAAAAACAGCAACAATAAACACATTTATCAACAACAACAAAAACCACAACACATTTATCAACAATTAAAGAATATAAACTAATAACTAATAACACTGCAATATTGTAGTTAACAAACTGGACGAATACGAATACAAATTCAATCCCAAGGAGATGGACAGGCTGCTCAGCAAAACAATCACTCAATGCAGTGCATTAAGAGTTCAACAGATGAATTGATCTTGGTAAGAAAGTTTTCTGTGCTCTTATTTTCAGTTTTAGAGTTCTGTATCGACGGCCCGATGGTAATACTTCATAGTATTTTGCCAGAACATGACTGTTATCATTAAGAATTTTCCTGGCTTTCTTGACTACTTGTCTGTCATACAACTCTTGCATACCACTCTGCCTTGCACCCACAACTTTACTACACACATTCACCATATCACTCAACACACGCTTACTTTTTACACTCAAGCTTCCATACCAACAGATAAATGACACAGTAAGAACAGATTCAATGCAACCCTCTTTGTATGTGTCAGTGGAGAGAGAGAGAGAGAGAGAGAGAGAGAGAGAGAGAGAGAGAGAGAGAGAGAGAGAGAGAGAGAGATCAAATCAAATCAAATCATCGCGTGGGCGGAAGACTGTTGGGGTGGATCAGGGATTTTTTTGAGCGAGCGCACACAATATGTAACTATAAATGGATTTAGTTCTAAAAAGGTAGATGTCACTAGTGGGGTCCCACAGGGTAGTGTCCTGGGTCCCACTTTATTCCTGTACTTTATAAATGATTTACCAACTTATGTAGACTGTAATATGAAGATCTTTGCTGATGACACTAAGGCATACAATAATGTAGAAAACAATGATGAATCAAGAAAAAGAGTTAAAATGTGCATTGATAACTTAGTTACATGGGCTAATACTTGGCTCATGAAATTTAATAGTCAAAAGTGTAAGGTTATGCACCTCGGTAAAAATAATCCCAAGCATACATATTATATGAAAAATAATGAAGATAAACGGGTGCTGAAACCTACAGATGTTGAGAAAGATCTTGGGGTGTTTGTGGACCCGGGCTTGACTTTCGAACCTCACATAAATAATATTGTATTAAAAGCCAACAGGATGTCCGGTCTGCTTGTTAGCATTATTACTAACAAATCAAAAGTTATAATGATTCCTTTATTTAAGGCTTTGGTGAGACCTATGTTAGAGTATGGAAATCCTGTATGGTATCCACATTTGAGAAAACACATTGATATGCTAGAGGGAGTTCAGAGGAGGTTTACAAAAAAGATTGTTGGTACAAATGATATGACCTATGAGGAAAGGCTTATTTATCTGCGGATACCTAGCCTAGAGTATAGAAGGCTCAGGGGTGATATGATTGAAGTTTATAAAATATGTCACCATTTATACGATTATTCCACTACTAACAGCCTACTAACTCTTTGTGAGGGTGATAGAACCCGTGGCCATAACTTTAAGCTGTACAAAAAAGATACCAACACCAGACTAGCACAAAACTTTTTTACTAACAGAGTAATAAATGCATGGAATAACCTTCCCGATGAAGCAGTTAATGCAAAGTCATTAAATTCATTCAAAAATATCATAGACAAGTTTTTCCAAAACAAAATGTATTCAGTTAATATACAGATTTAAAGGAATAAAACACAGATGCCTTAGTAGTCATCAGTGAATGAAGCCAAACCAAATAAAAATCAAAAACATATTTAGAGGGCAAAAGGCTAAACAAAATAGCCTATAGTGCCATTTATGCTATGCTATGCTAAATAGGTTTTTTATTGCCATTAGCATACATAAGCCTTTATGGCAAGGGGATACTGTCAAATAACATATATCATTTTTGTAGGCAAATAAAGAAAATCACTCTATTCTTAATGAAATAAATAAATAATAATGCCAAAAAAAGACAACTATTTAGAAATAAAGTAAAATTAAAATACAATTATTCAGTGGGCAATCTTTCTCGTAACGCTTCCTCCTCTATTTTCACCTGCTCTTTCCCTTCACCCCCCCTCCCTATAAGAGAGAGAGAGAGAGAGAGAGAGAGAGAGCACGTGTGTGTGTGTGACAATAAAAATGGCGCATTATGTCCTATGGCTTGGCATGGGTCCTACTAATTGCTGTTCGGATGCCCTCTGAAGTTTTCCCAGGGCCTTTTGGAGTCGATTTTTTAATAAAGCACAGTTGTATTATTTTCAAAATGCCAGTCTTTTAGTGTCTTTTTTTAATTCTCTTTCTATCTCTTTCTGTCTGTCTCTTGTACATGCTGCAGCCAATGGGAGTGGTTTAGTAGTATATTATAGGAATAATTATAAAGTCTTCACATGAGCTTTTACCAAAGTACCTGACAAATGAGTTAATTCATAATCAATATGTATCTCTATCTCCCTAAATGTGATATGTTATCAACTCTGTAATAACTTCTAACTATTCATCTTGAAGCCATTATAAAAAAAACACCTATAATCTATTAACTTTTAACGGCATCCGGACGGATCCGGACGGATCCGGACGGCAATTAGTATGACCGAGCTTGGCATAGCTTGATACTGATAGGCATAGAACCTCCCAGACCTAGTCAAGTCTCCACAGTCAAGTATGTGTGTGTGTGAGAGAGAGATGAGAGAGAGAGAGAGAGAGAGAGGGGGAGGAGAGAGAGAGAGAGAGAGAGAGAGAGAGAGAGAGAGAGAGAGAGAGAGAGAGAGAAAGAGAGAGAGAGAGAGAGCACTGTCAGTTACAAAGAGCTGTTCCAATTATATCATTCATATAAATTAAGAACTATAATAGACTATATTTGATATGTGTTCTGAGTGATAGTTCTGTGTTCTGGTAAGTTTGTGTTTACAGCAATGTTCCAACAGTCTTTAATTTACAGCTGTGTTGTTTTCAGAAGTTTTTCAATGGTCTGGGTTGTTTGCAGTGTTTCCAATGGTCTGGGTTGTTTTCTTCCTCATCTCTTGAGGGCCCATGGCAAAAGTGCTGATCATTCTGGCTCCTTTTCGAAAAAAAGGCTTTCAGAGGGTTTCCAATGGTCTGTGTTGTTTACAGTGTTTTTTTTAATGGTCTGTGTTGTTTAGTGGTTTTCCAATGGTCTGGGTTGTTTAGTGGTTTTCCAATGGTCTGGGTTGTTTAGTGGTTTTTCAATGGTCTGGGTTTAGTGGTTTTTCAATGGTCTGGGTTGTTTAGTGGTTTTCCAATGGTCTGGGTTGTTTAGTGGTTTTCCAATGGTCTGTGTTGTTTAGTGGTTTTTCAATGGTCTGTGTTGTTTAGTGGTTTTTCAATGGTCTGGGTTATTTAGTGGTTTTCCAATGGTCTGTGTTGTTTAGTGGTTTTTCAATGGTCTGGGTTATTTAGTGGTTTTCCAATGGTCTGGGTTGTTTACAGTGGTTTTCCAATGGTCTGGGTTGTTTACAGTGGTTTTCCAATGGTCTGGGTTGTTTACAGTGGTTTTCCAATGGTCTGGGTTGTTTACAGTGGTTTTCCAATGGTCTGGGTTGTTGCTCAATTTTCCAATGGTCTGTGTTGTTTACGGTGGTTTTCCAATGGTCTGGGTTGTTAACAGTGGTTTTCCAATGGTCTGTATTGTTTACAACGATTTTCCAATGGTTCTGGGTTTACAATTGTTTTGGTTATTTAGAGTGGTTTTCCAACGCCGTTTTTTGGTAGTGGTATCCCTGTGGTCCGGGTTGCTTACAAAGTTTTTTTTTTAAAAAATGATGTGTTTATACAGTGGTTTTCTTATGGCCTGTGTTGTTTATTGGGGTGTTTTAAATGTGTGATTTTCTGATGGTCTTTGTTGTTTACTGTGGCTTTCCAATGATTTTTGTTTTTCCGTTTTAATGAGCTTTGTTGTAATGGTCTGTGTTCCTTTGCTTTGTTTACAGGTGTTCCAACGATCTGTTTTCTAATAAATCTATATACTGTAAAGTTGAAATAATTTAATGTTCATTACAGTATTTCAATGGTTCTTTGTTCCGCTGTGTTGTTTATAGTGGTTTTCTAAAGGTTTATATTATTTACAATGTATTAATCCTTTTGCCGCCAGCCATTTTTCAGCCAAAATTATCTAATTTACTTGGGTAAAGAAAAGTTGTCGTCTGCAATACTGTGCATTTCCAAATGACTTGTATCAACTAAGGCCTTTCCTTATCTCTCAAAATTAACAACGTAAGGTCATTGGATAACAGATCCTAATTTTATACCTGTTAGTGACATGGGTGTTAAGTTGGTGTGGTGTAGAAATGCGACTACAGCGGCAAAAGGGTTAAAATTGTGTTAACATTTTAAATCATTGTGCCAAGATATTTTACTTGATGAGCTGAATACAGACTTCCAAACTTTTACAATTTTTTTACATTGCAGTGGTATCCCAGTGGACCACCATGTGAGGTTCAGCGTTCTCTATTCCTCATTGCACGTCTGACCACGGATATTGTGGACCATCAACAGACCACAGGATCATCATATCACTTCAGTATTGTATCAGCACATTCAGCGTTCTCCATTCCTCATTGCACGTCTGACCGCGGACATGGTGGACCATCAACAGACCACACGATCATCACATCACTACAGTATTGTATCAGCATTCACTATTCTCCAGTGCACGTCTGACCACAGATATTGTTGACCATCAAGACCACATGATCGTCACATCACTACTGTATTGTATCAGCATTCTCTACTCTCCAGTCGATGTCTGACCGCAGATATTGTGGACCATCAACAGACCACAAGATCATCACATCACTACAGTATTGTATCAGCATTATCTATTCTCCAGTGCACGTCTGACCGCAGATATTGTTGACCATCAACAGACCACACGATCGTCACATCACTACAGTATTGTATCAGCATTATCTATTCTCCAGTGCACGTCTGACCGCAGATATTGTGGACCATCAACAGACCACAAGATCATCACATCACTACAGTATTGTATCAGCACGTTCAACATTCTCTACCCCTCAGTGCACGTCTGACCGCAGATTTTGTGGACCATCAACAGACCACAGGATCGTTGCATCACTTCAGTATTGTATCAGCACAATATGATCAGTTCATGTAATACCATGAAATAATGCACTCACCACAGCTAGTCCTGTGATTTTTTGGCTCAGATTATTTTACTTTTTTGTGAAGCGCTTGGAGCCCCATAAGGAGAATAAGCGCTATAAAAATGGTCATTATTATTATTATTAAGTCCTCACCAACCGTCATAGCAAGTCAAAATGTACGTCACCGGGCGATTCCCAGAGTTTGCGAGGTCACCACAAATAGTGCCGATCAGTCATAGCAGACATTCAGTATTATTGTGGCCTTCCTATCTTGTGAAAATATTTTTGGAACTACCGGTAGTTAAATACACTTTGTTTATCCAGTACACGTATACAGTATTAAAACAAAGCATACAATGAACCTTTTCAGTTTACCAGGCATGAAACAGATCGGTACATGATGCAGATGGATATTCATTGAAAATGGTATTATTTCTTCAGGATCAAAATTTCCTTACGTTGCTTTGAAAAAAAGTTGATTAAAAAAAGTTTACATCATTTATGACCATGATTTAGTGCTATGATACTTATACCAGTAGACAATTTGGTTTGCTTCAAAAAAAATTGTGTACAAATTAATGGTTGAATTGAGGTATTTTATATGTATCAGTATTACTATTGGAAAAGGGTTTCTTGACAATCTTTGTCATGTTTGCGGTTTCACTCTTTATTTAAACACATTTTTGTGTGTTTTTTCACTTTTACACTGGTGATTCAAAGTATATTTTCTGTGATAGTCAGTTGTAGAGCTTTTGTTCTATGTTCTTTACTTTGGTGATTTATGATCTGGAGCACACATTTTTTCTCTTTTAGCTGGTGATTTACAATGTGGCACATAGGATTGTTTCTTGCTTCTTACATTGGAGACATTTTGTTAAAAAAAAGTTTTTCATGTGATTTCTATCTGACAAGTTCTGTATTAACATTCAGCAATTTTTGTTTTTACTTTTCCAGGAATCATGTCAGATTCTAAAGTCTCATTGTTTGAAGATTTAAAAATAAGTTTCAATTCATTTCTTTTGTTGAAATTTCTTAATTGTTGTTTTATAATATTAATTGTTTAAGATTAAAAAAAAAGTATATCTTAACAAAACTTTCTTGGCACACAGCAGTATTATTATAATGATGTACTTGTTTCGTTTGTTCTCTAGAAGACATTTTGTTAAATCGAGTTCGACAGTGCATAAGCTTGTATTAATAAAAAAAATTGGGACTTTACTGGTTTCGTACTGCCTCCGGGCATTACCTCCAGTATTGTTCCCACCATACAAATGTCCCATATGTGTCTGTTTCAGACCGAGAGGACGTAAAACTCCATTTTCGCTCGACATTTTGTTAAAAACGTTTTTCATGTGATTTATATCTGATAAGTTCTGTATTAACTATGTCAATTTTACTTTTTACTTTTCCAGGAATCATGTCAGATTCTAAAGTCTCATTGTTTGAAGATTTAAAAGTTAAAAACAAGTTTCAATTCATTTCTTTTGTTGAAATTTCTTAATTGTTGGTTTTAAATATGAATTGTTGAAGTTAAAAAAGTATATCTTAACAAAACTTTCTTGGCACACAGCAGTATCATTATAATGATGTACTTGTTTCGTTTGTTCTCTAGAAGATATTTTGTTAAAAACGTTTTTCATGTGATTTCTATCTGACAAGTTCTGTATTAACTATGGTAACTTTTGTTACTTTTCTAGGAATCAAGTCAGATTCTAAAGTCTCATTGTTTGAAGATTTAAAAGTTAAAAACAACAGTTTCAATTCATTTCTTTTGTTGAAATTTCTTAATTGTTGGTTTTAAATATGAATTGTTGAAGTTAAAAAAGTATATCTTAACAAAACTTTCTTGGCACACAGCAGTATCATTATAATGATGTACTTGTTTCGTTTGTTCTCTAGAAGACATTTTGTTAAAAACGTTTTTTCATGTGATTTCTATCTGACAAGTTCTGTATTAACTATGGTAACTTTTGTTACTTTTCTAGGAATCAAGTCAGATTCTAAAGTCTCATTGTTTGAAGATTTAAAAGTTAAAAACAACAGTTTCAATTCATTTCTTTTGTTGAAATTTCTTAATTGTTGGTTTTAAATATGAATTGTTGAAGTTAAAAAAGTATATCTTAACAAAACTTTCTTGGCACACAGCAGTATCATTATAATGATGTACTTGTTTCGTTTGTTCTCTAGAAGACATTTGGTTAAAAACGTTTTTCATGTGATTTCTATCTGACAAGTTCTGTATTAACTATGGTAACTTTTGTTACTTTTCCAGGAATCAAGTCAGATTCTAAAGTCTCATTGTTTGAAAATTTAAAAGTTAAAAACAAAAGTTTCAATTCATTTCTTTTGTTGAAATTTCTTAATTGTTGTTTTTAAATATGAATTGTTGAAGTTAAAAAAAGTATATCTTAACAAAACTTTCTTGGCACACAGCAGTATTATTATAATGATGTACTTGTTTCGTTTGTTCTCTAGAAGACATTTTGTTAAAAACGTTTTTCATGTGATTTCTATCTGACAAGTTCTGTATTAACTATGGTAACTTTTGTTACTTTTCCAGGAATCAAGTCAGATTCTAAAGTCTCACTGTTTGAAAATTTAAAAGTTAAAAACAAAAGTTTCAATTCTTTTCTTTTCTTGAAATTTCTTAATTGATGTTTATATGAATTGTTTAAGTTAAAAAAGTATATCTTAAAAACAATTCTTGGCACACAGCAGTATTATTATAATGATGTACTTGTTTCGTTTGTTCTCTAGAAGACATTTTGTTAAAAACGTTTTTCATGTGATTTCTATCTGACAAGTTCTGTATTAACTATGGTAACTTTTCCAGAAATCAAGTCAGATTCTAAAGTCTCACTGTTTGAAGATTTAAAAGTTAAAAACAAAAGTTTCAATTCTTTTCTTTTCTTGAAATTTTTTGATTGTTGTTTATATGAATTGTTTAAAGTATTAAAACAATTCTTGGCACACAGCAGTATTATTATAATGATGTACTTGTTTCGTTTGTTCTCAAGGGATTTTCAGTGTATTCAGCACAAGGTAGTATTACTCTTTTGTGTGGGTTTCTTTTACATCTGGGTGTTTTTGTCTTTAGCACATGTCATGAATTGACAATGCACAATCTATATTGCAAATACCAGCATTATTTTTTGGTGTAAATATTGTGATCATGCACACCGCAGTATTGCATATAGTCAGGTTGTTACTTTTTGCTTGTTTATGGCGATCTATATCCGATGTATGTATGTATTCAGAACTTTGAGTCTTTGGCATTAAAATACGAAAAATAATTCCCATGCTTTGTGTGTTATCAGTTGTAGCATATTTGATTTCCCCTCTCTCATCCTTCCACTCTACAATTCCTTCTTTCTTACACACACTCATTCATTAATGCATGCTTCAATATTCAATACATATTTACATGTACATGTACCAAGTGTTGGTACATGAGTCAGACAGAAAAAAAGTCAAATTACTAACCATACTTGTTTTTTTGTGTTGAAAGAGTGAAAAACCAGAATGACTACAGTGCATAATGAATGAATGAACTAACAGTTATATTGAGCATTGAATGAAAGGTTTGGAGATTTTCTGTTATAAAAAATAATAATGAGCAATTTTTTTTCTCCAATTTTTAAGCAAACATGCATGCATGAAAACATATACACAGAAAGACATACTCATCCCCATTCTCTCTATCTCTACTCTCACACACAAACATATACACAGAAAGACATACTCATCCACATTCTCTCTACTCTCACACACAAACATATACACAGAAAGACATACTCATCCACATTCTCTCTATCTCTACTCTCACACACAAACATATACACAGAAAGACATACTCATCCACATTCTCTCTATCTCTACTCTCACACACAAACATATACACAGAAAGACATACTCATCCACATTCTCTCTACTCTCACACACAAACATATACACAGAAAGACATACTCATCCACATTCTCTCTATCTCTACTCTTACACACAAACATATACACAGAAAGACATACTCATCCACATTCTCTCTATCTCTACTCTCACACACAAACATATACACAGAAAGACATACTCATCCACATTATCTCTATCTCTACTCTCACACACAAACAAAAGTGCCACACACACACAAACTCTCTGTCTCTCTCCTGCCTCCAATTCATTTAACAAATCAGTAACGGTCAAGATGTGCCACCCCCCCTACATTTCTCGGTTGATTGAATTTTTCTGTTTTTGCCTTTCTTACCATACATACATAAAGCTGTATTTTATTAACCTTTTTAGCTAATAACCTTTTTGGAATACTAACCCTATCCCTAACCCTAACCCCCACCCTATAAGACGGAAAAACACAACGAACCACAACTGTGACAAATCGCGGTGTACTGCAGTACATAGTGGGGGGTAGGGTTAGGTTTAGGGCTAGGGCTAGGGTTAGTATTCCAAAAAGAGAATTAGCTGAAAATGTTCCTAAATTACAGCTTTATGTATGGTAAGAAAGGCAAAAACGGAAAAATACAATTAACCGAGAAATGTAGGGGGGTTACCTTTACCTTTACCAACAAATCTTCATTTAGCCTATACATCTAAAGAACTCTTCCTACTATTTAAATCTGACACATTCCCCTCATAAACAATCAAATACAGTACTGTCAGTAGTATGGCATCACTTCAGACAATTTGCAAGGTTGAATTTGCAAGCTTTGATAAGATCTTGCATAGTCTGTAGTTATTCAGATCCTGTGTGAGGAGTGTATACATGTGTGTGTGTGTGTGTGTTCCTGCTTCTAGTTTTTCATATTTTTGGTCTTTAATTAACATTGTCATGATTGACATTATTCGTGTTGTTGTTAGTGTTGTCATTGTTGTTTTGTAATGGAAAAAAACAACCCACACCCTCTCTTCATTGACTAATAATATTAATTATATAATACTGCTTTTAAATATATACTTCTCTCAATTAAGCTTGACCAACCAATTATGATATTATTACTATTATCTCTGTTTGTAACTCTAACCGAGCCCTGTCCTGATATTGATGAACTATTTATTTATCTTTATTTTAATTTATTTGCTCAAATTGTGTTACATGTATATATGTTGATTGGATGAAAGATTGAGTGAAAGCAGGAATTGTGGAATGTAAGAAGAGATGGAATAAAAAAAAAAAATTGATTAAAAAAAAAGTACTGTCAGTAGTACAGGTAAATAGTTGTGTAACCTGCACAAAAATGTCAGTTGTCTTATTACCACCCCCAAGGAGATTCCATTTTTGTCTTGGTTTACTTGTATGACTGCAAAACTTTACAATTAAAACAATTCTCAATGGAGTAAAAGAAATGTTGTGAAGGATTTGGGTATGCATTTTAAAGTTGATAAGGATTTAACTCTTCTACCACCATGCATTCTTCGACGTTCTTGGTGGTCCGTTGCATCTCAACCGACAAGAGAGGGGTAACTATTTTTTCCCTGAGTGCACGTGTTGCTTTAACTGGAAAAAAATCACTGACATAAGTTCTGAAAGTAGACAAACACATGGCAGGGTACTTGGCAGTGAATGTTTTTGCATTTGGTGGGAATGAAGTGTGTGGTGCTAGAACAGTTAAGGTGCCAGAGAGGTCAGCTCATTGACTGTGGGCCCTCAAGAGAAGAGGAAGATTGTTATTCAAATACATCTTTACATGACATGCATTTTTATTCAATCATTTTTTTCATTTATGCTATTCAGCACGCTGTACAAGTTATGAACAGACTTTTGATACATGGATTGTTATTGAATATCCAAATACAGTGGAACCTCCCTGTGAAGACCTTCCCTTTTATGATGTGACCCACAGATTTTTTAACAATTTTCCCCCCTTCATATTCGGACTACTGAGTGTCCACCTCCCAATTAAGACACCTTCCTATTTTTAGTAAATACTAATATTAAAACCTTTCTAAATTCTCTCCCCTTGGACTGCTGGTCTCGGTTTCTGCGACTTGAACAAACCCGGGTGTAGCTGCGAATTGGGATTCGGAACGAGCGGCGTGGGAGCAACGCCACTGTACAGCCCAGAAGATGGGACAGCAACAAAAAAAAAAAAAAAATTAAAACCTTTCTTGCTTTGGCTTAAGGCTGTGTCAGACCAATTGCAGACCTGTTTACCCATATTTTGCAAAGTTGTAATTTCTGAAGCAAAAATTTTTTAATTAAAAAACCCCAACTAATCCAACGCGTGCTTAGAACTGCGTATCACAATGAATGTCGATATCGTACTGACCTGAGTGTGCAATACTAATGTCCGTCGAGCAGTAGACACAGAACACATGCTCGTCACCTAGTGCTGAACGACGTATTCCTGGAATTTTGAGGTAACTTTCCCGGAATTTCTGTGCCACTTTTGATGTCTTTTCTTTTGATTTTCGACCAGAAGATACAGAAGCTACGGAATGCACTCGCTTGGACGCTATTTTGAAACAGAAAAGGAAATGGCGCAAAATGACTTTTCACCGCATCGTTTCAAAAGCTTTGCTTACCGACGCAAATGTAGTAGTTGTTTTTTATATATAGGAAAAACAAAGCCGTAATTTGACTTTTCCCCCATAAAAATTACGGCAAAATCGGGATGGTAAACAGGTCTGCAATTGACATAGGCTAGAACACAAGGCTACATCAAAATGTTATGCTCTGCATAGTTATGTGGGGATTGTCTTTAGCCATGACAAGCTCCTACTCAGTCCTAGCAAAACATCACCAGTCGCCAAAATACTCCCAAGTCGGTGTGTGGCTGCTCACGTGGCGGGGTAATCAAAAACGGTCACACACGTATGTTCTTATCCCTAGCTGATGCATTTGTAGAAATTGTACCATAGCGTTCAAGTGCTTCGGCTGTTGGGATGATCCTTTAGCCAGGGTACGACAACAACAAAACCTTTCTTTTGGCTGATTTTTCAAGGTCTAAATACTTTAATAGGGAGGTTCCAGTTTATTCAATCATTTTTTTAATATTCAGAATGCTGTACAAGTCATAAACTGATTTCTTAAAATGAAAGTTTATGCTATGCTAAAAGCAAACAATTCGTGAGTCAATCAAAAGTCATAATTTTCAAATCCTATAAAAAAAAAGAAGGTATTATCCCTTGTGTGTGTGCGTGAAACCTTGTCTTTCACAAACACAAGACAAGCTTAAAACATGTTTAACTCATTCTACCCCATTTACGAGTATACTCGTAAACTCACACCAACTATATAGATCTGCCTGTTTACGAGTTAACTCGTAGTACAAACCCATCTTCAAAGTGAATCATCTAGCTTGGTTCTCATCCTCAAATTGTTCACTTTGGTAGCTTTAGCCTGTTTACAGACATTTCCTTTCCGGTCATGCTTAGACATTATCGATTTTTCATAATTTTACCGATTTTTTCGATGATGGGCTGATACCTATTTTATCTGAGTAATGAAACGGCAAGTAAAATTGTGTTTGGATTGATCTAAGATTATAATGACAAAAATAGTGATTGCATCGCGTTTTTAGCGAATGTAGGTGAAGTAGAAAGCTCCACTTTCGATCATTACATAAAGAATAAACCTTTTCTATATTACTGTTTTTTGTGTGTGGAAAAGAGTTATTTTTAGATCTACAAGCTGCACTTTAAATTCTATGAAACATTTAAGACACGCATTTGACAATAACACTTTAAAATTTTAAAGCAATACAGTGAATTGTTTCAAAGTTATAGCAATTTTTCTACACATATTTATAGCTATGCTCAGAGCTCTCTGAACAGCTGGGCCAGGGAAGATAAATGCGGCTGCATGGATGGGGTAGAATGTGTTGAATACAACAATATTAGTTTTGCTAACTACAACAATTTAAGTTTCGCTAACTGGTAACATTTCTAAACAAGAAAACATTACGATAATACAGTCTTTAAATTATACAATGCATTCCATCTACACCTTAGCTCAATGTTCAATCGATACTGATCGCTTCTCAGCCTTTTGGCTAAGACAGTGATTCAGGAACATAAATTTTTGTTTACACCGTGGTTGGTTTGTTCAGCCCGTCGTACATGGCGAAAAACGTTAAACTGAACTTCCATCCATCTACACTGTATGTCTATGTATAAGTAGAGTAAAAATTTTTTTTTTTTTTAAACCCTGAAAAAACCCCCACAACCAAATTAATATGCAGGCTCATGTAAATGAAATTACATGAAATTCACATAATGAATAAATCTCCCTATCGTTCTTCACCATCCAAAAACAACATGAAACATGAAAGACTGTTTCAGCAAGTTTTATTTTATAAATGGAAACTAAAGGCATCAACATAACAGTAAGCGATCATTTGTTTGGGTCAAAGGTTCACACTACCACTGATTAAAATAAAACTTCTTAAATTCGTTATTACTTAGCAATGGAGGATATCTAATAAACACATACATTACATTAAAATCATTGCAGGTACAGTGATATCATGTACACTATATTTCATAGCAAATAACACAGTTATTTACATTACTCTTTTACACATTCGATTTAGTCTTTATCATTTACATTACAATCAGCATTATGACAAACAACTGAATTGTTATATATATATATATATACACTGTCAAGTCGGTGCCACGCTACTGATCAGAGAAGTCTGCTTCAGTTGCACATTAATTCCTTATCATAATAATAATAATGGGAATTTATATAGCGCTCTTTCTCACATGAGCTCAGTGCGCTTTACATTGATAACAAGAACATTAAAGGCAAACAAATAATGAATCATTAGAAAGTAAAATAAGCACGATGCTTGCACGCAACGTTCTCTTACTTCCTTACACACACACACACACGCGCGCACACACACACATAATTAATTATACAAGAGTAACATAGTTACAATATGAACATTCTAAGAAGAAACATAGAGACCACATTCACATTCTCAATCAAGTTTGAATACAATACTGCAACTTGAAATAAAATCATACTGCCATCGACATACCAATTACATGACTAATTATAATAGACAAATTTTGCAAAAACATAAATACCCTTCTCCTCATTTACAAGCATTTAAAGTTTACAAGACGTAGAATACCCTTCTACCTCATTTACAAGCATTTAAAGTTTACAAGACGTAGACATTCTACATACAAAATACGAATCATAAAATAATTGTAAATACATTTTTTACAAGATTTCTGCAATAAAACGTCATGTCACGATATGAAGAGAACAACACACAGGTGGAGGAGATCAGGGTATCTTGCTGTCTTGCACCTCTCCTGTGGCAGGGTAGAACACTTTGAAAGAGAAGTCTGTGCGAGGAAAAGAACCCTGAAAAACAATACAAGATAACGGTCAAGTCACAGTCCTCTGACTGGAATTATACCTACTAATACTACAACTCCCCCCTTTTTTATTATTTACATTATACCAAATTAACTTCACTCTCCTCAAATTAGCACAGCTATTTTTTCCCCTCCATTAATTTACTTCTAATGTTTCTAAATAATCAGACTCCTCTCACTTACACACTCCTTCGATTGAGATTGAAAGCGAAGAACACACGTAACATCCTGAGCATGTTAAATGACATTTAAAAAAAATGAATAGAACATCAGTTTGGCCGTTGGTACGGGTTGTTGAAGTACATACACACAGTATGTGTTCAGATTCTGTCTGACAAAAAGAAAGAGCATCATTGTCAGTCTACTTAATACTACATCTACCATATTTTACGGACCATAAGGCGATATTTTTCCCAGACTGAGACCCCAGCGCCTTATAAGTTATAATGTGACTGATAATATAGTAAGAAACTGTAATAACAAAATCTGAAGATTGTGTAAAATTTGGGCGGTGCGCCTTATAATCAGGTGCGCCTTGTAGTCCGTAAAATACGGTACATGAAATGGGACACGTACCAAGCAACGTTCAGTTCTAGCCAGGCAAGGTAAACAAGAATGGATTGTGAAGAGTTTTTGGCAAAGGTCAAGATGTGCCACCCCCCCCTACATTTCTCGGTTAATTGTATTTTTCCGTTTTTGCCCTTCTTACCATACATAAAGCTGTATTTTATGAACCTTTTTAGCTAATAACCTTTTTGGAATACTAATCCTAACCCTACCCCCCACCCTATAAGACGGAAAAACGCAACGAACCAGAACTGTGACAAATCGCGGTGTACTGCAGTACATAGTGGGGGGTAGGGTTAGGTTTAGGGCTAGGGTTAGTATTCCAAAAAGGTTATTAGCTGAAAATGTTCCTAAAATACAGCTTTATGTATGGTAAGAAAGGCAAAAACGGAAAAATACAATCAACCGAGAAATGCAGGGGGGGTGGCACATCTTTACCTTTACCAAGTTTTTATTTTATTTTTTTAACTTAGATCTCTAAACTAAGGGATAGATGCTACATAAGCATTATTTTTTTCTTCTTCTAATTCTGCGTTCCCAGGCCAAAAGGCCACAATGGGTACGTATGTGTCCCGTTTACAGTTTTCACTGGTCTCCTCGCTGCATTCAGCTGACTAAAACTATATGGACGATTTTGTTTTTAAAAAGGCAGGAGAATGAGGCAAAAAGTCAAAGATAGTAGATGACACAAAGCAAGGAAAAAGGCAGAGTCAAAGAGAGAGACAGATTAGAGGAAGTTACAAGCACATAACTTCCAGAAGGTGGGGGAACTATTTGTACGGAAGACCCCCTGGTATCCCCATGGGGAAACTAGGGAAATGCAAAGAACAGTAACTCTGGAGAAACTCTAGGGAAATGCAAAGAACAATAACTCTGGGGAAATGCAAAGAACAGTAACTCTGGAGAAACTCTAGGGAAATGCAAAGAACAATAACTCTGGGGAAATGCAAAGAACAGTAACTCTGGAGAAGAAAAAAAAAGGGTGTGCTGCACTTGCGGCGATGCGCTCTCCAGAGGAGAGCAACCCACATTTCACAGAAATAAGTCTCTGTGATTAGAATATACCAAATGCCCCCCAAAATACAAAACTACAGAGAAATGCGAAGAACAGTAACTCTGGGGAAACTACAGGGAAATGCAAAGAACAGCAAGTTCTGGAGACTGTGTCCCGTCCCACCGGCGGTGATCCTCACCGGGTTGGTGACGGTGCAGTCTGAGGACTGTCGGGTGAAGGGCTCAAACTTGTCGGCGCACACCACCAGGTCAGGCAGAGGGTAGAGACGCAGGCCGCAGTCGTAGGCCCAGTACACGGGGCACACCGCCAGGGGCAGGGGGCACAGGTGCCCCTGGCTCACCAACGTCTTGGCAAACTGCACACACACACACACCAAGTTCAAATCATTTTGAGAATGAGGAATTCATTTACTTGTAATTAGCCATCAATGTTCTATACTGATGTGGGAGCATATATATATATATGACTCTGTGCCAAAAGGTGGGCATGAAAAGTGGACATAGAGGGTAAAAAATGAAACTATTAATATCATTTAAATACATGCATATTTAGAAAGGATATAAATGAGGCAAAACATGTGCAAAGTGGCAGGACAATTTGTCAACCGATTTCTGAGAAAATAGTGATAATGTGGTGTCCCCCACCTGATGACGAACATCAATGATTACATCACAACCATGGTGTTATGTCACAGTATTTTCTCATAGCTCCAGCAAATCATGTTGTGTTAAGTTGTTTTCATTGTTTGCTATTAGTCTGTGACATTTCCTGTTGAAATTTGCTGTTAGTATGATGATTATTATGGGTCTGTTGCGGTAACAAATGACCTTCGTCATCACTTTACATTTGAAAGTTGTATCAAATACACTAATTCTGTCTTTAAGTACTTAAGATGCCATAAAAAAACCCAATTACAAGTTAACTGAATATTTTCTACCAAACTGTTAATTGATTCATGCCATTGTTTTTGTTTTATTACACAATGTGTGAAAAATGTATGACGAACATCAAAGTTACCTAAATCATTTATTTTCCAGTTTCTGGCCAAAATGTCTATGAATAACTGTATTTTTGTCAACTACAGTAAGCAGAATGCTTTAAAGAAAATAATAACTTGCATGAATAAAGTTTTTTTCAAAAAACTATTGAATTATTTATCATAATTCACTATTTACACCATAGGACATGTATGACGAACATCATAGTTACATTAATAATTTTCATTAAGCACTATTTTTTCATTTATCTTTCTATGAAGGCTGCAAAGTGCTCTAAATTAATTACTAAACCCACTGAAGTGGTGTTCATTTGTTTATTAGATGGTTAGACCAATAAAACCAGCTAAATTTGATAATTAACATTTTCTTGATGACGAACATCAAGTCCAGTAAAATGATTACATTGAACATTTGGATCAGTGCAGAAGAAAGAAATGAACATGCTGGTGTTAAATAAGGGTAGGGGTCAACTTTATATGACAGTTTAATTGTAAAATAAAAGAGAGCAAGTTAAAAATATATATCTTGAGGATTTTATTGAGCATTATAACTTAGGTATGACGGATGTTAAGTGTTACATCTAAGTCAGAACCTTTAAGAGAAAGTGCAATATTATTTAAAATAATATATTTTGTAAGAACATTTTATACTCCTATGATAAAGTAATATCTGCTCCAACAAAGCATGACATTTTCATGTATTTTGGATTTATATAAGTGAAAATTGTTGGGAAGTTTGATTTTGGTTAAATGATTACATCAAAAATGATGTTTGTCATCAACATTGGTTTAAGTCTAATAACTAACAGAACTTTCATTTTTGAATGTTACAATCTTTAGCGTTTACTAATGAGGTACTTTTGCATAACCTGTCCAAATTTCAAGTAATTTTACTGGAGTTTGTGTGTTCTAGCACTTGTTGAAATCATGACTATTTGCAATGTCCACTTTTGAAGACCAGATTTTGGGGCTGATTTGACATTCATTGTCACATAACTAAATAACTACTGATCTTATAAAGCTGATATTGTCTCTAGTGTCTTTTCAGACATTTGTCTATATGTTTATAACATAAGCACAACAGTCAGAAGGTTATGTGACAATTTATTGAGAATGTAAGTACCTGACCCTCTCCGTGCTCACCTTTTGGCACAGAGTCATATATATACTGATATATAAATAAGATCTTTGAGATATAGACTTTACATTATTCAATGAGATCAGTTTTTTTAAAACCTTACAAATGTGATCAGATCTCTCATAGATTCAAGATTATCTGAATCCTTTTGCCACTATTGGGGGAAGGGGGAGGGGGTGTCATAACCATGCATTATGCACTTCATAACCATGCATTATGCAAGTGAATAACTAAAATATTTCATGAAAAAGTGTGTGTGTGTGCATGTGTGTGTGTTGTGTTGTGCATGTACACATGTGCATGCTGTATTAGGTGCCATGTCATAGTACTGAAGTTTCAGCAGTACTGTAACAACAATTGCTTTAGAGATTATCAGCTTTGAAATTAATTCATTAACCCTTTCACCACCATCCATCTTTGAGCCAAAAATCTTCATGTTTGTGTGACTGATGAGGAAGGAAAGGGGTGTGTGGGGATGTATATTTTGACCAAATGACAACTTTTTCGTAGCCACTGCGTTTACCGTGTGCTAAGTGCATGGGCATACGGGACCTCGGTTTATCGTCTCATCCGAAAAACTCCACGTTCATACCGTAAGGCCTAGTGCAGAGTGAGAGGGGGAAACCTCCACCTGTACCCAGGTTCGAACTTGGGTTTACTGTCTCCCACCTTTCCCATGCCATTACCTCTGTGCCACTCTTACACCCTACATTGGCGAAGCACAAAGGAACAGTTTGTGACGATCTTACCTGTATTTGCTTACCCTATTCTTACGTGTTATAACAGTCGTTTTAAGTGTCCTCGTTAAGTTCAATTAAAAGCGACATTGAAGTTAGTCTTAGGACTACAAAATCTCCGAACAGCGAACGATTGAGTTGACACGAAACCTTGAATATTCATAGCTCTAGTTCAATACTGATTCATATTTCTGTCTGCCTGTGTGTCCGTCTGTCTATCTGTCTGTCTGTTTATCTGTCCGTCAATGTGTCCGTATGTTCCTCAATTCTCAAAACTGACAACAGCAATTTCAGGAAGCCCTGTTCATAACTTTAACAGCCAATTTGTTTTTGGTATTTGTTTGTGTGGTACTTTAACAGCCAATGTAAATGTCCTAAAAGCTAAATAACAAACAAACAATAATAATAATAATTGTCTGCAATATTGTGGGATTTCTCTGTGAAACATTTAGAATAGGGTCATTCCTTACTGCCCAAATATAGGAACACAATATCATTGAATACCAGACCATGATTTCAAGAGTTTTAATGACTAGGGTGTTAAATCATTGTGGTGCAAAAATGCGACATTGGCGGTGAAAGGGTTAAGGGATGCGTGAATGTTCTCATAACTTATTATTGTTTACAAGTGAAGATAACAAGGGGAATAGTCAGCTTCTTTATTTGGGGAAAAAGTTGAAGAAAATCCGTTTAACGTCCTCCGGTCTGGAACAGACACATATGGGACATTAGTAGATATAAAGATGGTGGGAACGATCCTGGAGGCAATGCCCGGAGGAAGTGCAACACCAGGAAAGTCCCAAATGTTTAACAATACAGATCAGATGTGAATTTTTAGGGGAAAGTTGATCATTCTGTAGGTCTAAGAACCACTTATTTCCATTAATCTGTAACAAATCACATCAAAAACCTGTGATCAAGACCAAAGCAACTTGTTCAAGACTATCTACCCAGTTTACTAAAAATTTACCAAATCATGTCCAGAAAGCCCGTACTTCTATAATAAAAAAACAACAACCAAAATACTCCATTTTCTGACTATTGGCCACTGCATAGAACACCCTTTGCAAGAGTGAATGCCCTTGGTGGGTGGGGGAAGATGGTTGAGTACTGACCAAACAAAGGAATAACTCTCACCAATAACCCTATTTCAGGCCACTTAATGGCTGCCTTCTGCAAGAGTGTATGCCCTTTTGGATACTGATCAACAAGGGCTAAACTCTTGCCGTCAAGGGCGTTAATAACCCTACTTGCAGTGGCCAATAAAGCGCACCTTATTATAAGATGCACCCCCCAAATTGTACGCAAAATTCAAATTTAGTTACTATATTTGCTCAGTGGTCATATTATAAGACGCAATGGAAAAAGTATCGCCCTATAATCCCAAAATACGGTACAGTATTGTTCTGATCTACAAACACATCCTTGTTTAACACTTTCGCCGCCAACGTCGCATTTCTGCACCACTGACACCTATGTCACTAAAAGGCATAAAATTAGGATCTGTAATACAATAACCTTATGATGCTCGTTTTGGAAGATAAGGACAGGCCTTATTTGATACACGTCGTAGTGGGATTCACAATATTGCAGACGCCAACTTTTCTTTACCCAGGGAAGTTTGACAGAATTTTTTGGCTATAAAATGGCTGGCGGTGAAAGAGTTAAGCTACAAAACCTGGTACATACAGGGACAGGCGGTGTCTGGGGAAAAAAAACCTGCAATGACTTACATGTGTGGGAATGTCGGAGTCTGATGGAAATCGGAGGCAGTGGCGACACATCTTGGTGACGATGTCCTCCCTGAGAACCACGATGTGCCTGGTGCAGTACTGGATGCGGCACGGGTTGGACGTGAACAGCGCGCTTGGCACTTTGTTCCTCAACTCCTCGATCGCGCAGTTAGGAATGGCTGGCCTGCAAACATGCAAGAACACACACAATAATAATAAAGAAAGCTTATATAGCGCACATTCCAGGCTAGCTGCTCATGGCGCTTTACAAAAAAATACATTTAACCAAGTCATATCAATACCCATGCTCGCACGTACACAAGCACATACACTGACGAACATAGCATATCATTTACATACGCATGCTCACATACATACATACAGACAGACAGACACACACACCTATGCCAACACACGCACGAGCACATGCACGGAAATATGAGCACATGCCAACGCGCGCACGAACACACACACTTTCCGTCTCCCACCTTTCCCATGCCCTTCTTCATCCGCACACGCTTTCATTCTCACAATCCGATCATGGTGGACAGTAGTGTTCAGAGAATAGATGTGTTTTCAGGTTGGTTTTGAAAACTGACAGGGAGTTGGAATGTCTGAGTAAGACAGAGGGAGTTTGTTCCAAGTAGCTGGGGCCTGAAAAGAAAAGGAACTCTCGCCATAAGTTTTCGCTTTAATTGAGGGAGGCTGTAGAAGATGAGATTCAGAAGAACGGAGCTGACGAGATGGAATGTAAGTATGAAGTAGATCAGACAGGTAAGTAGGTGCAGAGCCGGAAATGACAGCCAAGCTAAGAGCTATACTCACACACACAAATACAGCGGCGGAACAGTGGGTAATTTTCAGACAACACAAGTGACTAAGAGTAATTTCTTAGATCCAGCTGTGAACCCATGAAAACAGAATTATTTTCTACCCATTCATTTAGTTAAACTGAGTCTGTTCAATCCTTTTTTTTTAATGAACCCAAATATATATTTTTTTTAAAGAAAAAAAAGACAATGGTTAAGCGGCATGTATAACCTTATAAAGCCTCGGCCCACTGTTTATTTGAGACCAGCGCACCAGAAGAACTTGTCACTAGGGGCATATGCCATGAGGTTGCAAACTTCCTCTCTAAGTCTAAGTACAGAGATGTGAGGGGGCCCTCAACAAAAAAGCATAACCGATGGTATCGTCAAAGTACTCAAACAAATCTTTGCCTCTAACATAACAAATGTTCACGGCACAACTATACAGATCTTAGTTTCATCCAGCCAAGCCCTGTCAAATTTGTGTTTGCATAATTTGTCGATCTCCTCTTTCCTCACATCTATAGTGTGATAAATAATTTTCATGCTTGACGATGAAACAGTCACTCAATAGCTTTGAAAACATCCAAATCCTCATTGGAAGAGAATATTAATGTTTTATGTCCTCTCGGCCTCCTTCGAAGTTATAGCCGTACACATAAAAATGACGCATTGCCATTGGACATAACTGGCCAATCACAGAAAAGCTTACGGAATTCTGTTAAGGGACTGTACTCATGCTACAAACTGCTTTCGTTTTCACTGCGTGTGGGCGAAGAAAGTCTACCGAACTCGACAATCTGTACAATCATCTCTCTGTATTTTTGTTTGTTTGTCGTCGAATACAAAAAGCATACTAACACGCTTACACATAGCTCTCACATCCCTGTAAGTACAGTGGAACCTCCCTTATAAGATCTCCCATTATAAGACTCCCTCCCATATAAGACCTACTTCTCTCAAACATCGTCCTTTGTAAGTATTACAATTACCCTCCTTATAGGACCCCTCCCTTACAAGACCTCATTTTGGATGATTTTTGAAGGTCTTATAAGGGAGGTTCCACTGTACTACACAACATTAGTTGATACAAGGGCGGACAGTGTGTCAGTCACCTGGGCAGGATGAGAGGATGTCCAGCGTCCTGAGGCCCCGGCACAAAGATGAACTTGCTGTTGGCTGTCAGAGAGGGGAACTCTCCAAGAAGGTCACCCAGCGCTCGAAAACCCTCTGCCAACAACGCACACACCTTCCATCGTCATTTCATTTCAAACTTCTTTCTTGGAAAACCCTGTCAATACACTCTTCCATGAAGATTTAATTTAGCCACTTCTTCCTTGAAAAAAACCCTCTCAACCTCTGCCAACATTTGGTTCTTTTTTTGTAAGGCCAGCAAAACTGCTTACAGTATTTTACTGACTAAAAGGCGATACTTTTTCCCCCCCCACACTAAGACCCCTGCGCCTTATAATATGACTAATAATATAGTAAGAAAATGGAATAACAAAATCTTAATTTTGTGTCAAATTTGGGGTTTGCGCCTTATAATGAGGTGCACATTATAGTCCCCAAAATAGGGTACACGAAACTGCTTTGACGATATCATTGATAACTTAAGTTACTTTGTTGCTATGATTTTTTGCTATAGTTTACACTGAGAACGTAAAGAAACGACAATAATCAGGAAACTCATGGCCATATTTTCAATCCATATTTAATCTCAGACACCAACGGTACATAGATTTTGTTTGTGGGCACAAAAAGCAGTTGTAAGCTACACAGGCAGATGTAAGCTACATAGATCAGAGTACCAATTTTGTCAGACTATAAGGCGCACCTGCTATGAAGATTTAATTTATCCATTAAAATTCAGATTCTGTAATTCTATTTTCTTACTATTTTAGTAGTCAAACTATAAGGCGCAGGGGTCTCAGTCTGGAGAAAAATTATCGCCTTATAGTCCGAAAAATACGGTAGTGGTAAACGAAGGGCAGGAGCTGGGCTTGTCCCCGGGTGAGCGCTTCGCTAGCTAGAGTGGCCTTGCCTGGATACTGCGAAAGAAAGGTCTATAGACAACTAAAAACTTACTGTCATTACCATCAGGACAGTATTTTAAACTCTCAATGCCCTGTCCCACTTCCACTGAGTAAGTAGCCTTCAAAGTCTCCTTCAACGTACCCAATACAGATCTATACAGATACAGGACAAAAATCCAAGGCAATAAAAAAACAACTAACACCCATCTAACATGACAAAAAGATATGATCGGAATGCTATGATAATAATCAGGGCCTGTATTCACGTTGAGATAGCATGAGACTTAGCATGATGCTAACTTAGAAGCTCTTCCAATGTCCTATAGGATTTAATAGGACTTTTGGAAGAGCTTCTAAGTTAGCATCATGCTAAGTCTCATGCTATCTCAACGTGAATACAGGCCCTGGGGTATATAGATCTATCAACACATCTACAAGAAAGCAAAAAGAGAAAAAATTGTTGTCGAAGATGAAACCTTTGAGGGCCTTGAGGTGTCCGTGGCCGGCCGGACAGGAGAGGAAGTGGCCGCACAGCACAAAGGCCGTCGGGGGGCATTCAGAGAACCCCCGGAACAGATCCCGCAGCTTCTCCATCACCTGAAAATCCACCAAAACAGTGTGGTCAGAAACTAGCATGTAGGTTATGGTAAACCATATTTTCGGACTATAACTGTATAAGGCATACCTTATTATAAGCGTACCCCCCACATTTTATGCCAAATTCAGATTTTGTTATTGTATTTTCTTACTACATTTTTTTTGGGGGCTGTCCCATCTTCTGGGCCGTACAGCGGCGTTGCTCCCACGCCGCTCATTCCGAGTCCCAATTCGCAGCTACACCTCCGCACATTCAGGTCG
The DNA here is from genome assembly GCA_017654935.2 of Phymorhynchus buccinoides. Lineage (NCBI taxonomy): Eukaryota > Metazoa > Mollusca > Gastropoda > Neogastropoda > Raphitomidae > Phymorhynchus > Phymorhynchus buccinoides. The sequence continues at coordinate 21,033,498 of CM065684.1, forward strand.
CAGAATCCAAGACCAGCAGTCCAAGAGGAGTGAATCTATGTTAGGCCATCAGGAGGCAACCAACCGAGGAGACTTCTTACTACATTATTAGTACATGTATCGCCTTACAGTCCTAAAAAATACAGTACATACAAACTACTGTATGTTATGGGTGGATACATGTGCATAAATGTACATGTACTCTTGAGCAAACCATCCATAATAATAATAATAACTAACATTTATAGAGCGCCCTTTCTCTCTTGAGCTCACGGTGCTTCACAATTATTTAAATAAATACATAGATCATAAGCTACTAAAATATTAACTATAAAAAACATGCACATAGCCACAACACGCACGCACACACACACAATGTGGGGAACATAGTTTTAAGGCAGGAAACAGGACAAGGAAGAAATCAGAGGTATTGCCGGAAGAGGTGAGTTTTAAGAGCGGTTTTGAAAGATTGGAAAGATTTAGCAGAACGAAAGATGTGTACTATCTCCCTTGCTCTTTACATTGTTTACCAATGACTTTCGCTCTGTAAACCCATCTATTGCAGTTATTAAGTTTTCGGATGACACTACTATGGAGGGGCTCATTACTAATGTCGATGAGGCAGGGTACAGGGATGAAGTTGAAAAGATGGTTGACTGGTGTGCCACTAACAACCTTGAGCTCAATGTTTCCAAAACTAAAGAAATGATAGTTGATTTCAGGAAAAAGAAAACCCCTCTCCGAGCATTATCTGTTAAAGGTCAGGTAGTTGAGCAAGTAGAATCATTTAAATTCCTTGGTGTGCATATTTCAAATACATTAAGCTGGGAAGTCAACATCACATCATCCTGCAAAAAAGCACAGCAGACTATATTTTCTCCGACAGCTCAAGAAATTTAGGATAAGTACAGCAGTCTTGACACAGTTCTATCGATCTGTCATCGAAAGCATACTCAGTTTTTCAATATCTGTCTGGTATGGATCAGCTTCAGCTAAAGATAAAAGGAAACTCCATCAAGTCGTCAAGACAGCCTCAAAAATCATAGGTCACAAACAGCCATCCCCAGATAACATCCATAGTGTGCGCATAAGACACAAAGCTAAATCCATCATATCTGATAGCACACACCCAGCCAACCATCTGTTTCAATCTCTCCCTTCTGGTAAAAGGTTCTGCTCTTTTAAGTGCAAATCTAACCGCCTGAAGAACAGCTTTTACCCCTCTGCTGTCAGAGCCATCAATACTCAGTAGGCTCATCCCCCTAGGGGAATTCTTTATCCTATTTTGCCCAGACTTGTGTCAATCGGTGTGCCTGCATGCTCGCGGTCTTGTGTGTGAGTGCGAGTGTGCGTGTGTGAGGAGGTGGAACATGTATTGGTATAAATGTGTATGCACACGTGTATGTGTGTGTGTTGGTGTATGTGTAGGTGTGCGTCTGAGAGAAAGAGAGAATCTGAGGGAGAGACTGATATATGATGATGTAATTTGTCCATTCGATGTGCATGCTTTCGTTGTTGTTGGATTGTGTCTTGTGCAAAACCAAAACGATTTCCTTCGTATTACGGTGCATTGGCTGATTAAAGAATCTTGATCTTGATGGTAGGGAGTTCCAGACAGAAGGAGCGCTGAAAGAAAATTAACGTTCACCATATGTCTTAGTGTTTGTACGAGGAATAGAAAGGATAAGTTTGTCAGAAGAGGAACGGAGAGACCTGGAGGGTGAGTACAGGTGAACGAGATCAGAGGTAGGCAGGACCAGAGGAATGGACAGCATTGAAACAGAGGCAGGCAATTTTATACTTTATTCTTGCCTCGACTGGAAGCCAGTGTAAGGTACTGAGGTGGGGTTTGATGTGGTCTGTGATCCATGTGCTCAGTCAATTCAATTCAATTTAAAAAAAACCACAATTAATATCCATAATATATTATTTTTAAAGCTGTCAGTATGAATGAGTATGTTTGTAAGCGTGTGTGTGAGCCTCTGTTTATATGCCTTTTTATTTTGAAAATTAAAAAAATTAATGATTGAAATTAAACCCTTAGAAGCTTAGAGTGGCTTCCTGTCAGAGGGTGGAGTCAGTTCTATTATAGTATTACTGTTAAAACGTATCTCAAACAAAAAAGAGACTGATCTTAGTTCTGCCAACTTCACAGCCTGCTATATTTCTTTTCAAAGTACTGTGCCCCTTCCATCCGCATGTGTTTGTGTGCATACGTGTTGTTTGTGTGTGTATGTGTGCGTGTAGTGCATTTGTGTGCGTGTGCGTCTGTGTTTAGTGCGTGCGTGTGTCTGTGGTTAGTGCGTGTGTGCATCTGTGTTTAGTGCGTGCAGGTGTCTGTGCTTAGTGCGTGCGTGCGTGCGCGCGTGTATATAATATATTCTTGTTGTTTATTTATTTATATTGCTTGCTGGTTTATTCATTTATTATTGTGAGTGCTTAGGGCTTTTTTAAGACTAGGCGCTATAAATGCTAATTATTATTGAAATGAACCTGGCACAGATTCAAACAAAGTTCTGAAAACTAAAGGTTTTGCAGTCTGGCACTCCACCAAATTAGGCCCTGGCCAGGAAGGCCAAGCACGTGAAAAGAAACGAAACGACCCTGGCACAGTTACAAATCCACAAAGCTATGCAAAATGTTTGCTGCACTCAGCTACTCTGGCTGACAGGAAGGCCAAAAATGTGCAAATGATTACAGTGACCACTGAGTCCGGCGTGAACTGACCTTGGCACTGTCCAGCCAGAGGTCAGCGACGAAAACAAACATGGCGTCCGTGTTGTCCTCCTCCATCTGTCGCAGTCTGGCTGAGGCCTTGCAGCTGGTGGAGGACGGGCCCCCGAACATGTTCATGTTGCCGAAGTAGGCCCTGAAACCAGTAATCCCCTGAACATGTTCATGTTGCCAAAGTAAGTCCTGAAACCAGTAATCCCCTGAATATGTTCACATTGCCAAAGTAGGCCCTGAAACCAGTATTCCCCTGAACATGTTCACGTTGCCAAAGTAGGCCCTGAAACCAGTAATCCCCCGAACATGTTCACGTTGCCAAAGTAGGCCCTGAAACCAGTAATCCCCCGAACATGTTCATGTTGCCAAAGTAGGCCCTGAAACCAGTAGTCTCACATGGTCAAAAAAGTTGCCAAATTAGTTTACATTGACAAAGTTTACAAAGAAATTAGTTACATTATATTGCCAATTTAGGCTCTGACGTTGTTTAACTTCTCCATCAAAGTAGTCACTCAAGTCATCACTTTACGTCAAGGCTAAAATAACAATTACAGTGTAATGATTTAATTCCAACAAACCAGTCATTTAACTATACCAAAGTGACAGTGACAAAGTCCAAGAAAGCATAACACTTTTTTAACAGCAGCATTTTGACAAAGCAAAACATATAGATAGTATTCCAAATTTAAGCCATATACAACTATGAAAAAAATTACAAAAGCAATAACTAATTTTAATCACCAGTATGTCTAGATCACCTTCCTTTAATCCCTTGACTGCCACCAACGTTTCACGTACTGACCTGATGACATCACTGATGATGTCATCAGATGAAGGGGAATAACCCTGATATGCTGCCTTTTACTCTTAACAAAGTCAAAAGTCATATCCCCAGACCATTTTGCCAGATTGGCTCTATCAGTTGTCTTTTTCATGGCATGATTTGCCCAATTATTTTTTCTTGAATTTTCTCTGTCAGTCAAGGGCTGCCTCCTCTTCGATACCATCTCTGTGGTGAATGTGAAAGAAGAAACAAAGAAGAAACAAATTATTTTGACTTGTGAAAACAGGCTGATTTTTTTTTTTTTAATGAACACCCGGTGATTGCCAGAGGTGTTTCTACCTGGTGGTTTTGGCTGGTTCTGAAGGAGGGAAGCCCAAGGCGTCTACATGGAAGACACCGTCTTCGTACCACCCCTCAGCTAGCACGTAGCAGTTTTCGGCAAAGAGACCCACGTGAAAGCTGTGCCAATGGTTAAGGAAAGAGCCTGCGTTCAGGGGAACAAACAAGAACACAATTTGGGGGAGGGGGTCACAGAATTTAGTACTATTAATAACTGATCCAGAACACAGCATCCTTAAGTCATAAGTCATAAGTTTCTTTATTGTCCATTGTCATTGTACAACGAACATGGAAACTTGTCTTCCACCATGTAAAATAAGATGAGATACAGACAAACCCCTATTTTACGACCCTCTGTTAAGCGACCACCTCTCATTTGAGACCGGATTTGTTGGCACGGATGCATTTTACTATGTAAATGACCTCTCTTAAATATCTTCCTCTAAAACGCGACTTACGACCGCCATTTTGTTGGTTTTTAATAACCATTGTTGTCGTCTGCATAGACTTCGAGCAAAGGGAAACAACCACGGTCAAGGGCCTGAAAGCAGAGTCGCTTCCCTTGTTGTAGAAAAGATGGCGGAAAGCGTAGGAAAAGCACGAAAACCACTGACTTTGAAAAAGAAAACCACTGACTTTGGACGAGAGTGGAGGTGATTAACAGAAGTCGGCGAAGTAAAACTGTAATACATCGATTGCACAATCCTATGGAGTTGGAAAGACCCAAATCCAGTTTTAATATGTCATTGTATGTGTGCATGAAGAAGAGAGTATGAACTGTGCTGAACTTTTTCTTTCTACGGCTGCCAGTGAAAACCTCCGTCATACGACACCTCCAATTTACAACCGATTTTTCCGGACATTTTGGAAGTCTTAAAATAGAGGTTTGTCTGTATATCAAAATAAAAATATTAAACATAAATTTACATTAAAACAAATATGTAACTCTCACACTACACCCAATCATTCATCCGCTCTCCGCTATCTTGCTCACTCATCATGCAACCCACCACCACTTCCGCCTTCATTTTTAACCATTTTTCTTTTTTCCTTCCTTTCCTCCTTATTTCCTTTTCTCCCCCCCCCCCCCTTTTTTCCCTTGTCCACAGCTTTGTGATAGCCCCGGGGGGGAAAATCACACAGCTGGATCTACTTACAAAGCATAGTCTGGTATTTTTGATGGTTCAAACTCAGCTATAATACCAGCTGAATAATACAAGCTGTGCTTTCTAAATGAAAACTGATGCACAGTTCTTCTTAATAATAATAATATTTAAAAATCATACACAAAAAAAGACTAAACTAACTTACAAAGATAAAAAAACTACCTGATTCAAACTCAAAATGATAGAATTAAAAAACATTATCTCTGTACCATAGTGTTTAAGTGCTTTGGCTGTTAGGATCCCTGGAGTCTTTTAGCCAGGGTACTTATTCGATCGCTCAGACAGTTTCCTGTCAATTATGAGCGCAGATGCGTCATGCTGCCGTCATGCGCTTAACTAAGAAACAGTTAGGCCCAGCAAGTCCGACTTCAGCTGGAGGAAATGTTTTTGAAAGTGTTTCTTGAAAAAAGGCAGGAGAATGGAATGGGTAAGGCAGAAAGATGGTAGATGACAGTAAGCAAAGGGAAAAGGCAGAGTCAAAGAGAGTGACAGATTAGAGGAAGTTACAAGCACAGAACTTCCAGAAGGTGGAGGAACTATTTATACAAAAGACTGCCCCGGTATCCCCACAGGGGAAGCCAGGGTACGAAAACAACAACATAATATCCACATAAAAATGCAGATATAAAACAAAAATAATTTTTGTCCAAAACAAAAAGATGAAGAATCAGATGGATCACACCTCTCGCACTACTGCACACACACACACACACGCACAATTTGTTTTATTTTAAAGTCCTGTTTATTGTCAGTCTTGTCTTAAGCACCTAGACGAAAACTGCATAGTTGAAAAAGGTATGTAAGCATGTGTTCTGATGTAGCAGATTTAATTTTGTATGTGCGTGCGGGCGTACGTGTGTGTGTGTGTGTGTGTGTGTGTGTGTGTGTGTGCGTGTCTGTGGGTGTGCTTGTGTGTGTGCCTCTGTGTGTATCTGTGTGTGTGTGTGTCTGTCTGTTTGTCTGTGTGATTCATTACCTATGCAATATTTCCTGCCATTTTTTAAGTTGTGTTTTTGAAAAAGACATTAAAGTCGAAAATTTGTGCTTCTTTAAAAGGGTGTCCGGTGTTTCACTGTACAAGACAATGTCCCATATGTGCCCCTAGGGGTCGAGAGGACGTAAAACACCAGTTACCACCACTGTACAAGACACACACACACACTCTTTGAGGCCCCCAAACAAAGGATATGGCTTGGGAGAGGTCCAGCAGAACTGACCCAGTGGGATCCTCCAGATGCCACTGACCCTGCATCACAAATGTAAGGTCATCCCCCTTGTATTGTACACATAACACTTTTCACATTCATGTGACTGTACACTCTGCATTATCATATCGTCGGTGAAATTCAAAAACCTCGTTATCTCCATTTTGGTAGTTTTGAGAAAAATTTAAAAAAAACAGTTTTAAAAATTAACCACGTTAACCACTGATTAACTACGATAAATATGTTGTTCAAGACATTGCAAGATTAGTCCTGTATTTTATGAAAATTAGTTTAACATTTTTTTTTTCGACTTGAAAAGAACGATGATACGAGGTTTTTGTCCTTAACTAGATCTGAATTTGGGACTTACAGGTTTTTCTTCTATTTACACAACCTCATTCACCCCAGATAGAAAGTCGTTAGAGATACGAGCTTTTGGTGGAAGGTGGCGGGAAAATAAGAAAGCTGACTATGTATCTAACTCAAAAAACCCAAAAATCGAGATACAAGGTTTTTGAATTTCACTGACGATATGCTAAAGTGTCAATATCACAGCATTGACATATAATATAGTTTGTTTATACACAGTGCACACTGTACATTTTTGTACCAAAACCATTAACTTCAAACCAAAAAATAAACGAGTCATTCGCCTTGTCAGACCAATTGAGATAGGCTATAACACCAAGGCTACGTCAAAATGTTGCTATGCTATGAATAGCTATGCGGGGATTGTCTTTAGCCATGACAAACTCCTAGCATAACATCATCAATTCTCCACAATCCCCTGAAGACGGAGTGTGGCTGCCCACGTGGCGGGGCAATCAAATTCACAGGCGTAATGTTCTCATCCGTAGCTGATGCATTTGTACCACAGTGTTCAAGTGCTTCGGCTGTTGGGATGATCCCTGGAGCCTTTTAGCCAGGGTACGTCAATAACAAACAAATGAGTCATAAACAAAGGTAAAATATTATTATAAAAGTGATGTCCCGAGATCCAGGTCAAAAGATATACCGTTTTTTTTATAACCATAAGGCGATATGCTTCCCCCTAGATTGAGACCCCTGCGCCTTATATTATAATTCATAACATAGCAACAAAATCTGTGTTTTGTGTAAATTTTGGGGGGTGCCCCCTCCATGAGTCTCTCCCCATGGGGATACTGGGAGGTCTTTCGTAAAAATAGTCCCTCCACCTTCTGGAAGTTCTGTGCTTGTAAATTCCTCTAATCTGCCACTCTTTGATTCTGCCTTTTCCTTTCTATCATCTACTATCTTTCTGACTTATTGGCCCATTCTCCCGCCTCTTTTCAAACAAAATCTTCCAAATAATTTTTCTCCTTTGAGCTCCTCCGAAATCGGAATGTGTCGACTGTACGCAGCGGGGTGACCAGTGAAAACCCAAAACCAGACACATAGTACGTACCTTACCCATTATGGCCATATGGCCTGGGAACTCAGAAGAAGAAGTTCCCTCCTGTCTGGACAAATGTCCGATTATAATTTAGCACTGACAGACTTCGTTTTATCAATTTCTACAAGAGTCAGGACATTTTGTCCAATTCATTTTTGGTTTTGTTTCAGGACACCTTGTGCTATCACTTTTCCATCCCCGGTCCATCACTGAATACATCAAAATCTGTGGAGTATGGGCACACACACACATATATACGTGCAAGTTCCGCGCGGAAACCCAGACGCAATCCGCCCAAAAAATCTGGAAGTAAGAAATATGAAAAAGTGTGCGCATTACATGTCGAAACCCCCTTCTTCTTTTTTTTTAGGTATAAGGTACTTTATAGTCACAGAGGTGTATCTGTGAAATTCGGGTTGCTCCCACTTGGAGAGCGCGTCGCAGCCAGAGTTCTGGTTTGTGTGTGTGCTTTTTTGCATGCAATTTTTGTGTGACTGATGAGGAAGGAAAGGGTGTGTGTAAACTTTGACCAAATGACAACTTTTTCGTCGCCACTGGGTTTAACGTGTGCTAAGTGCATGGGCACACGGGACCTCGGTTTATCGTCTCATCCGAAAGACTCCATGTTCAGACCGTAAGGCCTAGTGCAAAGTGAGAGGAAAAAAATCCCCTGTACCCAGGTTCGAACTCGGGTTTACTTGACACAAGGCGAACGCGTTACCTCTGTGCCACTCTACACCCTTGCCCAATTCCGTCCGCTTATTTCTTATATATATATATATAAGTGTATTGGGTTTCCGCACGAAACTTGCAGATTGCGGATGTAATGTGTGTGTGCCCTGAAGGAGTGAACCATCCAACACGTAGATCAGATGCTGGACAGTTCTGACTGACCTCTTTGAGTTGTGTGAGCATGCCCAGCACAATGATGTCCTTGACGGCGGCCGTCGTCCCCTTCAGGTACTCCAGGGGTTTCAGCTGTCAATACAATAACACTCCATATCGAGACAAGTACAAGATTCAGGTATTCCAGCTGTCAATACAATAACACGCCATATCAAGACAAGTACAAGATTCAGGTATTCCAGGGGTTTCAGCTGTCAATACAATAACACTCCATATCAAGACGAGGTACAAGATTCAGGATTCCTAATAACAAACAGTAACACTTTTCTGAATTTATTGGGGAACGCTAAAACATCACTGAAATATAATATTTCCCCTTAAAGTTAATTTTCAACCCCTGCACTGCCAGAGAAATGGTAGATTTTCTTATTATAAAATTTAAAAGAGACCTTTTAGACTCAATCTGAGAAAATGGTCTAGAGATATAGCTTTCCTTATTTGTCTAAGCCAAAAACCATCGTTCCAGGACTAAGACATCAAAAGTCATGACATCATCAATGACATCACACACCACATAGTAGACACGGGACTGGGCAGGGAAGTTAATTTTTGCTGAAATCCGTGAAATTGGGAGCCCTGAAGACTTAATTAGAACACAACACAACGTCACAAAGGTCAAATAGTTTCAGAATATCTAGTTATCTACCATCTTTATGAAGCACAATTTCTCAGTGAACATTTCTAAACAATTTTCTGGATCAGAATAGGGAGGGAAGGGGGGAGGGGGCAAAACACTTGCTCAAACTTCTTCATTCCAGGGAGGAGTGCAAGAATACAAGTGAAATAACGATATTCAGCTTCAATGAGGCTCCTTGCCGACACGAAAGGTAGGCCCGAACTGCCGATGCCCCCTGGTGACGAGTCAGGAGCAGATAATTTTTTGTGGCTATATACTACTAGTTCCTGACAGGCAAAGGCGATAATCTTAAGTAGGTGGTGTTTGCATCTCAGGTCATGAGACAGGGGCAGGGAATTTTCGGTACAAAGCCTCATTTATATTCTGATGTTCTAATGAGAGTTTATAGAAGCATGTTACTACCAGTGATGTCCTGAGGACCCAGTCATAGGAGATTAACTTATTAAAATTGAAAATGTTAACAGTATGTTCTGGAGAGCTATTGATGGACGGTCGTGGTGGTGCCCTCGGGGGAGAACCTCACTCACACTGGCTCCACCACTAAGACATTATTGTCATCAGTAGGGGGCTTAGTAGATGGTGTCCAGGGTACAGGCTCCACTGAACTCCACCGAAGTGACTCAGCAGCAGTGCAGTGTCTCCTCGGTCGGTTGCCTCCTGACGGCCTAACATAGATTCGCTCCCCTTGGACTGCTGGTCTCGGATTCTGCGACTTGACGTGCCGGGGTGTGGCTGTGAGTTGGTATTCGGAATGAGCGGTGTGGGAGCAACGCCACAGTACGGCCCAGAAGATGGGATAGCAAAAAAAAATATAAAAAAATCCTATTGTGTTCTCCCCATGTTAGGACAGTTTGTTCAACCACTTTTCGATTCTTGGTACATCACTGCATTACCAAGGTGTACACGTGAAAACAGCATACCTGGAATTTTTGGGTCCCTTCGTCAGGTACCGCTCCCAGAATGGGTGGAGTGAAGAGGTCGTGGCGCAGAGTTCTCTGTCAACAGACCAAGTCCTTTGGCTAGGTTAGGTTAGGTTAGGTACATTATAGTCACAGAGGTGTCTCTGTGAAATTTGGGTTGCTCCCACCTGGAGAGCGCGTCGCAGCCAGAGGCATGTCACCCATTTTTATTTTTTTTGCATGCAATTTTTGTGGGACTGATGAGGAAGGAAGGGAGGGGGGTAAATTTGGACCAAATGACAACTTTTTCTTTGTTAACACACACAACTCTGTGGAATCACCTGTGCCAGCGTTCATTCTTTCTTTGACCTCAGTCAGACTCAGAGTTTGTCAGCAAAATCTACCTCTAAAATGTTAGGGGATGGTAGGGTATGGTATGGTACTTTATAGTCACAGAGGCATCTTTGTGAAATTCAGGTTGCTCCCACCTGGAGAGCGCGTCGCAGCCAGAGGCGCGCCACCCAATGTTTGTTTTTTGTGTGTGTGACTGATGAAGGAAGGAAGGGGGGTAAATTTTGACCAAATGACAACTTTTTCTTCGTTAACACACACAGCTCTGTGGAATCACCTGTGCTAGCGTTCATTCTTTCTTTGAAACCAGGGGGTCAGAGTTTGTGACCAAATCTACCTCTAAAATGTTAGGGGGTGGTATGGTATGGTACTTTATAGCCACAGATGCTGTCATGTTCTCCATAGTATGCAGAGATTGTCTTTAGCCAAGACAAGATCCCAGCATAACATCATCAGTCTCCCAAATCCTCCGAAGTGTGGCTGCCCATGTGGCGGAGTAATAAAAAACGGTCACACACGTAACGTTCTCATCCCTAGCTGGTGCATTTGTACCATAGTGTTCAAGTGCTTTGGCTGTTGGGAAGATCCCTGGAGTCAGAACAACAACAATAACAGAAAATGTTCTGTGAACATTGTAAAAATTAACAAACAATATCAATGGTAAGTACAATAAATAAAAGTTAAAAAACAAAAGAACAAAAAGCACAGAAAAGATAAGGAAAACAATAGCCTGAATGTCTTCTTAAATAAAACACATAACAGATAGTGATGACTAGAACATATAAAGACTATAACAGCTTATTGCATGGATGCAACTACAGTGGTACCCCTCTAATACGACCTTGAATGTGCGGTGGAAAAAAAGTCTTATCTGAGGGGTGGTCTTATTAGAGAACCAAGCATGTGACATCTTACTATTCTTAGTACAGAGTACAAATTGTGGAAAGTCTTTTCTTCCAATCATCCACAACCTCCGCATGCTCACCACTGAGCACAGCATTGTGAACGTTGTGATACTGAGTCCAACGGCGCAGCCATCCATTTGAGGCCATAAAATCATCCAGGCCACATTCGAGAGCTACACAGAGCGCTTTTTCCTGGATTAATTTTCCAGTCACTGGAATGTTGCGTGATCTTGCATCACAAAACCAGTCCCAAACTTTCTCGTCGATGACCATGGTTTCTGTTTTCCTTACTTTCGCTAGTTTCCTGCCCCCACACTCGCCACTTTTCCATCGTGATATAACTGACTCCTTATCCTTGATTATGTTTTGGATCTGTGTTTTGCCGACACTGAGCGAGTTCGCAATTGCGATCGCAGCCTCCCCTTTCTCACTTCTTTCCACAACACGGACGCGTTCTTCCAATGTCAATTGTTTTCTTTTCCGAGTCGCCATATCGATTACTGACTTGAAGAAGAACAGAGAGTAGCGGTCCCTTCTACAAGTCGCATGAGTACACAGGGCGTAACCCTCCAAGCAAAAGTTAGGGGGCGCGCTTCCAGTGGAAATTCCATGTTTACATTTCTGACTACTTTTCATCGAGAGATCGATTTGCACGAAACTGACTGCAAAAAGATAAGATTGCGGTCGCATCTCACCCCCTGAAATCGGGTCGTAAGTCAGAACTCAGGAAAAGTCGTATTTGCGGCATAGGATATATAGTGGAATGTGTTTGGGAGAAAAAAAAATCAGTCATATGTGAGGAGGTCGCATTTGCGAGCGTCGTATTAGAGGGGTACCACTGTACACAAAATGAAAAAAACCTGAAAGGCCGGGGTCTCGGGATAATGTCCCCCTGCAGCTTAAGAAAAAATTGATTTGTGAAGGTATTTTAGTTTGCTTTTTCCACAATTTATACAAATTCTTATTTTAACCATTTCACCGCCAGCCATATTTCAGCAAAATAAATTCCATTAAATTTACCTGGGTAGAGAACAAAAACCATCTGCAGTATTGGGGATTCTTCTGTGACTTATATAATAATAGACCCCAATTTGATGCCTTTTAGTGACATAGGTGTTAAATCACTGTGATGCTAAAATGCGACTTTGGCAGTGAAAGGGTTAAAGTGTTTGAAAAATACAGTGGACACACAAAGTAGATCTTTGACAAATTAAAAAAAAAAAAAAAATTCCTTTTCTCGTACAATTCAAATACAGGAAATCCTTGTATACCAGGAAAAGTTGCCATGTTATTGTCAATCCATTCCACACAAACGAAGTTTTCTCATCAGTGCAGTGTCTCCTTGGCTGGTTGCCTCCTGACGGACTAACATAGATTCGCTCCCCTTGAACTGCTGGTCTCGGATTCTGAGACCTGATCGTGCGGAGGTGTGGCTGCGAATTGGGAATCGGAACGAGTGTCGTGGGAGCAACGCCACTGTACGCCAGAGAGAAGATGGGACAGCAAAAAAAAAAAAAAAAGAAAGTTATCTCATCATCAAGCCACCATACAGCAACCACGCACCCACCTGATGTAAAATGGTGAAACGATCCAGAAAGAGCATTGCTTTATCCATCGCTGCGCCGTGCAGAGCAGGGGCGGACAATCCTAAGGTGGAATTGCTGTTGATCAATGAAAACTCTTAGCGATAAACATAGCATCTATTGATTCCTTATTAACACTTGTAACCCCGATTAAAATGACGACTCTACTCCCTGTAACCACCAAATTAATGTTGGTAAACTGGGCCCGAAATGGGGTACTTTGTTTAAAAAAATCACTATTTGATGGATTGACTTCAAATGTTCAGGGTTTGTGTATAAATGAAGAATGTTTAACTTGCAATGGTTTTTTTGTTATGTGATATTTTTGATTTTTTGATATTGCAATTTTAACTCCAAAATACATAACGAAGTGGGTGTACGGGGGCGGTTTTAGATGGCTTGGTAGGAGAAAGTAATGGATGTCATGGGCGGAATCAGGCTATAACATATAAGGGGCTTAAAAAGTTAATATCATTTTTATCATCGATACATCTTTTTTGTTGTTGTTGTAATAAGATACCAATACAAAACTATATCCAAGGATCAAAGAGCGAAAACCAACAAAATATAAACTGTGCAAGAATGTTTATCCAAACAATAACATTAGTTTTTGAAAAGTATTAACCATATTTTACGGACTATAAGACACACCTCATTATAAGGCGCACCCCCCCCCCCCACGGGGATACTGGGGGGTCTTTTGCATAAATAGTTCCCCCACCTTCTGGAAGTTCTGTGCTTGTAACTTCCTCTAATCTGTCACTCTCTTTGACTATGCCTTTTCTCTTTGCTTGCCGTCATCTACTATCTTTCAAGAAGATTTCCTCCAGCCGAAGTTGGACATGCTGGGCCTAATTATTTCTTACTTAGGTGTATAACAGCAGCATGACGCATCTGCGCTCATAATTGACAGGAAACTGTCTGAGCGATCGAAGAAGAAGAAGAATAAGGCGCACCTCCCCAAATTTTACACAAAATTTTGATTTTGTTATTATATTTTCTTACTATATTATTAGTCACATTATAAGGCGCAGAGGTCTCACTCTCAGTCTAGAAAAAAAAAGTATCGTCTTATACTTTATAGTCCGTAAAATATAGTACACAAATTAATCTGTATTAAGTATCACAAAATTCACACAAAAAAGTCACAGTCCTGCTCTAGGGAAGATTTACCCAACTTGGGATAAAGAATGTACATTTGTGTGCTTGTGCATGTAGGGTGAGTTGGGGGGTGGGTGGGGTGTGAGAAAGTGAAAGTGGGAGAACAAATAACCAACAACAAAGAAATAGAGACAGAGGGACAGAACACAGAAAGAAGTCAACATGATACACACAGACTTACGGAATGAATTTCTTTCTTTCCTGAACGTAAGAAAATCTGGGCGTGGAAAACGTGTCTATCACCGACAAAATGTTTTCCCTGGAACACATTTAGAACAAAATGAAGATTAACAATATTGCTAGGAAGCAAAGACAATACTCTGTCTACTACTTGTGCTAGGACTCTAATGTGGAAAACATTTGGAAAAAAAAAAGCCTACAAAAAAAGATCTTTGGATTTATAAAATGCACTAGGTTGCTGTCGATTTTTTGTCAGTTTATACTGAGGCGCTTGTCTGTAGAACTTACAACATTGAACATTTTTCTTTCACAGAAAAATAACCTGATTGTTATTATTTTCTTTCTAAGTAAGAATTTCATGTTTGCCATAACTTTCCCCCCAAATGTTAAGATTCAAGGAAGCGCCCTAACCAGGACAGACAAGTACTTTATAAACTTCAATTCAATTCAAAAACTTTATTGTCCATTAAAACATGGTTTAAATGGAAAATTTTCTTCCACAGCATGTGCAAGCAGACTAAAAACAAACTAATAAAAGATATGATTACACACACACACACATGCACACGAACGCATGTGAAATTGCACATTACAACAAATAATAGCATAACATTGACATAATTGCATAAAAAAACCCCAACATTATTGCATTATAATCCATATGCAATAACAATGTACTCTTACACACAATATTCTGCATACACCCCCACATATATATATACACCCCCCCACACTTATATACACACACACATACCCCCCCCCACACACACACAAATATTTAACACCATCCCCAACAATTTAAAAAAAAAAAAAAAGGCAATATCAATTAACTTCTAATTAACAATTTTGAAAAACAGCGCACATCCAAGTTAGTTACCAAGCTATGTGTGTACAATAACTTCTTTTTTTTGGCAAATAGGCTGAAATACCTCCAATTAAATTGCACGCATGCACGCAGGGATACATGAACATACATACCCATCGTCTTCCTGCTCCTGGTTACATTCATGAACAGCTGCCTCACACACTTCTTTCTGGATCAGCGAGGAAGACACTGCAATTATCCAAAACATGCTGTAACAACACAATTTGACTAGAAAGCCCTCTAGCAAGGTCTTTATTAAGCGCTTCAACACTAACATCAGGAAAAATTGCTTCAGCAATTTAGAGTTGCTAACATCTGGAAGGTATGATTTACCACACAAACTAAAATGCGCACACAATACTAAATTATTCAAAATTCGCCTCGACAAATCTCCAAATTAGTGATTTAACCCTTTCAGATAAAACTTTCCATTAAACTTACCTGGGTAGAGAAAAGATTCTGTCTGGAATACTGGGGATTCCTCTGTGACAGGCATAAAACAGGGCCTATCCTTACCTCCCAAAATTAAGAGCATAAGGTCATTGGATACCAGAACCTCATTTGATGCCTTTCAGTGACATGGGTGTTAAGTCATTGTGGTGCCAAGAGGCGACATTGGCGATGAAAGGGTTAAAAGCTTTAATGAGTAATCTTAGGAAAATGTGACCGCATAAATCTTAGGCTTGACCATTACTCGTATAACACTGTTTGTAAAGATGGGACAAGAATAGTCAGCAGTGACTGTGGTCGCTACACAGAAGGAAGAGGAAGGCCTATGAGCATTCCGCAAGTGCATGGACCAGAGCCGTTTTCAACTTCAAGAGAAAGATACTACCTCACTACATTTACAGATACAATGGAACCTCCCTTGTAAGACCCCCCTTATAAGACTCCCTCCCACATAAGACCTGTTTCTCTGAGACATTGCCCTTCCTTGTAAGTATTAAAATTACCTTCCTTATACAACTCCCTCCCACTTGAGACCTTATTTTGGATGATTTTTCAAGGTCTTAAAATGGAGGTTCCACTGCAGCCCTGAAAGTGGCGAGTGAAAAATAAAATTGGTGAGTTTATAATTCACTTCACCCGCCAAAATAATGCGAGTGGGCAAAAAACGATGTTCTTTCTCGCGCGAGATTCCTTTCCGAATCCATGTTTTCCAATCCATGTTTTCCCACGCACCGGAAATACGATACGCAATAGGGCTTTTGCCACGTGAGGGCGACCTTGAATTTCACCGAGTTGAATTTAGAGAGTTGAATTAGAAAGGTCAGCGTAACTCGGGCAGAAAGAGTGCGGGCAAGTTAGTAGTCTAGTATAGAGAGCGAACACACGTGGCAAATGCCCTATTTGCGTGCTCGCCAGCCAGTGCATGTTCGAAATGAAACGTTCTTCGGCTTCAACTTCAAAGGCATCGCAGCCTTCACCCCAAAAGGGTAAGAGTGAAACACAAACTTTTCTACCAAAATGGAAGAAAGAATTTCCGTGGCTTCTCTTCGACAACAAGGCCAACAAAATGAAGTGTTCAATCTGTTCTCAAAACTCATCACTGATTGGCAAAATGGATTTTGGTTTGGCTGGTAAAAAAAAAAAAAGTTACCAGCCAAAGGCTGGTGGATAACATTTTCCACTTTTAGGGCTGCACTGTAATATTTACTAAATTGCACATTGTGAAACCGAAGGGCAACAACTGACGCGGTTGTTTGTGAATGATGTCGATGATCCTGTCCAGCCAATCCTGACGTTCCACTTCGTTGATGGGCAGCAGCACCTCCACCAAGTATCGATTGGCATCGCTGCACACACACACATGACATGGTCACCTCCTGGTCAATCAGCAGTTAAGAAAAGAAATCAATCCAGGGCTCCCAGGGACCCCCATTTGGGGGTCTATGAAGCACTACAATTCTCAAGGACCCTCTAAAAGAATGAACAGGGGGTCCCAGGGATGCACTAGAAAAATTCTTTTTAGCATTTGCAATGCCACTGGGACCCTCCATCCTGCCTCTAGGACCCTCTATACTGACGTGAAGGAGTCCCTGGGACCCCTTGTTTTGCGGGATGATTGGGAGCCCTGTTAGTGTTAAGCTACAAGTACAATGCTTCAAAAAGTAATGCATGGGTGAATGTAGTTCAGGCATGCTCCTGAAATCAGGATTGAAAAGGCTGATAGAAAGAGTTTTCAGGATTGGCCATCATGTCATCCGGAACCACGGTCTTTCAAGTTTCATAAATAAATAAAAAATCACATTTCTGCCAAAATTGATGGCAGATTATTGCACATGATAAAAGGGTTAAAACTTAAAAAACACTACAACTACAAGCACATACCACTCTTTATTAATCAGGATGCAAAATAAATATAAATGCAAAATACAATTCAAAAACTGGGCAAAAGTCATAAGCCTGATTTCCATGTGCATGAATATATTATATATACATGTGTGCATAGATCTGTCACTGTGTGTGTGTGTGCATGTGTCACTGTGTGTGTATGTATGTCACTGTGTGTGTGTGTGTCACTGTGACATACGGTTAATTGTACAAGACCAACTCTCTATAGACCTAACATGTAAAGTTAGGCTGCTGATCTTGGACTCAGTTATTAGTGTCTGTTTTTGTTTTAATTAATTTCGATATGTTGAAGGGGGTGGGGGTAGAAGTTAATAACAAATTTACATGGTTGCCTATAATTCTGCAAGTTTGAGCCGACCGCTTCCAAAATTAGGCTGATGCACGTAATAAACAGCTCCAATCATGTAAATATGTTATTAACCCCCACCCCACCCCCTTCAACATATCAAAATTGTTATTAAAAACAAAAACAGAAACACTAATAACTAACTTAAAGAATGGCAGCCTAAGCCCTAACTTTACAAGTAAAAGTTGAAGTAGGTCAGCAGAGAGTTGGTCTTCTACATTTAACTGTATGTGTCACTGTGTGTGTCATTGTCTGTGACAAGTGTACGTGTGTGTGTGTGTGTGTGTGTGTGTACTGTGTGGTGTGTTGAGAGACAGAGACTTGAGAGAGTACTTGCTACTGTGCTTTTAGCTTTATGCATGCATAGTTGCATGCATCTGCACATGTCCATCATCATCATGCAGTGTATGAATCATTGAAACTGAATAAATGAAATGAATGCAGACTCATCTCAGACGGTACGGGTAGGCCGTGTGTGCCGGTGGAATGGATGACACGAACTCACAAAGCATGCATCCTGTGTGCCAATAGCAGTCAAAAAGAAGACTTTGGGCGTGGGGCAGGATAAACATCCCCAATCGGAAGAAGAAGACTTGTGCAGCAGCAGAGTAAAATAAGCTGGATCCTCATCATGTATCT
>CM065684.1:21066938-21069438 GCA_017654935.2 Phymorhynchus buccinoides
GTAGAGATATGACGCAACGGATCTTTTGCGTGTGGTTTGGAAAATCCACAGTATCTTCACCTCATGTCATGGAAGCTGGATTTGACTTTATTATCATTTAAAATGGTCACCTTTTCACATCTTCGTTTTGAACACGATCAGGTATCCTGTACAACTTGGTGAACATCTTCTTCTTCTTCTTCTTCTTCAGCGGTCGATGTAACTGGCAGCGTCAGACTTTCAAGTTGTCCATTCAACATCTACAATACAATCACTGATTCAGTGTACAACTAAAAGGGTCAGCCACACGTCCACTAAAATCGTACGACTTTACGATACGATTCGATCACGTGGTCTCCAAGAAACGACTGTGATTCGCGCTTGGAGATCACGTGATCGAATCGTATCGTACAGTCGTACGATTTTAGCTGACGTGTGGCTGGCCCATAAAGTCGCCCAAAGGCAACTCACCAATTGTACTGCTGCTGCGTCACGTCAGTAAAATTGCAATAAAACACGTTCGCGGCCTTTACTTTTAGAAAGTGAAAGAGTTGAACATTACTAGGTAGACTATATAGGCTACTGTTCCCATTTACAATGAATACCCTTTCAATGCTAGCCATTCCTCAGCCAAAATTTACCATTAAACTTACCCGGGTAGAGAAAATATTTGGTCTGCAATATTGGGGATTCCTCTGTGGCGTGCGTAAAATAGGGCTTATCCTTACCTCCCAAAATAAAGAACATAGGGTCACTGGATACCAGACCCTCATTTGAAGCCTTTTAGTGACATGGGTGTCAAATCATTGTGGTGCCAAGAGGCGACATTGGCGATGAAAGGGGTTTGATTAAGATTTTCTGTCCTATCAATCCTGTAACTTAGAGTCGTTAATCAATCCAACCTCCACCATTCCTGTCTGTCACCTTTCGTTACCTGGGACCCACAAATGGAGAGTCTAATCCACTTCGGGGTGTTGTTGTCGCACTCTTTGTTTTAGCTTGCTTGCGCGTATAAAGGGAGTGTTGGCCCTAATACTCATTCATATCCATGGTTGAAACGGTGGACAAAAGATGCAACAGGATTTCTTAGATTCTAATAGAAACTGGTGGCAAATGCAGTTATAAGGTTTGTGTACCTCCAAAAAGCCTGAATATGATACAAAGAGCTCGCACTCCGCTGCTGACTGAAGCCAGTTTCATTTTTTGCTCCCACCCTTTCGCCTATATTACTGGTGAGAATCATTGTGAACTCACTCGATCGCTGCCTCTGCTACCATACTTCCCACCTTCCACCTTTTCACCTTCCAGGTGGGAAGTGAGAAAGTTGGCTTCATTCTTTGCAAGGTTGGTAGGCTGCGCGAGGTCATCACTCTTTTGTAGCATTTTTAATTGGGCTTTTTGGTACCACACTCTCCCCGTGGGGATACCGGAGGTGGGTGGGAGGTCTTTCGTAAAAAATAGTTCCCCCACCTTCTAGAAGTTCTGTGCTTGTAACTTCCTCTAATCTGCCACTCTCTTTGACTCTGCCTTTTCCCTTTGCATTCTGTCATCTGCTATCTTTCTGACTTATTGGCCCATTCTCCTGCCTTTTTTCAACAAAAATCTACCAAATAATCTTTTTCCTTTGAGCTCCTCCGAAATCGGAATGTGTCGGCTGTACGCAGCGGGGAGACCAGCGAAATCTGAAAACCGGACACATATGTACCTTACTCATTATGGCCTGGGAACGCAGAAGAAGAAGAAGGTACCACACTCTTCTATTATTGTTGTGTCATTTCTAATTCAATAACTAGTGTCGTCTCTTTTAAAAAAATTCATCGCAGGTGAAGAAAGCCCTATGTCCCGGATGTGCGTCTCTACCCATCATTCAGCGCGTCAAGTGCATCAACTGCGCCACGGCCCCCGTCCTGAAGCGACCAATGAGCGCCAAGGAGACAAAAGCTCTGCGAGCAGGAAGACGCCTGTCTCTGCGATGCGCGGCCAAGGGCAGCCCCCCGCCCGCCTACATCTGGATGAAGGACGGCAGAGTCCTCCACGACAGTTCCTCCCAGGGAGAGAGACACAGCAACGAAAGTAGAAGAGCCAACGTGTTCAGCTCGGGGTCTCTCAGGGTTCGCTTTTCTAAGCAGTATTCTCTGCTTGTGGTCAACAAGGTGCGTATTGTTTGCTTTAGTGATGCTATCCCATCTATTTTGCCTTAGTTATCCCCCCCCCCCCCCTCTCCCTCCCTCTCTTTTCATCTTCTGTTTTGTGTCTCCCCAGAGAGAGAGCGAGCGAGCGAGCGAGAGAGAGAGAGAGAGAGAGAGAGAGAGAGAGAGAGAGAGAGAGAGAGAGAGTATTCATATGTGACTAAGAAAGCAAATTTATTTCAGTTGCTTCCTTAGTTAGAGTGAATTTGCTGAATAAAACCACTGCCCGAGAGGCCCCCAAATGGACACACGTTGAGGTGCACTGGTCCTTTCACATTATAACACACACACACACACACACACACACACACACACACACACACACACACACA
>CM065684.1:21074438-21086938 GCA_017654935.2 Phymorhynchus buccinoides
GGCCTCCTTTGCTATCCAGAGGTTATAGTCGGACAAGACTGACAACTATATACATCCATAGACAATACTAAAATGTCATAATTTTGCCCAATATGTGAGTTGTTATTTCATGACAAATTGAAACTAAGTTCTTTCTCATTGAGAACGCGTGGTTTAAATCTGCTTGTGGTAGACATTGGTAGAGTGATTTTCTTTCACGAATGATTGAACTGATGATTATGTAGGGGAAGACGGGGTAAAAAGCGCATGGGCGGGTAAGAAGCCCACCCCAATTATCTCATGAAATGAAGCAAATTTCAGTCTCATTTTGCCCATGAGACGAGCGTTAATGTCTAGCATTCGTCTCATGGGCAAATTTGACTGAAATTTTCTTTATTTCATGAGATAATTGGGGTGGGCTTCTTACCCGCCCATGCGCTTTTTACCCCGTCTTCCCCTATGTCTATTGACAACATTTGATACAGATGGCTCAACTGAAGACTAGAGAAGCATATTAAAGTAATTGCCTGGCTGACTTTCAACCTTTGATGAGTGTTATTTTAACTTCGTGTGTCTATGCACTCATCGAAGACGGAGTGTGGCTGAGCACCTGGCGAGGTAATCAAGAACGGTCACACACGTAATGTTCTCATCCGTAGCTGATGCTCTTGTACCATAGTGTTCAAGCGCTTCCGCTGTTGGGATGATCCCTGGAGTCTTTTAGCCAGGGTAAGTCAACAACAACAACAACAACAACAACAACAACAACAAAAGACCAACTGGTACAATATTACATGTAATCACAAAAAATGAAGATCAATGTCTGGTTTGAAAAGAGAGAGAGAGAGAGCAGTGATGTACTGAGAATCGAAAAGTGATAGGACAAACTGTCCTGAGATAAGAGAAGTCAATAGAAGAATGTCCTGGTTCTTGCAGAAATCAATAAGACAAAGCGTGCCAGTGTTAAAAATGTCATCAGACATTTGTCCTGACAGGGGGAACACAATACGACTTTAGGTCAATGGCCTATGACCGGGGCCTCGGGACATCACTGATCTGAGAGCAGACACAAGTGGCAAATCAAGAAAAAACAATTAATGAAACATAGTTTTGGCTCATATCTTTTTTTCACGTCAAATTCAAACTGCAAATAGAAACAACATCAACAACAACAACAACAACAACAAAAAACAATAAAGAATGACAGAAAGGAGCCAACAAACCATATAACAACAGAAAAATACAGATTGCTGATTTTGAAAATGTTTTTTTAAGATCTGCTGCTTTTGAGCTTTTCAAACTTCTTGCAAAGAAGGCTGAAGCTTTTGTGTGAAATTTAAACAAATAAGAAATATTTTGTACTGAATGTTTAGACAGTTGTATATAGAGTTCTTGCGAATAGATTTTTAGTCACCCAGATAAACCAGGGTCTAGTTTCTCTAGACGACGGTCGCCGTGCGCATAACTGTTAGGCCCTATGCCATGCCAAAAGGGGTCTAAGAAACACTGTAGAAAACGTTTGCGGAAGAATATTAGAAGCTCTTGTCTGATTGGTAAAAAAAGAAGTATATAAACTTTAATGGACCAATCAACAACAAGAAATATAGTCACCCCCTACTAGTTTCGGATAGTTCGCCGCTTGCTCGGTGTTTGGCAAGAACAAAATGTCACGCGAACTATCGGCAAACGAAGGGTGTTTCTTAGACCGTTTTTGCCGATTTGAGCGAGCGCAACGTAACGTTAGCCCTTGTGAAACGGCCCCCAGCACATAACCCGCCATACTGACACTGTCTCATTCCTCCTCTCCGTTCTCAACGCTCTCTTCTTTCTCCACCGCCTCTTCTTCCAGGTTGTCTTCGCTCTCAACCTCTTCTTCCTCCCGGGTCGTGGTTTCTTCCCTCCGTTCTTCTTCTTTTACTGTCACGTAGTCGTCCGCTTCTCGTTCCTCCTTCTCTCCTTCATCGTCGCCATCTTTTGCTTCCTGCTTTCCATTGCGCTCTTTGGTTGCTTCCCTTTCCCTTCTGTCCTCTGTCTCTTGTTCATGGGCTTCCGCTTCCGCCCCGCCTTCTTCTCCCACCCTCTCTGTGTCTCCCTCCCCATCTCGCTCCCGCTCTGTGTCTCCTCCCAGGGTCTCCTCCTCCTCCCCCGTCCTCTTTGTTTCTCCCTCGCCTCCCCTACCTCTCTCCCGGCGTTCCGTCTCTCCTCCGCCCTTCTCCCCGTTCTTCTTTGTTCCTCCCTCACCCTCCTCATCTCCCTTCCCTTCTGATTCTTCTCCGCCACCCTTCTCCTCCCCGCCACCCTTCTCCTCCCCGCCACCCTTCTCCTCCCCGCCACGCTTCTCCTCCCCGCCACCCTTCTCCGTTTCTCCTCCACCCTTCCCGTCTGCCAGGTCGCCGATGTCTTCAGTATCATCGTCGTCATCCTTCTCGTCGCCTTCTCCCCCCTCGCTCATCCCTTCCCAGCGCTGCCTGGTCAGCATCTCCTCCGTGATCTGTCTCTCCAGCTCCTCGCGGGGGACTCGGTAGCGCGATACCTGCCCGTGCAGCAAGTGCAAGGGGCGTGGTGTCAGCGCGTGCTCCTTCACTTTGTGCACGGTGGTGTTGAACACGTTCACGTTCTGCAACCCCCCCAAAAAAACCAATGACTGGATGCATACGTGCAGTAAAGACCATTCTGCCCTTTTAATTAAAGGGCCTGCTACACTACACACGATTCTGTGTCAATGGCGATGCGATTGTGACGATATGCGATTCATGATTCACGTGAAATTCATGTATTGGGTCTACTTGAGTAGTAGAGTGAGCGAAAGTAGTAGAATCATTTTTAGACGGAAGTATTTCACGTGAATCATATGAATCGCATCGTCACAATCGCATCGCATTGACACTCCTAGAATAGTAGCCTACGTCGTGTAGCAGACCCTTTACAAGCAAAACTGAAAATCAACTGAAACGTGGCCCATGATTAGACCTACATCACACCCAATGGTAAGCAACCAGGAAATATATATATATATGAAAATATGAAATATGAAGCATGAAGATGAACTTGGGTCTGTATTGTTGTGGCAACTACTTTCACTTTGCTAGGCGAATAGGTGCCATAAATAACGTTAGTAAAAGGGAGTTGATTACGAGAAGTTCCTTCCCCTTATTCATTTCATTATAACCAGGAAAATTATGTCTATTCTCGACCAGAAACGTACAAGGTTAAGAAATTCTAGTCGGAGAGCTGGACAAAACAGTGTGTTCAGAGTAATACACCCCCCCCCCCCTCCCTCCTCTGAACTCATTACGCTCCAAGTCAGGTCAAGACTCATAAAATTAATGCATCTGCTGCTGCAAAAAAACAGTAAAACACTCCTGACTTCAATGATAGAAGAAGATGAGAGAGAGAGAGAGAGAGAGAGAGAGAGAGAGAGAGAGAGAGAGAGAGAGAGAGAGAGAGAGAGAGAGAGAGAGAGAGAGAGAGAGAGAGAGAGAGAGAGAGAGAGAAATACGAAATACGAATGTTTTATTGAGGGCAAAAAGGATAAGCTACAATAGCTTCTTTGCACCTGGCCCTCTCACTCACACCATGCATCAGGCAATGAAAATATGACATAAAAACAATCAAGTCAAGAAAATGAAACAGAAATTGGCACATGAAATAATTGACAGAGAATCAAATTGGGACATTAAACAGATATACAGAGAGACATAAAAGATTGAGAGAGAGAGAGAGAGAGAGAGAGAGAGAGAGAGAGAGAGAGAGAGAGAGAGAGAGAGAGAGAGAGAGAGAGAGAGAGAGAGAGAGAGAGAGAGAGAGAGAGAGAGAGAGAGAGAGAGAGAGAGAGAGAGAGAGAGAGAGAGAGAGAGAGAGAGAGAGAGAGAGAGAGAGAGAGATCAAACGTGACAATATTTTTGTAAGAAAAAAAACTCCAGAGTGAATCCTCTAAGAAAAGCATATGAATAGGAATTGTTCGGAAATAATTAAGGGGAGTAGTTTGATGGTGTGTATGGGTGATCTTGCCTAATTCAATCGGTCAAACAGGGGAAGTTACTTTACCACCAGCTCTCGCCTCGTGTGCTTGAGCAGACATACAGCACTTAGAACACCGTGCGTCATTCGTCATACTGCTGTTTCTGAACAAGGCTTGATGAGCTCTTTGGCGTAAAAAAAAAAAAAAAGTGTTGAAACTGAACTACATTTTATTTTCTATTATGAAAATCCGCGTGACTTAAGAATGACATTTATCATTTACTTTGGATGAATAAAAACAAAAAATAAGAAGAAAAAGTCCATTCCATATTTTGGTTAAATTTTATAGTTTAGATGTAGAAAGCAAGCCACCCTGAAACAAACCAGTCACAAACGAGAAAGGGCGTAAAAGGGCCGCGAGACCCACTTCTAGCCATAACTACTACTACTACTACTACTACTACTACTACTACTACTACTACTACTACTACTACTACTACTACTACTACTACTACTACTACTACTACTAGGGGAAAACGGGGTAAAAAGCGCATGGGCGGGTAAGAAGCCCACCCCAATTATCTCATGAAATGAAGCAAATTTCAGTCTCATTTTGCCCATGAGACGAGCGTTAATGTCTAGCATTCGTCTCATGGGCAACTTTGACTGAAATTTTCTTTATTTCATGAGATAATTGGGGTGGGCTTCTTACCCGCCCATGCGCTTTTTACCCCGTCTTCCCCTACTACTACTACTACTACTACTACTACTACTACTACTACTACTACTACTACTACTACTACTACTACTACAACAACTGTTACTACTACTACAACTACTTATTCAACAGGAGACTGGAGTACAGGCTAGCAATATCTTCTTAAATAATCATGGCAGATATATTTACTATACCAATGAGTGTCGTTAATGTACTTACGCTTAAAGCTTAAATAGTATAGTATATATCTGTTATAGTGCTTATTCTTATCCCTCAATCATAAAAGGGGGGGGGGGGGGGGGGGGGGGGGGGGGTTCGTTCGTTCGTGCGTTCTCTCAGCTCTCTGCGGGATAGAATGACTTCTTCGTGTTCGCGCAAATTGTATAGTGGAATCCCCCCGTGGGGATACCGGGGGAGTCTTTAGTATAAATAGTTCTCCCACCTCCTGGAAGTTCTGTCTTTTTCACTTTTAAACTACATCTGTATTGCCGTTAAAAATGCAGGACTTTCCTGGTGTTGCCCTGCCTCCGGGCATTAACTCCAGGATCGTTCCCACCATCTTTACATCTACTAATAGGGGAAGACGGGGTAAAAAGCGCATGGGCGGGTAAGAAGCCCACCCCAATTATCTCATGAAATGAAGCAAATTTCAGTCTCATTTTGCCCATGAGACGAGCGCTAATGTCTAGCATTCGTCTCATGGGCAAATTTGACTGAAATTTTCTTTATTTCATGAGATAATTGGGGTGGGCTTCTTACCCGCCCATGCGCTTTTTACCCCGTCTTCCCCTATAAATGTCCCATTATGTGTCTGTTCCAGACCGGAGGACGTTAAACAGAATTTCTTCTTCTGGAAGTTCTGTGCTTGTAACTTCCTCTAATCTGTCACTCTCTTTGACTCTGCCTTTTCCCTTTTGCTTACTACGGTCATCTACTGTCTTTCTGCCTTACTACCGGTCCATTCTCCTGCTTTTTTTCTTTCTTCAAGAAAACACTTTTAGAAAGATTCCCTCCAGCCGAAGTCCGTCGGACAAGCTGGGCCTACCTATTTCTTAGTTAGGCGCATGACGGCAGCATGACGCATCTGCGCTCATAATTGACAGGAAACTGTCTGAGCGATCGAAGAAGAAGAAGAAGAGGTATAGTGGAATAGTCGCGCAAATTGAACTCTTCACGCTTTTTGACAACTCCCCAGAATAGTATATAGAGGCAGGCACCAGCCACTCCAAGTCCAGTACATATACTTATCTGTATTGTTAAAAATTCGGGACTTTACTGGTGTTGCACTGCCTCTGGGCATTGCCTCCAGTATCGTTCCCACCATCTTTATATCTACTAATGTCCCATATGTGTCTGTTCCAGACCGGAGGACGTTACCAAAAAAAAAATCACTCCAAGTCCCGTAGGTGTACAGCAAGGGACCGGGTGTGCACTGACCGTGAGGTCCAGGACCCGCAGTCCACAGGAATCGGCATGGAGGATGATGTCCACCAAGCCTTCAACCCCCACCTCTGTGGCTGGGTTGTCCCCGACCTGAAAACAGCGTTGATATCAGTTATAATCGGCATGGAGGAGGCTGTCCACCAAGCCTTCAACCCCCACCTCTGTGGCTGGGTTGTCCCCGACCTGAAAACAGCGTTGATATCAGTTATAATCGGCATGGAGGAGGCTGTCCACCAAGCCTTCAACCCCCACCTCTGTGGCTGGGTTGTCCCCGACCTGAAAACAGCGTTGATATCAGTTATAATCGGCATGGAGGAGACGATGTCCACCAAGCCTTCAACCCCCACCTCTGTGGCTGGGTTGTCCCCGACCTGAAAACAGCTTGATATCAGTTATAATCAGCATGGGGGACGATGTCCAGCAAGCCTTCAACCCCCACCTCTGTGGCTGGGTTGTCCCCGACCTGAAAACAGCGTTGATATCAGTTATAATCGGCATGGAGGAGGCTGTCCACCAAGCCTTCAACCCCCACCTCTGTGGCTGGGTTGTCCCCGACCTGAAAACAGCAACTTACAGTATTTATACGGCGCTGAATCTGGATAGAAATCAAATCAAAGCGCACACACACACGTTGGCATTCAGAACGCATTCAAACAAAAACGCAATACAAAGCAACACTGACACACGGATGACACAAATGGAATACAGCAGAAACAGACCTAATGGCAAGAGAGAAAGAGAGCGGATCTTTAATGACGGGGGAACAGATGGGTCTTGAGGTTAGCTTTGAAAGCAGAGAGGGTCGGTCGCTGACGGAGGGAAAGAGGAAGTTTGTTCCAGGAGGTTCGGTCCTGAGACAGCAAAAAAGCGCCGACCAAACCGTTGAAAGCTTATACCTAGGGATCTGGAGAGAAAGAGGGTCAGAAACTGAACGTAAAGTGCGAGCTGGCGTATAGATAGAAATATTGTCGCAAAGGTAATATCAGTTATATCACTCTATTATGCGTTGTGGTTTGTTTGGCGCTATTCACATCACAACTCAACAAATCACTCCAGCCATACATATACACAAACAAGACAGACATAAACAAACAGAGAAATGAAAGAAGATTAGGGGAAGACGGGGTAAAAAGCGCATGGGCGGGTAAGAAGCCCACCCCAATTATCTCATGAAATGAAGCAAATTTCAGTCTCATTTTGCCCATGAGACGAGCGTTAATGTCTAGCATTCGTCTAATGGGCAAATTTGACTGAAATTTTCTTTATTTCATGAGATAATTGGGGTGGGCTTCTTACCCGCCCATGCGCTTTTTACCCCGTCTTCCCCTACAGGTTTTTACTTCAGGTTTAGACATGGGGAACAGACTTTATATAGAAAGACTCTCTACAGCAATTGTTTACCCCACTACAAACCGCTACAAACACAACGTAAGAGACAAAAATGTGGTCTAAGGGAGCGAAGCGAGTTTAGAAGTGACCAAAGTATGGTGCACACACAGATTTACTTCCCTTGAAGCAAATTCATCAAACTGACTGCTTTGTATTTATTCCACATACATTTAGGCGGAACGACTTGAATGAGTTAACTTTTTTTCGGGCTAACCTATTATTTTAAACATTCTTTGCAAAAATATCGTCATCACATGAAAAACAAAAACTGTCACTTTTAACTGTCGCTTTTTTCTTCTGATCAGTGGACTTTTTTTTTAGATATGGCACCGCTGAACTTTTACACATACGTACACGCACCAAGTGCGTACGCGTACAATAGAAACATGTGCACGCATTCACACACACACACACACACACACACACACACACACACACACACACACACACACACACACACACACACACACACACACACACACACACACACACACACACACACACAAACATCAAACACACACACAGTTTTTCGGATGAGACGATAAACCGATGTCCCGTGTGTGCTCATGCACTCAGCACACGTTAAACCCAATGGCAACGAAAAAGTTATCATTTGGTCAAAATGTACCCCCCCCCCCCCCCCTTTTCTTTCCTCATCAGTCACACAAAATTCGCATGCAATAAAAACCCACCAGAAAAACAAATTGTGTGGCGCGCCTCTGGCTGCGATGCGCTCTCCAGGTGGGAGCAACCCGAATTTCACAGAGACGCCTCTGTGACTATATGAATTATAGTATAATGTACCTAACCTAACCTAACACACCAAATACACACACATACACACACACATACATCAAACACACACACAACAACAACAACAACATACAGTATTTATACGGCGCTGAATCTTGATAGAAATCAAATCAAAGCGCACACACACGTTAGCATTCAAAGCGCATTCAAACACAAACGCAATACAAGTTTTACAACGCGAACACACACAGATAACATAAATGGAATATAGCAGAAACAGACCTAATGGCAAGAGAGAGAAGATAAAGAGAGAGGAGCTTTAATGATGGGGGAACAGGTGGGTTTTGAGGTTAGCTTTGAAAGCAGAGAGAGTCGGTCGCTGACGGAGGGAGAGCGGAAGTTTGTTCCACACACACACACACACACACACACACACACACACACACACACACACACACACACACACACACACACACACCTTCAGCACAGTGAGGGTTTCGTTCTGCTGAAGTCCTCTGGCCAGCAGCATCAGCGGTTTGTCCAGCACCCTGTTGGCCGACAAGTCCAACTCCTGCAGTGACCGGTTGACCCCCAGCATCTCCCCCACAGCCCGACACCCCTCCTCCCCGCCCACCCCGTTCCTGGCCAGCAGGAATCGCTTCAGGGACACGTTTTCCTGGTGGGAAAACACACACACACACACACAAGGTAGGGTGAAGACGGGGTAAAAAGCCCATGGGCGGGTAAGAAACCCATGCCAATTATCTCATGAAATAAAGACAATTTCAGTCACATTTTGCCCATGAGACGAATGTTAATGTTTAGCATTCGTCTCATGGGCAAATTTGACAGAAATTTTCTTTATTTCATGAGATAATTGGCATGGGCTTCTTACCCGCCCATGGGCTTTTTATCCCGTCTTCACCTATAACGCACTGACACGCATGGCATGCGGAAGCAATGCACTCACACACGTGGCATGCACTCCCCACACGGCAAGCACGCGCAGGTACCGCAGGGCTCCCAATCGTCCCGGCAAAACAAGGGGTCCCAGGGACTGCTTCGCTTACAGCATAGAGGGTCCTAGAGGCGGGATAGAGGGTCCCAGTGGCATTGCGAATGCCAAAAATATTTTTTCTAGTTCCATTCCTGGGACCCCCTGCACATTTGGTTAGAGGGTCCTTGAGAATTCTAGTGCTTCATAGACCCCCAAATGGGGGTCCCTGGGAACCCCGGTACGTATACGCATGTGCACACACGCTCAAACAAATTTGTCTGATGCGTCACGTTTAGTGTTGATAGACGATAAATGAAAGACACACACACACACACACACACGCACACGCACACGCACACGCACACACGCACACGCATACGTACGCATTCACACGCACACGCACACGCACGCACGCACACGCACACGCGCGCGCACACACACGCACACACACACACACACACACACACACACACACACACACATATATATATATATATCATATGCATACATATAATGATACAACAAAATGTGCGTTTAGACTAATACTGACATTCGTAGCATACATATTCACCCCCTGATTTAATTTAATACAGCAACGATCGCACTCACATTAAGATACACCCGTAGTCAGTCATTCACAGACACATACAAGCGCACACGTGTGCACACACAAGCGTACACGCATACATAGTCTTATGCACACATAGCCATCCCAGCAGACACACGTGACACACGTGCACACACTCATCACACTTATCCTTACCCCATCTCCGCAAGCACACACGCACAAACACAAAGACACACGCACACGTACACACACTAAACAAGCAGAGAGAGAGAGAGAGAGAGAGAGAGAGAGAGAGAGAGAGAGAGAGAGAGAGAGAGAGAGAGAGAGAGAGAGAGAGAGAGAGAGAGAGAGAGAGAGAGAGAGAGAGAGAGAGAGGAGAGAGAGAGAGAGAGAGA
This sequence comes from Phymorhynchus buccinoides, assembly GCA_017654935.2. Classification (NCBI taxonomy): domain Eukaryota; kingdom Metazoa; phylum Mollusca; class Gastropoda; order Neogastropoda; family Raphitomidae; genus Phymorhynchus; species Phymorhynchus buccinoides. The sequence goes on from CM065684.1 coordinate 21,084,641, forward strand.
GAGAGAGAGAGAGAGAGAGAGAGAGAGAGAGAGAGAGAGAGAGAGAGAGAGAGAGAGAGAGAGAGAGAGAGAGAGAGAGAGAGAGAGAGAGACGCCTATGTCCAACTTCTTGCTAAGTATGATTTATTGTCCATTTTTCCTTAGTTTTGTTTCCATTTTTAATGCATGCAAATGTGTTTCCTTGCTTGTATTGTGCTTGTAAGAGACCACACCGTAAGTTCACCTAACGTGATAATAAAGTATTTTTGTGTTTTGACTTGACTTCACTTGACACACACACACACACACACACACACACACACACACACACACACACACACACACACACACACACATACACACACACACACACACACACACACACACACACACACACACACACACACACACACACACACACACACACACACAGACAGACACACAGACAGACTGAGCTACCGCTTTATTTACACAGTTGGAGACTGACTTTCAGTCCATTCATGAGGGCCACCCCCCCTGGGGGTCTGATGTGATTCCAGCTCAGATCCAACGTCACCAGCACATCGTTATTGACTGAAACACAGCACCAATATAATGATGGAGTGCATGATTTGACAGAAACATGTCACCATCTGTGATTTTGATTCCACTTTACTTAGAGCATAGATAACAAAACACAGCTCCAACTTAGATCATCACCTCTGAAATATAAAAGCTTCCCCTCCCCCATCCTCTCTTAGGAATACCGCCCATAAGGGTATCTGACCGATTGGACGTTAATCTCATCACCATCACCATCCTCTCTGTATTGGGGGAAAAAGTGCTTTGCTGATAGTTTCTTGACTTGGTGTATCTTTTTTTTTATAACATTCAATTCTTGTTATGTATATATGTGCGTGTACATATACATGCCATGGTGTTTGTACGCTTGGTATGCCATGCCCGGATGAGTAAAGAGAGAGAGAGAGAGTGGGAGAGAGAGAGAGAGGGAGAGAGAGAGAGAGAGAGAGAGAGAGAGAGAGAGAGAGAGAGAGAGAGAGGAGAGAGAGAGAGAGAGAGAGAGAGAGAGAGAGAGAGAGAGAGAGAGAGAGAGAGAGAGAGAGAGAGAGAGAGAGAGAGAGAGAGAGAGAGAGAGAGAGAGAGAGAGAGAGAGAGAGAGAGAGAGAGAGAGAGAGAGAGAGAGAGAGAGAGAGAGAGAGAGAACTTGAAAAATTGAAAATGTAAACTTTATTTTCCAAGGATAAAGATTTCAGGCAACGCCTAGTCTTCCAATCTGTCCTTGATGCATAAACAAACATAGAACACAAACACAAACGTTAGAGAGACAAGAGAGAGAGAGAGAGACGAGAGAGAGAGAGAGAGAGAGAGAGAGAGAGAGAGAGAGAGAGAGAGAGAGAGAGAGAGAGAGAGAGAGAGAGAGAGAGAGAGAGAGAGAGAGAGAGAGAGAGAGAGAGAGAGAGAGAGAGAGAGAGAGAGAGAGAGAGAGAGAGAGAGAGAGAGAGAGAGAGAGAGAGAGAAAGAGAGAAAAATTGAAAACGTAAACTTTATTTTCCAAGGATAAAGATTTCAGGCAACGCCTGGGTGAATGCTGACCTAAAATGCAGTAGAAAGCAATACATTTAATTCTAAGTATTATTACTTGGGGGAGATAATACAACATAGTCTAGCCTAAGTGGGTTTGGGCTCTGAGCAACATGATTTTAGAAATTGGATGTAAAGCACGTGAGTATTGTTTCTTTTTGTTGTTGGTGTTATTTTTTATGTTTTATTTTTTTAGTGCGTTTTCTGTATACGTGTGGCTTGATCAAAAGCATTTATGTCGAAAGTTTACTAGTTTGATCTGCACGTTGTCGACAAATTAGTATCGTTAACCCCTTCGCTGCCGCCTACTACTTGTTCATGCGTCGCCGGTTTGCCGCGTGATTTTTGAACGCGGCAATATCGCTACTTAGCGGCGACGTATATATACGTCGGTGGCAAGTACTGAAGCGCTATAGAGGACGTATATATATACGTCGGTGGCAAGTACTGAAGCGCTCTAGAGGACGTATATATATACGTCGGTGGCAAGTACTGAAGCGCTATAGAGGACGTATATATATACGTCGTGGGCAGCGAAGGGGTTAATTAAGGGAGCCTGAAGTAAATAGAAGAGGTTAAGAGGTCGGGCATTTTGATGAAAGTTCGTTTAACGTCCTCCGGCCTGGAACAGGCACATTTGGGACATTAAATAACCATAAAGATGGTGGGACGATCCTGGAGGTACTGCAACACCAGGAAAGTCCCGAAGTGGGTTTTTTTAATAATCAAGATCAAAAT
>CM065684.1:21094438-21101938 GCA_017654935.2 Phymorhynchus buccinoides
AGTCGGACATGGCATGCTAAGCCGAATGACTTCTTAGTTAGCCACCCCCAAATTAAAAATAATATAATCCAGCATTGAATGATTTTGTGTGCATTTATAAGTGGTAGTGTTTCATTCAAAAAGCAAGGAGATGGAGAAAACAATAGAAGGGAGAAAGAAAGAGAGAGAGAGAGAGAGAGGGAGGGGGGGGGGTATAGGGGAAGACGGGGTAAAAAAGCGCATGGGCGGGTAAGAAGCCCACCCCAATTATCTCATGAAATGAAGCAAATTTCAGTCTCATTTTGCCCATGAGACGAGCGTTAATGTCTAGCATTCGTATCATGGGCAAATTTGACTGAAATTTTCTTTATTTCATGAGATAATTGGGGTGGGCTTCTTACCCGCCCATGCGCTTTTTACCCCGTCTTCCCTTAGTATTGAACAGCTTTACACAATGTGGCTTAACAAGGTTGTGGACACGTGACGTGCACCAGCTGACCCTGGTCTGTTTTGATTGATAGTAAAGAGAATGTGAAGCTGATCAGTATTGTGGTCTTTTTTTCTGGTTGATAGTAAAGAGAGTGTGAACCTGAAAACAAAACAAACAAAAAACTTTTTAGTTAGGCGCATAACGGCAGCATGACGCATCTACGTTCATACGACAGGACACTGACTGAACGAACGAAGAAGAAGAAGAAGAAGAAGAAGAAGAAGAAGAAGAAGAAGAAGAAGAGAAGAAGAAGAAGAAGAAGAAGAAGAAGAAGAAGAAGAAGAAGAAGAAGAAGAAGAAGAAGAAGAAGAAGAAGCAACCCTAGGGTAAGACGAATGTTAAAAAGCCCATGGGCGGGTAAGAAGCCCATGCTAATTATATATCATGGAAACAAAAGCCAATTTCAGTCACATTTTGCCCATGAGACGAGTGTTTAATGTTTAGCATTCGTCTCATGGGCAAATTTGACTGTAAATTGCTTTATTTCATGAGATTGTTGTTGTTGTTGTCTTGCCCTGGCTTAAAGACTCCAGGGATCATCCCAACAGCCGAAGCACTTGAACACTATGGTACAAATGCACCAGCTAGGGATGAGAACATTGCGTGTGTGACCGTTTTTGATTACCCCGCCACATGGGCAGCCACACTCCGACTTCAGAGGATTCAAGACTGATGATGCTATGCTAGGAGCTTGTCATGGCTAGAGACAATCCCCGCACAGCCGTTCAGAGCACGGCAACATTTTGATGTAGCCTTGGCGTTCTAGCTTGTGTCAACTGGTCTGACACAGCCTCATGCCAAGGCGATTTTCATGAGATAATTGGCATGGGCTTCTTACCCTCCCATGGGCTTTTTTTTAAAACCCCGTCTTCCCCTATTACCGTGAGGGGCACGGCCAGCGCCATGGCATCCTTGGGCCCCAGGGAGTAGTGGGGGATCAGCAGGTGGGGGGAGGCCGGGGAGCGGAGGAAGGCGCCCACGGGCGTCACGTGCTGCCGGCGACACTGCCGCCGGTACAGCTCCACCTGAACGCCCAGAAGGTCCAGCTTCTGGCGGGGCTCGTCTGACAGCGCACAAGTCAACCAAGTCATTTTTTTTTTTTTTTTTTATCGTAACAATGACGTTACTACCCTTTGTGACTGTTTCACCCTTACACCGCCTGCCATTTGTCAGCCAAAAATGTCCATTAAATTTACCTGGCTAGAGAACAAAATCCATCTGCAATATTGGGGGCTTCTTCTGTGACGTATATAAAATAAGGTCTACCCTTACTTCCCAAAACTAAGACAATAGGGTCTTTGGGTAATAGACCCCAAAGTGATGCCTTTTTAGTGACATAGGTGTTAAATCACTGTGGTGCTAAAATGCGACTTTGGCAGTGAAAGGGTTAATGTCATTAACAAAATGTTCTTATGACAGGGAGGGGGGGGGGGGGGGGGGGGGGGGGGGGGGGGGGGGAGGGGGGGGGGGGGGGGGGGGGGGGGGGGGGGGGGGGAGGGGGGGGGGGAAGGGGGGGGAGCGGGAGCATCATTTTCACAGTAAAGAACAAAATTTAACAAAACAATATAACTAATAAGGACAGATAATTCCCAAATTCGCTCTCATTCACACATGTTACTACGGTGATTGCGTTAACTGGTGATGATGATGATGATGATGGCATATATACCCCCTCTCATGAGAAGATCTCTGAGAAGATAGGGTCTCTACCTACAAGCCCCCTGGTGGCTGAGGACGGGCCAACAATATGGGAAGAGAGGAAATAAAACCAAAATAGGGGAACACTAAGCAAATGTCAGTCACATTTTGCCCATGAGACGAATGCTAAACATTAACACTCGTCTCATGGGCAAAATGTGACTGAAATTTTCTTCATTTCATGAGATAATTGGCATGGGCTTCTTACCCGCCCATGGGCTTGTTACCCCGTCTTACCCTACTGAGAAGAAAAAACATTAACCTGTCAGTCCTAGGGACTGATAACCATTTGGTAGGACTGGTATAAATGGTTTATTTTTCTTCTTCTTCTTCTTCTTCTTCTTCTTCTTCTTCTTCTTCTTCGATCGCTCAGACAGTTTCCTGTCAAATATGAGCGCAGATGCTTCGTGCTGCCGTTATGCGCCTAACTAAGAAATAGTTAGGCCCAGCAAGTCCGACTTCGGCTGGAGGAAATCTTTTTGAAAGTGTTTCTTGAAAAAAGGCAGGGGAATGGACCGGGTAAGGCAGAAAGATAGTAGATGACAGAAAGCAAAGGGGAAAGGCAGAGTCAAAGAGAATGACAGATTTTAGGAAGCTACAAGCCCAGAACTTCCAGAAGGTGGGGGAACTATATAAGATTGTAAATGTCACCGGTTATTCTAGCAGGTCACACTGTTAACCCACAACATCGGCATCAGTACATTTGGCAGCAGGTTTACTAATGCCAAAACAAATTTAAAACAGAATTAGAGTTTTTTTTAAAAGAAAGAAACCTCCTGTATTTTGGTCAATAATCGATTTATAACTTCAACTTTCAACATAAAGTTATTGTGGTTTTTTTTAGTGATACCTTGACGCTCCACATCATTGCATTATCTGCAAGAAACGGGCAAAACAATGAAGACAAAAATGTTTTTTTCTGTGAGGAGGTAGTAGGGGAAGACGGGGTAAAAAGCGCATGGGCGGGTAAGAAGCCCACCCCAATTATCTCATGAAATAAAGAAAATGTCAGTCAAATTTGCCCATGAGACGAATGCTAGACATTAACGCTCGTCTCATGGGCAAAATGAGACTGAAATTCGCTTCATTTCATGAGATAATTGGGGTGGGCTTCTTACCCGCCCATGCGCTTTTTACCCCGTCTTCCCCTATAATAATTGTTATCATGACATTTTTTTTACAGAAAAGAAAACGAACATGGTTAACATAGAAATATAATGAGTATTAAGGCCTATACAACTAACTGGCTGCTGTAATAATGTTAATAGTGTTTTCATTGTTCTTTGACCCTCTGTTGTTCGGCTCTCCGTAGAGTTTCCTAGTAATTTTGGCTGTTATAAGAACAAAGGAACACTATCATTATTTGTTGTTGTTGTTTTCGTTCCACCAGCTTAAACGCTGTGGCCTTGTGTGGGAAGATTGAAAGAAAGAATGGAAGTTTACGTTTAACGTCCTCTCGGTCACAAGGACACATATATGGGACATTACTTATTTGTAAAGTTACGAAGTTATGGGAAGATTATGTGTATGGCTGCTTTTAAGAGCCCCGCCACATCATGGGCGGCCACACTCCGACTTCAGGGGTACCTATCATTAGTTGATATGAAAGATAATCTGGTGTGTGTGTGTGTGTGTGTGTGTGTGTGTGTGTGTGTGTGTGTGCGTGTGCGTGCGTGCGCGTGCGTGCGTGCGTGCCTGTATGTGTGTGTGTGTGTGTGTGTGTGTGTGTGTGTGTGTGTGTGCGTGTGCGTGTGCGTGTGCGTGCGTGTGCGTGCGCGTGCGTGCGTGCGCGCGTGTGCGTGTGCGTGTGTGTGTGCATATGTGTGTGTGTGTGTGTGTGCGTGTGCGTGCGTGCGTGCGCGTGTGTGCGTGCGCGTGCGTGCGTGCATGCGTGGGTGGGTGGGTGGGTGTGTCTCATCTGCTGTATACCATTTCTGTCAAACGTGTGTGCTCGCTTTGTATTGCATTTTTGTTTGAATGCGTTATGAATGCTAACGTGTGTGTGCGCTTTGATTTGATTTATATCAAGATTCAGCGCCGTATAAATACCGTATGTTGTTGTTGTTGTTGTTGTCGAATTTCTTCCCTTTATTTAGAATAGGAACACAGAGCGTTGGGTCTTAGTTGGTTTTCCTGTGATCCGATTTGCTTCAATCAAAGAAAAAGGGGCAGACACATCTGCATACGGTTCGATCCCAATGCGATCTGTGTGTGTGTGTGTGTGTGTGTGTGTGTGTGTGTGTGTGTGTGTGTGTGTGTGTGTGTGTGTGTGTGCTAGCTAAATATTTTGTACTTATTGCATAGGTTTGTCATCACAATGTAGCCTAAGCGTCTGTGTATCAGTGCGTCTGTGCTCGCACGCGATTACAGTAGGGCAAGACGGGGTAAAAAGCCCATGGGCGGGTAAGAAGCCCATGCCAATTATCTCATGAAATAAAGCAAATTTCAGTCAAATTTAGCATTCGTCTCATGGGCAAATTGGACTGAAATTTGCTTTATTTCATGAGATAATTGCCATGGGCTTCTTACCCGCCCATGGGCTTTTTACCCCGTCTTCACCTATAAGCCTATCTTTACTCTTACACACGCGTTAGCTGGTCGTCGGTAGGCGTACGTGCGTGTGGTAATGTATCTCTAACGAATCAGAACACCTCTAGGTGATATTAGACGAACTGTGTCAATCTTCCCATTGTCTTCATACAAAGGCACCCAGCTGAATTACGCGATCTCCCCCCCCCCCTCTCTCTCTCTCTCTCTCTCTCTCTCTCTCTCTCTCTCTCTCTCTCTCTCTCTCTCTCTCTCTCTCTCTCTCTCTCTCTCTCTCTCTCTCTCTCTCTCTCTCTCTCTCTCTCTCTTTCTCTCTCTCCCCTATCATATTTCATATTTGTTAGAAATAATAGTTTGCTATTATCCCCCCCTTGTCCTAAGGGCTTCATTGCTATGGACAATAATAAAACGTCGAGTTGTCGATTCTCTCTCTCTCTCTCTCTCTCTCTCTCTCTCTCTCTCTCTCTCTCTCTCTCTCTCTCTCTCTCTCTCTCTCTCTCTTCTCTCTCTCTCTCTCCCTCTCCCTCCTCCCCTTTCTCTCTCTCTCTCTCTCTCTCTCTCTCTCTCTCTCTCTCTCTCTCTCTCTCTCTCTCCCCTCCACCCTCTCTCTCTCTCTCTCCCTCTCTCTCTCCCTCCCTCCCTCTCTCTATCTCTATCCCCCCCCCCCTACCCCCCTTACCCCCATCTCATCCTGTGCCAACACTTCACAGCAGGGGACTACTATAGTAGTTTCCTTGTTCTATAAGACCGGGAGATGTTGCGGTTGGAACGAGGACTAGACCTGTGCCGCTTTTTATATGTCTGTATGTGTGTTACACTGAGAGAACAAATTGCGTTTGAAGCTAAAAATCAGCCTAAACTAGGAGAATTGATCATAATCAAAATTGGTGGAATTGTCCCCGATGTCATGACGATTATGTCAGTTATGACAGTTTACCCAAAGATATTATTTTTGCAACGGCGAAAAACAGTTGTTCTTTGTTACCAAACCCGACACTACAGAGGCATTTTCGTACTAACAAAATGAATAACTAACAGACGCGTACAGTGTGTGCGCGTCCATTTGTCAACATTCTTAGTGAGATCGATTGTACGTGATAATAATAATAATACATATTGTTATAGATTACTACACTTTCTGGAAGACTGTCTATATGGTTTGCCATCGTGTTTATTATTATATTTTGAAGCCTTTCTTCATTATGAGCAGGAGTCAACAGACTCGCATTCCAATCGACTCCTCCCTCACCCTTGAATTGTCCACCCCCTTCACCCCCTTACCCCGCCCTATTGGCCACTGCAATTAGAGTTATTAACGCCCTTGACAGCAAGAGTTAAGTCCTTGTTGATCAGTATCCAAAAGGGCATTCACTCTTGCAAAAGGCAGCCATTCAGTGGCCTCAAATAGGGTAATTGGCGAGAGTTATTCCCTTGTTTGGTCAGTACTCAAGCATCTTCCCCCACCCACCAAGGGCATTCACTCTTGCAAAAGGTGTTCTTTGCAGTGGCCAATACCTGTCTTTCTTCTTCTTCTTCGATCGCTCAGACAGTTTCCTGTCAATTATGAGCGCAGATGCGTCATGCTGCCGTTATGCGCCTGACTACGAAATAGTTAGACCCAGCAAGTCCGACTTCGGCTGAAGGAAAACTTTTTGAAAGAGTTGCGTGAAAAAGGGGCAGGCATGTTTGGTCTAATTCCTAATGTAAATGATTGAGAATACTACTGATTGTACTTTTATTCAACTGTCAAACACATTTTCAATAACATGATCAATTCTGATTGTAACATGATTCGTCGTTTCCCTTTGATAAGGGGCGCAAACTTACATAAACAAATATTTATTCCGCTCTTAACATGACTTTGCAATCCCATTTTTAGCCCTGGTAAGTATAGCTTTGTGATGACTCTGATTCAATGCAAGCTGACATTATGTTTTATATTGCCCCTAAAATTCATGTAGATTAGATTTACTTAATTTTCTTGTGTATTTTGTTTCCTTTTTTCTTTTTTTCCTTTTTGTATAAAAGTGTTTACTACTGTTGTTGCTTTTATGTTATTATTTTTCAATGAATGATTAGTTTTGCGTATGCAGCCCTTACTGTGTAACTCAAGTAGTGGAGTACCCTGTATAAGCTCTTAGCTTGTTGTACTGGAAGTTTATAAATGTATTGCTGCTTTGTTATGATTTTCTATTCGTGAATAAATTCTTGTTTAAACCAAAAAGGGGGCAGGAGAATGGACCGGTAAGGCAGAAAGATAGTAGATGACAGTAAGCAAAGGGAACAGGCAGAGTCAAAGAGCTTGACAGATTAGAGGAAGTTACAAGCACAGAACTTCCAGAAGGTGGGGGAACTATTTATGCAAAAGAGCCCCCCCCGGTATCCCCACGGGGGTAATACCTGTCTTAAATCGTGATGCCTGGTAGATCTTTGTAGCCCAACGTACGTCACTTAAATTGAGTAGGCCTAATAATTATATTTTCCATCTCCTTTCGTAGCATAGCTCGCATTGAACACAAACAAACAAACAACAGCAGGAACATCAAAACCCAAACGTCTTCCTGATGTGTCTGTCCGAGTTCTAGTAAGAGAGTGTGTTGTTCAAAACAGAGAGAGAGAGAGAGAGAGAGAGAGAGAGAGAGAGAGAGAGAGAGAGAGAGAGAGAGAGAGAGAGAGAGAGAGAGAGAGAGAGAGAGAGAGAGAGAGAGAGAGAGAGAGAGAGAGAGAGAGAGAGAGAGAGAGAGAGAGAGAGAGAGAGAGAGAGAGAGAGAGAGAGAGAGAGAGAG
>CM065684.1:21106938-21114438 GCA_017654935.2 Phymorhynchus buccinoides
AAGAGACCTTGATGCTTGTCTTCCCCTATACAGTCTTTGGCTGTAGCAGTTGAACCAATGCAAAGGCCCCTATAGTTTGAGAGTCATAGTCTTGCACAAGAGACTAAACAGTACTATGGTTTCCCCAATGCTGTAGAAAAGCATCTATTGTACAGCTCTCCTGTTACTGTTGGCCCCTGGACTACAGGCTAATGCCAACCAATGACAATGAAAGCCATTTTGAGCACTTTAAAGGGCAACAAGGTAGTGGACAAAAGAAAGAGAGCATTGTGCGGACATGATTCATGGACTTGTTCATGGACTGCTGGGTGGAATTCTCTTTTCTTGCTCCTCATTGCCACAGGTCTCTAATCCCCCTCCCCCACCCCATCCCCCTCCCTCCACCGACTCCTGCGAGAGAGAAAAAAGTCTGACTCGTAAGCAAAAACATGTGACAGGTGAAATGATCATCTAACTAACAGAGCAGGTGGAAAAAACAAGAAGACAGGTGGGTGCGTTCTAATACAGCCTAACAACTGACACCATAGAAGGCATGAAACGATAACGCGCGATATCGATTGTCTCGGTGAGGGTGGGGGTGAAGCGGCGGGGGTGTTGGAAAAGGTAGGGTGGGGGGGTGTTAAGGCGCTAAGGGGCGGGGGTGGGGGGGGGGGGGTCATGCCACATTTTCGCCCCCTCTTTGCCCAACACCCCCCTTCCCCTCCCCAACTTTTTCTACCCTCATGCGTTAACAAGAACATTTCGAGTGCCGCAGCCGAAAGGATTGGTTGGCCTTTGGGAACCTTCCTCCGGCAAAGCCAGCTTTTCTCAATTCCCTGTTGACTGACCGAGAGAGTGGGGATATGCCCTGGGCAAGGCATCTCACTATGAACGAATTTCAGCCCAACCCGCCGGAATAGCAGCTGCCTCCCCCCCCCCCCCCCCTCTGCTATCTGGTAAGTCATAGTCGGACATGACAGACTGGCATACAATAGTATTCACATCTGTAAATTGTTAAAAATTCCGAGGACTTTCCTGGTGTTGCACTGCCCCCGGGCATTGCCTCCAGGATCGTTGCCACCATATTTATATCTACTAACGTCCCATATAGGGTAAGACGGGGTAAAAAGCCCAGGGGCGGGTAAGAAGCCCATGCCAATTATCTCATGAAATAAATAAAATTTTAGTCACATTTTGCCCATGAGAAGAATGCTAAACATTAACACTCGTTTCATTGGCAAAATGTGACTGAAATTTGCTTTATTTCATGAGATAATTGGCATGGGCTTCTTACCCGCCCCTGGGCTTCTTACCCCGTCTCCACCTATGCGTCTGTTCCAGACCGGAGGACGTTAAGCAGAATTCCATCATGGCGTACAATAGATCGTTCAAATGTAACCAGAGAGTGAAACACTTGAGCTATAGAGAGGTATTTAACTGAATGATACGAAAAAAGTCATCAAGGAACTAAAAAGAGGGTTAGAGCTAAGGGTTAAAAATCACACACACACACAATGAATTGCCGAATAGGAGGTACGTACCTCTCACCTATTAAAACAAAAAAGATAGAGACAGAAATAAGTGGTGAGTATGAAGGAGGGGGGAGGGGGAATGGTGGAGGAGGGCATGCGAGGAGACAAAATTGACGCGGCGAAGGGTGGCAGGTATAGTTGTTTGAAACTGGTCAACCGTAATCCACCATTGTATTCAGTCAATCATAATAACCACAGTCAAGGAGTGAGTGGCACGACTCCTATCTATATCGAGTCCTTGCAATGCTTCAAATCAGCTCTCAAGACCCACCTATTCAAGCTACATCACAACCTTTAGGCCACATTACTTCTCGACTCTATTCTCACACACTCCTTCCCCTCCCCTCCCCCCCATATTAGTTTCACTGTGTGTTGACTGCCATGTTTACGTCAGCTTTGCTTGCGAGAGAGTGAGAGAGAGAGAGAGAGAGAGAGAGAGAGAGAGAGAGAGAGAGAGAGAGAGAGAGAGAGAGAGAGAGAGAGAGAGAGAGAGAGAGAGAGAGAGAGAGAGAGAGAGAGAGAGAGAGTGTTGATGCTTTATTGAACTGATTGTATTTTGTATTGTGTTCTTGGGTGGGGTGAGTGGTGGTGATGGTAACGGTGTGTGTGTGTGTGTGTGTGTGTGTGTGTGTGTGTGTGTGTGTGTGTGTGTGTGTGTGTGTGTGTGTGAGTGATTGTGTGTGTGTGTGTGTGTGTGTGTATATGTATGTGCGTACGCGCGTGCCTGCGTGTATGCGTGTGTGGTGTGTGGTGTGTGTATGTGTATGCCTATTTGCATGTGTGTAAGCGATTATTTGTTTTGTTGTTGAATTTCTTGCTTTTAATTTTGTTGTTGTTAAGCGCATAGAGCTCCACATTTGTTGGAGGAGTGCGCTATGTAAATGATTCACTATTATTATTGTTATTATTATTATCTATCTATACCTATATCTAATAAAAGTCATTGTGCTTCTGTGTTTCTGTCTGTTCGCCCCTCTCTCTCTCTGTGCGGGTGTGCGCGCGCGCGCGTGTGCAATAAAACCATTCTTGTCTTAAACATTCATTGCTTTACTCACCCTTGACTATGTTTCTCCTCCAACTTCTCATCACCCACCCCCCTTCCATTTTTTTTCCTGACAGCCTTAAAGACACATTGACCCACCACGATTAAGTCCCTTGTTTTTTCTGGGTAGCTGTGACCCACATACAAAATGATGTCCCCCAACTTCAAATTGAGGCTGCTCTTTAAAATGATGTTTCGTTTTCAATTTGGGGACATTTGTATGGGAGTCAAGCCTGGTCAAAGCAAGATTTCTTACCAGCTATAAGAGGGAAAACACGTGAAACCCATGATTTTGACACGTGATCTGGTGGGTCTTTAAACAGATATGGCACTTCTGTTGGAGAAGGGGAGGGGGGTGCGTGGGTGGGACGGGGGTAGGTGGTTAGCGGAGTGGTGGTGATGTGATCAGATATCCAGTTGTGAATAGGACCAGAAGAGACTTGACAAGTGTCGTCAAAGAACGGCATTACTGTGCTGCCACGGTGCGACACGATACCACACACACACGCACACGCACGCACGCACACACACACACACACACCTAACACACACACACACTCACGCACACGCACACTGTGCCACACAACACCACATAATACACCCACCATAACGACAACAACACACCCACAGGCGCACACACTCATCAGTGCAACACACCCCTCATACACGGAGAGAGAGAGAGAGAGAGAGAGAGAGAGAGAGAGAGAGAGAGAGAGAGAGAGAGAGAGAGAGAGAGAGAGAGAGAGAGAGAGAGAGAGAGAGAGAGAGAGAGAGAGAGAGAGAGAGAGAGAGAGAGAGAGAGAGAGAGAGAGAGAGAGAGAGAGAGAGAGAGAGAGAGAGAGAGAGAGAGAGAGAGAGAGAGAGAGAGAGAGAGAGAGAGAGAGAGAGAGAGAGAGAGAGAGAGAGAGAATGAAACCTTTATTTTACAACGGTAAAAGTATTGACATAGAGTAGCCATTTTTTCATACTTGCCGAGAGAGAGAGAGAGAGAGAGAGAGAGAGAGAGAGAGAGAGAGAGAGAGAGAGAGAGAGAGAGAGAGAGAGAGAGAGAGAGAGAGAGAGAGAGAGAGAGAGAGAAGCTCGAGAGAGAGAGAGAGAGAGAGAGAGAGAGAGAGAGAGAGAGAGAGAGAGAGAGAGAGAGAGAGAGAGAGAGAGAGAGAGAGAGAGAGAGAGAGAGAGAGAGAGAGAGAGAGAGAGAGAGGCATATAGGGAGACGAAAAGAAAACATAGCACATACATACACAGAAGCAGTGGAATTCAGTAGGTCTATTTATTCCACTTGTGTTCTCGAACAAAACACACACAACGACGTACAGGCCTAAACCCTATCGATCAACCCAACGTGAACCCCCCTTTTTTAAACATTGGAGCCAACAAGGCTTCTTCAGAAGCACCTCCTTATCCTCCACTGGCCCGTTCATTCCTGCACGCACGGCGCCAGCAAAAAGAATCCACTCAGCTCAGACACGGGAGGCATCAGTATATAAAGCGGGCTCCAAAGTCACCTAGCCCCCCCGCCGCGGACGACCTCCTCGCATCCTCGGCACAGACTCTCCTGGAGCAAGCCGGGAAAGCTGCTCTGACAGGTCCACACCACGCTGGACCCTGCACGGCTAGTCCTGGTCCTGTTGCTGTGCCGCCGCGACTGACCAATGGACTCGAAGAGTTTCGTGTGGTTGTTGTTCCTGGTAGGCGACGATGTGGTGGCACTATAACAGCTGCCGTGGTGGAGCTCAGACTCCGCGGAAGAAGAAGAGTCGTTGTGGTATTCACGCTGGTAGCCCAGAAGGTGGCAGAAAGCCGTGTTGCCGGTGCAGACGAAGAGCAGGCAGGTCTTGAAGAGTCGGAGAGGCAGGGTGACGTCGTCGTATTTGTCGTCGGTGACGTTGTTTGATGATGATGATGATGATGATGATGATGGTGAGGAGGAGGTGGTGACGTCGTGCTGACGTGGTTCCGGGCTGACGTGGTTGTGCAGGCAGCGAAGCAGGAGGCGTCGGTGCAGGATGGGGGCGCAGGACATCAGAGCTCGCTGACGTCTGTCGCACCGCGACACCTCCACGGCTGTTTCCTTGCATCCCTCCTCCTCTTGTCTGAAACAAACGCACGCACACACACACACCCAAAAAACACACCAACACACACACACACACACACACACACACACACACACACACACACACACACACACACACAGGCAAGTAACTTTTTTTTTTTGGGGGGGTGTCATTTAGAAAGCGGGATCGTGCAAAAACAAGATCCTCCATTCCCAGTATGACTATGAAAAACGGAGTGAGAAAAAGAATATCTCTCTCAGAACCATACATTTTGACAATCGAGAGATATTCATGTTAACGATTCAACCAATCCTGGCCACACGTCGGAGGAGGCAATACTATAATTTCCTCATTGAAGGTACAGGCAAACGCACACATAATTTTTCTTCGTAGTCGGAGTGTGGCTGCCCACGTGACGGGGTAATGAAAAAAAGTCACACACGAAATGTTCTCATCGCTAGCTGGTGCATTTGTGCCATGGTGTTTGTTCTAGTGCTTCGGCTGTTGGGGTGTGATCCCTGGAGTCTTTAAGCCAGGGTAAGACAACAACAACAACAACAACAACAACAACAACAACAACAACAACAACAACAACAGCTAAATACGAGCCTTGTCCACACGAACAAAGGCAATAATAACACATTGACTTCCTCATTGAAGGTACAGGCGAACGCACAACTAAATTCCCCCGAAGTCGGAGCGTGGCTGCCCACGTGGCGGGGTAATCAAAAACGGTCACGCACGTAACGTTCTCGTGCCATAGTGCTTCAGCTGTTGGGGTGACCCCTGGAGTCTTTAAGCCAGGGTAAGACAACAACGACAACAACAACAACAACAACAACAACAACAACAACAACAACAACAACAACAACAACAGCTAAATACGAGCCTTGTTCAGACGAACAAAGGCAATATAACACATAACTTCCTCATTTTCATAGAGATGTATGGTGAGGATACGTGAACCAGTCTGTTAGAAATGTTTGTACGAATGGTGAGTGAAAAGCGCGTTGAGTTGCTTAGCAAGATTGTGCGCTATAGTAGGGGAAGACGGGGTAAAAAGCCCATGGGCGGGTAAGAAGTCCATGCCAATAATCTCATGAAATAAAGCAAATTTCAGTCAAATTTGCCCATGAGACGAATGCTAAACATTAACATTCGTCTCATGGGCAAATTAAATGTGACTGAAATTTGCTTCATTTCATGAGATAATGGTCGACTTATGGTGATTATTTGACCGCCAGGGAGCAGTCAAACCACTAGGGGCTTATCACTCTATATTCTTAGTTGGGCGTAGTGAGAGAGAGAGAGAGGGTTGGACTCCTTCCTCTCTCTCTCTCTCTCTCTCTCTCTCTCTCTTTATCCCCACTAAGAGAGGATTAGCCCCACTCGAGCGTTATGCCACCGTGCGGGCAAAAGAGCCAGCTAAGTCGCTCATTGGCATGGGCTTCTTACCCGCCCATGGGCTTTTTACCCCGTCTTCCCCTATAAGCATTATTAATTATTATTATTATTATTATTGAATTGCAGGTAATAATCAGTGAAATTCAAGGCCCATGATTAGTTACAGTTCTGGAGGTCGTGGGGGGACAGGGTCTCCGTGCGAGGTGACGGCGAAACGAAGGCAGGCCCGGGTCTTGCTTTCGGCGGCTCCCCTGTCTCCGACTCGCCGCCAGAAGCGGGGAGAGTCCGAGGGCGTGCCGCACAGACTGTAGCTGGCGTAGGGCCCCGTGCTGTACGCGTGGGACGACCACCGCGCGTGATAGGGGGCCTGGGGGAGTTAGAAACCGACACACTATAATAGTATATAAACCACCAACAAACTATAATAATATATAAACCAACAAACTATAATCATATATAAACCAACAAACCAACAAACCAACAAACTATAATCATATATAAACCAACAAACCAACAAACTATAATCATATATAAACCAACAAACCAACAAACTATAATCATATATAAACCAACAAACCAACAACCTATAATCATATATAAACCAACAATCTATAATAATATATCAACCAACAAACTATAATGGGGTTTCTTCTTGGTTTATTACTAAACAATTTTTTTATATATTAGGTACACAATACATGAACAGACATAGATATATAGATATCAAATTCATCAGCAACAACTAACAAGCTACAAGGCTGGATCCAGGTGGGGTTACCTGGGTTCCGTAACACCCGTAAAACCCGTAACACCCCCCCCCCCCTCCTCCTCCCCCGCCCCCAAAAGCAAAACAAGAAGAGAGAAAACTTGAAAACTTGAAAACTTAAACTTTATTTTCCAAGGATATAGATTTTAGGCAATGCCTATTCTTCCAATCTGTCCTTGATACATATAATACTAACACAGAACACAAAACATGGCAAGGCATACTATTACACAAAGGTAGCAAAGCAGTTGATATTAAGAAACATAGATTGGCTGAAATATGGGTTTATAAACTTGCATAATGTTTTAATACTCGCGCGTGTATACAAGCATGCAACCATACTTACACACTAGCGCGCATGTATATAGAGGAAACATACATTATAGAACAGGGCAAATCAATGCATCATAGGGTATGTAACAGGTAACAGTTTGCATTAAATTGAGGACACCATTTCTAGCATATATTAGGCACATTGTAAGCAAATAGAATTAAATGAATAAAATGAACTGAATACATATTAACATCATCATAAGAAGAGAGGTTCCTGGCCGAAAACGCAGACGCAAAAAACCTATAAGCTACATGTGTGACCCAGCCAGCTAGTTCACCTTCAGGGATCCTCAACATGATGCCGCCCCGTCTGTGTTCAGTGTGACGCGGATTAAAAAACTAAACTCAGTTGTTCGTTGTGCCCTCTTCTCTGTCGCCTGTGTCGGA
>CM065684.1:21121938-21214438 GCA_017654935.2 Phymorhynchus buccinoides
AACATTTTTTTACTTAGACAGTCCTCTCATGATTTTGACTCCCGATTTCAGTCTTTCGGTTTCATGACAATAAACCCTAGGCTGATCCAAACCCTATCCCTTTCCCGAGAATGGCGATAAGTGACGTCGCTTCTCGGTGAAAAATTGATGGAGGTGTCCAATCTACAACTTAGTCCCCCAACAAGCAAACAAACAAACAAACACACAAACAAATAAACGAACAAAAAGAAAAACAAACAAACACAGTCAATTTTGTACTGAAGTAGAAAACATCAGAACAAAAAAACAACAGTTAGCGCAAACAAACTATCAAGAAAACACAGAACAGTAAGAAACTGAGGTATCGCAATAATAATTATACCAATTTAAAATTCCCGAATCAATTTGATTTTTCTTATTTTTTCTTATTATTAACAACACTCACTTCTTATTTCCTGGTTTATTTTGCAAGTGCTTTCTTATGTCAAGGGGGGCGGCTTACATTAGGGGAAGACGGGGTAAAAAGCGCATGGGCGGGTAAGAAGCCCACCCCAATTATCTCATGAAATAAAGAAAATTACAGCCAAATTTGCCCATGAGACGAATGCTAGACATTAACGCTCGTCTCATGGGCAAAATGAGACTGAAATTTGCTTCATTTCATGAGATAATTGGGGTGGGCTTCTTACCCGCCCATGCGCTTTTTACCCCGTCTTCCCCTATGTTTTTTTGTTTTTTTTGTGTGCTAATATTTTGACATTGTTTTCAATCAAAAAAGAAACTGAGGTAGACTAACCAAGAAAGGAAAAAAAAAATCCAAATCATACAGTGCTTAACCCTTTCACCGCCAATGTCGCATTTTAGCACCACTAAGGTTTAACACCCATGTCACTAAAAGGCATCAAATCAGGGCCTGTTATCCAAAGACCTTGTTTTCTTAATTTTGGGAGGTAAGGATAGGCCTAATGTTATACATGTCACAGATGAATTCGCAATAATTATTGCAGATATTTTATTTTCTCTACCCAGTTCAGAAGAAGAAAATTTTGCTTTACGTCCTCCCGGCCGAAGCCATATGGGACATTACTTTTTACTTGTAGTTTTTAGGAGAGGGGGAGAGGGAAAAAAGAATATGAGATTTCTATCAGTTTTAGTTTTTATCCTTTTTACAGATGTTTTTATGTTGAATAAAGGTCAAGTTTGTTTTATTTGTTTTTGTTTTTTTTTTAATTTTTTTTTTAGGAGCCATGGCTCGTACAGGACTACTCTTATTATGTAAATTTTTTTGCAAATGTTTGATTTAAAAAAACTTTTGGCTGTACCCCTCCTGGCGAGAGCAAATGATTAAAATTTCAGGAAATTTAATGAAAGTTTAAAAATCAAACAAGGTCTAACGAGAAAAAATATTTACACGTATTTTTGTTATTATTTTACTTTTATTTATCAAATCTCGTTTTAAAAGATCTCCACTTGAAAGTGGACAACTATTTGTACAATGTTAAAAAGAAATTTTTATTTTAAGTTTTACCTCAAAATATCTTTACAAAATGAGAAAAACGAGGGTCCTTAAATTAGTAAAAATGTACAAACAAGAACGACCACGGACTCTAAAAAGCTCTAAAACATAATTTGGCTGAGTCCGGGCAGAAAAAGTGCTTACCCAGTTCAGTTTAATGGTATTTTTTTGGCTGAAAAATAGCTGGCGGCGAAAGGGTTAATAACAATCACCAATACAACAATAGACTTACGTAAGTTACACATTTACAAATTTACGGAAACAAAAATTGGAAGTAGGCCTAAAAGACAGTTTCTAAGTTGTTATTTAAAAACACAACGGGAAAATACATTTGACAAAATGTAAGAAACATTTTTGACGCCAGTTTGACAGAAAATGAAACACATAGGCTACCAGTGTATACAAAAATAGACCTACTAATAAAAATAAAAAGATTAATAGTAAACACGCAGGTCAGTAGAACAACAACAAATTTTATCACGAAAAAAAGAAAAAAGAAAAAAGTAGACATTCAAACGCCAAACATTTCCAAACAAAACGGCAAGAACAAACAACTACACCCCCACCCCCACAATCCAGATAAGCTTATTAAACAGAATAATAAGGTCAAGAATGAATATCAACTTACAAGGAAAACGGTTTGCAACCCTCACCATTTGTCACATAAGCCCATGCAGAAAATGGACGAAAACTCGAATATTTACCTTAGGTAATTGCCCATACAAAACGTTCTGTGGCAACATCCAGCGCTGCGTGGTGGAGCGGCTTAGTTGGGGCCTATCGTTTCACCGCACGTGCCTTGAGTATTCTGTAGCGGTGGCCCCCACAGAAGACGTATAGGTGGACCCTGACGGATGAGTTTTTACAAGAAACACGTCGAGATCACCAGGAAGACAGCCTTTTCAAGGATCGGAACACTCACTTTGCTCTTGTTTCCTAGAAATCAAGCCGTCAAAACGGCGATTCCTTCTTGGCGGAGATGCTGGAGAGAGAAGCCATTTTGGATGGGGTGGGTGGAGGCCACTCATTGTGGTTGAAGCTTTTTCTTCTTTGTAGTGCAGAAACAAAAGAACAAAATAGAAGCTATTTCCTTTGTTGTGAGCGAAACTCCTTTTGGTAAACTGTATAAAATAAAAAAATAAAAAAATAAAAAGGCTTGTATTGTGGAAATTTCGTGCAAACGATTTGGTCTAACTCGTGCGGCCAATAGAAAAGAGAAGGCACATTCCTTCTCTTTCACTGAAAGAGATTGTCTTCCAGCACCTCCGCCAAGGAGGCCGGAATCGCCGATTTGACTTTTCTAGGAAACCAGAGCAAAGTGAGTGTTGCGATCTCTGTAAAGGGTGTTTTCCTGGTGATCTAGACGTGTTTCTTGCAACAAAACGTTATCCGTCAGGGTGCCCCTTTAAGGGTGTAAAAGAAAGGTTCCCAATATCTCACCTCTCTTTTAACCCTTTCACCGCCAGCCACATTTCAGCCAAAAATGTCCATTAAATTTACCTGGATAGAAAACAAAATCCATCTGCAGTATTGGGGATTCTTCTGTGACATATATAAAATAAGGTCTATGCTTACTTCCCAAAACTAAGACAATAGGGTCTTTGGATAATAGACCCCAATTTGATGCCTTTTAGTGACATAGGTGTTAAATCACTGTGGTGCTAAAATGCGACTGTGGCGGTGAAAGGGTTGAAAAAAAAGTTTAATGAGATCGCGATGAAGATGCACAACGGCTCTCGTTCTGATGTTTTGATGTTTTGAAAAAACCAAACATTCCAGTCTAGTCGAGCAACGCTTTGCATACTGATTGAAATAAAATAAAATAATGATGGGCTAATAGAAAAAAACGGTGGAGGGGTGGGGGGGGGGGGGGGGGGGGGGGGGGGGGGGGGGGGGGGGGGGGGGGGGGGTGGGCATGCAGGGACACATCTCTAGAGGAAGTAGGCCAGCCAATATATATGGGGGTGTCACGATAAATAAGTAGTCGTATGAAATATTTACCTCTGCGCATGCGCATTAGAGCAGTTACTTATCTCACGTGATTACTACTAACCCTAACCCTATCCCTAACCCTAACCCTAACCACGGAAAGAACCAAGAAATAGAGCAGGAGGGTGTAAATCTACATATTTGCAGAGAAATCGATGTACAAAGCCATGCACTTAGTTTCGTAATGATTCACAATGGCGGACAAACAAACGATTCTGATTGGCTACGCGGCTAGAGGTAAAAAAATCTCATAGAGGTAAAAATACACCGCCACACCGGCCTGCAGAGCTGCAGGCGATAAGCCCAACTCCTGACCTGCAACTTTCGACTTTTGCAGTACTCCTTTTCAACACCTGTCAGTGAATCTGACGATATACCTGTCCTTCCCAAACGACCCTCGCCCGTCAAGCTGTCATTTTATCACCCATCCGCACGGTCGAAGGCAGCTTAATAATGGTACTGTCGACGGCATGTAGTTTATATGCTTCCATATACAGTGGAACATCCCTTTTAAGACCTCCCATTATAAGACTCCCTCCCACATAAGACCTATTTAAAGTCTGAGACATTGCCCTTCTTTGTTAGTAGCCTATTGACATTACCCTCCTTATAAGACCCCTCCCTTATAAGACCTCGTTAATTTGGATGATTTTTGAAGGTCTTATAATAGGGAGGTTCTACTGTACAGCCAGGTGGAAAAATACTGCGTTACTTTGACTGGTTTACTTTTAGCTTTGGATTCTGACTGCCTGCCCAAAGCCCTCTTTCCTCTTCCCTCCTCTTTACCCACTCCCTCCCCTCCCCCCTCGTCCCCCCACCCCCCGACTGAACGTGATCGAATTTTCCCTAACTCGAAATATTTGCGTCTTTTTTTTAACTCGTCAAAAACTTTTAAACTTTTTTTTTTATCGCCAAGATTTGGTTTTCGTCATCAGCTTCGATTTTTACGCGTCAATTATGACGTCAATGCACAGCTGATCTCACTTCCCTTCCCCACCATTCCACCATCAAGCCGTTCGGGGTCTCTCCTGCTCGCTGTCCGCCGAACTTGAAGAGCAACAATAGGCCTGTCCCTTTTAGAATTGGTCAACAGCTGAAATCAGGTAAATCTGAAAGATGGGCTTTACTTAGCCCTCCAGAGGAGCCACAGCTTCTGAGTTTGTCTCTTGTCTCATTGTCTGTACGTGTCACAGTGTGTCACTGTGTGTGCATCTGCATGTGTGTGCGCGTGCGGCGTGTGTGTATGTGTGTGTGTGTGTGCGTGTGCGTGTGCGTGCGCGCGCGCACGCGTGTGTGTGAAGATTAATTTTCAAAAAACCCCGCTACTGGCTGTCCGCTGATTTTAATCAACAATTGGCCTGACGTGTACGGGTAGGGGAAGACGGGGTAAAAAGCGCATGGGCGGGTAAGAAGCCCACCCCAATTATCTCATGAAATGAAGTAAATTTCAGTCTCATTTTGCCCATGAGACGAGTGTTAATGTCTAGCATTCGTCTCATGGGCAAATTTGTGTGCTGAATTTTTCTTTATTTCATGCGATAATTGGGTGTGGGCTTCTTACCCGCCCTATGCGCGGATTTTACCAAATCTTCCCCCTACGGGTAGACATCCTAAAAGGTAAAAAGGAAGGTGACCCTGCTGAGCTTGACCTTGAAGTTTGACCTTGAAACCGAAAATTTATCTTTATCAGTTTATGGTATACTTGTATATTTCATGTCCGAGCTGAATCTGTGAACCAGTTTGGAATTGCTTCAAATTTTGTGTGGTGGTGCATCACCTTACACAAATATTCCTATAAGTGACCGATAAAGGTCAAGTCAAGGACATAGGCCTTGGAGGTTATACTTTTAAAAAACACACCTTTCTTTCACGCTTTGCACTTACAGTCTTCATATTTGGCAGGTTGGCAGACTGGGTCAAGTTCATGTGTGGTGCAAAATATTGTTTACACGAATGATCTTGACTTTGACTTTTGAACAAGTCTCTTTTAGCAGATAGTTCGAACATCATTGGCCACACGCCCGCATAACTGATCAGCACAATAAGGAATGTAGTTTACACGAATGCCTCTTGACCTTGACCCTGACAAGACCTTGAGGCTATTACAAGAAAACCATTCGTCACACACCTGACCCATACAACCATACTGTTCTTGATCGGCATCATTCAAGGAATGCAGTGGGAGACATTTTTTAAGCTTCTTCTTGACATTGACTTTTGACCTATAGTTGTTTTACTGTCTGTTCGCTCTATTCATGAACTGCTTGACAAACCTTCGATTTTGTGTGGAGGTGTCACAGGGTGGGGTGGGGGTGAGGTGTTAGGATACTGTTCTCGGGGAGTTATGGAGCGGAGCAGACGGACAATTTTGGTGCCCTTGCCGTCGGTTTGCGCTGCATCTGGAAGGCTTCTCGGTGTCACAAATGCCGCATTTCTAGTTCAAGCTGTGGCTGTGAGGTGGTGGTGGTTCTGGTGCTGTCCTGGTGTTACTGTTACTGTCAATGACAGTCCGCCTTAAAAAAAACAAATCCTGCTCACGTAAAGAAAAAAATACAGAGGCCTATAAAGGAAGCAATGGTAGGGGAAGACGGGGTAAAAAGCGCATGGGCGGGTAAGAAGCCCACCCCAATTATCTCATGAAATGAAGCAAATTTCAGTCTCATTTTGCCCATGAGACGAGCGTTAATGTCTAGCATTCGTCTCATGGGCAAATTTGACTGAAATTTTCTTTATTTCATGAGATAATTGGGGTGGGCTTCTTACCCGCCCATGCGCTTTTTACCCCGTCTTCCCCTAGTGTAGGGTTAAGCCTAAATGGATGAATGGGGCTGCAGAGAGAGAGAGAGAGAGAGAGAGAGAGAGAGAGAGAGAGAGAGAGAGGAGCCTAATACCAACGGCAGTGATGGTCATACGCACACATGCCCTTGCTTGTGTGCGTAAAATTCTACCAAAGGTTCACTACTGACTCAGAACTGTTTGTAACACAACTCAGAAAGCCGTTAGCCGAAGACACCATTCTTGATGAGCATCGGGTTTAGTTTTTCTTAAAATAAGGAGTGGTGGTAGCGAGGCACATTTTGGTAGTGCAACCCCACACTGCAAATCTCCTTTAATAAGAAACCACTATGACACAAATATGTCACTGACACAACTCTAAACCGTTAGCAGTAGACCCATGTGCTTTCTTCACTGTCACCACCCAAAGGATGACAACGAGGCACACATTAATTAACACAGTATAAAACTCGAGGATACAGCATGAGCAAAGTAATGTCCCACATCATGTCTCGGACAAAGAGGACGTAAAATACAAACTTTCATCTTCTTCATGAGCAAAGTAACCGAGAGTAGGTAAACCCTATAGATAGTAAAGTGGAGCAAGCGAAGTAAGAATTTATAGTTAAAAAGGCCAAATTCAAGTTACCTTAATAAGGTCTGTGTACTCGTTGACACTATTCACAAGATGCTTCTATTTCCATATGGCAACACAATGAGCTGTAAGTCATATTGAGAGTGGGCTATCACTGTGTTGCCATGGGGAAATATAAATATCTCGTGAATAATGTTAAAAGGTCTGTGTACACGTTAACATTATTCCTATTTCTTCATGGCAACACAGAGATAGCCCACTCTTACTATGACTTACAGCTCACTGTGTTGCCAAGGGGAAATAGAAATATCTCGTGAACAGTGTTAACGTGTACACAGACCGTAACATGTACACGTTAACACTATTCACAAGATATTTCTATTTCCCCATGGCAACACAATGATCAGTAAGTCATATTAAGAGTGGCTATCAGTATCACTGTGTTGCCATGTGAAAATAGAAATATCTCGTGAATAATGTTAACGTGTACACAGACCTTTACTGAGCAACTCTTGGATAGAAATCCTAATGTTATTACCCGAATATTTTGTGAGCCTTTCCGGTGAAGCGAAAGCGAGCTGGGACGGTATTCATGTCGAGATAGCATGAAACTTAGCCTAATGCTCTTCCAAAAGTCCTACCCGAAGAGCTTCTAAGTTAGTGATGCGAAGTCTCATGCTATCTCAACGTGAATACCGTCCCAGGTGCATTTCACTTACTACTAGCCTAACGATTTAACTGGCTCTCTGTGTCCGGCAGCAAACATGGCGGACCGGAAGGCGGTGATCAAAAGCGTGGACATGGCGGAGGACATGCAGCAGGATGCTGTGGACTGCGCCACCCAGGCCCTGGAGAAGTACAACATTGAGAAGGACATCGCCGCCTTCATCAAGAAGGAGTTTGACAAGAAGTACAACCCCACCTGGCACTGCGTCGTGGGCAGGAACTTTGGCAGCTACGTGACCCACGAGACCAAGCACTTCATCTACTTCTACTTGGGACAAGTGGCTTTGTTGCTCTTCAGGTCCGGTTAGGACTAACAGCTTCTAGGTGAAGTCAATAAAATTTTCCCTGGCCAGGTTTGAACATCTCAAGTCAACCCCAAGAAGCACAGTCGCAACGTCAGCCTCAAGTACTATAGATGCAGTCGATAAAACGATGGCTTGGAGTCAAAGTGGACTATCTTTATTATTGGATTTATTACAAACAATAATAACTTGTATCAAACAATGACTGCAGAAATACAAAAAGGGGATTTTGCTTTTTATATTTCAGCAGTCTTTTTTTGGTTACAAGTTATTAGTTTTCGTAAATACATTCAATAATATGTCAAGGGACTACAAGCCATCGAAAATTTATCTGGCCAGATTTGAACATCTCAAGTCAACCCCAAGAAGCACCCAGTCGCGGCAATGTCAGCCTCAAGTCAAAGTCAAAGAATACAGTATAACATCACTGATCTTGTTAACAAGCAAAGCCTGCATCTGCTTTGTCATTAGTTTTTTTTATATAGTTTTAAATTCAGCTTCATCTGTATCACTCAAGAAAGCCACGTCAATTCTAACCTTGATGTTTTCAGAAAGGATGATATCAGGCTGGCCTTAAAGCATGTCTTTTGACTGAGGAATTCGAAACCAGACATAAATCATGTCGAAAAATTAGAATTCTTTATACAAGAATGGAAGCGCGTTGTAATGGATACCAGCAAATTTTCGTCATTATTGGAACCAATAAAGGCCCACATCATTGCCTATGATCTGTATTAAATCCATACAGATTACACCAATCATTAATCCTGCAAACTGCATCAAGCATGTCTTTGCAGAAATCCATTTAATTGGGAAAGCTAATCACAGATCTTTTCAGAATAAACACTTAGCACTGTCAGGGCTCCATTCCTTATAATTATAAAGTTGTATATTAGAAGGCTACCTTATAGATTAGGCCTACTTTTGTAGGTCACTGATATCATGGTCGTTCGCCAAAGATTATAATATGACAAAATAATAGTGTAATGATTTCACCTTTGAAAATATTCAGTACTCAGCAGTTTAATATAGTAATAACCATTGTGCTCGCTTCATAATTCTTTCTGACAAAATAAAGGCAACTTCCACTCTCAGTCTCTTGTTACAGTGCGTGCATCCGTGCCGAGTGCGAGTGTCAGAGCAGTCGTGTTGGATATGATAGTGTGCGTGTGTGAAAAATGATGGGGATAGCAAAGACTGTATAGGGGAAGACAAGCATCCGGTCTCTTTTCCCTATATGAGTAGTGAGGACAGAAACACTGGTTATGTTCCTTTTAAACGTGACACATTTACACGTCGATAGGCCAGTTGAATTCTCCGTTCAAATTCCAGTCTAAGATTTTGGATAGCCGCCGCTGTGAATGGTGTATAGCTACCCCACTAACGATAACTCTATCAGCCCGGTTCGCTGTAGCTCTTAAGTAGTCCATCTTACCCTTTTAGAATCTTTGGGGATAGTGACGGTAAGTCAATAATTCACAGAAATCATGAAATATTGACTCATCTTTTGTGGATGATTTGTAAAGCTAGAGCGTAACTTGGTTATAAATGTAGAGTGTAGGGGAAGACGGGGTAAAAAGCGCATGGGCGGGTAAGAAGCCCACCCCAATTATCTCATGAAATGAAGCAAATTCCAGTCTCATTTTGCCCATGAGACGAGCGTTAATGTCTAGCATTCGTCTCATGGGCAAATTTGACTGAAATTTTCTTTATTTCATGAGATAATTGGGGTGGGCTTCTTACCCGCCCATGCGCTTTTTACCCCGTCTTCCCCTATAGCTTGAAGGAGATACAGCCCCCCCCCCCCCTCACCCCCCTGCATATAGAATGAAGACTTCTTGATGAAGACTTCTTGACGCATAGACTTCGGCCTGTACTGGTGCGGGTCGCTCTACGGGAGATAACCATTTCTTGACACTGTTAGCTGACCTGCTCCGCCCACCATTAGCCTAAAGGGCCAGACACACTGCATACGATGCGATCCGACTGTGATATTTGTGAGGCATGCTTCCCGTAAAATTCTTTGGTAGCTTTGTTCACTATAATTTGTAGTCCGGCTTGTACCAGTCTTCGGCTTGTACACGAATCCAGTACCGGAAATAATTTGTATTTTTTGTATAAGACATTTTATGTACTTGGTGTAAGCTTATTGGGGTATGCATGAGTATATAAATTATAGTGAACGAAAACAGTTCGAATCTCATATATCAATACTACTTAAATTTAGACAATGCGGCGGTACCATAGCCGATGAGGTTTAACCGAGGCGTGGTTATACCGCTACACCTATCTATATTGTTAAAAACTCGGGACTTTAGGGGAAGACGGGGTAAAAAGCGCATGGACCCACCCCAATTTACCCATGGACGAATGTTGCACTGCTCGTCTCATGGGCATTGCATTTGCCATGAGATAATTGGGGTGGGCTTCTTACCATGCGCTTTTTACCCCATCTTCCAAATGGTCCCACTGCCTCCGGGCATTGCAGCCAGTATTGTTCCCACCATCTTTATAATTTACAAATGTCCCATATGTGTCTATGACCAAGAGGACGTAAAACGTCATTTTCATCAGTGACTACGAATCCGATATCCGGAAATATTTGTGTTTTTGTATAAGACATTTTATGTACTTGGTGTAAGCTTATTGGGGTATGCATGAGTATATAGTGAACGAACACAGTAGAATTATTTGTAGACGGAAATAGTTCACCTGAATCATGACTCACAGACATTGTCACAATCGGATCGCATCGTATGCAGTGTGTCTGCCTTTTTTTTTTTATAGTTTTGTTTTACGTCCTCTCGGAATTAACCATGTGGGACATTTCTTTTAAATCAAGTTAAACTTTTATTTAAATACAGTTGAAGGAAAGAAAGAAATTTTTTATTATTTAGTACTTTAGTTTTTAATCGTTTTAAAGTTTTGATTGAAAGCTATTTAGTTAATTTCATCATGTCTGGCCTGGCCTGCGTTTTAAAAGGGTTTATTAGAGTAAAATACTTTATTTAATTTTTTTTCCTAAGTTAGACTTAGGGGAATGAACTGGGATTAAAATTTCAGGACCACTATTTTTTAAGAACAACAAGATTTTAAAATTTCAAAAAAGGCCTTTGTAAAAAATATTTACATTTGTGTTATAAACACAATTCTTTTAATTATTAAAAATAGAGATGCAAAGAATTTTGGCTGCATCGATCTAACAAAAAGGACCGATGCCACAAAATCAAAAATGTTAGTTATGTTAAAACTATAAGTGGTCCCCACCGGACCAGGTTAAAAAGGGATTTTTACTTTCCTGACCCACAGGCCTAACCAAAGCCTATCGGCCAGGTCTAGGAAAAATATAAAAAATGGGGGTTTGTACATAGGGGGTTTATTGGCCATGAGGGGGGAGGGACGGAGGGGCAAAGTCCTCCCCGCCCCCTACCCATACTGTGTCTGCCTCTTTAGTTGTAACTATTGTACCTGAATGGTCTAAGGCAGTGCAAGCCAAATCCCGGTGTGAAGAGAATATCCTACCTCATGAAATAAGTAGGCCTAGCCGGCGCCTAGCCAATCAGAATTGTTTGTTTGCACACCATTGTGAATTTTACGAAACTAAGTGCATGGCTTTGTTAAGTTTGTACATCGATTTCTCGGCAAATATGTAGATTTACACCCTCCTGCTCTATTTCTTGGTTCTTTCCGTGGTTAGGGTTAGGGTTAAGATGGTTATAATTCGCATGCAACAGGTAGATAATATTTAAGGACAGGTACGTATTTCTGGTGGCACCGGCCGTCGGAAAGGATAATTAAGGTGCAGACTCACACGTGCAATTTCAGTCGAACGACTATCCAACCGTGACGTCTATGAGGCATGATTCTGATAAAAAACACTACTGTCTAAATGAATCTGTTGAAATCCTACTACTAGTTTATTTCTCTATATTCGCGTAGAGCCCAATACACGAACCACGGTGTTGCGATAGGCATACAGAAATATGGCCTACGTGTGTGTAAGTTTGGAGGTTGTGTGTGCATCAATTTGAGAAAAGTTGAGAGCAAAAAATAGATTTTTGCTATTTTTTGTCACAAATGAATCCATCACTTAATTTCGGGTTTCATGCTTTTCATATGAAGATAAAGGATTTTGGTTACGAAAAGATTCGACCTACGGGTGAGTGTAGGCCTACTTCAAGCAGCATGCAGAAAAAGCCTTTTGTGCTTTAACTGAATGTTCTATAATTATACGTATGTTGTCCATACATTTACCTAACTATTGGTTTACAAATGGAGCTTCTACTTCAGTTTGGCTTGTCATTTATAACGAGAAAAGCTAGGTAGATTCGTAAATGGGATCTACCAATAATGTAAACGAAACTGACGAGTGCCATTCCATCAGAATCATTGATACAGTAGTGTTTCATTAGATTCATGCTCACTGATACCGCAGTATATTATGTTCGTGATCGTGCCCCACAATGTTAATGTCGCAGTTGGATAGTCGTAGGACTGCGGTTGCCAGTGGATGTGTCGATCGACCCCTTTAATATTAATCCGAGGTCCTATGTGTTACACACATAGCCTAACGTTAAAGGACCTGATGGTAACAATGTGCTAGTTTTCTGTCAGCCGGAATAGCTCAGTTGGGAGAGCGTTAGACTGAAGATCTAAAGGTCCCTGGTTCAATCCCGGGTTCCGGCACGGAACATGCTCCGGCGGTTGACATAACTTTTTTAATTTTAATTAAAAAAAAAAAGTTATCCTACTAGGTGGTTTTTTTTGGCTCTGAGAGAGAGAGAGAGAGAGAGAGAGAGAGGAGAGAGAGAGGGAGAGAGAGAGAGAGACCCACTAAAAACTCTCTCTCTTCTTCTCTGTGTAAGAGAAGCTTACCGGTGCGCGCGCGCGAGTGTGTGTGTGTGTGTGTGTGCGTGTGCGTGTGCGTGTGCGTGTGTGCGGTGTGCGAGTGTGAGCGCGTGTGACAAAAGCTTGCGTCATCCTACTCACAGCCTCAGCTACAGTATCTATAACGCAGAAAATTGGTAGAATGATTGTCCCAATCAATTCAGTTATTCACCCAAAGATCCCAAAATGTATGGCAAAAACACAGTGTTCTTTTATTGGGTTGGTTAGGATCAGCCTACGAGTATTTTAATAAAACTGAAGAAGCAGACTTTGAGGATGAGGGTCGCGAACATGAGTGGGGTGACTAAAATAGATAGCAAACAAAATTGCCTTTTTTGGGGTTGCTAAAGCGAATTCCACAGTAAGACAATGGCCGCGGAGGGATCATAAATAACACATAGCAATGATAATTAGGCCTATGTCCTACGACAGAATTTCGACCTCATCGGTCACGGTAGGAATAAATGGTGTTGATTAAAATACAACCACCCCAAAACCAGGAAAAAACCCACCCCAAAACAGGGACACAACCTAAAATGAAATATAAAAAAAAGCCACAAAACAAACCAAACCCAACCCAAACTACCCCCCCCCCCCCCCTAAAACCAACAACAAAACACACACAGACAGAGAAACAAACCCAACCCAACCCAACCCAACCCCCCCCCCCCCCTAAAACCAACAACAAAACACACACAGACAGAGAAACAAACCCAACCCAAACTACCCCCCCCCCCTCCCCCCTAAAACCAACAACAAAACACACACAGACAGAGAAACAACCCCAACCCAACCCAAACTACCCCCCCCCCTCCCCCCTAAAACCAACAACAAAACATACACAGACAGAGAAACAAAACCCAACCCAACCACCCCCCCCTCCCCCCTAAAACCAACAACAAAGCACACACAGACAGAGAAACAAACCCAACCCAAACCCCCCCCCCCCCCCCCCCCCCCCCTCGCCCCTAAAACCAACAACAAAACACACACAGACAGAGAAACAAACCCAACCCAAACTACCCCCCCTCCCCCCCTAAAACCAACAACACAAATCACACACAGACAGAGAAACAAACCAACCCAAACTAACCCCCCCCCCCCCCCTCCGCCCCTAAAACCAACAACAAAACACACACAGACAGAGAAACAAACCCAACCCAAACTACCCCCCCCCCCCCCGGCTCCCCCCTAAAACCAACAACAAAACACACACACAGAGAAACAACCCCAACCCAACCCAAACTACCCCCCCCCTCCCCCCTAAAACCAACAACAAAACACACACAGACAGAGAAAACAAACCCAACCCAACCCAACCCCCCCCTCCCCCCTAAAACCAACAACAAAACACACACAGACAGAGAAACAAACCCAACCCAAACTACCCCCCCCCTCCCCCCCCCTAAAACCAACAACAAAACACACACAGACAGAGAAACAACCCCAACCCAACCCAACCCCCCCCCCCCTCCCCCTAAAACCAACAACAAAACACACACAGACAGAGAAACAAACCCAATCCAACCCAAACTACCCCCCCTCCCCCCTAAAACCAACAACAAAACACACACAGACAGAGAAACAACCCCAACCCAACCCAACCCCCCCCCCCCCCCTAAAACCAACAACAAAACACACACAGACAGAGAAACAACCCCAACCCAACCCCCCCCCCCTCCCCCCTAAAACCAACAACAAAACACAGACAGACAGAGAAACAAACCCAACAACAAACAAAAACGAAAGTCTTGGCTTCAGTAAATGTGTGCGTGTAGGGCATACGCGTGCGCACACGTGTGTGTAGGCCTAGTAGGCTACTTTTAAAAGTGTTAATATTTTCTTTCAAGCAGCCGCTCGCATGCATGCAAGCACAAAACAAATAAAAACAAGGTCGGCCAGCATACCCCCACCCCCCTCCCCAGGCCTTTCTTCATTTTTTTTTTACATTTCTAGATCTAGTCTAGAAGCTTATAGTGTGTTTATTGGCCCATGCCTTATGCTTATCGTGTTTAGGCTGGTTTCATATCAAAAGTGCAGGTGACAAGAGAGAGAGAGAGAGAAGAAAAAGTGAAAGTGATTCTGTGCAGCGGTTCATACGTGAAGTCTAGACCTATCTAGATTACGCATAGACTTCGGCCTGTACGGCTGATGCGGACAATAGACTCTTCTGGTCGCTCTACGGGAGATATCTCTCCTGAAGTGAAAATAGGGTTTTACGCCCTCTTCGGCCATGTCAGTGGGGCATTTGTAAATACAAAGATGGTGGGAACAATACTGGAGGCAATGCCCGGAGGCAGTGCTAAACCAGTAAAGTCCCGATTTTTTAAAATAATAGGCTACAGATATGTGTAGCAGTAACCACGCCTCGGTTAAACCTCATCGGCTATGGTACCACCACAATCACAGGAATTCTTCCGACAATAGGCCTTCCTCGGCCTCTGACGTCGGCTCCCAGTTGAAAACTCGCGTTGGGTGATCTTCTTCTGTATTATATTTGAAAGGCTCGTTGCGCCATAGTTTGTCCAATCGTGCCTCAAACGATTTAACTGAGGGGACATTCACTACGTATGGTGGCAAGCCGTTCCAAATGTCCACACTGCGGCAGACGAAAGAGTACTTTCTGACATTTAGTCGTACTTGGTTCTTTTTTACTTTATATTGGTGGCTCCGTATGTTGTGCTCTGGAGTGTGTAACTCTATAAAGTTTGTTACTCTTTCATCATACTTTGCAGTCATGATTTCACCTCTTAGTCTCCTGTATTTCAGCGTAGGTAAATTAAGCACAATAAGTCTCCTGAATATAGGATACCTTCTATTATACCATAGATAAGAAACATAATCTATTTTTGCCGAGCGCAGAGAGTAGGGTGGTTATAAAATTTTAAAAAAATATTTACTTTTTGTCAAATCGTAATGAAATTTATGTCATTGGAAAGAGCCCGACAAGACCTTTAAAATGATACCCAAATTATCAAAATCGGTCGAAAATTGAGAAAGTTACGACGTTTTAAAATGTTAGCTTTTTTTACATGAGCTATATAAGAAAAAGTTGATCAAGATTACCGGCCCTTACCGTATCAAGGTTTGGATGAATAAAACAGCCATAACTTTTTCTTTTTTTTACCAATAAACAAAACATTGATACCAAAATAAAGCTTATTCAAAGGGGCAACATCAACCCCAAACATTAGACAGATTAGGCCTAAGCTTTTTGTGCGACTCACAAGATCGCAACATCAACATGCGCGTGACAGAAAACATGTCGGACAGGCTTCGACGTAACACCTCCCGACTTGTGGAGACCTTGAGCAGCATTGAGATTTATTCTAGATGCACCAAATTTGGTGTACTTGTAGAAAAATAATTAAATGTAACTGCGCATTTGTTTTAAAGAATTATATAATTACCGTTCAGAAATGATAAACGAATGAATTGGACCCAAATATTGGATCGCTTGTCTCTCGCGATCGGCCGTCTTAGCGTAAAAAAAGATCGTTCCCGAATGACCGAGTAGGTGTCTGCTTCCCGAAAGAAAGAAACTCGGATGGTCAGCGCCAAGAATAACCACCAATAAAAACAAGCAAAGGAAGTGACCGTTTGGCACATAGCCAAAATCGCGGTTCGGATTTTCAACGAGAAAAATCGCTGCGGCTTGACCTAATTCCGTCGTTCCTACAGAGAGAGAGAGAGAGAGAGAGAGAGAGACCTCGCTCACCAAATGCCTCCTATTGCGCCACCTATGTGAAAGGGGGATAAATCTACCTAAAGCGCTCGGCCCAATCCTCCTATCACAGAGAGAGAGAGTAGTGACCGACAATCTAGACTAATCGGGTTATGTATGAGCGGTCAGTGCTGGAATGGACACCCACAGCGTCAATAGTAACACACCCATTGGCAACGCTATCAGGAGCGCAATGCATTGTGGGTTGATACAGGGCAACATTTTCAGTTTGTGATTGGCTGTCCACAAAATATAGGTCCAATAAAACGCGAATTCCCATCGCGAAAGTGTAGAACCGATTCAACCAAACGAGCGAAAGGTGTCCAAGAGATCTGCACGTGAAAGCCCATTCCATACTCATTTCAAGGTGAGAAAGCATGATGCAGTCTACTAGACTAGAATTTATTGCAGCTAAAAGTATTGTGGCATGTGCATGAAATGTTTGCCAATGATGATGATGCAAGTTAGACTACTGTTGTTTATTCAAATTAGTGCAAGCGGACACACACACAGATCTAGTCTTGTTTCGTGACGAGAACGTGCAAAGTAGCCGTCTTCTTGCCATAATAATAATTAATATGGTTCCGTCATTGCTTCTCAATAACTTGACAAAAAATAAGTAAATTACTTTAAAAGTTTAATCTGTACACGCATATGCTGAGATTCTGTGCGGAAATCCCATGCGCATTCCATGGGAAGAAAGATGGGTAAAAATGTACGGATTAGGGGAAATTCTGACACGTGCGCAAATCTTTCCCCTTCTTTCTTTTATTTTTTTTCGGATTGCGCACGGGTTTCCGCACCGAATCTCCGCATATCATGGCAACTTATGCGCACTAAAACAACAACAGAAGCTTCCAAATTATGAACTTAATTGCTTGACAGGAAACTTATTTGGGTAAAGATCAACATCCCCTGTCACAGTTTTAGTTCATAGCTTTCTTTCCGCCTTGCCTGTATTTCTACTATTATTGAATATTTTAAATTATGTAAATGATGAAAATTAACGTTAAATATACAAAACGATAGAGGTAAGTGCTTAATTTGCAGTGAGAAAGGCAAGACTAAAAAACCCGGAAAGAACTGAGAAATGGAGGAGGGGTGTTGATCTGCATGTTTGCCCTTGTTTGATATCAAAAGGGTCACTGAAGAGTTCCACTTTTTATCTTAGAAGTCTTGATAACTTTAAATTCAACCATAGCATACATGGAACTCACACCAAAACGGAGGACATCAAAACAGCATTGTTGAAAATATGTTAGGAATGCATTGCGTAAACAGATTCTCAGTCCTTGAAAAGAACAGTATTTATTTTAATATTAAATTTCGGTAAAGGTAAAGATGTGCCACCCCCCATGCATTTCTCAGTTAATTGTATTTTTCCATTTTTGCCTTTCTTACCATACATAAAGCTGTATTTTAGGAACATTTTTAGCTAATTACCTTTTTGGAATACTAACCCTAACCCTAACCCTACCCCTACCCCCCACTATGTACTGCAGTACACCGCGATTTGTCACAGTTGTGGTTCGTTGCGTTTTTCCGTCTTATACGGTGGGGGTTAGGGTTAGTATTCCAAAAAGGTTATTAGCTAAAAATGTTCCTAAAATACAGCTTTATGTATGGTAAGAAAGGCAATAATGGAAAAATACAATTAACCGAGATAGGTAGGGGGGGTGGCACATCTTGACCTTTACCTAAATTTCAAACGGATATTGGAGGGGGAAAGTGTTGGTTAACATGCATGCAAGCATAATGTGTGTATAACATGCGTGCAAACATAATGTGTGTAAGGCGTAAATTGCGTGCGTGTGGAAAAGGTGAGGGGGGTGGGGGTCCTGTTTGTCCATCACTCCATGCCTTGATTTTTATTTTATTTTTTCTCCCCGGATGCTATGTTATGACTGTTCGTGAGTGTCTATATAGTGTGCATGTGAAGAAAAGGGAAGGTGGGTGGGGCTTGTGAACTTTTAGACCGGCTGGATTATTTTGATTTCTACTTTAAATTGTTAAATAAATATTTTTTATGCTTTTTAAAATGTTTTTTGAAATGGTGTCTATAATGTGTATGTAAAAAAGGGTGGTGGGTGGGGATAAACGGTGTGAGCATTTTTAAAAAAAATAGAAATTATTTCATTTGATATACTCCATGTTGTTTTGTAATGTTTTTGTTCTTGATTGTTTTCTCTCGTAATATTTGTAAAGCGCTCCGAGGATGATTTTTTTTTATAATCGAAGAGTGCTATAGAAGCTTTATTTATTATTATTATTAATAATGTATTATATATATCAGTATTTTTTAATTGTGAACTTGACCAGGTGCAACTGCAACTGCTAGTAAAAATAAAAGGAGTTCCATAGATTGTCATTCAGATGCAGGAAAATAGGGGGGGAGGGGGCAGGTGGCCCATGTGGCCTCCAATCTAAAATGTTCAAGACCATCAAAACTTTTGTTGAGGGGAACTTTGTCAGTGGGGGGAACTTCCCTCCAAACCCCCCAAACCAGAAGCCACAAATTTTGGCGCCCCCCAAAGCCGGAAGTCAAATTTTGGCACCTGGAATTCTAGACTTCTGGAAAATAAGCACCCCTGTATCTTTCACATTTTTGCAGTTACAGGGTTCAAATTTGGGACGTGGGTAGACTGGTTCAAGGTCATATGTGGTACCTTGATGACCTTGACTTTTGAACATATCTCTTTTAGCAGTGGCCGTAGTTCCACCATTGGTCATACACCCAGATAACCTTATATATTATTGATCATCATGGCCTAAGGAATGCAGTGGATGGCATTTGAAGCATCTTGACCTTGACCTTGAGGCTGTTATTTAACTGACATTCGTCGTTCATCCATATAACCATGATCGGCAACACTCGAGAAATGGAGTGGAAGACATTCTGAACCACCTTGACCTTGGTTTTTTTCTGTTTGGGCTGTATCTGGTGAAGTGCTAGACGGAATTACTTTACATTTTGCGTGGAGGTGCATCACCCAAAGGATGCAAAGAGGGCAAGGGCTAAGATGGGGAGGGATAGGCAGGGCTTCCAATCGTCCCACAAAACATGGGGTCCCACGGACTCCTTCACTTACAGTATAGAGGTTCCTAGAGGCGGGATAGAGAGTCCCAGTTGGCATTGCTAAAAAGAATTTTTCTAATGCATCCCTGGGACCCCCTGCACATTCTTTTAGAGGGGCCTTGAGAATTTTAGTGCTTCATAGACCCTCAAATGGGGGTCCCTGGGAGCCGGGGGGGGGGCGTAACGGGCAAAGGACATCTGTGCCGCTTGGCAACACTCTTGTTAAATATTGATTATTTAAGACAATTAAAAGTTTATGGAGGCTACTTGACTAATTTTTGCTGTTTCCTTCCCCTGTTGACAGATGTCTGAACGCAAGGCCGTCATCAAGAATGCCGACATGGCGGAGGACATGCAGCAGGATGCTGTGGACTGCGCCACCCAGGCCCTGGAGAAGTACAACATTGAGAAGGACATCGCCGCCTTCATCAAGAAGGAGTTTGACAAGAAGTACAACCCTACCTGGCACTGCATCGTGGGCAGGAACTTTGGCAGCTACGTGACCCACGAGACCAAGCACTTCATCTACTTCTACTTGGGACAAGTGGCCATCCTCCTCTTCAAGTCAGGATGAGCATACAAGATAGACATGTTACATTATATTACTGGAACTTGAACACAAACGACAGCCCTGAAATGGTGAAAGTGACGCAAACTGTGTAGAAGGTGGACTGAATGCGAAGTGAAATTACAGGGAAAGTTTTGTGATAAATGATCTGATTTTTTTAAATTTCAAAAAGAAATCGGGACATAAATTTGTGAATCATTACATTTCTTCATTACCGGTGACTAATTCCAATATGAACGTTAATGTTTAGGTTATCCTGGTCAATGATGCATTGTTCATTGAATTTGATCATTATTATTTCTGGTCTCTAGCTTTCAAAATATTTCAGTTTATAAATTCATCAGTAATTTATCATTCTAGTCAATGACCCATACATTTTAGTGAGCAGATTTCTCTATTTTCTTTTGATCAGAATTCCAACTTGCATCAAGTCATGTTTCTGGTAAACCAGAAAAGTAAGAAACCAGCAGCAAGCATTCGGATTCCACAGAGCATCAGACTCTTGTTTTGAGTTAATGTGAATAAATGTGTGCATGGTATCAACAGTTCCTTCACATGTGCCAAAATCTGTAAATATGTGTGCAGGTTCAGTCTGACTGTATGATGTATCTTGCAAAGAAAGTATACTTGGTAATTTTTAAGTTCTAATAAAAGTGATGTTTGGTCATTCTGAGAGTTGGGTGTGTCATTATGGAATGAAACATTTAATAACTATTTTAAAAGTCCTGATACAGTGCAAACCTCTACTAAAAAAAGACAACACAGTTTGAGTTTTCTCACAGCCCAGTTGACCAGGCCAGTCTGTCAGTATAAGCCTGCCATTAAAAAAATATTTTTTTTTAATGGCATGTTCTTTCCTTCCACCAAATTTCATTAACTCATTCAAGGATTTTGAATCATTAAAAAAACTCACAAATCACTCCAGCCATACACACAAACAAAACAGACATAAACAAAAGGAGAAATGAAAGAAGATTACAGGTTTTTACATCAGGTTTAGACACAGGGAAGTGGTATATCAGACTTTTTTTTTATAGACTTTATATAGAAAAACTTTATACACCGATTGGTTCCCCCACAACAAACCACTACAAAGGCAAAGTCGGAGATGGGCGGGGTAATCAGAAACGGTCACATGTAATGTTCTCATCCCTAGGTGATGCATTTGTACCATAGTGTTCAAGTACTTCACATGATCCCTGGAGTCTTTTAGCCAGGGTACGTCAACAACATATGTTTTGTTATTTTATTGAAATAAGATCATGGGCCATGGGCATCACCGTCGAGACTGGGCAATTCTGCCACTTTTCAGTTCAGTAATGCAGACTCGGGTGAATGCGTTTTAACTTTTAACTTTTATTTCTGTTCACACACATTAGGATAAAGAAATGCACTCCCCCAGCCCCCACAAGTTGCTTCTGTTTTCACAGAACTGGGAGAGAGAGCACAAAGAAACTCAGAGGAAGGGTGGCTACAACATGAGCAAAGAGAAATATCTCCTGTGACCTCAACTCAAGCAGACAAAAAACAATGCAGTACTTACCGGTACCACAAATTTAACAAGAACCTTTATAATGCTCTAAATACTTGGTAATCGGTGCCTGAGGCCATGAAAAACTTGTAATAATGTTCCTGAATGTAACTGCTATATATGAATGAATACCTTAACTCATTTGCATTTGATCACAACGATTTTGAATTATTAAAAAACCTCACAAATCACTTCAGCCATACACACAAACAAAACATACATAAACAAAAGAAGAAATGAAAGAACATTACAGGTTTTTACTTCAGGTTTAGACATAGGGAAGTGGTAGATTAGATAATATAATAGACTTTATATAGAAAAGCTCTCTACATCGATTGGTTTCCCCAGACTTTATATAGAAAAGCTCTCTACATCGATTGGCTTCCCCACAACAAACCACTACAAAAGCAAAGTCAGAGGTAAAATTGTGGTCTACGGAAGTGAAGTGAGTTTAGAAATGACCAAGGTATGGTGTGCACAGATTTACTTCCCTTGAAGCAAATGCATCAAATTGACAGCTATCTATTAATTCCGGACATATATGACCGGAACAACTTGAAAGTTAATAAAGAAGGCAAAAGTCATTAGTTAGATTATTCAACCCTCTTAATTCCATAGAATTTGAAAGAACAAACACACCAGGAAACAAAATGTTCTATTTTCAGGATTTACTTCAAATTTCAGGAATTTTACAACTGCAACCTAATTCACATTTGTTCACTCATCACTGCCACACCAACTCTTCAAATACACCACAAACACATGTGTTAACTAGTACTGCTACGAATACTCATGCACAGTTGATAAAGAAAAGAAATTAAGAAAGATGAGCTACTGCATAATATGACAATGTCGATGCTAAACACTCAATGTATTATATTCTTTTCATAGCACATATTGCTAAATTGCATTACTTTAACCTCATAACAAATCTAGTTTATCAGCATTTATTCCTGTTGCTGTTTCTTTGACCCCACCTCCCATCCCCCATTTCTGCTTTAAATCCTGACAATAAAAAAGAGAGAGAAAAATAGAGATTTAACGCCTTCTGGGCCAAAAGGCCATTTGAAATTATAAAGATGCTGGAGAAAAAGGAAGATTTTTAGTAGAAATACAGATGTCTTTAGTTTATAAAGATTTTGAAAGAGTTTTGAAGTACAAGCTAAGTTTTTGTAAAAAGTTTGAATTTATTGAGATAAAAATGTTTATTAAAAAATATTTAGCAGTTTGCTTTAACTTGTCTGGCAGGTGGAGGAAATCTAAGATTAAATAAAACAATAAAAAAGAGTTAGCAGAACACCATACAAATTAAACCATTAAACACATAGCTTGGTTATTACTATATTAGATTAAAACTCTGAGAGGAACTTCAAAAGCATTCTTGCTAACACCATACTTAACGTTGTAAATTAAAACCTTAGATGCACACACATATGACTCTGTGCCAAAAGGTGGGCATGAAAAGTGGACATAGAGGGTAAAAAATGAAACTATTAATACCATTTAAATACATGCATATTTAGAAAGGATATAAATGAGGCAAAACATGTGCAAAGTGGCAGGACAATTTTTCAACCGATTTCTGAGAAAATAGTGATAATGTGGTGTCCTCCACCTGATGACAAACATCAATGATTACATCACAACCATGGTGTTATGTCACAGTATTTTCTCATAGCTCCAGCAAATCTTGTTGTGTTAAGTTGTTTTCATTGTTTGCTATTAGTCTGTGACATTTCCTGTTGAAATTTGTTGTTAGTATGATGATTATTATGGGTCTGTTGAGGTAACAAATGACCTTTGTCATCACTTTACATTTGAAAGTTGTATCAAATACACTAATTCTGTCTTTAAGTACTTAAGATGCCATAAAAAAACAATTACAACTTAACTGAATATTTTCTACCAAACTATTAATTTATTCATGTCATTGTTTTTGTTTTATTACACAATGTGTGAAAAATGTATGACAAACATCAAAGTTACCTACATAATTTATTTTCCAGTTTCTGGCCAAAATGTCTATGAATAACTGTATTTTTGTCAACTACAGTAAGCAGAATGCTTTAAAGAAAATAATAACTTGCATGAATAAAGTTTTTTTTTTTTAAACTGTTGAATTATTTATCATAATTCACTATTTACACCATAGGACATGTATGACGAACATCATAGTTACATTAATAACTTTCATTAAGCACTATTTTTTCATTTATCTTTCTATGAAGGCTGCAAAGTGCTCTAAATGAATTACTAAACCCACTGAAGTGGTGTTTATTTGTTTATTAGATGGTTAGACCAATAAAACCAGCTAAATTTGATAATTAACATTTTCTTGATGACAAACATCAAGTCCAGTAAAATGATTACATTGAACATTTGGATTAGTGTAGAAGAAAAAAATGAACATGCTGGTGTTAAATAAGGGTAGAGGTCAACTTTATATGACAGTTTAATTGTAAAATAAAAGAGAGCAAGTTAAAAATATATATCTTGAGGATTTTATTGAGCATTATAGCTTAGGTATGACGGATGTCAAGTGTTACATCTAAGTCAGAACCTTTAAGAGAAAGTGCAATATTATTTAAAATAATATATTTTGTAAAAATACTTTTATACTCCTATGATAAAGTAATATCTGCTCCAACAAAGCATGACATTTTCATGTATTTTGGATTTATATAAGTGAAAATTGTTGGGAAGTTTGATTTTGGTTGAATGATTACATCAAAAATGATGTTTGTCATCAACATTGGTTTAAGCCTAATAACTAACAGAACTTTCATTTTTGAATGTTACAATCTTTAGCGTTTACTAATGAGGTACTTTTGCATAACCTGTCCAAATTTCAAGTAATTTTACTGGAGTTTGTGTGTTCTAGCACTTGTTGAAATCATGACTATTTGCAATGTCCACTTTTGAAGACCAGATTTTGGGGCTGATTTGACATTCATTGTCACATAACTAAATAACTACTGATCTTACAAAGCTGATATTGTCTCTAGTGTCTTTTCAGACATTTGTCTGTATGTTTATAACATAAGCACAACAGTCAGAAGGTTATGTGACAATTTATTGAGAATGTAAGTACCTGACCCTCTCCGTGCTCACCTTTTGGCACAGAGTCATATACATAGCTTGGTGATTAGTCGAAATTGAAACCCAAAACGAAAGTTTTTTAATCACACAAACAAAACAAGTCACGGCGTTTCGGGTTCAACCCGTTGTCCAGTGCTAAAAATAGACCTGAGAGAAAATGGTCTATTTTTAGCACTGGACAACAGGTTGAACCCGAAACGTTGTGACTTGTATTTGGTACTTTATAGTCACAGAAGTGTCTGTGAAATTTGGGTTGCTCCCACCTGGAGAGCGCGTCGCAGCCAGAGGCGCGCCACCCACTGTAGTTTTGTTTGTGTGATTAAATCTTTTGCTTTGGGTTTAATTTCAATTTCGACTTTGTTTTAATTTGTTGTGAATTTTACTGAACCCAGCAGTCATCTTCGTTTCTTCAAATTCTAGATATATCTTTGAATAAAACTCCAAGAGGGACTCCAAAGCATTCTTGCATTAAAATTTAACAGAACTGTTTATTCACACAATTTATGAAATGCTCTCAATTTACTGCACTGCATAGAATACGATGCACACAGCTCATTGTGATCAAGACTTGTCATCTTCAGCCTTGTCCAGACGCACGGAGTGGATGCCTGCCTTCTTCAGCTCTTCTATCAGCTCTCCGTTCTTGTGCATGTCCATCATGATGTCGCAGCCTCCCACAAACTCGCCGTTCATGAACACCTGGGGGATGGTGGGCCACTCTGAGTAATCTTTCACCCCTGAAATCACACATAACACTTCCGATCACCCACCAGCTTTTATTGTTATGGATAGGTCTACTTTTAACCTACCACAATGTTGTGTGACAAGACTTAACTCCTAGACACAGGTCTGGAAATTCAAATTGAATGACTGACTGATCAAGTGCATTTTCATTCAGCAAAAACATTAATGATTAAGTACCCACAAGCAGAGATTTTGCAATCAAGTACATTTTATTGCAACCAAACATCTATTCTTATAAACAGCAAATAAACAGAAAAAAATCAAGAAATTTCACTTATAAATATATTTTGACTATAATGTCAAACTCATTCATGTCAAACTCTTTAATTTCA
The DNA here is from genome assembly GCA_017654935.2 of Phymorhynchus buccinoides. NCBI lineage: Eukaryota > Metazoa > Mollusca > Gastropoda > Neogastropoda > Raphitomidae > Phymorhynchus > Phymorhynchus buccinoides. The sequence continues at coordinate 21,147,782 of CM065684.1, forward strand.
TTTTTCTTCTAAATGTAAGTCCAGCCTCAGTTCACTTCCCTCTTAAACACACACACACACACACAGTGACACACACACGTATAGATGTGTGCAGGGCGTCACCCACGGTGCGATTCACGGATAAACAGCCCAATCCTGGAGATGGGTCAAAGATGGGTTAGAGGTATTTAAAGTTGCAAGTAAAAAATAACCCTAAAGTAAACCAAGGAAAAACAAATAAAGACTGAGGGCACTCCAAATGAAAGAACAAAAGAGAAAGCTATGTTTTTGTATGCAGTGTGTCTATACACCGGAAAATGCCGAATGGTGAATGCAGAATGGTCAAAACATACCGAAAAATGCTGAATGGTGAAAACACCGAATGGTAGCATTGGTACTGGTAGGGCTGAATTATGAAAATATTCTACAGAAAACCCAAAAATGTATTACAATGGAAAGTGAAATTGTCGAATAGCAAAGTGATTAACACGGTCCCGATGATACATTTCCGTAGTTCGGCTATCCCGCACACTAGAAATAGAATTCACGTCATACCGCATCATATCAACGTGTTTACAAACAAAACAGCGTGTGCACGCGAACATATGTACAAACATATCGGCGCTCAACATAAATCAAAGAACTCAATGAGTAGATGTCAATTATTTTTAAGTAGACGCGGTTTTGTGGCATCACACACCGTTCACACAGGCTGAGATCGTCACCAGGCACGTAGCGACCTAGGCCTGGGCCCTGTGTTATTTTTAATTTTCCAGTATTTTTTAGCATTCAACTTTCGGTATTTTCCAGCATTTTCCGGTTGTAAGTTGCAAACAATCAACTTATCAAGATGGTGGCTTACACTAGTTTTGGTGCAGTTAGCGAAAGACGATGCTTCCCAAATGCACACAACAAACTGCGAGTTATTTTAGGCTTTTTTTGTTCTTGTTCTAACTCTACCCCAACCCTGCTTCATACCCCATTCCTATTCTGGCTGTTTATTAAAAGATATTCAGTAATTCACTGTCAATTGACGAACTGTGCCGTGGCTGACGTCCTGCACGCATCCATACGTCACACACACATACACAGACTGATACACACACACACAGTGACAACTTATAACATAGCTACCATAGATCTTTTAAACATAAAACCCCAGTACTTTTTATTTTTATTTTGTTAGGGACAGTAACGTTCTTCAGGATGTTTATCCTGCCCCATGCCCATGTCTTCATTTAGACAGGATGCATGCTATTACTAATGCTATGTTAGTTCCGTGTCATTCATTCCACCGGCACAATACAGCCTATTCCTGCAGAATAGTGGAATGGGCTTTAATGTGTGAGCAAGATCTTTGTGCATGCGTTCTTTTCCCCAACTGACGTCAGGTACCTATTTACACCAGGGTGGAGAGAGGAAAATACGGGTAAAGTACCTTTCCCAAGGATACACCACTGCAATCCGAGCTGGATTTGAACCCGCACACTCACAAACCTTAGGAGCTGCTGTAGCTCAGTAGGTAAGTCCGAGTCGCTAGCTCGTAATCCGTCAGGTTTGCGAGTGCGCGGGTTCGAACCCAGCTCGGATCAGTGGTGTGTCCTTGGGAAAGGCACTTTACTCCTATTTTCCTCACTCCACACAGGTGTAAATGGGTACCTGACGTCAGTTGTGGAAAAAGTCCTTCGGATGAGACTTTTCAAAAACCGAGGTCCCGTGTGCGAATGCATGCACAAAATCTTGCGCACACGTTAAAGCCCATCCAACTATTCTGTACGAGTAGGCCGTGTGTGCTGTTGGGATGGATGACACGAATTCACATAGCACGCATCCTGTGCGCTATTACGTATTAATGGTCTGAATGAAGACCGGTGAGCGTGGGGCAGGATAAACATCCCCAATTGAAAGAAGAAGAAGAAGAACCTGACGTATCCAGCGACTCTAACCAACTGAGCCACAGTAGTGTGCCACAGAGGATCTCCCCAGGCCCAGCTGACACCCCCTCCCCCGTTTGGTATTCACATCTGATCTATATCCAAGTTAAAATTGGATCCTGCCAACGTACTCCACCAATGTTAAGCGTAGTTCCTTCTCAGAGTCAATCAAAACTAAAAGGAAAAGAAAGAAAACATACTTGGGAAATTTTCGGCCAGCTTACTGCTGGCCTTCGTCAACCCACACTGGGTCAGAAGTCTGGGGGCTGTTGGTGTCACCCCTTGAGTTGTGTTCACAGCTGGTCTGGTTCAGCACACTGTTGTATATGATGGGTAGATCATAACCTGAGTCCCTGTTTAGGCTTGGTCTTCTCTCTCTAATTTCTATTGCCTCTTTGACTTTCCTTTTTGTGAATTGTGGTTCAGTAGACAAAATGTTAGTATGCAAACATGGGGTTCAGCTGCTGCACAAACCTGTAAACTCTATCCCGTATCCTCTCATGTCACTAAGGTGAAAGACAGGACAGCTTTGGAAAAGAAGAGTGGGGTGGTCTATCACATTCAATGTGAAGAGTGCAAAGAAGACTATATAGGTGAAACGGGTAGGCCCCTAAAAACCAGGTTGAGTGAACACTCCTCCAGAGCATCTTCTGCATATTATGAACATTTGAGCAGTACAATCCACCATACCAACAGTTTGCATACTAACATTTTGTCTACTGAACCACAATTCACAAAAAGGAAAGTCAAAGAGGCAATAGAAATTAGAGAGAGAAGACCAAGCCTAAACAGGGACTCAGGTTATGATCTACCCATCATATACAACAGTGTGCTGAACCAGACCAGCTGTGAACACAACTCAAGGGGTGACACCAACAGCCCCCAGACTTCTGACCCAGTGTGGGTTGACGAAGGCCAGCAGTAAGCTGGCCGAAAATTTCCCAAGTATGTTTTCTTTCTTTTAGTTTTGATTGACTGAGAAGGAACTACGCTTAACATGAACACACCAGAGTCGGAAAGTGTATTTACTCAAATACTCCACCAAGACAAAGAAGAATTTGTTTTTTAAGTGGACGATTGCTCTGTGTGTTAAAACACTCAAAAACCAACCTTGCCGTAAATCTTCATCCTCCAGGATGTTATGAGATTCGAATTTATCAACCCCATGAAAACGCAAGATTTGCACAACAGCATTACTGAAACCACATCTTGGTTGATCTGGGGTGCCTTTCATAAACACGACGACAGGTTTTTCTTTCACTAAACTATCAATATGTTCCTTTGTTCCAGTTTTAGATGAAAATCTTGACGCAAGCAGGCGACAAAAAGTCAGGCCCTGGCTGCTCAACACTTGTCTCCTCAACACATTCATTTTGTTCTCCTTTCAATCTTGTGCAACTGACCTTGACCTTATTTCTCACTTCCGCTACACAGCACCTGAATGGATTGAGCCTCAATTTGAAGGACATATAGAAAAATCATTATTTTACTGACTATGACTTATAAAATAAGTTAGTAGCAAATAAAAAAAATACTGCGAAAGAAATAAGTAAAATAAAAAACTCACTTCATACGTGAATGAACACCGACCGCAACGTGCACCGAACGCATGCGCACGATAAAGTAAACTTCCGAAAGCTGCGTGTTGACGTGTGTAGGCCTACTTCATCTCAGCAATCTGAAACATGTCATCAACAAACGATATTCTGTTTAAACTGAAAACAGCAATCGATACTGACAGAACAGATATTGTTTGTGCATTGATTTCTGAGCTCCAGAAAAGTAAGTATCCAGTTACTGAAGCAGTCACTTACACTTACAGAAAAGTCATCCAATCGCTTAGAGTTAGACTAAGCGGCAGTTTTGTCAAGAATCCGGAGTTGCTTCCCATAATTATCAGTTATCTTCTTGATCTTGATCTTCTCTCAGCCACCATCATCTTTTTGATGGTTCTGTTGCTTTGGAACTGGGGGACTTCAGTCAGGCAGAAACTCTTCAGAGAACGTTGCCGCCCTAACGACTGGCATTGGTTGCTATGGTTGGGAAAAGGGGGTGGGAGTGGGTGGGTGTGGCATTCTCAAAATGGATTTGTTCTCAACATCTGAACATGTAGCGACGCTCATATTTGTGCCAGTCTCACACAGAGTTACGTCCCTTTGTTTAAATTTAAGCGAATAAAAAAATAATAAACTTTTTGAGTTTGCAAACGTGCCAATATGGAAAAAGAAGATTTTTTCTTGTTGCATTATTTTTACCATAAAAGAAGTCGTGACGGGTGTACAGAGGATTCAGCTTCCTCGCTTTCAAGCTGAAATTTTCATCTTTCAGACGGATCACTGATCGGCGGTGCGGAGATTTCCGAGTTGAAAAGCGTTGACAGAATCAGTTGTCCGCTCGCTATCTAAGCCCACCGCACGCTAATGAGCAGTGGCGGGCCCAAGATGAAGCCTTCTAATGATGTTCTCAAAGGTTTAAAACAAATTCTACCGTGCCAATTTTTTCCTACATCCCGCGCATTAAGCATACCGAATTGGCGACATTTTGCCTGTTTACTAACAAAAGGAGTGGCTTCCCTTGCGAAGTGGAAACGATCGTCAAACGCTGAATCTAACAATGCTTTGCTCCACACTACCAATTTTATTAGGAAATCACTAATGATGGCTTCGACGACATAAATTTAAGCTTACGATGTTGCACACAATAAGTTTTTTGTGGTTTTAAACTTTTTGAAAATCATTGGGGAACGAAAATGTCTGCTACTCAGCTAGCGCGAGCCTGTCTCACGAGATGACGTCATGGGAAGACGCCATTACTAAAGCGAAAATAGTTTCTGTTCGATTCAAATACCAGTATCGTGAAAACCGAAATATTTGAGAGTGTTTCTTCTCATAAAAACATATGCATAGTTTCTACAGGCAGTACTCTATTTTTGAATGCTTATTTTTCTGTAAATTAATTGAGTTTTGTGGAACTTTCAATCATCTTGATTCTTGGAAGAAATTTGCAACAAAAATGTCTCTTCAGCCTTGTATCGGCAATGTATGAAGAAATAGACCAATGTTTCAATAAATCGCGCCAATTATTGACAGAAAACGCATTTTTACAGCAAGTTAACTATTTTTCTCTCATTTCATAACAACTACTCTGAGAATTGCTTACATATTTTCTTCTTCTTCTCATACCTAGAACATGTCTGTGCATGTGCGAAGAGATAGGGATAGGGTTAGGGTTAGGGATAGGTTTAGGGTCAATTGTAAAAATACTAATAGATGTTGAATACACAAACAAAAAAATTTGATTGATTTCGCACACGTGTATGCGTAGACATGTTGAGAACAAATCCATTTTGAGAATGCCACATGGGGTTAAGGAGGGAGGAGTATCAAATATCGGTAAAGGTAAAGATGTGCCACCCCCCCTGCATTTCTCGGTTAATTGTATTTTTGCGTGTTTGCCTTTCTTACCATACATAAAGCTGTATTTTAGGAACATTTTTAGCTAATTAGCTTTTTGGAATACTAACCCTAACCCTAACCCTAACCCTAAACCTAACCCTACCCCCCACTATGTACTGCAGTACACCGCGATTTGTCACAGTTGTGGTTCGTTGCGTTTTTCCGTCTTATACGGTGGGGGTTAGGGTTAGGGCTAGGGCTAGGGTTAGGGTTAGTATTCCAAAAAGGTTATTAGCTAAAAATGTTCCTAAAATACAGCTTTATGTATGGTAAGAAAGGCAATAACGGAAAAATACAATTAACCGAGATAGGGGGGTGGCACATCTTGACCTTTACCCAAATATCTATTGCTAAAAAATCGGGACTTTACTGGTGTTGCACTGCCTCCGGGCATTGCCTCCAGGATCGTTCTCACCATCGTTATATCTGATCTACTAATGTCCCATGTGTCTGTTCCAGACCGGAGGATGTTAAACAGATTTTCATTCAAGGAGGGAGGAGTGGGATCTTCTTCTTTCATAGAGCAACCACCATCATCTTTTTGATGGATATGAGGGATGAGCAGTGTCGGGTGAAGGGGGGGGAGGAGGGAGTTGAAGGGGGGGGGGGGATGTTCAGATCCGGGACTTGAAGTCTTCCACTGAGGCCGAAAAATCCAAAATGGCTATGTACATCTGTCTGTACGTTCTTCTCAAATTTCTGGCAAAGGTCATGAAGAGACCTTCATTTATGTTATGATGAACTTTTTTTGGGGACACACGCGTTTGATTAGTTAAATTATTTATAATGAAGGATTTACTGTTTTGTTATACAAACTCTAACTTTTAGTCAAGGTCGATTCTACTGACATATCTAATCTATTCCCTATGAGTATTCAACTTCAATGCCGGGTGGCAGCACTTAATAAGGCTACAGTACCACTCCCCTTTTTATTTGCACACATCTATGATCTCTGACTTCAGGACTTTGCTGGCTTGCATTTGGCCACATTCCAGGTGCGAGGTGGCAGATCGCACACACAGAGTCCTATTGGGTGGACTTGGATGATCTCTGCAGTGTTGGCCTTGAGTCAACATGACCATCACTGCTGCTATTGGCTGATTCATGTACTAAGCATGCATCATTTTAGGCACATTTGTCAAAGTTTTTCAACTTATTGTTTTAAATACTAATACCACTTTCCTCCTCCATTCCCCTCTCTCCACACACACACAGTATTAACTACTAGTAGTAGTACTATGTTTTATCACCTTAAATATTTGGAGCCGTACAAGAAATGAAAAAGGAGAATTTATGTGATCTTTCCGAGATTTCTCATACTCAAGAGTATACATGTACATTTATATAAATTATAATAAATACGTTTTTGAAACACACACATGCATCATTGCATGGGTGCTACTCTTTCATTTTTACACTGATTTGAGTATTTTTAATTTTACCAGAAACTGAACTTAATTTTTGTTTAATTCATCAACAAAAACCAAAAAAAGACCACAAGCAATTTGGGGCGTTTTGAACGTGGTTGTTCTGTCTTGGAAGTTTACAAAGACAATGTGATGATTTTACAAGGCTTATCAGACTCAAACTGTCTCTCACTGTCTGTCTATCATTTTAACTGTCTGTCTATCTCGTTATCTCTCTCTCTTGACTTGCCCCCCTGAATCGTCTGATGGGTTCCTGGACCCCTGCCTTTCATTTTTTTTTCATTTTGGGGAGTTGCACCCATGCACATGTCTACAGGCTACACCAACAGGTGTACAGGGGATTTTTTCCTCTCATTCTGCACTAGGCCTTAACGGTCTTTCGGATGAGACGATAAACCGAGGTCCCGTGTGCCCATGCACTTAGCATACGTTAAACCCAGTGGCAACGAAAAAGTTGTCATTTGGTCAAAATTTACCCCCCCTCCCTGATCAGTGACAAAAATCGCATGCAAAATTTTTTTTTTTTAAATTGGGTGGCGTGCCTCTGGCTGCGACGCGCTCTCCAGGTGGGAGCAACCCGAATTTCACAGAGACGCCTCTGTGACTATAAAGTACCTAATACCCTAATACCTAATACAAGAACATCAGCAAGAATATCAGTGTATGTTACACACACGTGCGTGTGTGTGTGTGTGTGCGTGCGTGCGTGCGTGCGTGCGTGTGTGTGTGTGTGTGTGTGTGTGTGTGTGTGTGTGTGTGTGTGTGTGTGTGTGTGTGTGATTGCAATTTTTTGTTGTTGTTGTTGCTTGACCAGTTCATTTCATTCTTAATAATTACCTTCACTTTTTTTCAGATGCTAGTGATGCAGAATTGCTGAAAAAAGTTCTGAGTGAAACGAAAATAGAGGGTGGAACACTACTTCATTATGCAACAAAGGTGACTTTCTTTACTTTCTTAAGCTTTCTTCTTTTTAAAGATATTTTACTGTGTAGTGCTTACATAATTTGACCATTAGCCTTGTAGGGTAGTGAAATGCTAAAAGTAAAACTGCCTGTCACACCGCATAGTGCAAAGATAGCTTTTGTTTGTGTTTGGAAAATCTCTAGACCACAGAAACACATTTTGTGAAATACTATGTGGCACAACTTGAGTAGGCATAAGCAGTAAGTGTATTGCACTGAGCACTGTGTTTGTTCTAGAACAGGAGAAAAAAACCCAACTAGCCTGTTCAGTTTATTTAATGCCCGTGGATATTGAAAAAAATAAAACAAACTACATTTATTGTATGTGAAAGTCATTGTAAATGTAATCTATTCCCTTTGTTGTTGTTGTTGTTGATAAGTTTCAAATTTAGTTATAAATATTGTAATAGCTTACTTCAGGTACAGTTAACATAATATATATGCAAACTATTTATTGGATGGATTAATAATAATAATAATATTGTAAATTTATGACGCATAAATTTACAATGACAAAAAGTCAATAGTTAAAAGTAGTAATAAAAGGCTTCATTAATTTTAACCCTTTCAACGCTAGCCATTCCTCAGCCACAATTTACCATTAAACTGACCCGGGTAGAGAAAACATTTTGTTTGCAATATTGGGGATTCCTCTATGACATGCATAAAATAGGACCTGCCCTTACCTCCCAAAATGAAGAACATAATGTCATTGGTCAGCAGACCCTCATTTGATACATTTCAGCGACATGGGTGTTAAATCATTGTGGTGCCAAGAGGCGACAGTAGCGATGAAAGGGTTAAAGCGTCATAAAATATTTACATAGCACTCAATTCATAAATCGACGCATGCGTATGCACACACAGACATAACCAATTATCTACGCATCCTCCCACCTGCACAGACAAAAACCACACATGAATTGCTGTGAAACATCACCATTTACTGCTTCTACATGGTGCAAAGCTAGTGCACTACACTGTACTAACACAGTTTTTTTTATATGGTGATGAAAGTCATAGGTTCATAGATTTAAAAAAAGAAAAGAAGACTAAGACTAGTAAGAGGCTTGTCTTATAAGTTCCAGCATTTACCGTATGTGTATGGGCACCATTCCTTTTTCATATTTACTTTAGAAGTTTTGTGATTAAATGTTTTCAATCTACCCCGTAATAAATAGTCCGCTTTTGTCTCATTTTCTCTGAACATTTTTCTTTCTTTTTTGTTGTTGTTGTTGTTTCATTTAGATTGTTCTGCCTTTGCATTCCATTTCCAATTAAAAATATCATCATATCCGTATATAATGCAGTGTGTGCGATTATGAGGGTGTTACTTTTTTTAAGACTTGAATAAATAAAAACAGCTACTCCGTAGTTAAGACAACACATTTTCTGTAACTTTTTTGGGGTTAGAAATTACCTTATTTTGTGGACTAATACAGTAATAGGCGATACTTTTTTTCCTAGACTGAGACCACTGTGTATAAATTATAATGTGTATAATAATTATTAATATGACTAACAATATAGTAGGTAGTCCCTTTACCTATACAACGTCATGAAACACTGACTGAGCTGCCCACATTTGACCAATTTTCAACTTCTGATTTCTCAAAAGATATCTCACGAATGTTCATGAAATACACGCCAACAAAGAAAATGTTCTTTCCTAATCACTGTGTGTGTTGCGTATTTTGTACGAATGCGAGTGTACTTACACAATCGTTAATGAAACAAGGATGGGATCGCGGTCGAAAACGAAGCGTGACCTAAATTTTAACAAGGCCAACGTCACTACCAAAAATGGTACTTTGCTTGTAACGGCTGTAGAAATTGCCCCTCGCAACCAATCAGAATAACCGTTATATGTGCAGAAAGCTGAGGGTTTCGGCTATCTCATTGTCAATTTCCCAAGAAAGTTACTTTCGATTTTATTGAAAACATGGTAGGTTAAAAAAATACAAAATTTTAAAACACACAGTGTTATGTGGTTTCGAATTCATTCGTTTTGGGATTCAGATCGCTTGAAAGCTCATTATGTCCTCTTTCCGTTGGTATACACTATACTAGGCAATTGCATAAGGGGCAAATTTGAGAGGATGACAAATCAAAGTATTGCGTGGTCGAGAGCGTGCAGCCCAGCGATTAGCAATGTGGGCGCCATAACACTCGATGAACGGACTTTCGGAGTCGATCATCTCTTAATTATGTAAGCAAAAAATACAACATCTGCCAGTTTTGCTCAAGTATCACTAATTTGTAACGGACTTTCGGAGTCGATCATTTCTTAATTATGTAAGCAAAAAATACAACATCTGCCAGTTTTGCTCAAGTATCACTAATTTGTATTGCTATGTACTTTATTATTCCAAGAAACCGTGCAGTTCGCGTGAAAATGAAGGATGAAGTTAGATGGGTGGGACAGCCAAAGTCAAAACCAAAAGTTCAAACTCAGAAAATGCATACCTTACATTTCGTTAGATTTTTCGAAGCATGGTTGTTTTTAAACAACGAATATGCGTGAAAGCTTTGGGAAATTGTTTCAGTGATTGATTCAATTTTTTTTAGGCAACAGCTTTTGCGATTTTGTTGGTTAAATTATAAAACTACACTTTTTTCGATACTTAATAATAGCAAGAACGGTAATTCAGAGTGTTGTAAATTATTAATCGGACACGACTTTCGGCCTTGATCTAGATCTATCTGTAAGTTTTGTTCAGGAGTCATTTGTTTTTAATTATGCATGGCAAAATACACTTTGTTTTGCATTGTTTATAAGAAAAAAAGAGGCTAAAAGTTCAAACTTAGATTTTCTGAGACCCAGATTACAAACAAACAGATAAACAAACGCGTACTATATAATTTCTTTTGATATATTTATTTTATACAAAAGCGGTGTACAAAACGAATAAATGTTTTCAAACATGTTAATAAAAATAATAAATGCTTATTAATCTAATAATAACTTTGCACATTTATGCTTCCTTTTCAAAATAATTGCATTTAAAATGACTTTATTAATATTAATCAAGAACAATAACTCACACAAAGTAGACTATTTTCGTTACTTGAATCAGGTACTTGCTTGAAATAGTTGAATGTCATAAGAAATCCATGAGAGGAGAGAGAGAGAGAGAGAGAGAGAGAGAGAGAGAGAGAGAGAGAGAGAGAGAGAGAGAGAGAGAATAATTCAAAACATGCAGCAAGTTTAATAAACAATAAAAATGCAAACATATGAAAAATAGATCTAGTCTTATCAACATAAAATCAGGTGTGTAGCAAGCCTTCTAGATGTGGTCAGGCCGAAATGGGGGGAAGGGGGGGCATAGCCCCCAGAAGCTGACGATAGTTTGACAGTAAAAGATCCAATGGAAATCTCTCCTGGGAGAATACGATGTGAATTTGTAATACATATTGTTCTTAGCTTAGAACTCATGCAAACTCTTGGGGGGGGGGGGGGGGGGGGGGGGGGGGGGATTAAGGCATAGCCCCCAGAAGCTGACGATAGTTGACTGTAAAAGATGCAATGGAAGCCTCTCCTGGGAGAATATGATGTGAATTTGGAATCCATATTATTCTTAGCTAAAGCTCATGCATGGGGCCTGAAATAAAGAACATCTAAAGTGTTTGTGTGAAAGTTGAAAAGCAAAAATAAAAGCAGTTTTTTTGTTAATGCAAAATTGAGCTTGAATTTGGAATCCATATTATTCTTAGCTAAAACTCATGCATGGAATTGCTCGGGGGGGGATTTAAGACATTGCCCCCAGAAGCTGACGATAGTTTGACTGTAAAAGATGCAATGGAAGCCTCCTGGGAGAATATGATGTGAATTTTGAATCCATATTATTCTTAGCTAAAACTCATGCATGGAATTGGGGGGGGGGGGGGGGGGGATTTAAGACATTGCCCCCAGAAGCTGACGATAGTTTGACTGTAAAAGATGCAATGGAAGCCTCTCCTGGGAGAATATGATGTGAATTTGGAATCCATATTATTCTTAGCTAAAACTCATGCATGGAATTGCTCTTGGGGGGGGGGGGGGGGGGGGGGGGATTTAAGACATAGCCCCCAGAAGCTGACGATAGTTTGACTGTAAAAGATGCAATGGAAGCCTCTCCTGGGAGAATATGATGTGAATTTGGAATCCATATTATTCTTAGCTAAAGCTCATGCATGGGGCCTGAAATAAAGAACATCTAAAGTGTTTGTGTGAAAGTTGAAAAGCAAAAAAAAAAGCAGTTTTTTTGTTAATGCAAAATTGAGCTCGCGCGCGCACGTGTGTGTGTGTGTATGTGTGAGTGTGTGTGTGTGTGTGTGTATGCACACACACGTGCGGGCACGAGCTAACACATGCATAATTATATGTGTGTGTGTGTATGTATGTGAAAAAAAGTGGCCAGGCTCTAGCCTGAGTGCCTGACCTGGATGCTACGCCCCTGAATATGAATACTTCAAATAACATTCTACTATTAGTACTACTAATATTTAAACAAAAAAACAAATTGAAAGGTAAAAGCGATAAAGAGACAGAAAACAAAACAAAATAGCAAGCAACACGAGTGTGAAAATGAGAAAAGAATGAGAATGAGAAGGTTGGAGAGAAAGAGAAGAAAGGAGGGAGGAAAACGCGAGGGAGAGATGCGGAGATAAACAAATACAGGGTCAAAGAGAGAGAAGAGGGATAGAGAAAAGAAGAGAGAGATAAAGGGAGAGAGATGGGGGGGGGGGGGGNACCGACTGAAATAAGAGCGACAGACAGACTGAGAAAGGAGTCAAGAGATACTTTAGAGAGAGACGAAAACGAAAACGAAAATGAAAACGAAATTTTATTTAACCAGGGAAACATGAGATAAGCAATGCAATGCTTTCACAAGACTCCTGAAAATATGGCATCTAACCTGGCACAATTCCTACACTCCATCACCCAGCTGATGCTAATAGTACATAATACACCACAACAAATGCAGCAAGATTTACCACCAAGGCCTCACTATGAAGACGACAACGCAACTGCAGAGTACACCGACATGGAGAACGCAGTTGATACTGAATATGTCTGGTTTCAATTCTGAAACCGGAAGTTCTATAAGCTATAGATCTTCCCTCTGCATTCTTTGGGTGATAATAAAAACACATGGCTTGAGGGCCTAAGGTTGTACGACCAATGATTCTCATCGGACAACCACAAGGCCAGTGGTCAAGGTTAACAAGCTTCAAAATGTCTCCCACAGCATTTTATGGTAATGCTGATTAAGCATATAATAGTTATATGGGTCTACAACCAATGGCTTACTGACTACAGCCACAAGGTAAAAAGTGAAGATCAAGGTCACGGTACTTTTAAAGGTTTTTTCTTTGCGGCATGCCACTGCTCAAAGACATGATGTCAAAAGTCAAGATTAACACCTTCATTGACAGAGAAAAATGGAGAAGTTCTTTTTCCTATACCGTATTTTGTCATAAAATATGAAAGAGACCTGTTAGACTCAGTATGACAAATTGGTCTAGGGATATAATATTTCCTGACTTCTTAAGCATCTAAGACAAAAACCTGCATTCCAGGACAATGACGTTATGACATCATCATTGACATCACCCACATGGGGCAGGCAGGAAAGAGGTTAAGGTCATAAAAGTAATCAATTCTTTATATTATTATGTTGACCTTGAGCCATTGTACTAACCCACAAAATGTGAAGTTTGTGACTGCAAAAGGCTGAAAACAATGACTAAAGACAAACAAGTTCATATGACCAAGGTCAAAGGTCAAGTTCAAAGTCCAAGGTCAACAAGGTAATTGCTAATCAGTACTCCGAAACATCTAAAGCTAAAATGTCCACATACTAAATTTCAAGATTGTACCTTGAAGGATGTGGCCACAAGAAGAAATTAAAGTTTTCAAGGTCAATGTCAAGGTTAGGGTGGTTGCATTTTCCCCCGCATATGTCTTTTAGTCTTGGTCATACACTGTCACACAAATTTTGATGTGATTCTGTTTAGCGGTTCGCAAAATATTATTTGTATAGGCCTCTGCAACTAGGGTTATTTACGCCCTTGAGAGTGAGAGTGATGCCCTTGCTGGTCAGTACTGACAAGGGCATTCACTCTTGCAAAAGGCAGCCATTTAGTGGCATCAAATAGGGTTATTGGCAAGTTATCCCCCTGTTTGGTCAGTACTGAACCATCTTCCCCCACCCACCAAGGGCATTCACTCTTGCAAAAGGTGTTCGTTGCAGACCCCAATAAACACAGACAAACACCTACACACAAAATGAAAAGAACACAAAACAGACCACAACTAGCTTATACTCCTTTATCCACTGTAGAGGGGCAAAGGACAATAAAGCTTACCACTGGACGTTTTGGAGACGTATGCAGGTCTGAAGTACCAGATTTCAAAAGATTCTTTGCTTTGACAGGCGAACAAATAGATTTGGAACATTTTATGGCACTAGGAACTTTAATGGTTGTGGTGGCACTCTTTTATGGTAATTTTTCAGCATTAGGGATTATATTACTTGTGTGTAAGAGTTAAAATGGCTTTATTTCCCATAAATAACGACTGATTCTTATTCCTGAATCAATGCTGAATCCTTGGATGCACATTTTATTGCGGTCAGTCCATTACTTTTAGAGATATGGTCAGTTTAGTGTCAGTTGTGCTGAAATTTGCATATTGGACAAAAGCGGAAATAGCGTTTTTAGCCATTTTTGCACCCCTGTGTTTTCAAAACTGTACAGTCTGATTAGACAGAAAAAAATAGGCATGTCGCATAAGTATCCAACTGTTAGAAAAACCAAGTTTTAACTTTGGAAATGCATTAATATTTCAGATATGCGACTTCAAAAACTGCATTTTTTTCACTTTTCCCAAATTGCGCAAAATGTGGCGTCTTTAAAAGCAATTATCTTCAAAACTATTCATCAGATTTAACTGAAATTTTGCATGTGAGTTTCTACTACGGGCTTGTTTAGAAATATGTAATTGGTTTTTGGCTACCTTGAATTTTGACCGTTTTTGTAGATATACCTAAATATAGTAAGGAAGTATAGTAATGAAATCTGAATTTTGTAACATTTGCGGGGTGCGACTTATATTTTTTTATAATAAAGTGTGCCTTATGCTAGTTATAGTTATACTGTTATACTTATACTATAAGTTATAGTCCAAACAAATTTACAGTGAGCTTTGAGAGAGCTTTTGACTTAAGCTTGACTCCAAAACGGGCTGTGATGAGTTGTTGATGATGATGTTGTGTGTGGGAGTGGGTGAAGGTGGGTGGGTGTGCATGCCTGTCTCTGCGTTTGTGTACTTGTATGCATGCATATGTACATGTAATGTGCTATTGTTTATTATTATTGTTTTGAGTTCTCAAGAATATTTGTTCATTGTCTTTTTAGTTCCTGAGCGAAGCCTCGGGAAGTATTGTTTTTGTTTCATCCGTCTGTGCGTGCGTGCGTCTGTCCGTCCGTCCGTTTGCCGCCTTTTCTTGAAAACGGTTCAGTCTATTTCAATCACTTTCAGTGTACATGTTTTAGAGGATACTAGCTGTCGATTGATTGCTTTAGTTTTATTTCAAGGTCAAGGTCATGCTGATTAAGGAGTTCAAACCCCCAAACACTTAATCGCTAATATCTCGCGAACTTCCGCATGTATTTCAATGTGGGGTTTTTTTCACAACATTTTGTGATAAAAGGGCTATAGCATTATAATCATGAATTTGTGTGTGCGCTTGTGTGCGCATGCATGCGAATCACGGGGTTCGAACCCCAAAGCTATATTTTAAGAACTGTTGCCTGGAATCGCTTCAAATTTACTGTGGTGGTGCATCATGGTACGCAAAAGGTCCCATACAAAAAGAATAACCAGGCTGACCTTGACCTTGATGTTTGACCTTGAAAATGTACATTTCTTCTTGTGGCCATATCTTTCACATTGGGACTTTAAATGTTCAAATTTGGTGTGCAGATGCATTGGCTTATGGTAATTCTGAATATTTAGTACAAGAAAGATCAAGGTCAGGGTCACAACGGTCATAGTCTGTTGATATGACCATCTGTAGCCGGTCATTTACAACCACACATTTTTGACACATTTATTATTTATTAAGAATGTTTTGGCAATTGCTCAGTTTCTTGTCACTGGAGCGCAGATGCGTGATGCTGCTGTTATATGCCCAAGTTCACCCGCTCGGGAACTTATCTGCCACTAGGCGATCCACTTGTTTAACCCTTTCACTGCCAATGTCGCATATATGCACCACAATGGCACCCATGTCACTAAAAGGCATCAAATCAGGACCTGTTATCTGAAGTCATTATTTTCTTAAATTTTTGAGGTAAAGATAGGCCTAGGGCTAGTGTTATGCATTTCACAGAGAAATTCCCAATACTGCAGATACATTTTTATTTTACCCTGTTCATTTTAATGTCATTTTTGGGCTAAAACTTGGCTGGCGGCGAAAGGGTTAAGTTTTGCATTCTAGTTCTACTTGCAAATATCTTGTATACATGTACGTATGTATATGAATGTGTCATATGAAGTGTGAACACATTTTATGCACACAGAAGACATCTCCTTTCGACCTTTGTAAACAAAAGGACAAATAAATTTCAGGATTGATTTATTGCGGGATCTGGGCAGTGACTCGAAGTTGAGTTTGAACATGTGGTTCCCTTTCGGCAAAAGCTCAATACTTTTTAAATGTCTGTTGAGGAGTTCAGCCAATATCGAACAATGCCTATTGCAACAGCTGGAGATTTTGTTTCACAAATAACCCATCGAGTTGCACGTGCAGTCTGTGGAAGAGAAAAAAACAAACAAGCAAGTTGCCTTTTAAAATTGTATTTTGTGCAATGAATAGTTCAGATTTTTTTGCTTCATCATATAGTTCTTTCTGTCTGTTTGCCTGTCTCAGTGTCTGTTAATGCTTTGAATTTATTATAATATATATTTTTTTTAACATAAAATGTTGAAAGTTAAGGTATCATTACTATCAACCAAAGGCCATTTTTATTACATTTGAGATGTAATCTGGGAAGTCTGAGATCAATGAATCAATCAATCAGTCAGTCAGTCAGTCAGGATGCATACTATGTGAATGTGTGTCATAATGGGCATTCTGTTTGGCCTACTCTACCACAATAATGGTGAAATGGGCCTTAACATGGGTGCAAATTCCTGTGCCTGCATTCGCACACACTCACACAGGACCTCAGTTTTAAGCCTTTTCTGAATGGCTAAGCGAGGTTATTATTTGGATTTGATCGGAGAAGCATAACAAAACAAAACAAAAACAAAAACAACAATCAACCAACCAGAGTGTGTGTGTGTGTGCGTGTGCGTGTGTGTGTGCGTGTGTGTGCGCACACTCATTTGCCTTTCTATTTTGGGATAGGCTTGTCTGTGGTTTATGTCAGAGAAACCCCTTGCTTTGATTGTTGTCTGTTTTCAGTGTTGTTGTTCCAGTGCTAAATCTCTGTAACTTAATTATAAATCAAAATGATTAAAATGTTTAAAATTGCTGGTAGTTGAACACATTAGTTTTGTGTTTAATCTTGACACTCTTCTTATTTTTCCTTTGTTTAAAATTTTGTCGCTGCTTTGTTTTTTCCCATTGCTTCATGGATGTGGCTTCTTGTATTAGCATGAGGTAGGTGCCAGTATTAAACACTAATGTCTAATTACATGAGTAATTACATTCCTTGCTCACATTTCTAGATCGTATTCTGTGTGTGTGTGTGTGTGTGTGCGTGTGCGTGTTCGATCGTATGTATGGACTATGGTACTGTACAATCTGCTACATATCTTAATATATGTACGACCTTTGAATTGGTGTTTTTAAAAATTCATTCCATTGATGATTCTGGATTCTGAAAATATTGGCATGGAATCACGATAATTATGATGGAGAAGCACATTGAAATATTTCAGTAATTCTGTAATATTTACTAATAAATATAAAGATATTGTTATTATTTTTCTCATCCTTGTGTTGTTCATGATTGTTCTTTTCCTGAAGAAATTTGTTCAAGATTTTTTTTTGTGCCAGCAGGATATATTTAATAATGTTTCCAACTGTGTGTGTGTGTGTGTGTTGGGAGGGTGGGGGGAGAAAGAAATTTCTATGATTTCAAGTGTCATGGAATTATATCACTGCTGTGACAGGATATATTATTAACAACTGAACATGATATTGTGTTTGTGCATTATAACGAGTAAATCACTAAATAAATGTGTATGTGATGTGGGCTTCTAACTTAGAATCTAGGAGTAGGAGACGTGCATGGCTATGAATATGCGCTTGTCTGCATGAGCACATTGGGTGTAGTTCTGACTGAGAACAAACAGACACACATCAAGCGATCAACAGCCTTTGTTGTTTGTGGTTAATTAATTAACCATGTGCCGGTAATAATGACAACTCTTGCCAGTACAATAACAGCAAAACTTGCCAGTAATCACAACAAAACGTTAAGATTCAAGATTCAAGATTCTTTAACCCTTTCACCACCAATGTCGCATTTATGCACCACAATGGTTTAACACCCATGTCACTAAAAGGCATCAAATCAGGGCCTGTTATCCAAATATCCTATTATTTTAATTTCGGGAGGTAAGGATAGGCCTAATGTTATTCATGTCACAGAGGAATTCGTAATATTGCAGATATTTTATTTTCTCTGCCCAGTTAAGTTTAATGGTATTTTTTGGCTGAAAAAATGTCTGATGGCGAAAGGGTTAATCAGCCAATACATCATAATACAAAGGAAATCATTTTGGTTTTGCACAAGACACAATCCAACAACAACGAAAGCATGCACATGGAATGGACAACCAATATAAGAGAGAAAAAAACAAAACAAAAACCAACTCTAAACAAACAATTTTTCTGTTTCTTCTGGAAGCTTGGCCAGCAAGACAAGGTGAGAGCTCTGTTGTCGGCGGGTGCGGACCCCTGCTTACCCAGCGCAGAAGGCAAGCTGCCCCTGGACGGCGCTTCGGATACGCTGCGATGCGTCTACAATGAGGAACTGCTGCAGGCCACGGCCCAGTCCAAGTCAGTCTTCAAGCAATTCAATCTATACCCTATCAAAATGTCTGTCTGTCTCCAAAATGTCTGTGTCTGTCTGTGTGTTTCGAAATGTCTGTCTTGTCTGTCCGCCATCTTGGCGTTTACTCAGTAACTTGGGGGTAAATACCCGGAAAACCCTAGATATTCTTAATCAGCATCACCTAAGGAGGAAAAAAAGCTGAAGCACATTCAAACTGCATGCCTTCACCAACGGAACATGACATGAAATATAGGTTTTAGTGTGCTGCTGTTAATGGATAACTTATTGTAGAAAACTCTAGTGTTGTTAATCTAGCATCTGTCGAAAAGATGGGCCTTTATGGCAAGGGGGCATGGCCAAATAAGATAGACAACTTTAACTTAGCTTAGCAGTAAAGAACAAGTATTGTATTGATGTTGACAAGTTAAGTTTTATTGTCGTGGTTGCTGATGTAGTAATGTGGTGGCTGAGGTAGTTGTGTGGTTGTTGACGTAGTAGTGTGGCTGTTGACGTAGTAGTGTGGTTGCTGATGTAGTAATGTGGTTGCTGAGGTAGTAGTGTGGTTGTTGACGTAGTAGTGTAGTTGCTGACATACTGTTTGTTCCATTGAAAATGAGAATTGCTACAAAGATTTCAGGGAAGCCCACTTAAATGTCTTGGAATTAAAGCCCGTATGTAGACTAATGGGGAGGTCACAATCTAATTGAAATTATAGTAAAAAAAAAGATGATGGATTGCCTTTGACTTCACATGTTCTACTTGTATTGTAAAAACGTTTTTGGAAGCATTCTTAATACCAAAATATGAAGCGAGAACATCAGTGATTGCGCTAGGAATTTTGAAAATCAGTCCCATCAGCGACAATGCCCCCAAACAACCGGTGTCAAAACCAGTGCCAGGGACACAAAACACAGTGAAAACCACAATATCAGAGCCCCTGTTACTTAAGCAATTTGTCAGTCCTAGCAAAAACAATATCAGTCCCCGGGACTGACGGGTCAAATTGTTTTGAGTGTTTTGGGTTTGTAATCAGTATTTTACTGATATCTACCAGCAAACGCGATTGCAACATTCTCATTCTGGTTTCTGGTTCTTGTACTGTACGTCGAAGGAGCCTATGAAGGCTATGTACTCAACGGAACTGGGAGAGCGCACTGAGAATTGAAATATAAAATCCTTTTTTTTTTTTTCTTTTTTTTTTGTGACTCTTCTACTACCAAGTATTACTTAGACTGTTTACTGTTGTGTACCAAGTAATTTTTGCAGCTGCACTGATTTTCGCACATACTCACTTTAAAAATTTATAAAAAATACTCGCTCGAATCATCACTAAAATTCCCTGTGTCAATCTGCTGCTGCAAACCCAAAATTGTTTCAGCAGCTCTTTTTTATTCGCCTAAGTTCAGATTCTGCCACTTCTTCCACAGTAAATCCAGTGAATGCTTTGTCGTCACTGTCGCCATCTTGTAGAAGTTCACGCCAAAAGTCATCGTTAGTTTCCATCGTCGAAAACGCGGCGAAAATCGATTGAAAATTGCAACATTTAGCCTACAAATGCAGATGGCGGAAGATTGTGCTTTCCCTGAGCGAACTGCGCATGTCACGGAAGTAAAGGATGTGATGTCACTTCATATAAATAGCGCAAAGGGGGACACCGGGGTTTCCCTAGTATCTGGCGGTCAAACCCGCCCATGGCTAGCAGCGGTAAACAGTAAACCGGGCGGTTCAACCCGCTGACGGCAGCAGAAGAGTTAATAAAGAAAAATGTCTTTGTTTTACTGTCTGGCGGTGTTGACAGCTTTTTAAGAGTTGACCATAAGCCTTTTTGCAGTATCCGGGCTGGACCAATCTGGCTAGCGTAGCGCTCACCGGGGACGAACCCCGACCGGCACAACTCCTGCCCTTCATTTACCACCACTTTGACCTGTGGCCCCTAATTCCCTATTTTAATCTTTAGTTGGAGCATTTTTTAGGAGCATTTTCGGTAAAGTATGCTGTAAAGACGTGGCTGTTGACGATGTGGTGATGTGGTCGCTGTGCAGCCTGGGCCGGGTGTGCCAGCTGCTGGCGGCGGGGGTGGAGGTGAACCTGGTGGACAGCGAGGAGACCCAGAGTACCCCCCTGCACTGGGCAGCCAGCTACGGCAACAGGGACATGGTGCAGTGCCTGTGCAGTGAGTAGACCACAGCATGACATGGTGCAGTGAGTAGACCACAGTATGACATGGTGCAGTGAGTAGACCCAGAGCACCCCCCTGCACTGGGCAGCCAGCTACGGCAACAGGGACATGGTGCAGTGCCTCTGCAGTGAGTAGATCACAGTATGACATGGTGCAGTGCCTCTGCAGTGAGTAGATCACAGTATGACATGGTGCAGTGCCTCTGCAGTGAGTAGATCACAGTATGACATGGTGCAGTGCCTCTGCAGTGAGTAGATCACAGTATGACATGGTGCAGTGCCTCTGCAGTGAGTAGATCACAGTATGACATGGTGCAGTGCCTCTGCAGTGAGTAGACCACAGTATGACATGGTGCAGTGCCTCTGCAGTGAGTAGATCACAGTATGACATGGTGCAGTGCCTCTGCAGTGAGTAGATCACAGTATGACATGGTGCAGTGCCTCTGCAGTGAGTAGATCACAGTATGACATGGTGCAGTGCCTCTGCAGTGAGTAGACCACAGTATGACATGGTGCAGTGCCTCTGCAGTGAGTAGACCACAGTATGACATGGTGCAGTGCCTCTGCAGTGAGTAGACCACAGTATGACATGGTGCAGTGCCTCTGCAGTGAGTAGACCACAGTATGACATGGTGCAGTGCCTCTGCAGTGAGTAGATCACAGTATGACATGGTGCAGTGCCTCTGCAGTGAGTAGACCACAGTATGACATGGTGCAGTGCCTCTGCAGTGAGACCGTATGACACCGAGTAGACCACAGTATGACATGGTGCAGTGCCTCTGCAGTGAGTAGACCACAGTATGACATGGTGCAGTGCCTCTGCAGTGAGTACACTGCAGTATGACATGGTGCAGTGCCTCTGCAGTGAGTAGATCACAGTATGACATGGTGCAGTGCCTCTGCAGTGAGTAGTGACCGCAGTATGACATGGTGCAGTGCCTCTGCAGTGAGTACACCGCAGTATGACATGGTGCAGTGCCTCTGCAGTGAGTAGACCGCAGTATGACATGGTGCAGTGCCTCTGCAGTGAGTAGACCACAGTATGACATGGTGCAGTGCCTCTGCAGTGAGTACACCGCAGTATGACATGGTGCAGTGCCTCTGCAGTGAGTACACCGCAGTATGACATGGTGCAGTGCCTCTGCAGTGAGTACACCGCAGTATGACATGGTGCAGTGCCTCTGCAGTGAGTACACCGCAGTATGACATGGTGCAGTGCCTCTGCAGTGAGTACACCGCAGTATGACATGGTGCAGTGCCTCTGCAGTGAGTAGACCACAGTATGACATGGTGCAGTGCCTCTGCAGTGAGTACACCGCAGTATGACATGGTGCAGTGCCTCTGCAGTGAGTACACCGCAGTATGACATGGTGCAGTGCCTCTGCAGTGAGTACACCGCAGTATGACATGGTGCAGTGCCTCTGCAGTGAGTACACCGCAGTATGACATGGTGCAGTGCCTCTGCAGTGAGTAGACCGCAGTATGACATGGTGCAGTGCCTCTGCAGTGAGTAGACCGCAGTATGACATGGTGCAGTGCCTCTGCAGTGAGTAGAGTAGACCACAGTATGACATGGTGCAGTGCCTCTGCAGTGAGTAGACCACAGTATGACATGGTGCAGTGCCTCTGCAGTGAGTAGACCGCAGTATGACATGGTGCAGTGCCTCTGCAGTGAGTAGACCGCAGTATGACATGGTGCAGTGCCTGTGCAGTGAGTACACCGCAGTATGACATGGTGCAGTGCCTGTGCAGTGAGTACACCGCAGTATGACATGGTGCAGTGCCTCTGCAGTGAGTACACCGCAGTATGACATGGTGCAGTGCCTCTGCAGTGAGTAGTGCCTCTGCAGTGACCGCAGTATGACATGGTGCAGTGCCTCTGCAGTGAGTAGACCACAGTATGGCATGGTGCAGTGCCTCTGCAGTGAGTAGACCACAGTATGGCATGGTGCAGTGCCTCTGCAGTGAGTAGACCACAGTATGACATGGTGCAGTGCCTCTGCAGTGAGTAGATCACAGTATGGCATGGTGCAGTGCCTCTGCAGTGAGTAGACCACAGTATGACATGGTGCAGTGCCTCTGCAGTGAGTAGATCACAGTATGACATGGTGCAGTGCCTCTGCAGTGAGTAGACCACAGTATGACATGGTGCAGTGCCTCTGCAGTGAGTAGACCACCAGTAATCTGCGTACACCAGTCTGTCGTTTCCAGCTATGACTGCCAGGTAGCAGATTGGGTAGCTGCTGTTCTGGATGGCTGGGATAGAATTTGTTAGGAATGGAGATGCCTTGCCCAGGGTACGCGCCTACTCTCTTGGCCAAAAAGGATTTTGGGGAAAAGCTGGTGTTGGGGAAGGTGACCCCTCAAAGGCCAATCGAACCCTTTTATCTACAGTACTAAGAAGCACAGTACTAGTGTAGGTATGATCCTAATACAGTAATGCAGTGGAACCTCCCTTATAAGACCTTAAGAAATCAACCAAAATGAGGTCTTATAAGGGAGGTAATGTTAATACTTATAAAGAAGGGCACTGTCTCAGAGAAGTAGGTCTTATGTGGGAGGGAGTCTTATAATGGGAGGTCTTATAAGGGAGGTTCCACTGTACAAAGTCTGAATCTTATTCCATCATGTTGTAGGAATGCCTGGATGCCTTATTTTGGTAAGATAAAATGAAACTTTCTAGCAGTTCAAGTGCTGGTAATTAGTCTTTTGTCATTCACTCAATCAGTTTATTGCAGGTTGCTTCGTTAACAACTAACATTGCTATTTTCAAATTCTCATCTCCCCCGAAGTCGGAGTGTGGCTGCTCACGTGGCGGGGTAATGAAAAACGGTCACACACGTAATTTCTCATCCGTAGCTGATGCACTTATACCATAGTGTTCAAGTGCTGTTGGGATGATCCCTTGAGTCTTTTAGCCATGGTAAGCCAACAAACAAACAGCAAGCTCATCACACAATTTACATTCTTAGTAACTTTATGGGAACTGACCTTGTTGGTGGTGGTCGAGGGATCCCTCTATTTCCAAGGATCCTGCAGTCAATCTAATTTTTCTTCATTAGTAACTTTAGCTGCATTTCCCATGATTTGCGTTGTATTCATTTTCGGTTTGATCATATAGTATAGTATAGTGTGGGACTGGCTCAAGCCTACGCCTTGTGGCTTATAAACGTCCCTTCATTGATCACTGTTTTGTTTGCTTAAAGCATGCCTTTAAAATTATGATTGTAATTCAATCATTGTATTCGAAAAATAGTTGGCTAAAATTTTCATCCTTGTCAAGGAGATTTTTTAAGGTATTTAGTGTTGGTGCTCTTTTTAGGTTAGGTGTTACATGTAGTACATTCCAGAGGTTAGCAACTCGATTACTAAAACAATGTTTACACTTGTTAGTATTACAACGCTGTGTATGTAATTTCCCCTCTTGATTTCTAGTTTTGTTATAAATAGACAGTCTAAAAAGAGAATCAATGCTAATGTCATCTAAGCTGTTAAAAAAATTGTACATCTGTATAAGGTCTCCCCTAACACGTCTTCCTTTTAATTAATGAAGATTTAAGATTTTTATACTGTAGTATTTCACTGGATTTTGTTTGTTGTGAAGCGTGATGTTGTCTGTGTGCAGCGCGTGGTGCCAAGGTGAACAGCTACAACGCTGCGGGCATGACCCCGCTGCACGAGGCGGTGCGCAGGGGGGATCGCTCCGTGGTGGAGGAGTTGCTGGCCTTTGGGGCCGACCCTGAAATGGCCGTCACCAGCGGGTGAGTCACACGGGGAGCGCAAGGACAGGGAGTTTTGTTGTTGTTGTATTATTGAATAACGCGCTGCGTGTCTTCTGCTTCTTCTTCTTCCTATTCTGCTTTTCCAGGCCATATGGCCATAATCAGTGAAATATGTATATGTCCAGTTTTCAGTTTTAGTAGGTATGCTAGAATGGACACTGGATAATACTCAGTGTGGTGTGTGGGTGTAGGGAGCAGGTGGGTCAGACAAGCCACGACCTGGCGCAGAACAGAGACGACCTGACCCAGGCCCTGCAGGCCCCACGCCCCTACGCCAACCATGTGACTGCAACAAGCGACAACATGGTCAACGGCCTGCACCCGTGTGAGTTTATCAATGCTGCTCCCTCCACTCCTTAGTGGGGCTGTGTATACTGCAGATTTTGTGTCAATAGACGATTTTCGGAGAAAAAACAACTAGGGGAGAGCACTTCGTGAAAATTAGAGTTGATTACCTCAACTTACTGGGTCGAAACCATGGAGGCATGGCGTCGAAGCTTGAAACCGCAGGATGCCAGTCAGCGACTTGCAAACATTTTTTTTAGAAAAATAAGGGGTGGCCAGTTGCTACAAAGTGATAGAACTTGCAAACTGTGACGTAAAAATATAAATTACATCAAATTTCGAATGACGCACTGCGTTCTACATGCTGTGTGTCTCCTCAAACACACGAAGCGAGGGCTGTGGATTTACCTGATGTAGAGTAACTTCCCCTGTTTGACCGATTGAATTAGGCAAGATAACTCCTACACACCATGAAATTACTCCCCTTGGTTATTTCCGAACAATTCCTATTGTCATGTTAGTCGTTGGATACCGTAGCCAGCGTTGTAACGTTGGGGATGGGGCTGGAGGAAGGGGGTGAGATTGGTGGAGTAAGGTGTTTGTAATGTTACTTTTGGATTTTAACATTTGCTTACTCGGTCGAAACCATAGCAACCATGGCGGCATGGCGGCGAAGCTTGAAACTGCAGGATGCGAGTCAGCGACTTGCAAACAGTTTTTTTTAGAAAAATGAGGGGCGGCCAGTATCCACAAAAAGATAGAACTTGTAAAATGTGACGTAAAAATATAAATGACATCAGTTTTAGAATGACGCATGGTGTTCTAAGTGCTGTATGTCTGCTCAAGCACACGAGGCGAGAGCTGGGGATCTACCTGATGGTAGAGTAACTTCCCCTGTTTGACCGATTGAATTAGGCAAGACCACTCCCACACCCCATGAAATTACTCCCCTTAGTTATTTCCGACCAATTCCTACTGTGTGCAGTCCCTGGCAGCAAGGCCAACCTGGTGAGGTTTGACAGCTATGCCTCCGGCGACACTCTGCTCAACGGGATGAACGACGTCCCTGCCTCCCCCTCCCTCCCCTCTCCTGCCTTCAAGGTCAGTTAGCATTCTCATTCTGGATGGAGTAATTTTGATTCTCAACCTTCGTGTACGGCCTGTGTGCAATATCTTGCAATGTCTTTGTCAGGTGTTTGTATTTCATTTTTTAATTTTAAAGTTAAGAGCATATGTCATGGCGCATGGGAAAAACTGACATAGTGGAATTTTGGCATAAATTGAGATTTTAATGAGTTATCTTGTCTAGTTTTTATTTTATAATTATTTGAAGTTTGGCATTCGAGATAGATCATTTGCAGAAGTTGGACATAGTAGATGTAATTTTGCCTCTTTCTTTCTATTGACTTCATATAAAAATCAATCAAGTAAACAAAGAAATAATTCAAAATTGTCTTTCACGTTGTGGATACTGGTAGAACATATAAAAATAGACATAAATATGCCCTAAATAAGAAATTGATATTTTGGGGTTTGTTGACTATTTTTGGCTTTTGCTCAAAAGCATTCTGAGTGACTTATGTAGGTTTTTCCCATGCACCATCACATATGGTATAAATATGGATTGTGGCCGTGCACAGTAAAGAAGAAGAAGAAAAAGAAAGTTAACGTTTCTTCGTTGTTGTATGGAATTTGAATGAGTGATTTGAAGGTTTAACAAACACACCATTGCTTGAACTGTCTTCTGGTCAGTTTTGTTTATGTCACTCTTTTTGTTGAAACTTTCCACACCCACCCATGAGATAAAATTTTGACCCTCAACGGACACTGACCCTCAACCAGCCTCATGGATTCCCCCACTTGGTTTCTTTACGAGCAATGTGCAGTACTTTGTATATCACTCACCTCCTGTAGAGTGTAGAGTGGCACAATGGTAGCGCGTTCGCTTAGATTAGGTGCTATAAATGCTAATTATTATTATTATTATCATTTATTTACCACCATTAGTTCATGAGTGATTAGGGTACCTTTTTTTGAATAAGGGCTTGTCTTTAAATTAATTTCTGATTTTATTTTCAATCCAGGCACCACAGATAATGAGAGACCCTAGAGGCAAAAGACTTTGATAAAATATATTTCCAGTGAATTTGTAAAGACGCCGATAATAGCGATAATAATAATCATATTAATAATAGTGAATCATTTATATAGCGCTCTCCTCCACCAAATGTGGAGGCGAGCTCTATGCGCTTAACAACAACAAAAATTAAAAGCAAGAAATTCAACAACAAATAATCGCTCACACACATGCAAATAGGCATACACATGCATCCCCCCCCCCCCCCCCCCCCCACACACATACACGCAGGCATGCACACACACGCACACGCACACACACACACACACGCACGCACACACACGCACGCACACACACACACACACACACACACACACACACACACACACAAACACCATTACCATCACCACAAGCACCACCACTCACCCCACCCAAGAACACAATACATGATACAATCTGTTGAATAAAGCATCAACTTTCTCACTCTCTCTGTCTCTCAAATGAGACAGATCTGATGGGGGAAGAAGCAAAACAAAAAGCTCAACATTTGTCAACATTTCGATTTATTAATCTTTGTCAAGACTTCCAGAATCAGTCACACTCCCGTTACTAATGTTATGCAAACCAAATTACACCAACAATGAACTCTCTCTAATGATGATGATGATGATCAAAAGTTAAATAAGGTCGACAGGGAGATGGATGCTCGCGCTGACAGTAGTGTGTGTGTGCGACAGAAGCTGACGGGGCCCGTGGAGGCGGGGGAGGGCAGCGGAGAGGTGCTGAAGAGGGCGGGGGGGAGTGAGGAGAAGCTGAACCTGCTGTGGCCCCAGCCCCAGAGCATGGTGCAGGGCGGGGGCAAGCCCTTCCTCATCACCGACACCCTCGCCGTCCTCATCCTGCCCTCACCGGGACAGCGTAAGCATCACCCTCATTTCTTAGCTTAACCCTTTCAATGCCAGTCATTCTTCAGATTTATTAGCAGGCCGTTGATCCTATCTGTATTGTTAAAAAATCGGGACTTTACTGGAGTTGCACTGCCTCTGGGCATTGCCTCCAGTATTGTTCCCACCATCTTTGTATCTACAAATGTCCCATATGTGTCTGTTCCAGACCGAGAGGACGTAAAACACCATTTGTCATTCTTCCATTCTTCAGACAAAATTTACCATTTAACTTACCCAGGTAGAGAACAGATTTTGTCTGCAATATTGAGGATTCCTCTCTGACATGCATAAAATAGGGCCTATCCTTACCTCCCAAAATGAAGAACATAACGTCATTGGTTGACAGACTCTCAGTTGATGCCTTTTAGTGACATGGGTGTTAAATGATTGTGGTGCCAAGAGGTGACAGTGGCGATGAAAGGGTTAGATTAAACTTGTCCTGTATCCCGACCCTGATTCCCTTTATTTTGGGAAACTTTTGGGGGTCTTCCCGGTAATGTCTGTGTGAAGAATGGGCTTGCTTTTGGTACGTGGATACGTGCGCTCTAGGTTTGTTTTTGTCCGTGCGCGCGCGCGCGCGTGTGTGTGTGTGTTCATGCGTTTGGGTGGGTGGGCGTGTGTCTGTGTGTGTGTGTGTGTGCAGGTTTGTGTTCGTGCGTCTGTCTGTGTGCAATCGCGTGAACAGGACCCTTTTGTGCTTAAAATCCAGACACCAAAAAAATCGCAGCTGTACAATGACGTATGTGCGCTGCATGTTTTGCATGGCGCAGTGTGCCCGGGCCAGGTGGCGGAGATGTGGAACACGCGGCGCCCCAGGTTCGACAGCCTGGGGGTCCAACTCAGCCTGGACCTGCTGACGTCGCTGTCGGACCGCGACGCCCCCCACGTCATCTGCCACGTCTCCCCTCGCCTCTGTCCAGGCTACGGCACCTACAAACTGACCATCACCCCCAAACAGGTGGGTCACATATACCGTACTTTTCGGACTATAAGACGCACTCACAGAATTATACACAAAACTCAGATTTTGTTACAGTGGAACCTCCCTTATAAGACCTCCCATTATAAGACTCCCTCCCACATAAGACCTACTTCTCTGAGACATTGCTCTTCCTTATAAGTATTTAAATTACCTCCATTATAAGACCCCTCCCTTATAAGACCTCATTTTGGATGATTTTTGAAGGTCTTATAAGGGATCGAGGTTCCACTATTAAATGTTCTTACTACATTATCAATCATATCATAAGGCGCAGGGGTCTCAGTCTGGGGAAAAAGTTTCGCCTTATAGTCAGAAAAATACAGTAGTAGTGCTGGGATGATTTGGTTGCTGTTGTATTTTTGCATTCAGCATGAGAGCAGCATCACAAAGCTGCATCTGTGTTTGTCACAACTGGTGTTCCATGTCCTTTCTGCGATCGTATGTGCGCTCCTGAGTTTGGCCTCTGAAGCCGTATCTATACATGTCCTTCGGATCCAAGGGACGACCATGATGATGTTGTATTTATTTGTGTTGTCGTTGTTGCTGATACTTTTAGAAAGTAAGATGATGGTGAGTGATGTGTACAATAATAGTATGGATGTAGTTGTTGAAAGCTTCGACAATTGTGTCTTTATTTGAATGTTTGCTGCTTTTATTTTATCCTTGTAAAGCACCATGATGCGATTCCTGGAAGGTGCGCTATCATGGATGCTCCTGCTTTCAGGATGTCCTGAAGTTCAGGATTTTTTTTATTGCCTGGAGCCGGCGTTGCCGGATTATGATAATTTGAGAAGATGCATTTTGCTGGTTATACATATAGAGGTCATGAAGTTTAACCAGAAGTGTAAGTGCAATGAGAGCCTGTCAATTACGTTGGAAACTCTTTTTTCCCTTCAGCTTCCAGGGGCATTGCCCCACGGAACCCCCAGGAGGGGTGCTGTCCTTGCACTCCGCCCGGGCCTTGCAGGATTTTTGAAATTTCCCAGGAGCACCCATGCGCTATAGAAAATGTCCATCATTATCATTCAGTTATGGATTGCTGACAGAGTGAATGACACACAGGAAAATGATGATAGGCAGCTTTGAGAGAGAAAATCTGTTTAACGTCCTCCGGTCTGGAACAGACACATACGGGACATCAGTAGATATAAAGATGGTGGGGACGATTCAGGAGAGAATGCCTGGAGGCAGTGCATCACCAGTAAAGTCCCAAATTTTTGACAATGCAGATATGTAATAGGCAGCATTGAATGTAGTTTTGCCTTGAAAGGGTATCCTGTTAAGTGTGACGCAATGATTGCGAAGCTATGTCGCTTGAAACAACTATTTTATCTATTATTATTGTCATCTTATTCCTTTAAATCTTTCGCTGCAGATGTCGCATTTATGCGTCACAATGGCTTCAAATCAGGGCCTGTTATCCAAAGACCCTATTTTCTTAATTTTGGGAGGTAAGGATAGGCCTAATGTTATGCATGTCACAGGGGAATTCCCATTATTGCAGATACATTTTTTCTCTACCCAGTTAAGTTTAATGGTATTTTCCCCCCTTTCGCTGCAGCTGTCACATTTCTGCACCACACTGACTTAACACCCAATGTCACTAAAAAGCATGAATTTAGGATCAGTTACCCAAGGACCTTGTGTTGTTAATTTTGGGAGATAAGGAAAGGCCTTGTTTCTTACGTGTCATAGGGGGATTCACAGTATTGCAGACGCCAACTTTTCAAGTGATATTAGACGGACTATTGTTGAAGTGTGCCTGAACAGCTGATGTTGTTGCCTGTTGCAGATGAAGATGGTGTGTGGGACATTGGAGTCTCTGGGCTACGCCATCTCCACTCTGCTGCAGCTGATGTGGCTCTACAAGGACGGGGCCCACATCCACATCCCTACTCTGTTGGTGAGCGCTGTCCACATCACGTGCAGGCAAATGTGGGCTGAGGGATTCCTAGCACTGTTAACCCACTTACCCCCAACTCGCCCCAACACTAACCTTGCTATGAAATCCCATGTCAAGGGAAATAACTTGCACAATTTCACTTCAGTAGGTAATTTTTTTTTAAAAGATTAAAGGTATAATTTTAGTCTGTAGATGCATTAAATTATTTTTATTATGTTCTTGATATTCAAAGAAACACTGATTTCAAATTCATGGTATTGAATACTTAAAAAAAAGAAGTCACATGTGACAGTAAAATGTGCCAAAAAAAGTTTAAAAAAAAAGAAAAAAAAGTAAATGTTAAAAATCAATCAAGATGGCTCCAAATTTGGAACCAGAGAACTGAATATTCAGTCTACTACAGCTATGTGCCATTAAGCTGTGCAAAACAATGTCCGTTGTAAAGATGGGCTTTGCAAACAGTGCAGCCTACAGCCTAACAGTTTCTCTACAATTTCTATGCTGTAGTGTAGCCGTTTGGTTGACGGCACCCAATTTTGCGATAACTTTTGGTGTCAGATCATCGATTTTGGCTTTGAGAGCTTCGAAGTCTGTTATCTAGGTCACATTCAACCCATACTCGATCAATTTCTACAAGTTACCTCGCTAAAAAGCCGTCAGAATCGCTGCAATCGTCTTTGATATCGTTTAACAGGCGCCATCATTCTTCATCGGACAACTAACATTTTTATTGTTGACTTTAAAAAATCATAAATTTGTGAAAAGGTTATCAATTTTGACACAGTAAAGACCAAAAGATACTGCAGGAAGTGGTTAACAAGCAAGTCTCGCGCCTCGAGAACAACATGACAGAGATACAACATAACTGAAAGAACGTTAATCAAACGTGTGAAACAAAATTATACCAACCAAATAATGATCATTACAATTCATTACATCAACTTAGAAATGTGCACATTTAAAACAGAGAGAGAGAGAGAGAGAGAGGATCAATAACCATTACTAGCAGTCAATCAAATAGCAAAATTTGGAATACATCTCGTCATCAATAATCACTACACATGATTAATAATATCTACACACATTACAATTACTGCAGTCAGATAGCTGTTAATATTCAGTCAGAACAAGATAGAATATGGATTGAGAGAGAGAGAGAGAGAGAGAGAGAGAGAGAGAGAGAGAGAGAGAGAATTTAAGAGATGGATAGAGCATGGTATGAAAGTGTGTGTGGGGTGTGTGTGTTGCAGATCGATGACTGGCCTGAGCTGCCCTACAGAGGGGTGTTGCTGGACTTCTCTCAAGGCCGAATTCCTGACATGGTTAGTATCAATACAGTGGAACCTCCCTTATAAGACCTTCAAAAGTCATCCAAAATGAGGTCTTATAAGGGAGGGGTCTTATAAGGGAGGTAACTTTAATACTTTCAAAGAAGGGCAATGTCTCAGAGAAGTAGGTCTTATATGGGAGGGTCCTCCGAAATCAGGATGCGTCGGCTGTACGCAGCGGGGAGACCAGTAAAAACTGAAAACCGGACACATACGTGCCTTACTCATTATGGCCATATGGCCTGGGAACGCAGAAGAAGAAGAAGAAGAATATGGGAGGGAGTCTTATAATGGGAGGTCTTATAAGGGAGGTTCCATTGTAACGCTGTGCTTGGCTAGTTGCTGTGATCACAGTTCATTATACCTGCTCCTTCATCATCTTTCCTCCTCCTCCTCCTCCACCTCTTAGTCTTGGCTTTCTTCTCCGACAAGTTTCAAGTATTGTATTACACTGGGTACAGGGGATTTTTCCTCTCACTCTGCACTAGGCCTTGCGGTCTGAACGTGGAGTCTTTCGGATGGGACGATAAACCGAGCTCCCGTGTGCCCATGCACTTAGCACACGTTAAGCCCAGTGGCAACGAAAAAGTTGTCATTTGGTCCAAATTTACCCCCCCCCCCTTCTTCATCAGTCACACAAAGATCGCATGCAAAAAAAAAAAAGGGGTGGTGCGCCTCTGGCTGTGACACGCTCTCCAGGTGGGAGCAACCCAAATTTTACAGAGACGCCTCTGTGACTATAAAGTACCTAATACCTAGCACCTAATAATACCTAATGCTATGAAGGGAAAAGCAGATGGGAAAAGGGCATGCGTTTCCATGTGAGCTTATCCCATCCGCTTATTTTTACTTTTTATTTTTTATATTTTTAGTTTTCAATATTTTATTTGTCTGTTTAGTTTTGTTTTTTGGTTTATTTGTCTTTCTTTGTTTTGTTTTTGTTTGTTTAGGTATTTATAATCACAGAGGCGTCTCTGTGAAATGCGGGTTGCTCCCACCTGGAGAGCGCGTCGCAGCCAGAGGCGTGTCTCCCAATTTTTTTTTATATCTTTTTTTTTTTTTGCATGCGATTTTGTGTGACTGATAAGGAAGGAAAGGGAGGGGGGGTGTAAATTTTGAAAAAATGACAACTTTTTCGTTGCCCCTGGGTTTAATGTATGCTAAGTGCATGGGCACACGGGACCTCCGTTTATCGTCGCATCCGAAAGACTCCATGTTCAGACCGTAAGGCCTAGTGCAAAGTGAGAGGAAAAATCCCCTGTACCCAGGTTCGTACTCAGGTTTACTTGACACGAAGTGCGTTGTGCCACTCTACACTCTGACTTACTTGCGGATAAGCGCATGAGGTTTCTGCATATTAATGTGCACAGTCCCTAAATGTGTAAATCTGAAACCTGATAATTCTCTGCTAGATCCGGCAGTTTCTTTCCTGTTTTTCTTTTTCTTTTTTTCTTCTCCATTTTTTTTCTCCAAAAGCCTACGTTCAGAGAAAAAAGAATGCCATGGTAGAAGTCTGCCAAGTGAAAAAAGTAATGAACTCCGCCTGAGCCTGGCAACTAGTATGTTATAGAGGTATGGTGTGTGTGTGTGTGTGTGCGCTGTGTGCGTGCGTGCATGCATGCATGTTACAGAGAAAGAGACGTGATGATATCCAGCTGTATATGACCCGTAGGGATGTAATGAAATTGGATGTGGTGCATTTGTTTCGAATAATAAGTTATGGGTGTGGTAAAACAGGGATGATGGGGTGTTAAGTAGTGTCATACGGCATTTAATTGGTGCGGAAATGTCTTTTTTTTCCAAGCTCTTGGAACAATCTCCCTTCTGCACTCCGAACCTCAAACAGCCTCTCTTCTTTCAAGTCTTCCCTTAAAACAACTCTCTTTAAACCATGTTAATCTTTCTCTTTCTTCCCTGCAAAGCTTATCCCTTGAGTTGTTTTGTGTGTGTGTATATTATCTATTGTTTCATTCTTCTTGTATTCTTTTTATATCATGGTTGTTAGCATGTGTGTGTATGCTCTGCCTCTACAGGTGTGTGTGTGTGTGTGTGTGTGTGTGTGTGTGTGTGTGTGTGTGTGGGCGTGTGTGTGTGTGTGTGTGTGTGTGTGATCTACTATTTCATTCTTTTTAGTATTCTTTTGATATTATGATTGTAAGCGCTTACAGCATTTGCTAAGATTAAGCACCCAAAATAATTCATTAATATTTATTATTATTATTATGATGTGACCGGTGTGTTTTTTCAGTTTCTGCTGGAGGAGACGCTGGACACCTTGTCCACTCTGAAAGTGAACCAGGTCAGTAACAGCGTGGCCACTGTCGGTCAATGCATCTTGTCAGTACACGTTTCTCTGTCACTACCATAACAGTTGCCTTCACCGTTTCCTCACTTCTTTTATCGAGCACAAAGCGCATTACAATCAGCATTGAAACACTCACAGACATACACACACACACAAAACATACACACACGCATGTACGTGCATGCATGCGAGTGAACGCGTTCTTGCACACAGACATACACACACAGACCCACACACATTTCATCAAACACACAGAAAACATATTCTCACTGAAATGCACAACTTACATAAACGTACACTTGTAGAAACACGTGACATTTCCAATTTTGATAGGACTATGTCGTAGGCCTGAGCTTCGGGACACCACTGTTAAACACTGTCATTTTAACATGTCGCCACCTTCGCCACACCTTATTTCCACAAAGGCAAAACAACGGTGATGTAATGTATGTTGTCAGCACTTGATTTCATTGTTGTGGCAGTACACGTTTTGTAACTTTCTAAACAAAAACATGCCAAAGAAAAACAAACTGATTTCTTGTTATGACGTTTGCTTAGTACAATAGTAGATAGATATGTTAAAACTAGCGACGAAAAGAATAAATTAGACAATCCGGTGTTGGAAGTTTTAACAACATTTATCAGATACTAATTCCGCAGAAATCTCAGTGCCCCCCCCCCCCCCCCCCCCCCCCCCGAAAAAAAAAAAAGAAACTTAGTGTGTCTTTTGTTCTTGCAGCTCATCAGATGTGTTTGAGTATTTATGTTTATTGCAGTTGATTTCTGAATTGCCCAATGTTTATAGGCAGGGGTTGCAACTCACAGCTATTCCGTCACACACAAAATCAAGCTGTTTAGTTAAAGATCCACCAGATCACGTGTCAAAATCACGGGTTTTACGTGCTTTCCCTCTTATAACTGGAAATAAATCTTGTTTTGACCGAGTCTGACTCCCATATAAATGGCCCTAAATTCAAACCGAAACAGTTTAATGAGCAGCCTCAATTTCAAGTTGGGGAAATTTGTATGTGGGTCACAGCTATCCAGAAAAAACCAAGGGACTTTATCGTGGTGCGTCACTGGGTCTTTAAAAGATTGAATCTAGAAATCTTAGATAAAAACCGCACCAAGCTTTTGTGTTGTAAAAAATATTTTGGCTGCATGTTCTTCGCTGTATATTTACATATTTCTTTCATCAGATTTATGGAAAAAACTTATTTTTGTTGAGCAGTATCATGAAACACATTTAGTAGAAAATGTTCTTCAATAAATTATTAACTTAGTATCGTAAACATAAATAAAATTGTCCATGAGTGAAAATTGAGAATATAATTAATTTGTCACATACTACAACATATTCTTGACTGTTATTTATGAAAAGTTACTTACTGTAAGCTAAAGTTGGCTTGAAAAAACTTCTGAAAATATAGATGAACTAAATGTTCCTTCCGAAACAGCTGTGGTACAGCGATGTTGTGAAAGGTTGTGTTGTTGAAAGCTATGTTGTATGACGTGGTGCGTTGTGCACAGGTGCACCTGTACTGTAGGTTCCGGTCCAAGACTCCCCCTCAGTGGCAGTTCTGCTTCACCCGCAAGTAGGTGGTGCACTCCCCCCACCCCCCCCATCCTTCCCTGATATTTCTGTCCTCTTCTGTGCTGTAAAATGATTAGTTCAGTTAAAATACTCAGCCAGTTCTGCTTGGGCCGTGTCTGTGCTGATAGCAAGCGCAAAGTGAAGCTGAAATTTGTTTTTGTGTCCGAAGCTTTGAATTGAAACGTGCACTCTTACACATACACTTGCACGCACTTGCACACACATGCGCACACACACACACACACACACGCACGCACACGCACTCACACACACACACACACGCACGCACTCACACACACACACACGCACACGCGCACACACACACACACACACGCATGCATGCATGCATACTCATGCACACATGGACACACACTGATACATTGAGAGATGCTTTCATATACATGCACACACATACTGCTTTCTTACATGCATGCATGTAGAAAGCATTGCTCACTTGATTGCTTACAATTTATGTGTGATAATTTTAAATTAATGGCAGGGAAGTTTATGGGGATATTGCATTTGTTGCTGAATTGTTGTTATGTGGTCCTTTATTTGCAAAGCTAATGGTCAAATACACATTTCAATTGCACTGGCGTGAACATTTTTAGAAGTTTTGATCACTTCACTTATCGCTGTCATTCCCCCATTACGACATCTACATCCTTCATCATGTTTTTGCAGGCAAGTGACATGCGTTTCACGATGCATTTGTAAACGTGTGCATACTTTCGTGCATGCCTTTGTTCTCTGAATGAGTGGTAGCACTGCACTATCCTGGGATATTTATACAGTGTGTTTGTATGCATGCAGGGAGGTGTTGCACCTGGTGGACTTTTGCCGTCAGCGTCAGTTGACGTTGTTGCCGGTGCTGGAGGTGGGGCCCAAGGTGCAGTTTGAGGACCTGCCCAGGCTCTACGCACCCTTCACAGACTTCCTCGCCTGCTTCTCCCATGCCGAGTGCGTGACATTTTAAAAAATTTTCTATAAAGATTATCTCTTGTGTATCATATTTTTTGTACGGACTATGCTATAAGGCATATTACCATATTTTTCGGACTATAAGGCGAAACTTTTCCCCCAGACTGTTGTACAGCGGAGTACTCTTAACACGAAATTCAGGGGACTAAGATTTTGTGTGTGTGTTCACCATTATTTGTGTTAAGCATTTCCGACAAAATCATGGTAAAAAATGTGAAACTGAAGTTCTGCTACTGAATTAGCAGTAGTGCTGCTGACGACACACTTTGTGCAGGACTGCCGCCAGTTCATACTTTCCGACTTCTAACTTCCTGACTAGCACATGGCACAGTAGATGAACATTTCAGCTTTGTGATCTCCTCCGAAATCGGAATGTGTCGGCTGTACGCGGTGGAGAGACCAGTGAAAACTGAAAACCGGACACATGTACCTTATCCATTATGGCCATATGGCCTGGGAATGCATAAGAAGAAGAAGAGCTTTGTGATGGCTTTTGCAAAGTTTTTAAGGTAATATTTGTTGGCGCCAGCTTCATTCAGTGCTATCAATGCGAACTGCAGTACGATAAAGAACAATCGGACCAAGCTTTAGTTTGTGCGTTAACCATATTTCGTGTTGTGCTGAGAAGAAAATCTGTGTGTAAAACAAATCTTTTTAAAGTAATTATAAAGAAAGGGCTTTGTCCGTTCAAACGGATCTTTGTGTGTTGACCAATGTTTTGTGCTATCCAGCTTTGTGTTAACCCTTTCACTGCTAATGTCTCATTTTAGCACCACAGTGATTTAACACCTAAAAGGCATCAAATTGGTGTCTATTATCCAAAGACACGATTGTTTTAGTTTTGGGAAGTAAGGATGGACCTTATTTTATATATGTCACAGAAGAATCCCCAATACTGCAGATGGATTTTGTTCTCTATACCCAGGTAAATTGAATGGAATTTTTTTGTTGAAATATGGTTGGCGCTGAAAGGGTTAACACACTCAGGACGAATGAGCCGGATCCGGCTCATGGCTCGCACAACCGTTTAGGACGAATGGCCCGGCTCCGGCTCATAAGAGTTTTCAAGAGGTTTTGATTTATGGCGTGTAACCAGCTTTCCGGTGCGACGTCATAACCTATTTTCAGTTTGCTTTGACCATGCCTCTCTTGAAATCAACCAATCATTGCAGACTTTACATTCAGGTTTGGTTGTAGAGGGGGGTCAAAGATTGGAATGTGAAATTTTCCTTCTTTCTATGTGTTAGCTGTTTTCGTCAATAGGAGACAAACGATGAAGGTATCGAATCCGATATTTTACGATCGTTTACTGCATGGTGTTAGTAATCTTATCTGAAAATATCAGTCCATAACTTTTCATAACTTTTTTGTGGTGATGGGTTTTCGAACCTAGTCGAATGGCCCGTCCTAAACGGTTGTAAGGGGAAGCAACTGGCCAGTGCCGAGTGAGTTAAGTGTGCTCCGCTGCATGTGTTCGTCAGGTTTGTGAGCTGCGGTCCTCGGCTGAGCAGCTTCCTGCTGGACACGACGGGGGAGGAGCAGGTGGACGTGAGCGAGGCGTGCCGCATGGTGCCCCTGGGCCGGGACCAGACCCTGTCGCTGTGCGGCTACCCCCTGCACGACCTGTCCACCCCCATGCTCCACCACCTGCCCCCCAACGTCGTCTTCAACGAGTACGGCGTCAAGGTACTACAGTGGAACCTCCCTTATAAGGCCTCCCGTCACAAGACTCCCTCCCACATAAGACCTGCTTCTCTGAGATATTGCCCTTCTTCCAGGGGTGCATGTGGGTATGCCTGAAGCCTGAATTCAGGCAATCTGATGCTGCTTCAGGCAGCTGAGTGCCTGAAGAAAGGGATCTTTAACCCTTTCGCCGCCAGCTGTTTTTCAGCCAAAGCATACCATTACTAACTTAA
Organism: Phymorhynchus buccinoides; assembly: GCA_017654935.2. Classification (NCBI taxonomy): domain Eukaryota; kingdom Metazoa; phylum Mollusca; class Gastropoda; order Neogastropoda; family Raphitomidae; genus Phymorhynchus; species Phymorhynchus buccinoides. The sequence continues at coordinate 21,186,872 of CM065684.1, forward strand.
CTGGGTAGAGAAAAACAATCTGCAATATTGGGAATTCCTCCATGACATGTATAACATTAGGCCTATCCTTACCTCCCAAAATTAAGAAAATATGGTCTTTGGATAACAGACCCTGCTTTATGCCTTTTAGTGACATGGGTGTTAAACCATTGTGGTGCATAAATGCGACATTGGCGGTGAAAGGGTTAACATTATATTATTCTTTTGTACAATAGGTTTTGGCAAGAAAGTTCAGGCAAAGGTTTTGGTCACTGCATGCACCCATGTTCTTTGTAATTACTAAAAATTACCTCCCTTACAGACCCCTCCCTTATAAGACCTCATTTTGGATGATTTTTGAAGGTCTTATAAGGGAAGTTCTACTGTACTGACAGTTTTGGACATTGGGACGCGCATATGTGCAGTGATCGCCTTATCGGGTAAATTATCATACGACCAGCAAAACAGGCGCACAACGAGCGTAAATACTAAAGTGACGTTACTTTATTTGACTTATTTGCGAATAGCAAACGTGCAACTTTTCAAGCTAATATTTTTATTTGCTTGTCAAAATACTTATGTGGGTCTACTGAATAGCCTTCTATGCAGAATGATGCAGGTCTGTTATGGGGTTGTGTTTATCAAACAGTGCTGCCTTGTTGATCTGTAGTGATAGATGTGTTTATCAAACAGTGCTGCCCTGTTGATCTGTAGTGATAGAATGTGTTTATAAAATAGTGCTGCCTTGTTGATCTGTAGTGATAGAATGTGTTTATCAAACAGTGCTGCCTTGTTGATCTGTAGTGATAGAATGTGTTTATCAAACAGTGCTGCCCTGTTGATCTGTAGTGATAGAATGTGTTTATAAAATAGTGCTGCCTTGTTGATCTGTAGTGATAGAATGTGTTTATAAAATAGTGCTGCCTTGTTGATCTGTAGTGATAGAATGTGTTTATCAAACAGTGCTGCCCTGTTGATCTGTAGTGATAGAATGTGTTTATCAAACAGTGCTGCCCTGTTGATCTGTAGTGATAGAATGTGTTTATCAAACAGTGCTGCCTTGTTGATTTGTAGTGATATAATGTGTTTATCAAACAGTGCTGCCTTGTTGCTCTGTAGTGATAGGATGTGTTTATCAAACAGTGCTGCCTTGTTGCTCTGTAGTGATATAATGTGTTTATCAAACAGTGCTGCCTTGTTGCTCTGTAGTGATATAATGTGTTTATCAAACAGTGCTGCCTTGTTGCTCTGTAGTGATATAATGTGTTTATCAAACAGTGCTGCCTTGTTGCTCTGTAGTGATATAATGTGTTTATCAAACAGTGCTGCCTTGTTGCTCTGTAGTGATGGAAGATCTCAGTTCTTGTTCCCACTTGTTTTGACGTGCTACGTTTTGCTGTTCCAGGCGGATCACGACTTCAGCTCCTTCTGCACAACCCTGGCTGAAATGGGGTGAGTGCCTAATCTCAACTCTTGTGCGGGATGGGTGTGTTTGATTGAAGGCGTTTATGAATGTATCTCACTGTGTACTTCTCTCTTTCCCTCCTCTTTCTTCCCTTTAGGTCTATTTCTCATATATGTGTGTCTGTTATCTTCTTCTTCGTCTTTGTATAGTGTCTCTGTTTGAATGCGTTGTGAATGTTCAATGTTGTGTGCGCTTCGATTTGATTTCTATCAAGATTTAGCGCCGTATGAATACTGTATGTTGTTGTTGTTGATGAGCTTGCATGTGTGTGTGTGTGTGTGTGTGTGTGTGTGTGTGTGTGTGTGTGTGTGTGTGTGTGTGTGTGTGCGCGCGCGTGTGCGTGTGCGTGTGCACACCCTTTTTGGCAGTGTACAGTGTAATTTAGAAAACAACAACGGTTTCTCTCTTAGGGTTCAGTTTGAAAAAAATACCACTTTGATTTGTGATTGATTAGAAAATGTTTTAGATTGGTTTTTTTCTTGTCGCAGTTTATCTCTGACAGTAAGTTGTATTTGATGTTGCAATTTATATACAGAAGGTTTTCTACCTTTTTGTGTCTCTTTACAAAAATGTTTGTGTTTCAGGATTCACTTTTGTGTCTGTCCTGGAACAGCAGCCTGGAACAGGTGAGAATCTATACATACGAGAAGTCTGTACATCATTATTTTCTCTTAGTACTTAACTCCGTACCACTTTCAATTTCTACAGATAGAGTAGAAAGGGGGGTTGCGTACTCCTTAAAATGACGCAAACAATGACGCAAGCATGACGTGTTTCTCTACAATCTCTGCTATTTCAAGGTGGGGTACACGCGTTCCCCACCAACGTGCAGACCTGTTTCTACTCTATATGCTTTACCAAGCTTAAAAAAAAGAAGTTTACCGCATTTTACGGACTATAAGGCGATACTTTTTTCCTAGACTGAGACCCCTGCGCCTGATAATATGACTGATAATATAGTAAGAAACTATAATAACAAAATCTGAATAATTTGGTGTAAAATTTTTGGGGTGAGCCTTATAATCAGGTGCACCTTGTAGTCCGTAAGATACGGTAATACTCAGAACAAAATCTGAAAAAAGAACCCCAACGTTGAAAACCAAAAGACATTCTTTTTTTCTCCTCCACAGACTTATACCCCCCACCCATTCCCCATCTCCTTGTAAATTTCCACACCTTGCCAGCCGCTGTGTCTTTACCACACATTGTTTGCCTACAGTAGGTAAACCAAAGCGATTGGGAGTACTGTAAAATGCAGACTATAAGCCGCTACTTTTTCCACACCTTGCCAGCCGCTGTGTCTTTACCACACATTGTTTGCCTACAGTAGGTAAACCAAAGCGATTGGGAGTACTGTAAAATGCAGACTATAAGCCGCTACTTTTTCCACACCCTTTACCACACATTGTTGGCCTACAGTAGGTAAACCAAAGCGATTGGGAGTACTGTAAAATGCAGACTATAAGCCGCTACTTTTCCCCTCAACTTTGGCCCATGCGGCTTATAGACTGATGCGGCTTATCTGTGGATTTTTTTTCCATTCTACATTTATCAGTTTGATTAAATCTGTTTCTGGCCACATTCTTCAGCCTATTTTGAGCTTCTTTAAACTCAAAACTGGTTTTGGTAATCAATAGATTCAACTCTCATGATTAAAGTGTCTGAGAACATTAAATACACATGTTCTGACATGTTCTGTATGTGCACATACAATTTTCTCTGCGGCTTATAAACTGGTGCGGCTTATATGTGAATAAACAGCTAATATTTTGTCGATTTAAGGGATGCGGCTTATATGCAGGTGCGTCTTATAGTCCAGTTTTTGCGGTACATTTCAGTGGAGGATGCAGTATGTGAGCTGTTCTTAAAGTGTACGTTAACCCAGCCGCTAGTTGATGTGAATTGCTGTGTAAAATTAATCTACTGTCATTGTCGGTGCATCCTTGAAAAAGGACGTAGCCCGAAATATTACAGTTGATATTTGCTCGTTTTTGTTTATTCTTATATTTTGCATATATTAAAGTTAAACTATTGACCTGTCACTTGAGGATGCGGTGCAGAGCGATGCACTGTGTCCAGAACAGGACAGGGACATTAATGGAGGAGCACGCTGTGACACAGGGAACCCTGCTTTGTGCCCTGTTTGTGGTGCTCCTCCCACACACTGACACATCCAGTACAGTGGAACCTCCCTTATAAGACCTATCGTAAGACTCCCTCCCACATAAGACCTACTTCTCTGAGACATTGCCCTTCTTTGTTACTACTAAAATTACCTCTCTTACTAGACCCCTCCCTTATAAGACCTCATTTTGGATGATTTCCGAAGGTCTTATAAGGGAGGTTCCACTGTAGTATACTCAATGTTATTGTTCTGTGTAATAATGTTTTGTCGAATTGTTATAATATTAAATAATGGCAACTCCAGCACATTGACAGATCTATACTGGATGTGATTGTTCTGTGTAATAATGTTTTGTCGAGTTGTTATATGGTGACTCCCACACACTGACAGATCTATTCTGGATGTCAGATCTATTCTGGATGTCACTGTTCTGTGTAATAATGTTTTGTCGAGTTGTTATAATACGGCGACTCCCATACACTAGATCTATACTGATGTCATGTTTCTGTGTAATAAAGTTTTGTCGAGTTGTTATAACACGGCGACTCCCTCACACTGACATATCTATGCTGGATGTCATTGTTGTGTGTAATAATGTTTTGTCGAGTTGTTATAATACGGCGACTCCCACATTAGATCTATGCTGGATGTCATTGTTGTGTGTATTTTGACGAGTTGTTATAATATGGCAACTCCCACACACTGACACATCTATGCATTATTCTATGTACTAAAATTTTGTTGAGCTGTTATAGCATGCCGACTCCCACACACTGACAGATCTATGCTAGATGTCACTGTTCTGTGTAATAATGTTTTGTCGAGTTGTTATAATATGCCGACTCCCACACACTGACAGATCTATGCTAGATGTCACTGTTCTGTGTAATAATGTTTTGTCGAGTTGTTAACTTGTTATAATACGGCGACTCCCACACACTGACCGATCTATACTGGATTTCATTGTTCTGTGTAATAAAGTTTTGTCGAGTTGTTATAATACGGCGACTCCCACACACTGACTGGATGTAATTGTGTGTTATTTTTGGTCAGTCTGGCCCGCTGCCCTGAATGAGCCATGCACAACATATACCATGTGGTGAAGTCGGTTATACAATGTAATACTGTTTATTTGTTAATCTTGATGTACAGATGTGCGTCTCTAATAATAATAATAATAATAGTACATTTATGATGCTTAAAACTGCCATCTCACACACTGGGTTTCAGACCAGAGCATCATTAAACATAACAAATTTTCACCTGATGCAGTTTTTCACAAAATAATATAAAGAGACCCCCCCCCCCAAATATCCAGGTGACCCCCCTATAAAATGTAGAGAAATATTTTACGCATTGATTCTGACCCCTCGATTTTGAAGGTAGAATTAACACTGTTTATGGCGTGTGTTGTTTTTCATCAGTCTGGCGGGCTGCCCAGAGGCGGCCATGCACAACATATACCGGGCGGTGAAAGGGTTAACACTGTTTATGGTGTGTGTTGTTTTTCATCAGTCTGGCGGGCTGCCCAGAGGCGGCCATGCACAACATATACCGGGCGGTGAAAGGGTTAACACTGTTTATGGTGTGTGTTGTTTTTCATCAGTCTGGCGGGCTGCCCTGAGGTGGCCTTGCACAACATATACCGGGCGGTGAAAGGGTTAACACTGTTTATGGTGTGTGTTGTTTTTCATCAGTCTGGCGGGCTGCCCAGAGGCGGCCATGCACAACATATACCGGGCGGTGAAAGGGTTAACACTGTTTATGGTGTGTGTTGTTTTTCATCAGTCTGGCGGGCTGCCCAGAGGCGGCCATGCACAACATATACCGGGCGGTGAAAGGGTTAACACTGTTTATGGTGTGTGTTGTTTTTCATCAGTCTGGCGGGCTGCCCAGAGGCGGCCATGCACAACATATACCGGGCGGTGAAAGGGTTAACACTGTTTATGGCGTGTGTTGTTTTTCATCAGTCTGGCGGGCTGCCCAGAGGCGTCCATGCACAACATATACCGGGCGGTGAAAGGGTTAACACTGTTTATGGTGTGTGTTGTTTTTCATCAGTCTGGCGGGCTGCCCAGAGGCGGCCATGCACAACATATACCGGGCGGTGAAAGGGTTAACACTGTTTATGGTGTGTGTTGTTTTTCATCAGTCTGGCGGGCTGCCCAGAGGCGGCCATGCACAACATATACCGGGCGGTGAAAGGGTTAACACTGTTTATGGTGTGTGTTGTTTTTCATCAGTCTGGCGGGCTGCCCAGAGGCGGCCATGCACAACATATACCGGGCGGTGAAAGGGTTAACACTGTTTATGGTGTGTGTTGTTTTTCATCAGTCTGGCGGGCTGCCCAGAGGCGGCCATGCACAACATATACCGGGCGGTGAAAGGGTTAACACTGTTTATGGTGTGTGTTGTTTTTCATCAGTCTGGCGGGCTGCCCAGAGGCGGCCATGCACAACATATACCGGGCGGTGAAAGGGTTAACACTGTTTATGGTGTGTGTTGTTTGGCTTGGCCTCATCAGTCTGGCGGGCTGCCCAGAGGCGTCCATGCACAACATATACCGGGCGGTGAAAGGGTTAACACTGTTTATGGTGTGTGTTGTTTTTCATCAGTCTGGCGGGCTGCCCAGAGGCGTCCATGCACAACATATACCGGGCGGTGAAAGGGTTAACACTGTTTATGGTGTGTGTTGTTTTTCATCAGTCTGGCGGGCTGCCCAGAGGCGGCCATGCACAACATATACCGGGCGGTGAAAGGGTTAACACTGTTTATGGTGTGTGTTGTTTTTCATCAGTCTGGCGGGCTGCCCAGAGGCGGCCATGCACAACATATACCGGGCGGTGAAAGGGTTAACACTGTTTATGGTGTGTGTTGTTTTTCATCAGTCTGGCGGGCTGCCCAGAGGCGGCCATGCACAACATATACCGGGCGGTGAAAGGGTTAACACTGTTTATGGTGTGTGTTGTTTTTCATCAGTCTGGCGGGCTGCCCAGAGGCGGCCATGCACAACATATACCGGGCGGTGAAAGGGTTAACACTGTTTATGGTGTGTGTTGTTTTTCATCAGTCTGGCGGGCTGCCCAGAGGCGGCCATGCACAACATATACCGGGCGGTGAAAGGGTTAACACTGTTTATGGTGTGTGTTGTTTTTCATCAGTCTGGCGGGCTGCCCAGAGGCGGCCATGCACAATATATACCGGGCGGTGAAGTCGGGGAGCAGCCAGGGGGCGCTGGGCGTGGTGGTGTGCGATTGGACGGGGAAGGGTCACCTGACCCACCAGCCCTTCTCCTGGCCCGGCTTTGTGGTGGGGGCCGGCCTGGCCTGGAACACCCAGAGCCAGTGGGTGAGTCTCCTGCGTGAAATTAAAAAAAAATAAAAATAGTACAGTGGAACCTCCCTTATAAGACCTAAAATCATCCAAAATGAAGTCTTATAAGGGAGGTAATTTTAATACTTACAAAGAAGGGCAATGTCTCAGAGAAGTAGGTCTTATGTGGGAGGGAGTCTTAATGGGAGGTCTTATAAGGGAGGTTCTACTGTAGTACATTTATATTAGCGCTTTACCTCAAATGAGCCCAAAGCATTTTACAATCAAGTGGTCATCAGCATGTAGACAATGAAAATGGTATTTATGAATGACAGAAACCAGCAACAATGCATGTACAAAGCAAAGGGCACGCACACACACACACACACACGCGCATATGCGCAGACACCTACACACACACACGTGCGCAGACACACACACACACACACACACACACACACACACACACACGTGCGCAGACACACACACACAAAAAGACAAGAGTTACTATCAACGGGGAGGTAAATCGTACCTCTATGTCGGACTGTACTACCTAGATTTCAATTTCATTCATGTCTATTTGTGTGCAGAAAATTAATTTTGCTCTATGTTATGCCCCATCTAACGTGATGTAAAAAATAACAAAGAGCACTCAAAAGCACTTGTGTTTGTTTAATTTGCTAAAATCATCCTGTATATTTTCGCAATAGAATAAAGAATACTTGTCTTTGTTTGTTTACTTGGGCTGCCATTTTGAAAAAAGTCACATTCTTGCAAGACAATAAGCCAGAAGTAAAAAAAAAAAAGTTATATATTTCCTATGATTCAATTGATAGTTTAACGCGATCAACACCAGATCCCTATAATCCTTTCTTTATTTGCGCAACTTCAATTTTTTTTTTTATAGATCTTTGTCTAGAACTATTTTTTTGCTTTATCAAATGGAATACGTCTAACTCTTGAGTCAGCTGTAAAGAATATTTGGCTGTAATATCACTTCTGGATTATGTTCCAACTTACGGTAGGCCTCATCCCCTGGTCAAAAGGCAAGTCTGGCCGAATCAACATGTGATGTCTGTGATTTGCAGGACGACATTTTGAGCCTGCTGAACGTTAAACTATTGACCTGTCGTTTGAGGATGCGGTGCAGAGCGATGCACTGTGTCCAGAACAGGACAGGGACATTAACGGAGGAGCACGCTGTGACACAGGGAACCCTGCTTTGTGCCCTGTTTGTGGTGCTCCTCCCACACACTGACACATCCAGTACAGTGGAACATCCCTTATAAGACCTATTGTAAGACTCCCTCCCACATAAGACCTACTTCTCTGAGACATTGCCCTTCTTTGTAACTACTGAAATTACCTCCCTTTAAGACCCCTCCCTCATAAGACCTACTTCTCTGAGACATTGCCCTTTGTAACTACTAAAATTACCTCTCTTACTAGACCCCTCCCTTATAAGACCTTCGGAAATCATCCAAAATGAGGTCTTATAAGGGAGGTTCCACTGTAGTATACTCAATGTCTTTGTTCTGTGTAATAATGTTTTGTTGAGTTGTTATAATATTAAATAATGGCGACTCCCACACACTGACAGATCTATGCTGGATGTCATTGTTTTCTGTACTGAAGTCAGGTCAAGTTGTTATAATACAGCGAGTTATTGAGTTGTTGAGTTGTTATAATACGGCGACTCCCTCACACTGACAGATCTATGCTGGATGTCATTGTTCTGTGTAATAAAGTTTTTAAAAAAAAGGGGGAATCAACATATGTATGTGATTTGCAGGACGACATTCTGAGCCAGCTGCCAGAGCTGCTGAGCCATCACGTCTACAACGACCCGCGTTCTGTGCTGGGGGAGGTGGTGGTGGAGCTGGGGCGAGCGGAGACCTTCGCCATCCGCCGGGCCACCAACAAGACAGGTAGGTACACACGGCTGACAAGACGCAGAAATACATGCGTGTAGGAGACGCGAGCTTAATGATTAACCCTTTCGCCGCAGTGGTTTAACACTCATGTTATTAAAAAGGCATCAAATCAGGGCCTGTTATCTGAAGACCTTATTTTCTTAATTTCGGGAGGTAAGGATAGGCCTAATGTTATGCATGTCATGGAGGAATTCCCAATATTGCAGACATTTTTGTTCTCCTCCCAGTTAAGTTTAATGGTATTTTTTTGGCTGACAAACAGCTGGCAGCGAAAGGGTTAATGATTAAGTCTGAAATAGTTATAGGTTCTGGTTCACAAAATGTAACTGTGTCTGTGTATCTGTGGTATTTGGTATTCTCTGTGAAATTCAGGCTGTTCTCCCCTGGAGAGGGTGTCGCTGCAAGTGCAGCGCCTACCCAATTTTTTTATTATATTTTTTTTTTTTTGGGGGGGGGGGGGGGGCACAGGGTGAGGAGGGGGTGTGGGTGGGCACACTTGGAAAACCTAGCTATCAATTTGGCCATACCAGGCAGCAGGATTTCTTCCTGCTCTTGCCGACTTTCAACTGCCGTTGGATTTTTACGTGCGTAATGCGCACAGGGTCAGACTAGCTTTTAAGTCCCCATCCGAAGGACTGGACGTTCAGTTCGATTTTCCTGTCGAACTAGAAAGAAAGGGCGAGGCCGAGGATTCGAACCTGCGTCACTCACGTGTGTGTGTGTGTGTGTGTGTGTGTGTGTGTGTGTGTGTGTGTGTGTGTGTGTGTGTGTGTGTGCGCGCGCCTGTACTATGACTGAATGTGTGTGACCAGGTGCGTTTTCATTCAAACACGTGCATGCCTCTTTTGGCTGAGCTCCACTGGCTTCCTGTCAAATTCCGCTGGCAGTTCAAGATGGCTACTCTCGCTTTTCGTCACTTTGACAAAACTCTTCCTCAGTACCTCTCTTCTTCTCTCTGCACCTACCAAAGCTCTCGTACTCTTCGTTCTTCTTCCCAGAAACTTCTTAAAGTTCCTAAGCGGTCCTTGAAATCTTCGGGTGAGAGGGCGTTTAGTTTTGTTGCACCAAACGTTTGGAATTCTCTCCCTGACCATACCCGTAACCAGTCCACTCTTCCTTCCTTCAAGTCCCAACTAAAAACCCACTTCTTCAGGAAAGCTTTCTCTCTGCAAAGTCTATGATCCTTTCCCCACTCTTGTTTTCCAGCTCATTGAAGACGTTGAGTTTGAGGTTAACGCGTGCGCGTGTGTGTGTATGGGGTGAGGGTGGGGAGTAGGGGGCAGGGGTGGGGATGGGTGGGGGGGGGGTGGGGTGGGGGGATGGTTGGGGTGGTGGTGTTGAAGGGACGTGGGTGTTGGTGTGTTGTGTTATGATTATATGCAATGCATTCTCTAATATGTATTCATTTTGATAGAGATGTATGGTGAGGATGCGTGGGCCAGTTTGTTAGAAATGTTTGTACGAATGGTGAGTGAAAAGCGCATTGAGTTGCTTAGCAAGATTATGCGCTATATAAGCATTATTAATTATTATTTATTTATTTATGCCTGTGTCCCCAGGGGAGTGCATACACAACCTTCCTGAGGAACACGGGTCGGTGTTGTTCCGCTTGCTGACCTACCCCGATGGCGTGCCTTTAGAGCACCTGTCCACCGACACCCTGCAGGTAGGAACGCACTGTACTGTTTAACTCATTCGCATCGCAACGATTTTGAATGATTAAAAAACCCATCTTAAATCACTCCAGCCACACACACGCAAACAAAACAGACATATAAACAAAAGGAGAAATGAAAGAAGATTAAAAAAAATTTCTATTTCAGGTTTAGACATAGGGAAGTGGTAGATCAGACTTTTTTATATATAGACTTTATATAGAAAAACTCTCTGCACCGATTGGTTTCCCCCACAACAAACCACATCAATAGCAAAGTCAGAGGCAAAATTGTGGTCTAAGGGAGCGAAGCGAGTTTAGAAGTGACCAAGTTATGATATGCTTGCAGATTTACTTCCCTTGAAGCAAATGCATCAAATTGACAGCTATCTATTAGTTCCGGACATATATGGCCGGAATGACTTGAATGAGTTAATGCTGCTGTTTATGCAATATGATGCAATGCAATGCGATTCAGTACAGTGCAATACAATGCATTCAATACAATGCATTCAATACAATGCCCGCCTTGGCATAAGACTGTCAGACCAATTGACATAAGCTAGAACACCAAGGCTACATCAAAATGTTATGCACTGCATAGTTATGCGGGGATTGTTTTTAGCCATGGCAAGCTCCTAGCATGACATCATCAGTCAAAAGGCCTCCGAAGTCAGAGTGTGGCTGCCCACATGGCGGGGTAATCGAAAACCAAAATGTAGAGTTGCTTTATTTTCAGTATTTTCTTCATCAGCCAAATTGATCGTTAAGAAATCTGAATATACAGAGGAAATCTTAAATCAAAATTGAAGGGATTGAGATTTTATTTTGAGATAGCTGATATTTTGAGATTAAAAAGAATTGCCAGAAGAAGTGTTAAATTAGGCAGGACCAACAAATTATTGTGAATTATCCAATGTTTTTTTGTGTCACTGATTTTTTGAGTTGGCTGGTTTACATTGAAAATGGTTGATGTTATTACATTTAGTATTGGTGGCATTACTATCTGTATCACAATTAAATGATATTGTGTGATGTGTCAGCTGGTGTCGCGGCATGTCAAGGCGTGTCAGGCGGCGCTGCACAAAGTGTCAGAGGGTCATGAGGAGGCCAGAGGTCAAGGGGTCATGAGGGAGCTGCTCCTCACCATCGACTTCATGCTGCTGGCCTGCAAGTCAGTTTTCTGTGTGTGTGTGTGTGCGTGTGCGTGTGCGTGTGCGTGCATGTGTGCGTGCGATGTGTGTGTGTGTGTGCGGTGTGTGTGTGTGTGTGTATGGTGTGTGTGTGTGCGCGTGTGTGTGTGTGTGTGTGCGTGAGTATGCATGCCTGCATGTCTGTGTGCATGCATGCTTTTGTGTTTGTGTGTGTGTGCGCATATGCGCATGTGTGTGTTTATGCATGGGTAACCCTGCTGCCCTGAGCCACAATAAAAAAGAAGAGAGAATCAATCAAATGTTCCCTTCTCAATTCACAGATATGCATCATTGTTCTCAGAAGTCAAGTTCAAGGGAATACCATGCACAAAAGTACAATTTACTCACTGGAATTTTAAATTTCCCATCAAAGTGGGGTTTTTTTTGGGGGGGGCATGCAACACCATTTAAAATTTCTTCTACACATATATGTATGCAGATTTACTAACTCCCAAGAATTCGTCTGCCACTGTCTGCAGCAGTGATGGGCGGTGCCGTGTCACTACACAGGGCTCCCAGTCATCCCGCAAAACAAGGGGTCCCAGGGACTCCTTCACTTGCAGTATAGAGGGTCCCAGAGGCGGGATAGAGTGTCCCAGTGGCATTGGGAATGCTGTAAAGAATGTTTCTAGTGCATCCCTGGGACCCCCTGCACATTCATAGATAGAGGTGTGTGTGGGTGTGTTGCAGGATCGGCAAGGCCCTAGTGCTGGCAGGTCTAAAGCCGGGCAGTCACAGCAGTGCCGGCTTCTCTGTGGTCAACTTTGGGGTCAACAATCTGACCGCCACCACACGCACTGACCTGGCCAACAGGTGTGTGTGTGTGTGTATGTGTGTGTGTTTTGTGTGTGTGTGTGTGTGTGGTGTGTGTGTGTGTGTGTGTATGTGTGTGTGTGTGTTTTGTGTGTGTGTGTGTGTGTGTGTGTGTGTGTGTGTGTGTGTGTGTGTGTGTGTGTGTGTGTGTCTTTAACAAAATGCCTTTTCCCTTTGATTACTTTCATCTACTATCTCTCTGCCTGATTGGTCCATTCTCCTGCCTTTGTTCTAGAAACTCTTACAAAGATTTTCTGTAGCTGAAGACGGTCATGCTGGGCCTAACTGTTTCTTAGTTAAGCACATGTATAGCAGCAGCATGACGCATCTGCGCTCATATGACAGAAAACTGTCTGAGCGATTTCTTCTTCGGTCACTCAGACAGTTTCCTGTCAATTATGAGCACAGATGCGTCATGCTGCCATTATGCGCGTAATTAAGAAATAGTTAGGCCCACCAAGTCCGACTTCGGCTGGAGGAAATCTTTTTGAAAGTGTTTCGTGAAAAAAAGGCAGGAAAATGGACCGGTAAGGCAGAAAGATAGTAGATGATAGTAAGCAAAGGGAAAAGGCAGAGTCAAAGAGTGTAACAGACTAGAGGAAGCTGCAAGCACAGAACTTCCAGAAGGTGTGGGGAACTATTTATACAAAAGCGCGCCCCCCCCCCCGGTATTCCCACGGGGGGTCTGAGTGATTGAAGAAAAAGAAGAAAAAAACCCAAACTGATTAAGGATGCTAAAACCCTCCGTAAATGTCAGGGACGTTTTGGCTTTTCCCCCATAAATTGAAGGTTTCTACCTGTTGTCCTTGGGAGCCCTGCAGAGGTGGTGATTGTGTTTGTGGTGTGTGGCATGCTGCTGGAGCTGACAGAGGTGGTGGTTGTGTTTGTGGTGTGTGGCAGGCTGCTGGAGCTGACAGAGGTGGTGATTGTGTTTGTGGTGTGCAGCAGGCTGCTGGAGCTGACCAGCAAGGTGTTGATTGTGTTTGTGGTGTGCGGCAGGCTGCTGGAGATGACAGAGGTGGTGATTGTGTTTGTGGTGTGTGGCAGGCTGCTGGAGCTGACCAGCAAGGTGTTGATTGTGTTTGTGGTGTGTGGCAGGCTGCTGGAGCTGACAGAGGTGGTGATTGTGTTTGTGGTGTGCAGCAGGCTGCTGGAGCTGACAGAGGTGGTGATTGTGTTTGTGGTGTGTGGCTGGCTGCTGGTGCTGACAGAGGTGGTGATTGTGTTTGTGGTGTGTGGCAGGCTGCTGGAGCTGACAGAGGTGGTGATTGTGTTTGTGGTGTGTGGCAGGCTGCTGGAGCTGACAGAGGTGTTGATTGTGTTTGTGGTGTGCAGGCTGCTGGAGCTGACAGAGGTGGTGATTGTGTTTGTGGTGTGTGGCAGGCTGCTGGAGCTGACAGAGGTGGTGATTGTGTTTGTGGTGTGTGGCAGGCTGCTGGAGCTGACAGAGGTGGTGATTGTGTTTGTGGTGTGCAGGCTGCTGGAGCTGACAGAGGTGTTGATTGTGTTTGTGGTGTGCAGGCTGCTGGAGATGACAGAGGTGGTGATTGTGTTTGTGGTGTGTGGCAGGCTGCTGGAGCTGACCAGCAAGGTGTTGATTGTCTTTGTGGTGAGTGGCAGGCTGCTGGAGCTGACAGAGGTGGTGATTGTGTTTGTGGTGTGTGGCAGGCTGCTGGAGCTGACAGAGGTGGTGATTGTGTTTGTGGCGTGTGGCAGGCTGCTGGAGCTGACAGAGGTGGTGATTGTGTTTGTGGTGTGTGGCAGGCTGCTGGAGCTGACAGAGGTGGTGATTGTGTTTGTGGTGTGCAGGCTGCTGGAGCTGACAGAGGTGTTGATTGTGTTTGTGGTGTGCAGGCTGCTGGAGATGACAGAGGTGGTGATTGTGTTTGTGGTGTGTGGCAGGCTGCTGGAGCTGACAGAGGTGTTGATTGTGTTTGTGGTGTGTGGCAGGCTGCTGGAGCTGACAGAGGTGGTGATTGTGTTTGTGGTGTGTGGCAGGCTGCTGGAGCTGACAGAGGTGGTGATTGTGTTTGTGGCGTGTGGCAGGCTGCTGGAGCTGACAGAGGTGGAGATTGTGTTTGTGGTGTGCAGGCTGCTGGAGCTGACAGAGGTGGAGATTGTGTTTGTGGTGTGCAGGCTGCTGGAGCTGACAGAGGTGGTGATTGTGTTTGTGGTGTGTGGCAGGCTGCTGGAGCTGACAGAGGTGGTGATTGTGTTTGTGGTGTGCAGGCTGCTGGAGCTGACAGAGGTGGTGATTGTGTTTGTGGTGTGCAGGCTGCTGGAGCTGACAGAGGTGGTGATTGTGTTTGTGGTGTGTGGCAGGCTGCTGGAGCTGACAGAGGTGGTGATTGTGTTTGTGGTGTGTGGCAGGCTGCTGGAGCTGACAGAGGTGGTGATTGTGTTTGTGGTGTGCAGGCTGCTGGAGATGACAGAGGTGGTGATTGTGTTTGTGGTGTGTGGCAGGCTGCTGGAGCTGACCAGCAAGGTGTTGATTGTGTTTGTGGTGTGTGGCAGGCTGCTGGAGCTGACCAGCAAGGTGTTGATTGTGTTTGTGGTGTGTGGCAGGCTGCTGGAGCTGACCAGCACGTACAAGGAGGTGTGGACCCAGCGCTACCTGGAGGCTGTGGGGCTGAGCGACTCCATGGCCACGCTGCGCTCCCTCCTGCGTCTGCTGCTGCCTGAATCCCACTCTGACTCCATCCTGAACTCCCCAACCAAGGTTGTCTAGGGGCCGCCCGGGAACAAACAACAAGAAGAAGTCATGGGACCGGCCGGAAACAAAGAAGAAGAAGAAGTCTAGGGGCCGCCGATAAGGGAGAAAATTCCCCCTCCGAGACCTGTTCAAGTTAGGACAACAGCAGCGGCGGTGGGTGGTTGATTTATTTTTTGGGGGCCCGGTCGTCATCTGCAAGCTGCTTGTGATTGGTAGAACTGACAAGAGAGGGTGGCGTTTGACGAAGTGATAGTGAGGAAACGAAAATGATAGAAAACCGCGTGCTTTATGACAAAGATGATGAGGAAACGAAAATGACGAATAGAAGACAGCGCGCTCTAAGCATTTCCTCACAGAAAGAAAGAACAGGAATGGGAATAAAAAAATTGAAATTGTTACTAAATACTTCGTTTTTGTTACTAAATACTTCAATTGGGGGGCTTTTCAGCGGTTTTTGTCTTTGACAATTCCCATGCCTGAAAGAACTGGCAGGTCTTGGAGCGGAAATTTGACAAATCGCCGTCCGCATGCAAAAGAGACGTAACTCAAAATTGGTCAACTTCGATGTGTTGGACTTACCGGTTGATCTAGACAAGCTGCTTCATCTAACAAAGCTGTAAAACAACAATTTGCAAAGATAAAACACCGATGGTGACGCTAAAGGAACAAAAAATGACGTTATGTGGCCTGAAATGACCAAAATATTGAGTTTTCCATTCCTCATATGAAGTGACATCATTCGACTTACTTCTCTTTTGCATGCAGGCGACGAAATAGTCGTGAAGAAATGAGGGTGATAATGCACTTATCTAGATAACTATTGCACATGGAATTTAAAAATATTGGCTGTCCTTTTTGAGTGGGAATCTTTGACATAGTAGTCGCTAGGAAATGAGGCTCATGCACATAACTGTTTTAAAATTTCACTCAGCAATAAGTCTTTTAGGAATAGTCATGACAGAAATTAGGATGATAATAATAATAATAATAAAGCCGACCATGCACACATCTGTTTAACCCTTTCACCGCCAATGTCGCATTTTAGCACCACAATGGTTTTACACCCATGTAACTAAAAGGCATCCAAGCCAGACTTGTTATCCAAAGACCCTATTTTCTTAATTTTGGGAGGTAAGGATAGGCCTAATGTTATGTATGTCACCGAGGAATTCGCAATATTGCAGAAATACTTGTTTCTGTACCCAGTTAAGTTTAATGGTATTTTTTGGTTGAAAAATGGCTGGCGGCGAAAGGGTTAAGTATTGCACATAGAAACTGTAGCTGTACAAGAATACAGGAATTCGTGAGGAGAAGTCGTGATGATAGTCAAGACAAAATAAGGGTGAGAAACGAAGGCAATATGCACATAGCTGTCTGTATATTGCACAGGAAAGAGGTAGAACGCTAGCTTTGATAGAATACTGTACATTTTGGGAGCATACATTTGTTACAAATAGTCGCAATGAACTGAGGGTGATAAATCAAGTAAATATGCACGTATCAATTTTAGTCAAGCACATAGAAAGACACTGTAGCGCTATTTGCTAGAAAGGTAGTAATTCACGCAATTCACGCAAGCACACACAGAAATCTTGAATAAAACCACGACAAAAAGAGGGTGATAAAGGAGAAGCATGGGTACAACTTTTCCTGGTATACAAGGATTTCCTGTTTTTGAATTTGACCGGAAAAGGAATTTCCTTTTTTTTTAAATTTGTCAAGCAAGATCTTTGTGTGTCTACTGTATTTTTCAAATGCAAACTGAGGTGATTTTTCAAATGCAAACTAAAATACCTTCATAAATCCTTTTTTTCTTAAGCTGCAAGGGGACATTGCCCCTAGACCCTGGCCTTTCAGGTTTTTTTCATTTTGTGTAGTTGCAACCCATGTCAGAATATGACCGCTATGCATTGCACTTTGAAAAGCACTTTGAAAAGCGGCCAAGAGTTGTGGCTTTAGGTGATTAGTGGGACAAATTGTTGGTTATCGTTTTGAAACTGGATGACAAAAAAACTCCAACCTTGTGGGACTTTGGTCATTGTGATGGTCGGTCAATCTGTCCATGGTCTGTGATGTGATGCTTGGTCAGTGTGGTCTGTCATAAGTTTGGTCTTATCATTGTGTGGTGTATCTAATGGTCTCTTGATTTTATGGTGGGGTCCGAGTGTGCTGTGCAAAGGTAAGGAGAAACGTGAGGGATTTGTTTCGCTTGGTTCATCTGTTGCCATCACAGCTGTTTCGGGGGGAACGTTTAGTTTATCTTTATTATTTTCAAAACCGACTTTAGTTTACCTTAAGTAACTTTTGATAAACAACGGTCAAGAATATGTTGTAGTATGCGACTAAATTAGTTGTGTTCAGCAGTGGATATCGCTGGATTTTCACTCATGAGCAATTCGAGGGGTGCCTGCCTGAACGGTCTATCTCAAAAGGAATAAAGAACACAGATAGTCAGTTCTGGTATTCACCCCTCGAATTGTATTTATGTTTGCGATACTAAGTGCATTATTCAAGAACACACTCTACTAAACATGCTGCATGATACTGCTCAACAAAAATATGTTTTACCATAAGGCCGTGTACACACATAAATGGGTATTCCATGCGGAAACCCGTGCCCAATCCATAAATAAGTGAAACAAAGAAGGGAAAAGATTTGCGCCCGTGTTCGAATGTCCCTTATATGCGTAAACTTTTATCCTTCTTTCTTCCACTTATTTAGGGTTTTCCGTATGGTACTTACGTGTCTAATGTGAACTCGGCCTTAATCTGATGAAAGAAATATCTTAAAAAATACAATGAAGAACATACAGCCAAAATATGGTCACAAACAAATGTGATGCAGCACAGGAAAACAAGGCTAAAGTTGGGCAGCCACAAGAGAGAAAGAGAGAGAGAGAAAGAGAGAGAGAGAAAGAGAGATTTGATTGATTGAAAAATTGTTAAAAATAAACTATTAGAGATAGATGAATTCTGTTTTTTGCCTGTTAATCTGTTGTCTCTGGCTTTTCTGAAAATATGAACAAGTCAAAAGTGATCATTTACGACATTAGCCTTGTTTTCCTGTGCTGCATCACAAATGCTTGGTGCAGTTTTTGATCTAAGATTTCTAGATTCACTCTATTAACTAAACAGCTTGATTTTGTGTGGGAAGGAACGGCTTGATTTTGTGTGGGACGGAACGGCTTGATTTTGTGTGGGACGGAACAGCTTGATTTTGTGTAGGACGGAACAGCTGTGCCATGTACACTTGCAGAAGAGGGAAGGACAAGCTTTGTTGTTGTTGTTGTTGTACAGGTACAGTAATAGAATTGATCGACTGGTTTTTGTTATTGTTTGCTGAAACAGAAGTGGAAGGATTGAATTTTGATACATCAAATCGTCGGTGAAATTCAAAAACCTCGTATCTCAATATTTTATTATTTTTAGTTAGATACATAATCAGCTCTCTAATTTTCCCCGCCACCTTCCACCAAAAGCTTGTATCTCTAATGACTTTCTATCTGGGGTAAATGAGGCTGTGAAAATAGAATAAAAACTCGTAAGTCCCAAATTCAGATGTAGTTAAGGACAAAAACCTCATATCTTCGTTCTTTTCAAGTATTAAAAAAAACAAAAACCGCAACTATTTTTAACAAAATGCTGGACAAAACTCGCAATGTCTTGAACAACATATTCATCATAGTTAATCAATTGTGGCCAACGCGGTTCATTTTTAGAACTTTTTTTTTTCATTGTTCTCAAAATACGAGGTTTTTGAATTTCACCGACGAAATATTACAGAGGTAAAATGACTGCCTTCCCCCTTCTTGATTTTGGAGATGTCCATTTTTGGTGCTAACAATTTTATATAATGTGTGGAATCTCAAGCAACATTGTGTGTGTGAGTGTGAATGTGTGTGTGGCTGTGTGTGTGTGTGTGTGTGGCTGTGTGTGTGTGTGTGTGTGAATGTGTGTGTGTGGCTGTGTGTGTGTGTGTGTGTGTGTGTGTGTGTGAGTGTGAATGTGTGTGTGTGTGTGTGTGTGTGTGTGTGTGTGTGTGTGTGTGTGTGTGTGTGTGTGTGTGTGTGTGTGTGTGTGTGTGTGTGTGTGTGTGTGTGTGTGTGTGTGTGTGTGTGTGTGTGTGTGTGTGTGTGTGTGGCTGTGTGTGTGTGTGTGTGTGTGTGTGTGTGTGTGTGTGTGTGTGTGTGGCTGTGTGTGTGTGTGTGTGTGTGTGTGTGTGTGTGTGTGTGTGTGTGTGTGTGTGTGTTTGAGAGAGCGAGGGAGAATGAGAGGGAGAGTAATTATTATTGAGTTACGTTTTTGAATGATTTTGAAAGAGACAAAATATAATGAGGTGTAGCTTGGGATTTTGATTGTAGAGAAATGACATTATTATTACGATCTCCTACTGCATTTAACACTCTCTGGAGATTTTAAGTGAATTTTGTTAGTGAAATTATTTTATTTATTTATTATTTAAATCACATTTGTTGTATGTTATTGTTAGTTTGGGTCAATTATTGTAAGCAAATAATGTTACTGGTTTCTGATCCTTAGTAAGTGTTAACTGAACTTGCGTGACAGTTGAACAATTCTTCAGCATCATTTGAATACCAAACTCAATCATTTATAAATGGTACAATGTATGTGGTCCTTATAATATTAGCTTAAAGGTTAATCGCTATAGAAGTTTTCTTAATAAATTAAAAAAATACACTGTTTTATTGTTACCTTATGTATCAACGCTAATCACTTACAGCTTCCTGAGCTAGCCAGCCCCATGTAAGGGTATAGCTGCAACGCATTTTTGTATTTTTTTGTTTCTAATTTATAAAAGTGACACCCGTTTAACTTCCATTTTAGTTTACTTTTCCTATTATCCCTTGGAGTCAGGTTATTCCGAGAGAAAAAAAAAAGATGTTAGCGCCAGTGAGCATTTGATTCAATTAACAGGATAGCCACGTTCTGTTATGGACATTTCATGTACTAGAAGAAGTTTCATGCATGCCATGCTCCTAGGATCTCACAGGAGTGGGAGTCCTTCAGTATAAATACTGAATTCAGTATAGCTATGATGTCCACATACCTTGATTGGAACATTGTTAATGTCCCTGATGGCCTTTTTTCAGTATAGCTGACATTTTCTGCGCCCACCCATGAATTCTCATCAAACTCACATTTCAAATAATGGCAGCAAGGATACAGATCTGTCAACTGTTGAAAAATGCCTATGGACGCTTGCTTGTGACCATGATCTTGCTTTGTTTAGTACAGTGGCTCATTGTGAATTGTTATACTTTGAACCCTTTCGCCACCAATGTCGCATTTATGAACTATGCTACACTGATTTAATACCCATGTCACTAAAACGCATGAAAATAGGCTCTGTTATCCAATGACCTTATGTTGTTAATTTCGGGAGATAAGGAAAGGCCTTGTTTGATACATGTTTATGGGGATTCACAGTATTGCAGATGCCAACTTTTCTTTACCCAGGTAATTTTGACAAGAAAGTTTGGCTGAAAATGGCTGGAGGTGAAAGGGTTAAAGTATTTCTTATTCTTGAAATTTAAAAAAAAAGAAAGAAGAAAAGTCGCAAACATGCACATGGTCATATGCCACACACTTTTTTGCACACATGTCAGCAGCCATGTACAAATACTCGACACACATGTCCACTCACAAACACACACATTACTATTTTTGTTTGTGGCACAAGCCACAAACCTATAACTCACTTTGTCGGTCGGTCGGTTTAAAAATTGTCGCACGTTTGTGGCAAAATTGTCGCACGCCACAAACGATTGCGAATCCGCGCTTGTTTGTTTCAGAAATTACAAATTTGCAAAATAGGGATAAACAGGTCTGGGATTGCTTCATACTCAGTTAGCTCCCCAATAAATTCTCCACTTCTTGGATGTAGGTTAAGGTGGGTTATTCATTGTTTTAACCCTCTCTAGGACACAGACGCCAAATGTGACCGAATTTTGTCAACTCATGCAGCCTGTATGCGCCGATTGCGCCCGCTGAACGCCAGGTCTAGTACGTTCACTTTCACTTTCTCCCTACCCACAATGCAATATACTAAGTTAGTTCTTCCTTTACCTCAGTCTCGCTGGTCCGTTTTTGGTTCTTACAGCAAGGGAAAGCACCCACTAGTCTTTTTGAACGGATTTTTCAAAGTGACCCCACATATTTTTCTTCTTTCCACGTGACGTGGTTTGCTGTGTGACAGTGTGTTAGCTTTGGAATAATAATATCATCATTGCTATTCAATATGCATCTTTCAGAAATGAAATGTGAGTTTAGACTTTATTCTGGGTGATTTTTTTAATGAAAAGATTTGGTGTGACGTTCTGAGTTAATTCCCATCTCTCGGGAACTGGGATCGATTCCCGGTTCGAATGGTTGGGTTAAGCTTGAGAGTGGCTAGCAATAATTTTGAAATGTTGGGGCGAATGAACAAACGACTTCAATTACAGTGGAACCTCCCTTATTATAAGATCTCCCATTATAAGACTCCCTCCCGTATAAGACCTACTTCTCTGAGACATTGCCCTTCTTTGTAAGTATTGAAATTATTTCTCTTTAAGACCCCTCCCTTATAAGACCTCATTTTGGATGATTTTTGAAGGTCTTCTATAAGGGAGGTTCCACTGTAATAAGTAGGGGAGTGGGGGGATACACATTTAGTGTCTTTGACTAGTGTGATGTATACACTGTAACGGAGAAATAATTGTATTGTGTTTTCTTTCAGATGGTATATTAGTTTAACAATATGTGCGTATTAGGTACTTTATAGTCACAGAGGTGTCTGTGAAATTCGGGTTGCTCCCACCTGGAGAGTGCGTCGCAAACAGAGACGCGCCACCCAATTTGTTTTATTTTGCATGCAATTTTTGTGTATCTGATGAGGAAGGAAAGGGGGGGGTGTGTGTTTAAATTTTGACTAAATGACTTTTTTTTATTGCCACTGGGTTTAACGTGTGCTTAAATGACTTTTTTTTTATTGCCACTGGGTTTAACGTGTGCTAAGTGCATGGGCACACGGGACCTCGGTTTATCGTCTCATCCGAAAGACTCCACGTTCAGACCGTAAGGCCTAGTGCAAAGTGAGAGGAAAAATCCCCTGTACCCAGGTTCAAACTCGGGTGAGAGGAAAAATCCCCTGTACCCAGGTTCGAACTCGGGTTTACTTGACACGAGGCGAACGCGCTACCACTGTGCCACTCTACACTTTGTGTTTGTGTGTGTGTGTGTGTGTGTGTGTACATGTGTGTAAAAATGACCACCTTTAAAAATGTGAGTTGACTTGCTCTATTTTTGGTTGAAAATTTTATATATATTATATATATTGCCCATTATGTATGTATATATGTATAAAAAGTTGGGTGCCTACCAAGTGTAAGAAGGGATGGTACGCGTGTTGTGATTGCAGCTTTGTGATTGTTGATGCATGCATAATCGATGCATGAGATTGAGCAGATAACCGCAATGGCTTGGAGTCATAATGGACTATCTTCCTTTGACATGTTATTGAACTTATTACGAAAACTAATAACTTGTATAAAAAAAAGACTGCTGAAATATAAAAAGCAAAACCCCCTTTTTATATTTCTGCAGTCATTGTTTGATACAAGTTATTAGTGTTTGTAATTAATCCAATAATACGTCAATGGACTATCTAAAGATAGTTCGTTTTGACTCCAAGCCATCAAAGTCTTTGTCTTTTGTGGATCTGTAATGTCAAAGTCTGTTGGAATTGTGTACCATGGTGTATGAAAAGATTGGATAGTACTATCCTCTGTTCTGTGATTTCTTCAATTGTCTTTCCTTGCCACAATATTGTCGGTGCAAATTTGCCACGTATTCATCAGTGCACATTTGCATGGGTGCAACTTTTCCTAGTATGCAAGGATTTCATGTTTTTGAATTTTACCAGAAAATGAAGTTCCTTTTTTAAAATTTGACAAACATGATCTTTGTGTGTCTACTGTATTTTTCAAACGCTTTAAAATAAGAATTTGTATAAATTCTGGAAAAAAAGCAAGCAAAAATATCTTGATAAATCAATTTTTGCTTCAGCTGCAGGGGACATTACCCCTGGACCCCGACCTTTCAGGGTTTTTTTATGTTGTGTAGTTACACCCATGCATTTAGCTTTGCTTTGAATGTTTTTTAGTGGGTTTTGTTTATGTTGGTGTTGTTTATGTTGGCGTTTTTGCAGTTTTTATAACTTTTCATTTTGATTACAGTAGTGCCTTTTGTTTGGCTGGTTGATATTAATGTTGTCTGAATGTCGTTACCACAGTGTTATCGTTTTGCTGGGATGTGAAACAGCTGATTGTTATGGCGCTGGTATTGCGTTGTGTGTTGTAGGTGGGGTTTTAAAAATGTTGTTGGTTTGTGCGTGTCTGTGTGTCGATGCACTTGTGCGTGTGTGTGTGTTGTGGTATATGCTTGTGCTAGTGAGTTTATTTTCTTTCGTTTTTTCTTAATCTTTTTAATAAATTTTATTTATTTTATTGTTGTAAACAAACGCCTAGGGCATTCATTTGATTAGGCGTTATATAAATGTTCATAATCATAATAATAATTTGAACAATTGATCTAATTACCATTCCTCAACATGTCATGAGTTAGTGATATATAGTCTTTTTTTACATTATAACATTTAAGCATCCATTCTCATACAGACATTGGAAACTGGTGGTTGTATGGGGATAGGGGGTGGGGCGCTAGAAATGCACAAGGCAGTGCTGCTGCTATATTCGCAGGCATTCAGACTGGAACAGGCTCCTTGACCATCTTTTTCCTTCCCTCTGACTCCTCCCCCTTTCTGCCCTTCTCACCCCTCCCCCCCCCCCCTTTAGAACCTCCATTCCTTTCGGGTTTTTTCATCCACCACCTTCCTCTCCCTCAGCTTTGACCCAGCTATGTCTCTGCTTGACCATCCCATATACTACAGCCCCTCTTTCATCACAGCATGAGCAGACCTGCCTACCCATACGATTTTTTCCGTATTTTGTACACGATTTTGAGCCCCAGTACTGCAGTACAGTAAATGGAAAATTAATACAGCAAAAATTTGAACTTAATGTCTTCTAAGATCGGTCAAAATTGAGTGTTTTTTGTCATTTTGCATGGTGGTGTAATGTTCCGTTTTGGGGTCTCCTTGCAAAATACGGAATTTTGAGAAAAAGTACGGAATTTTATTTCGGGGAGTACCTAAAAAAGAAATTGGGGGTAGGCAGGTCTGCATGTGGTTAGTTAGGTTCTTATCCTGATGACCTACAGCTGATCTCACCACCTCCATCCCCACCAGCTCCTCTTCCCTTCTTTTTCATCCTGTCCTCCCTTCTTGCCGCCCCCCCCCCTCCCCCCCACCCTCCCCTACCTTTAATTGCTTCATAATTAACACTCTTGTTTAAATTCAACTTATCATTCGTAACACTGCTTCTAAGTTCAGCTTTAACTTCTTTAGTTGTACAGTTTCTATTGACATGTATTTTATTCATGTGATTAATTTTTGGGGAGTAGATTTTGTGTTTCAATCCTTACTGTTTGAAATTCCTAAGCAATATTCTTTCATGATTAGTTTGTACGTGGTGATACAAGATCTCTACAAAGTATAGATTGCCACGGGGGGAAAGATTGAAAAATATTAACGAGCATTTCGACCATACGCAGCAGCTTAACGATGATCTTTTCCCCTTTTGGTTGGTGCCTTTCAGACAGTTTTTCTTCACTGAAGGTTGAGATTGTGGAAAGGGTACTTAATAATCAACTGGTTGAAAGAGTTTCTTGCTCTGGTGATGATAATGAATGGTTTCGTCGTAGGAAAGATTTTGCTCGTTAAGCGGACATCTCTTTGAGTGATGAGAGAAGATTTTTGTCACTTTTAAAAAGCCTACTTTTCCACGTAGCCGTAAAAGGGTATCCGAGTCAGTTCAGGGTAAAGATAGAATTGCTACTACCCCCATGGGGATACCGGGGGGTCTTTTGTATAAATAGCTCCCCCACCTGGAAGTTTTGTGCTTTTAATTTAACCTTTAATTCTGATCGCTTCTCAGCCTTTTGACTAAGACAGTGATTCAGGAACATAATTTTTTGTTTATACCCTGGTTGGTTTGTTCAGCCCGTCGTACATGGCGAAAGCCGATACGCGACGTTAAACTGAACTTCCAAGTTTTGTGCTTGTAACTTCCTCTAATCTGCCACTCTCTTTGACTCTGCCTTTTCCCTTTGCTTGCTGTCATCTACAGGCATCATGCAGAATTGTCAGAGGATCAGAGGATTAAGAATTTCTGACAGAAGATTGGCTTCTCTTGTCAGAGGTTTTGCCTTTCTATCTAGTGTTATCCTTTGTGTTAAATAGCATTTTAAAGTGATTTATCACTATATTAAGCCTTTTTGGTGGTGTTCGGAACTCATTTCAGTGTTGTCCCTCTTTAGGCAAGGGCCTTGATCAGTTGATGGCCCTTTCACCGCAGTTTTCAGGGGATTGGACTTCAGACTGTTCTGATGCCTGCATCTACTATCTTTCTGCCATACCGGTCCATTCTTCTGCCTATTTTCAAGAAACACTTTCAAAAAGATTTCCTTCAGCCGAAGTCGGACATGCTGGGCCTACCTATTTCTTACTTAGGCGCATAATGGCAGCATGACGCATCTGCGCTCATAATTGACAGGAAACTGTCTGAGCGATCGAAGAAGAAGAAGAAGAATTGCGGCTAAAGGGGAATAATGCTTGGCCTTACTACTGTTAACGTTGGTTCTCTGCCCTTTGGGTTCCCAGATTACTGGACCTTGAACTCTTTCACCAAAGGTTAGAAGAAAAAGAAAATTGCAAGTTTTTTTAATTATAATTATTTTGTTTGACTGATAGTGGATCTGCCTTGTTGTGTTGGTGTATGCGGGGTATTATGTATTTGATGTGGGCTGCCGATGGATGATGATTAAAAAAATGTTTTCATGAATAAAATAAATGTATCAGTGGGTCTACAGTCCTGTCTCTTCAGTTGTGCTTTGGGTGAGTCTTCACACACAGTCATCACACCAGAAAAATGGCATGTTAGTAGCATGTTCCCCTTCCACCAAACATGTGTATAGTCACACATGCTCACACACGCACGCATGCACACACGCATGCACGCATGCACACACACACTCACACACACACACACACACACACACATATACACACATATACACACATATACACACACATGCACACACACACACTGTATGACACACACATGCACACACACTCACACACACACACACATACACGCACACACGCACACACGCACACACGCACACACACACGCACACACACACACACACACACACACACACACACACACACACACACACACACACACACACACATACATACACACACACACACACACTGTATGACACAGATACACACACACACACACATGCACACACACACACTATATGACACACACATACACACACGCACACACATACACACACACACACACACGCACACACACACACACACATTACCACACCCACCATACCCCACAACACAACCACATGGTAAACCTTTGAATAAAATAGAGCAATGCCCTTGTAAGTTTTTGTGTTTTTTGCTTTTGTAACCACCAACCATGACATGGGCTTAAGGCATACTCATTAAGCCATTCAGTGTTCAGTGTTCTCTCTCTCTTTCTCTCTCTCTCTCTCTCTCTCTCTCTCTCTCTCTCTCTCTCTCTCTCTCTCTCTCTCTCTCTCTCTCTCTCTCTCTCTCTCTCTCTCTCTCTCTCTCTCTCTCTCTCTCTCTCTCTCTCTCTCTATAAATGATAATGTATGCCTTGGGAAGAGAGAGAGAGAGAGAGAGAGAGAGAGAGATTATAAACTACAATAATAGGATTAGATATGTGGAGCATTGATCGAAGTCGGATGATCAAATTAACAATTTATATGTTGTGTGTGAGTGCGCACGCATGTGTGTGTGTGTGTGTGTGTGTGTGTGTGTGTGTGTGTGTGTGTGTGAATTATTGCTTTAAAGATTGCTGCTTGAATACATGTTTTCTTTCATTTCAGGCATTATGTTTATAAGTTTTGTTTCTTATCATTTCGTTCGCCGTTAGTATGTTTTTGTTATCTAATGCACCCCCTTGGCATTAAGGCTGTAAAAAGCTATTGTCAATAAAAACGTCCAGTGTCCAGTGTCCAGTGTCCAGTCTCTCTCTCTCTCTCTCTCTCTCTCTCTCTCTCTCTCTCTCTCTCTCTCTCTCTCTCTCTCTCTCTCTCTCTCTCTCTCTCTCTCTCTCTCTCTCTCTCTCTCTCTCTCTCTCTCTCTCTCTCTCTCTCTCTCTCTCTCTCTCTCTCTCTCTCTCTCTCTCTCTCTCTCTCTCTCTCTCTC
>CM065684.1:21219438-21225401 GCA_017654935.2 Phymorhynchus buccinoides
CTGATAATCATTACATTACTGTTTTCGTTAAAATGCTACATATTACATGGTGAACTATTTTCAACAAAACATATTTCCGTTTTACACTTATTCAGCTTCCATTACAGTACATAAGACGCAGTGAGTTTTAAACAACGAATTTGTTGTTTATTTACTCGTTTGTTTTTCAACACAAATGCTTGCCCTTTGGGGTACATATGCTCGAATCTTTCATTGACAACGTCATGAAATTTCAGCAAGATTCAATGAAGGGTTTTGAAAATATGAAGCAAACAGTAAAAATATGGGTGCAAACACACCCACGGGGTACGGGAAGGATTAAACTAACTTATTAAGAACCGGCGCCCTTAAATGAAGATGAGTGACACTGTTATTGTTTACATTATTAACTTGGATTTTTAATTTGATATCTATACCACTCCAAACGTCTTATCCCTCATCAACAAGGTTTTCGTAATTAGCACAGAAAGACACTCTATTGTTCTGACGGGAATAATGATAATCACATAAATTAAAGAGAGAGAGAGAGAGAGAGAGAGAGAGAGAGAGAGAGAGAGAGAGAGAGAGAGAGAGAGAGAGAGAGAGAGAGAGAGAGAGAGAGAGAGAGAGAGAGAGAGAGAGAGAGAGAGAGAGAGAGAGAGAGAATGAATGAATAACTTTTATTTTCTGAGGATAATAGAGTAAGTATAAATACTTTTTTTCATCCAGAGAGAGAGAGAGAGAGAGAGAGAGAGAGAGAGAGAGAGAGAGACTGACTAACCAACAGTCTGACATAGTAGAAACAAACAACAAGACAAGATAGATGCTATTCCCCCCCCCCCCCCCCCCCCCCCCCCCCCCCCGTGTTGAATGACACCAAGAAATAATTAAAGGACTCGCCCAAGTGGCTATAGAAAAGATGACAAGAAAACAAGAAACAAATAGTGAAGGAAGATAAAGAGGATGGGGCTTTCATGAAAAAGTTAAAGATACCCCACGTCACGTGTCATATCCCCTCTTATGCCGGGAAGATTTCTTACCAGCTGTAAGAGGGAAAGCACGTGAAAACCGTGATTTTGACACGTGACGCGCTGGGTCTTTAATGTTTGGGTTCTACTTAGTTCTAGTCCTTAGAAGGAAGTGGGGGTGCCTAGTGCGCATTCCTCTTCTCCTCCGCCTCCGTGGCAGGCCCCAAGCTGTACAGCACTTGCTGGAAGTGGCGGCACTTGTGGCCCAGCCACAGGAGGCCAAGGTCAAGGACAGGCCCGCACGTGGCGCCCGTCGGGATCTTGCCGCACACCTTGTTGACACACTCCAGCAGCTCTTGCTCCTGAAACACGCGGTGTATTAATTAGTGCAAAGCAAGTCGTGGCGGTGATCTTCTCTCGCCGATTCTGCTGACTTACGCATATGAAAGGAGAAGGCTAATTTGGTGTTTCTGTTTCTGTCCGGATAGGTCGCAGACGCCACTTCTGACGATAAATCGCGACGGAACTTGGAGGGCGCATGAACCTAATAGAAAACATAGAAGGAGAAAGACCTACTGCTTACCCTGGGTTTAGACCATTAACCCCCTCCCCACCCACCCCAGTTCAGCCGGAATGGCCCAGGCCCCACTCCCAGAAGCAAGCTAAAAAGTGGAAATGACATAAATCATTACCCTGAAGGGAAACAGGTTTGAGAACATTTAATGTTGAACCCATCACACTATAATGGTAAGAGCCACAGCTGCAGCTATTATGTATTTGTAATATAGAAGTCGAAATAGTAGTAGTAGTAGTAGTAGTAGTAGTAGTAGTAGTAGTAGTAGTAGTAGTAGTAGTAGTAGTAGTAGTAGTAGTAGTAGTAGTAGTAGTAGTACCTGTTGTTGTTGTTGTAGCAGCAGCAACACACACACACACACACACACACACACACACACACACACACACACACACACACACACACACACTGACACGCACGCAGTAGTAGTAGTAGTAGTAGTAGTAGTAGTAGTAGTAGTAGTAGTAGTAGTAGTAGTAGTAGTAGTAGTAGTAGTAGTAGTAGTAGTAGTAGTAGTAGTAGTAGTAGTAGCACTATCCCTCCACTGATGCCATTAAAACCTTGGTCTGTGCATTTGTCCTCTCGATAATAGATTATTGCAACTCCCTTCTTGCTGGCCTTCCAAAGTACCTTCTCAAAAAACTCCAAACAATCTAAAACAATGCTGCACGACAAATCCTTGAAGTCCTCCAAGTTTGAACATGTTACTCCCCTTCTGCACTCTCTGCACTGGTTGCCAATCTCCAACAAGATCAACTACAATCTTTCCGCTCTTAGCTTTGCTGTCATTTCTGGCTCTGCTTAGTCCTACTTACCTGTCTGATCTACTTCATACTTGCATTCCACATCGTCAGCTTCGTTCTTCTTCTGATTCTCGTATTCTACAGCCTCCCTCAAATAAAACGAAAACTTATGGCGAGAGATCCTTTTCTTTTCAGGCCCCAGCTACTTGGAACAAACTCCGTCTGTCTCTCAGACATTCTAACTCCCTGTCACTTTTCAAAACCAACCTGAAAACCCATCTATTCTCTGAACACTACTGTCCACCATGATCGGATTGTGAGAATGAAAGTGTGCGGATGAGGAATGGCATGGGAAAGGTGGGAGACATATGGTGTGTGTGTTCGTGCGCGCATGCGCGCGCTGGCATGTGCTTATGCATGTGCGCATATTTCCGTGTATGCACGTGTGTGCGTGTGCTCGTGCGTGTGTAGGCATAAGTGTGTATGTGTGTGTGTATGTAGGCACGTACGTACGTATGTATGTATGTATGTGTGCATGCGCATGTAAATGATATGCTGTGTTCGTCAGTGTGTGTGCTTGTGTGCGTGCGAGCATGGGTATTGATGCGAATTGGTTAAATGTATTTTTTGTAAAGCGCCATGAGCAGCTAGCCTGGAATGTGCGCTATATAAGCTTTCTTTATTATTATGATTATTTATTATTATTAGTAGTAGTAGTAGCAGCAGCAGCAGTAGCAACAGTAACAACAGCAGTAGTAGTATGGTAAGGGCCCAAAATGTCTTAACGCAAAATAAATCTGCCCAAAGCTTCAACATAAATAACGCTACACCCATTTGAAAGACTACACTGAATCGATAATACAATTTTCTATATTCCTGCCAATTGTGGTCTCATAATCCCCCCCCCCCCCCTCCCCCCCCAAAAAAAAAGAGCAAAAGTTATTCGACTTAAAAAAACACCAAACCACATTAGGTGACACCGACACAGTGACACCGACACAGTGACTGAAACCGACACAGTGACACCGACACATGGAAAGATTAAAAGCAAAGAAAACCAATGACCAGTTGATCTCAACAAGAAGCACTAAGAAATGAAGAAGACATTAAATCACTGTACTGTCATATTTTTGTTTAGAAAACTTCAAAGCCATTCTTATTCTTTCTAAACAAAAGACTCAAATAGAACCAACATTACGTTAATTTCATTTGTGCAAAATTTAGTGTTAGAAGCTTGCATTTGGAAAATTATTAACCGTTTTTGCTAGAAGCCTTTCTAAGCCATGTTTTTGGACAAATAAACTCATATTACATCGCTGCGTTATTAGAAGGCCTCATTTGGCCACAGTACTTCGCCGTCTAAAAACAAATACTGTCCGAACATAGGAGCCGTCTGATATTTGGGTCCCTTCCCTTAGTAGTAGTCATAGTAGGTCAGTAGTAGTAGAAGTAGTAGTAAAAGAAGTAGTAGTAGTAGTAGTAGTAGTAGTAGTAGTAGTAGTAGTAGTAGTAGTAGTAGTAGTTGTTGTAGTTGTTGTACCTGTTGTTGTTGTTGTTGTTGTTGTTGTTGTTGTTGTAGCAGCAGCAGCACACACACACACACACACACACACACACACACACACACACACACACACACACACACACACACACACACACACACACACGCGCGCGCGCGCGCGCACGCGCACACCCACACCCACACGCGCGCACGCAAGCACACACACACACACACACACACACACATAAAGGCATACACACACATACACACTCTCACGTGCGCACAACAAAAACAAACAAACACACACACACAAGCATACACACACACATACACACACACACACACACACACACACACACACACACACACACACACACACACACACACACACACACACGCCCATGTAATACCATGAGCAGTGGATAGACACACACACACACACACACACACACAGAGACACACACACACACACACACACACACACACACACACACACACACACACACACACACACACACACACACACACACACACACACACACACACACACACACACGCCCATGTAATACCATGAGCAGTGGATAGACGTTAATTGAAACACACACACACACACACACACACAGAGACACACACACACACACACACACACACACACACACACACACACACACACACACACACACACACACACACACACACACACACACACACACACACACACACACACACGCAGAGTGCAGATAAAGGAGGATTTTCTCCCAATTAATTAACAGTTGCAATCCTAATTGAGGGGGAAACAAATGCCGATGAAATCCCCCATGCGGTATAGAAGAGGAGAGGGGAGGATTTATTGTTCCTAAGTGACATCTCGCGGAATGTCCAATCCTCGCAGGGCTTTGCGAGGATTCAACGCCCAGCACTCCAAAATGTCAACTGTCAGTGCACACACTACCACAATGTTTTTTCTGTTCATCTTTTTCTTTTCCCCTCTCCTGCTTCTTTTTCTCCGTTCACCCCCTAAAAGTCTGTGCATTTACTTCTACACGTATATAAAAGAAAAAACCTGGCTACCACTACCACAGAGTTATATACTATTGTGGCGGTACCATAGCCGATGAGGTTTAACCGAGGCGTGGTTACTGCTACACCTATATCTGTATTGTTTAAAAAATCGGGACTTTACTGGTGTTGCACTGCCTCCGGGCATTGCCTCCAGTATCGTTCCCACCATCTTTGTATCTACAAATGTCCCATATATGTGTCTGTTCCAGACCGAGAGGACGTAAAACACCATTTTGTTTCACCACCACAGAAGAAGAAGAAGAAGAAGAAGAAGAAGAAGAAGAAGAAGAAGATGAAGACGACGAAGAAGAATGCATCAACTTAAGCTCTCCTTCTCTGCTGTGTAAGCGCGGCGCGTGCGAGTGTGTGTGTGCATGAGCGAGCGAGCGAGCGAGCGCACGTTTGTGTGCATGAGAAAAACGTTGAAAAATTAGCGAACTGGACTGACAAAATCATGTCTCTAAATGCTACCAACACAAAATGCATGTATGTTACCAAGTTCAAGTTAAGTTTATTTTCCAAAAAACCCTAGGGGCACAAGAAAACAATCACAATTATGTTGCGGCAACTGAACAACACCTCACACACACTGGTTTTAAACAACATACCAGTGCACAATTCCAAACATTTATAAACTTGCAATAACCATCTGCAAAGGCGCGTACACGCGCCCATACACACAAACACTAGACAAAGGCACAAACAGGGACATTTGTTAATATGAGTGATGGGGGACAAAAAGAAATGGGGAAGGGACAACCATTTTCACTTCTTCAATCTCCCGTTCATTTATACTCTCTCTCTCTCTCTCTCTCTCTCTCTCTCTCTCTCAACAGAGTTATTTCAATGCGTTATATTATTAGGCTAATGTTTAGTACTTGGAATGTTTTGTTTTGCATGTTGAGTTATTTTTCGAGTTGCTTTCGTATTACTTTTCATTCTGAGGACAGGATGAAAAAAAGCTGTCAAGCTTACTCCTTTATCCTCAATAAAGATAATTTTGGCTTGACGTCGCTTCACACACACACACACACACACACACACACAGAGGGTGACATACCGGTCCCCCCTGCATACAGATGTCGCAGAGGAAGTAGCAGGCGTGCTCTGGCGCCATTTCCCTCAGGGGAACCACG
>CM065684.1:21225901-21228401 GCA_017654935.2 Phymorhynchus buccinoides
CATTGTTCGAGGCATGCCAACAACCGATCTTGGAAGTATGCGTGCTTACTTTTTCATAGGGATCATAATGTCTAAGATGGGGGCCTGTATGCCCCCATGCCATACCCATGCCATAGCAATTAATTATTAAAGTTTTTATTTTAATATAAAATCGGGGGTCATGACTTGAACGATGTAAGCTATCCACAAAAAGTTAAGGATCACTTGCAAACTAATTCATAACTTTCCAAATAAGAAAGCCAATGCGTTGAATTTTGGCCAACATTTAATTCAATGCTTTAGTGATAACGATACACAATTGCCTTCAATTTCGAGCAATCGTTTGGTCTGTACATTTGATCAAAGTGGGTACATATCGAAATTTGATTTCCCAAAGTCATTGAAATCACAAGACAGGGCATTCTGATGCTCCCAAAAGTTCAGTAATGCGTGTATCCGCCATGGCTGTTCTGGCACTCGACGCAGCGAGTCCTCATGGAGTTGACCAGGGTGGTGAAGATCCTCTGTGGAAGCGCCTGCCACTCAGCCTGCAGCATCTGGTAGAGGTGCTGGGCATCCCTGGGAGGGGGGTGGTTGCTCCTCACTTTGCGATCCAGCTCATCCCAGAGGTTCTCAATCGGGTTGAGATCGGGACTGCATGCTGGCCACTCCATTCTGTTGACTCCAGACTGCTGCAGGAAGTCGTTGACCACCCTTGCCCTGTGGGGGCGAGCGTTGTCATCCTGGTAGACAGCCGGCGGTCCCATCTGCTGCAGTGTAGGCACAGCCAGCGGTCGAAGGATCTCATCCCGGTATCGGAGGCCAGTCAGGTTACCCTGTACATGATACAAGGGTGTTCTGTGGTGAAGGCTGAAGGCCCCCCAGACCATTACAGAACCTCCACCAAAGGCCACCTTTTCTTGGACAGTGGCGTCAATAAAGCGTTCCCCTGGGCGCCTCCAGACCCTCAGTCGGCCGTCGTTGTGGTTCAGGGTGAAGCGTGATTCATCACTGAACAGGACCTGGGACCATTGCTGACGTGTCCACCTCACGTGACGTCTGCAGAAGGCGCGGCGTGCTGCCCTATGGGCTGGAGTTAAGCGTGGCCGTACAGCTGGGCGACGAGAACGGAGGTTAAACCCATGAAGGCGGTTCCGTATGGTCTGCTGGCTGATGTTGATGTTAGTAGCCACCCTCAGCTGCCTTCGAATGATGCTGGAAGAGGCTGTTCTTGTCTGCAGGGCTTGTCGTTCAATGAGACGATCTTCACGTGGAGTTGTCTTCTTCGGTCGACCAGATCTGCGTCTTTCATGGACCCTCCCAGTGGCTGTGAAGCGTTGAATCAGTCTGACAATGACCGAGATGGACACCTGAAGTCGCCTGGCCACTTCTCGCTTGGGAACACCATCTTGGAACCATGCAACAGCTCGTCCCCTATCCAACTCGCTCAATTTTCGTCGTGGAGGCATTGTCAAATCAGGCCTAATACTGGTGGTATGTCTTCTTATAAAGCCAAGCAAGAGACAGCATCTCACACATAAACAGCAGTGCTTGCACGTGCATAATGGTTTTTCCATCTGGCTTGTGCAATGTGTTCATGCAGAACGATCCAAAACAAGGTCCTTTTTCGCAAGTTTCCGCTTTTTCTTTTGCTGCCAAGCTCAGTAATAGAGAATCACGTGCAATGTTTCCACTAACACAACATCGCCCACTTACAGCTGAACAAGAATTCATAACAATTTGGCTTGACTGAGAAATAAATAACAGGAGCGAACGGAGTTTATTGCGCACCTGTTTTCTCATAGTGATCCTTAACTTTTTGTGAGTAGTGTATTATTCATGAAGATTTTGACGTCGTAATTAGTCCCCTTATCACCCTTTTTTTCCTGATTATAGAATGTGCGCTATGCCTGTGACCCCTTGAGAATAACATGATTTGTCAGATCAATTGACATAAGCTAGAACACCAAGGCTACATCAAAATGTTGTTATGTTCTGTATAGTTATGCTGGGATTGTCTTTAGCCATGGCAAGCTCCTAGCATAACATCATCAGTCCCAAATCCTCCGAAGTCGGAATGTGGCTGCTCACGTGGTGGGGTAATCAAAAACGGTCACACGCGTAATGTTCTCATCCCTAACTGGTGCATTTGTGCCATAGGATGATCCCTGGAGTCTTTAAGCCAGGGAACGAAAACAACAACAACAAACAAGAGCAAACAAAGTTATTAATAATTTATGAGAATAAAGATCTTTGATAGCTTTTGTAAAGTAAATAGTAAAATAACACAACTATTAAACTTAACAAACAAATTATATAGTTATTTTGTTTTGGTTATAATGATGATTATCATGATAATGCCTAGTTCCTACCCAATTTAAAACTACAACGCTGTTCTCTGTCTGAATAAATTCTTGCAGTTGTTGCAAGCTTGCAGAGATGTCTTTTTGTTATAAATTCTTGCAATTGTTGCAAGCTTGCAGAGATGATATTTTTGTTATAAATTCTTGCAGTTGTTGCA
>CM065684.1:21240901-21248401 GCA_017654935.2 Phymorhynchus buccinoides
GTTTTTGTATGTTGTTGTTGTCGTCAAAGGTTTGTTTGTCCGTTTATTGTTTGTTCTATTTTTACTTTTTCTTTTTTCATTGTTTATATATTTTTGTTTTTGTCTTTTGTTTTTGTTTTTTTTCCATGTACCCCCAAGGGGCTTTTTTGGAAATAAAAACCTTGAACCTTGAACTACCATTCAAATCTTATAAATGAACTAGGCCTACATACACTGTTAGGATATCTAGCACTTTATGCCACCCTCCCCCCTCCCCCGCCAAATGTTCACACTGAAATTGTTCATTGAGAAGCAACAAATTGCTATTCTCGGCAAAGGGATAGGGATAGGACCAGCCTAGGATTATTTTCATAAAACTGACAGAACCACTCTTTGAGATTGAGAGTCGTACGACATGAGGGGGGGGGGGGGGGGGGTTTCTTCTCCCTAGGTGCAGAGTGGCACAGAGGAAACGCGTTCGCCTCGTGCACGATAAACCCGAGTTCGAACCTGGGTACAGGGGATTTTTTTCCTTTCCCTCTGCACTACGTCTTATTGTCTTTCGGATGAGACGATAAACCGAGGTCTTGTGTGCCCATGCACTTAGCACAGGTTAAACCCAGTGGCAAAGAAAAAGTTGCCATTTGGTCAAAATTTAACCCCCCCTCCCCCCGTTTCCTTCCTTATCAGTCACACAAAAATAGCATGCAAAAAAAGAGTGGCGCGCCTCTGGCTGCGACGCGCTCTCCAGGTGGGAGCAACCCGAATTTCGCAGAGACGCCTCTATGACTATGAAGTACCAAATGCCAAAGTAAAAACTTCTGCTACGCAGTTAACGTGTATGTAGTGGGTGCGTTCTTCTTTCTGAAAGGGAGAGAGAGAGAAAGAGACAGGCAGACAGACAGATAGACAAATAACTACTCTAATGGATAAAATCATCAGGAGAAAAAACAATCAACATTGCTTAACCAACCTATTTAGGACTACTATTTCTGGTACAGAATGGTAGAAACCCAAACGAATTAAACAGTATCTTAATGTACGTTCTTAGCTTACCACAGAATGTCTAGACAGTATATTATATTGATAGAACAAGTTTGTTTTTTCTCAACAGATTCAGGACACAAATCTTAAAATGTCCCTTCAGGACACAAATCTTAAAATGCCCCCCCCCCCCCCCTCCCTTCAAAACCACCGAAGTAGATGTTACAAAATTATAAACTCATTGGACAGGAAATTAAGCTTAAGTTGCTGCACGGAATTAACCCTTTCACCGCCAATGTCGCATTCTCGCACCACAATCACTTAATACCCGTTTCATTAAACCCCTTGAAATCAGGGTCTGTTATTCAATAATATTGCGTTCCTAATTTTGGGCAGTAAGGATTGACCCTATTCTAAATGTGTCACAGAGAAATCCCAAAATATTGCAGACAAAATCTTTTCTGTACCTAAGTAAGTCTAATGGAAATTTCTGGCTCAAAGATGGCTGGCGGTGAAAGGGTTAAGAATACAGTATCAGACTGGAACAGCACATTGTTAATCGGGCATTTCCGGTTGAGCCCATTTTTACCCCCCCCCCCCCCCCCCCCCCCCGTTTAACAGTGCAATCGTTTCTTCTCTGTCTGTCTGTTTGTCTGTATGTCCGGGCTATATCTCGTCAACGGCTGGACAGAATGCCTTTATTCCTTCAAGCGTCGTGTGTCTGTGTATCACCATGAACAGAAGGGATCTGTGGACAAACTATAGCCATGCTGACCTTCACCTTCACGTTTGACCTTGAAAACGTAAATTTCTCCTTGTGGCCACATCGTTCACATCATTGGACTTACATGTGTTGTGTTCAAACTTGGTGTGTGGGTGCATCGGCTTAACGTACCTTATCCATTATGGCTATATGGCCTGGGAACGCAGAAGAAGAAGAAGAAGAAGAAGAAGAAGGAAGAGAAGAAGAAGAAGAAGAAGAAGAACAAGAAGAAGAAGAAGAAGAAGAAGAAGAAAAGAAGAAGAGAAGAAGAAGAAGAAGAATAACAGAACAACAACAACAACAACAATGTGACGTAAGTGTCCTGCGCGACCCCACTTTCTCCGTTTCTTATCTACACCCCCCCCCCTTTTCTTTTCTCGGGCCGCCACTTTAATTGCCATCCACCATCAAACGGACGCCGATTAAGGCATTTGTCTCTTTGAAGCCCGATCTACCTCCCCATCACGAGAAAGTGACATCAACATTCGGCTCCCTTTGAAGACGATTTTCCTTTCCTATCACGAGCAGGATAGGAATGTCAGCATGTGATAAGGATGTAACCGGCGCGTGATTGTTCGGTACTAGTATGCATAAAATTATAGCATCATCTTGTGACGTGTCGACTGCTATAAACCAATCCCAGGCTTTCATTGTTTGAAAGTGAAGGCTATAATTGGAGTAGTGAGAAAAAGTTAGCTTACACATACTTTGACACAAGACGCTGAAACCTAGCTGGAGCAACATTGCAGACTCAACCTCTCTCCCAGCCAATCTTTATAGCCCAACTAGTGAGTATTATTGATGGCTGGTGATTGAGATTTGGTTTGTTTGATCCTATTTTTGATCTAGATCCTATGTTCAATGATGAATAAGGAGTAGATAGATATGTTATTGAAAAGAAGTAGTAAACATTCTGTTCTATTTATGTGCACTGATTATTTGTGTGTGTGTGTTTTTGACTTTAACTCTTTTGGTACCAGAACCGGATTTTATGCCTACTAACCCTTTTGTCTATTTTTAGTAGGAAACCTGTGGGTTGCAATCTTGCACTTTATGATACCATTCCTTTCCAGGTGTTGGATGGAGAGTGATGTTGGCTTGATCACCTTTTATGTTTTACTGATCTCAGTTTGTTAACTGAAATTCAGATTATGTGTTCTTAGTGCTATTGTACAAGGGAAGCCTTCTAGCCGGTTGGGATTCACTAATTCCCTGCCGACTGAAGCCCCTTGTCTCTAAGCCATAGAGACCTACATCCACCTTCTCCTGTGATTATCAGCAGGGCATCGTGGGCAGGACGATCATCCCTGACTCACAAGCACCAAGACGGGAACGCCGCCAAGACGACCCGCACCCAGAATCCGCGAGGAGACCACGCCTGAACCGTGCCATCCCGCGAAGCCGTAACCGGAACGACTGGGAGCTACTCTCACCTGATGAGCAAGCCCAGCCACCCCAGCACTAGCCGATCCCTACGGAGGAACTGGACAATAGCTAAGTTTACAGAACCGCGCCAATCACTTGAACTTTCCTCCGGACAATGAAGATTAGTGACCCTTCTCGCTTGGGGCTAACCTTCTAGAAAGACAAAAGTCTTGTAAATCCTTTCGGATTTCATTGTTTTTCCATTCATATTTTGTTTTGGCGCCATTGAGCTGCTTTATTATTATTGTTGCATAATCTTATGCAGATTGTGTGAGTAAATAAAATACAAGTGTCAAATAATCCTGAACCCTTTGGTCAGACTGATGAGAGTGGGAGTCTTGTAATTTCATGTAAAACCCTACTTCTCTCTGTCTGCCATTTAGAGCAATTCAACCACTTGTATTTCTTACAACCAAACGAGCCAGAACCCGGGCACAAATATAAATTTATTAGATGAAAAGGGGCCGGGAAAGTTGCTCATCTCCCATACCCTAGAGAAGTGGGCTAAAGGCAAATTTTCTACTTGAAAATTTAACACACTAAAAGTCTTCCCTAGAGGCTTAGCCTTTTAACCCATAACTCGTCACAAACAACAACAACAACCCTTTTTCCTGCAAACTCGATCTCTATCTAATAAAGTTTCAGGCCCCTTGGGGTTGATCTGTAATAATCAATCAGAGGCCTCGTGCCATTACAGAGAGGCACAATCGCCATACTGGACAGTGGAAAGTCGTGTGGTTTCTGACTGACCTCAGTAATGCA
Organism: Phymorhynchus buccinoides; assembly: GCA_017654935.2. Taxonomy (NCBI): domain Eukaryota; kingdom Metazoa; phylum Mollusca; class Gastropoda; order Neogastropoda; family Raphitomidae; genus Phymorhynchus; species Phymorhynchus buccinoides. Next base: position 21,244,815 of record CM065684.1, read on the forward strand.
GCAGGCCTCGTGCCATTACAGAGAGGCACAATCGCCATACTGGACAGTGGAAAGTCGTGTGGTTTCTGACTGACCTCAGTAATGCAGCAGGCCTCGTGCCATTACAGAGAGGCACAATCGCCATACTGGACAGTGGAAAGTCGTGTGGTTTCTGACTGACCTCAGTAGTGCAGCAGGCCTCGTGCATTAGAGAGAGAACACTATTGGACAGTGGAAAGTCGTGTGGTTTCTGACTGACCTCAGTAGTGCAGCTGTGAAAGCTGTGTGAAAACCCTCATCGTACCAGCGTGTGTTTTTAGCGTACCGTCAAGGAGATACACTTGTTATTAGTCCTCGAGCCGAAGGTTCGGGGAGCTATTGTTTTTGTCTGGTCCGTCCGGTGTCCGTCCGGCGTGCCTCCGTCCGTCCGGCTATTCGTCCGTTTTTCTCAAAAACTATTCAGTCTCTCATCATCAAATTTGGTATACTAGTTTGCCAAGATGCAAGCTATCCACTGATGTATTTAGTTTTACATTAAGGTCAAGGTCGCGCCAGTTACGGGGTTCAAACCCCGAAACACATAATCGCTAATATCTCGCGAAGTTTTGCATCTATTTTAATGCAGGTTTTTTCACAACATTTCTTGATGAATGGTCTATAACACAGTTGTCATGAATTTTTCTGTGCGCGCGTGTGCGCATGATCGCGCGCGCTCAATTCACGGGTCCGAACCCCAAGGCTATATATAAAAAAACCTATTCAATCTATTATCGTCAAATTTGGTATACTTGTTGCACAAGATGCAAGCTATCCACTGATGTACTTAGTTTTACATTAATGTCAAATTTACGCCATTCCGATTTCGGAGTAGCTCGGCGATGCTGCGAGGGGACTTTGCAGCCGCTCGGCGTTGCACTTGTTTTTTTTACATTTGTTGTTGTTGCAAATTACCACACCGGCTTTGTGATTGAGCTTGATCACGTGACCGAAGAGAAAAAGTCAAAACCACTGATTGTTCCTCTCCCCATTAATCCATTTTTTAATATTCACACATTCAATTAACACAATTTTGAGCACCTAGTATAAGCTTTAAGCTTGTTGTGCTCTGTGATCCTTATTCTGATGCTGCTTTGTTATGTGATTGTTTATGAATAAATTTGTTTGCTTCTTTTTCATTTTATCGTGGTTTTTTGTTTTTTAGCAAACAGGCAACATGCACGTGAAACAAAATGTGTAGTTATTCATACAAACAGATGCAAACAGTTTTGCAGAACAGAACATGCGCAGACATCTGTACAGAACATGTTTGTACCACTAATCTCAAATTAAACCACCGGAGAAAATAGTAAGAAGACGAAGAGCAATCTAACGAAATAATAATAGAAAGAGAATACACATGTGACCCAGCACCACGAAAGGGACATTAAGTGTCAAACTGACCATTCTGAGAACATTATACATTTGAAAACTTCAGACAATTCCCTTTCTACTAATACAAGAACCATTCTTTTACCCTTTTCCGTTGCAGAGGTATGAGCATTTAACCCTTTCACCGCCAGCCATATTTCAGCCAAAAATGTCCTTAAATTTACCTGGGTAGAGAACAAAATCCATCTGCAGTATTGGGGATTCTTCTGTGACATATATAAAATAAGGTCTATGCTTACTTACCAAAACTAAGACAATAGGGTCTTTGGATAATAGACCCCAATTTGATGCCTTTTAGTGACATATGTGTTAAATCACTGCTGTGCTAAAATGCGACTTTGGCGGTGAAAGGGTTAAAGTTAGTAGGGTGAGAGTCAACCATTTTCAGAAAACAGTCGAACCTAGCTGAAGAAAATGCATTGACCTACTCATCTTAAAGCACTTATGAGACCACTTAGAGACCATGTTAAAGTTTGCCCTTTATAAATATGAAAAATAAGATATAGAGAACACGAAAATACCCGTAACTCAAAATAGACCAAAAAATAAGAGATTTTGGACTTTCCAAGCCTGTTGTGAGAAACTAGCCCAGTGACTTAATGTCCCTTTCGTAGTGCTGGGTCACAAATAGTAAGAAGACGAAGAGCAGTCTAAGCAAATAATAGTAGAAAAGCAACAACAAATCTAGTAACGAATTAAGCAGTTCAGTAGACTCGAAGACCTTCGTTCTCAAAAGTATGTTACTAAAACTTCAAAATCTACAGTCTAAAAATATATATGACGAAGCCTGAAAATGACAAACAAAAGGAACTTCGAATAAAAATTCATTGAAAAAAAAATGTATGTAAACAAAAAAGATCAGAAAAGAGAGAGGAAAAGAAGTGGGCAGAAGACAGAGTGACAAGACAGGAAAGGAAGAAAAATATTTCTATCTGTTTATCAGAAGGCGAGGAAATTACAAATGTCAACACCACCCTCTGCCATGAAAGGAGTCAGCTACCGGTAGCTGTAGAGAGATGAGCAGAGAGGGAGAGAGAGAGAGAGAGAGAGAGAGAGGGGGGGGGAGAAGAAAAACACAGTATCCATGGCGAAGGTATTCACCGAAGATAGCCCTCCAAAAAAACTAAACAAAAAAGAAAGAAAAAAAAGACAGAAACAAAGAGAGAGAAAAAAGCTATCTCGCATGTATTACTGTCCTGGGTGACATTCTGGTTCTACGCAATACAAGAACAGATTCAAAGATACTAGACCCCCCCCCCCCCCCCCCACACACACAAAAACCCGGACCCCAAAGTAGCGATGCATCACACGTTAATTGTGTGGAACATCCAGGGAAGCAAAGACTTGAGATTAAGGTTAAATGGGATTGTCGAGTGAAAGGCTAAGCAATAATAAGGATGAATGCCACGATGAAAGGGAAAAATAGAAAACAAGTGCAACGTCGAGCGGCTGCAAAGTCCCCTCGCAGCATTGCCGAGCTACTCCGAAATCGGAATGTGTCGGCTGTACACATACATAAAAACGCATCAAAACAGCACGTAACTACATAAAAACGCATGAAAACAGCACGAAACCGAATAGTTTTTTTTATATATAGCCTTAGGGTTCGGACCCGTGATTTGAGCGCGCGCGATCATGCGCACACGAGCGCACAGAAAAATTCATGACAACTGTGTTATAGACCATTCATCAAGAAATGTTGTGAAAAAAACTGCATTGAAATACATGCAAAACTTCGCGAGATATTAGCGATTATGTGTTTCGGGGTTTGAACCCCGTAACTGGCGCGACCTTGACCTTAATGTAAAACTAAATACATCAGTGGATAGCCGGCATCTTGGCAAACTAGTATGCCAAATTTTATGATGATAGACTGAATAGTTTTTGAGAAAAACGGACGAATAGCCGGACGGACGGACGGACGGAGGCACGCCGGAGGCACGGACGGATCAGACAGAAACAATAGCTCCCCGAACCTTCGGCTCGGGGACTAATAAGCGAAACGCACCTAGATCGAATCGACAGAAGATCAGAGAATCCTTGGACGACAGTTATCTTGAGAGTCCATTAACTAAGGGTCACCTTTCCCAAGCGAAGCAGAAGGGAGTTTCTTAGCAATCGCCCTGCGCGCGCACAACGTTAAATGTTAACGATAGTAAATTGAATAATAATTAATAATG
>CM065684.1:21253401-21255901 GCA_017654935.2 Phymorhynchus buccinoides
ACAAAATACTAAGTACAAAAGGCCAAGGATTATGAAAGGTACTCAACCAATATATTAAAAAAATAAATTAATACGCGAAACAGCCTGCAGCTCATAACCTAAAAAAAATTTTAATGGAAATTTAGCACAACTTTGAAACAAGAATAAAAGCTAAGGACAAACAAAAACACACGTAAACATTAAAAATCAAACAATTAAAAAATACATTAATTCGCACACATTGCGTAGATGAACTATACAATATGTTGCGTGCCATAACGCCTATATCACTGAACCGATCTTAACGAATCTTGGTACAATGCTTCCTTAGGCTCTGACCGTGATGTCAGATTCGCAGAATGGCAAACCATATTAACGTTATCCTTGTGTATCTGATTTGAATATTGCAAAGACGCTGATTATTTGAAAGATGATGGATGGATTTAAACCAAAATAACATAGAGTACCAAAGGAGGTTGCGTACCCCTCAAAATGACGCAAACAATGACGCAAGCATGACGTGATTTCCTTACGATCTCTACGATTTCACTCGCAGACTTGTTAGTACTCTATAGTGATAAAAAAAAGTGTCACCGTCAGATTTTCTTTTGTAAAATACGTGATTATGCAGTATTGCCACAGACCTACCGATACAGACGCAAAACACCCACAATAACCTAAGAGTAGCAACTTATATCCTTTGACGTTGACTCTAAAGGTGTAGAGTGGCACAGAGGTAACGCGTACGCCTCGTGCAAAGCAAACCCAAGTTGGAACCTGGGTACAGGGGAATATTTTCCCCCTCTCGTTCTGCATTAGACCTTAGTCATAGTCTGAACGTGGAGTATTTCGGATGAGACGAGAAACCGAGGTCCTGTGTGCCCAATGCGCTTAGCACACGTTAAACCTAATGGCAACGAAAACGTTGTAATTTGGTCAAAATTACCCCCCTTTCCTTCCTCACCAGTCACACGAAAGTCGCATGTAAAAGGGTGGCGCGCCTCTGACTACGACGCCCTCTCCAAGTGGGAGCAACCCGAATTTCACAGAGACGCCTCCATGACTATAAAGTACAAAAGTACCAAAGTCATCAGTAACTGGAGGTACGGTCTATATGGCTTTGCCATCTTGTTTGTCTACGCGTCAGTAACAAGCGAAGGCATGGTCAGCACAATGCCCGATGTCTTTTAGTGGTTGCTTATGCCAAAGCTGAATTAGTTACAAAGATGCTCTGCTCAACTCTATCTGAACGAACGGAGCAACAAAGCAACAAAGCAACCAACCAACCAACCAACCAACCAACCAACAAACAAATAGTCATAAAGGTCAAACTGGGGTCAAGTATGGATGCACAAGAGGAAACCCTATTGGTTTAAACGATTTTTTTGGTATTCAACAATTTCAAAATATAAACAATAATGAGGTAACAGGGTAACAACAAGCATATAGCTTATAACGTACACGTACACAATACATTTCATATGATTCAATAGACGGAAGGTGTGTGTTCTCACCAATTAGATTTTTTTTTTTCAATATTTAGAAACATTATTCACAAACTAACAAACGAGGTGAACAAAATAGAAAACCAGGGCCTGTATTCACGTTGAGATAGCATGAGACTTAGCATGATGCTAACTTAGAAGCTCTTCCAATGTCCTATAGGATTTAATAGGACTTTTGGAAGAGCTTCTAAGTTAGCATCATGCTAAGTCTCATGCTATCTCAACGTGAATACAGGCCCAGGAAACCCTATTCATGTCGCACAGTATATTTTTTCGAAGCGCATGCCCCCCCCCCCCAAAAAAAAAAAAAAAAAAAAAAAAAAAAAAAAAGAGAAAAGAGTCAACAACCATCAGGGGTATTAAATGGCTGTTAAGGGCGTTTATATCTCTATTTTTTGGCGTTCTGCCAATACCAAAATTCTAAGATGAAATTTGGAATGATGTCTTTTGTTTATGGCATAGTTAAACTGCAAATGACACATATTGCGTGTAAACCTTCAAATAATGGCAAAATCACGATAGAAGGGGTATTTTTATATCCCGTTTTCTCTCTGTGTTATTGAAAAGGAATCTTGGCGCCATCTTGTGAAAGCACATTTTCACTTTAAGAAAAACTGTCCTTATGTTTTTGTTTCCTCAAGCACAGAAACACAAAATGAGAGAGAGAGAGAGAGAGGGAGAGAGAGAGAGAGAGAGAGAGAGAGAGAGAGAGAGAGAGAGAGAGAGAGAGATAGAGAGAGAGAGAGAGAGAGAGAGAGAGAGAGAGAGAGAGAGAGAGAGAGAGAGAGAGAGAGAGAGACAGACAGACAGACAGAGAGAGAGACCGGGACCGAGACAGAGACCGAGACAGAGACAGAGTGACTTTACTAGGCATATCTGCTTGTTGTTGCATTCGACACATTTTGTTTTTGCCAAAAAACATTAGCGATATAATTGCATTCGGTTTTTTATCCATATATCTTGAAAAATGACAAGACTCCAACTTTAAAAAATAATGCTTAAATTACACAATAAAT
>CM065684.1:21263401-21280901 GCA_017654935.2 Phymorhynchus buccinoides
GTCTCTTTATGTTTCTGTCTGTTTGTTACCGTTTCCTTTAATTTAAGTGTAGAGTGGCACAGTGGTAGCGCGTTCGCTTCGTGTCAAGTAAACCCGAGTTCGAACCTTGGTACAGGGGATTTTTCCTCTCACTTTGCACTAGGCCTTGCGGTCTGAACGTGGAGTCTTTCGGATGAGACGATAAACCGAGGTCCCGTGTGCTCATGCACTTAGCACACGTTAAACCCAGTGGCAACGAAAAAGTTGTCATTTGGTCAAAATTTACCCCCCCCTCCCTTCCTTCTTCATCAGTCACACAAAAATCGCATGCAAATTAAAAAAAAAAAAATTGGTTGGCGCGCCTCTGGCTGCGACGCTCTCTCCAGGTGGGAGCAACCAGAATTTCACAGAGACGCCTCTGTGACTATAATGTACCTAACCTAACCAAACCCTTTCTCTGTCTCCCTGTCTTTCTGCTTCTGTCTGTCTGCCTGGGTTGTCTCTATCCATTTCTCTTACGAGCTTCTCTCTTACTCTAGTGCACGCGTTTTGCACTTTTTATTTGATTAAACTTAAGCACTTTGTTACAGTTATAAACAGTTCGTTTCGATGATTTGTATGGACAAAATGTCACATGTTTTTTGTTGTTGTAATATGGCATAGGTATATTTGTCTTAGATATCTACTTGTCGTTTTTCATAGTATAGACATCACTCAGTTTTGATGTTTGATTGTTTTACTACTGTATTATGTGTGTGCTTTGTTTTATATTTGTGTGCCCCAAGTGGGTATGAAATCAAACATTTGTCTTGCTTTGCATTGCCTATCTATTTGTCTATCTGTCTCAATCTGTCGATCTGTCTTAAGGGCCTGCTACACTACATGTGATTAGCTGTCAATGCGATGCGATTGTGACGATGCGAGTCAAGATGCACGTGAAATACTTCCGTCTAAAGATAATTCTAACAGATTCGCTCCATATACTCAAGTAGACCCAATAGATGAATGTCACGTGAATCATGACTCACATCGTCACAATCGCATCGCATTGACAGCGAATCGTATCTAGTGTAGCGGGCCCTTTACTGTCTGTCTCCAACCAGCCACCCACCCACCCACCCCTCTCTCTTCTCGCTGCTCTGTCCCTTATTCATAAACAAGCGCGGATTCGCAATCGTTTGTGGCACGCGATTATTTGAACTACAAACAAGGGCATCGCCGAGCGCATTTACATTATGCTCTTCACACACACATTTTTGATCAAACACTTTCACTCCACAAGACTGCAGCCCAGCGGTCTATTTTTACCACTCCAATCATTACATACACTGAGTCGCCTCCCCTGGCTTTTCAATAATTTTAAGATGTAAACCAGAATGTTATCTCTGCACCATTTCGTAACTTTTTATATCTTTTGGAAAACATTTAAAACTATTTATCCTACTTATGCTCATCGAAAGAAGCACCGCATACTCGTCGTGTCTGTTGCAGTGTCTGTATTACGTATGTTTATTATTTTGAACGCTTTAAAATGAAGATTCATGTGCTCTGTTCAGTATATAATTCTTTCCATACCTAAGGACTGTAGATATGACAACTGAAATGTTACTTTATGCCCAAGTATTTTTTTTCTGTCTGTACTTTTCTTTCTCTTTTACAATATGTGCGACAATTTTGGACCGACCAACAGACCGACCGACAGACCGACAAAGTGAGTTATAGGTTTGTGGCTTGTGCCACAAACAAAAATACGAAGAAGCCCAATGGTTTACAAGAGCCACGAGTATTAATGCTTGGACAAATAAAAGTTTTACGTCTTATGTCTTAAAGACCCACTGACCCACCACGATTAAGTCCCTTGTTTTTTATGGGTAGCTGTGACGCACATGCAAATGCCCCCAACTTCAAATTGAGGCTGCTCTTTAAAATGTTTCGTTTTCAAGTTGGGGGCATTTGTATGGGAGTCAAACCTGGTCCAACAATATTTCTTACCAGCTATAAGAGGGAAAACACGTGCAACCCGTGATTTTGACACGTGATTTGCATGGTGGGTCTTTAATGAATAATCTTACTCATGAAATATCAAGTCTTTGATAAAAACAGATCTGCCTTCATATCATTGTGACGATGACGATTATGGTGATGGTTGATGGTGTATTATGATGATGATGACGACGATGATGATGGCGATGATGATGATGATGATGTTGTTCTGGTTGATGTAAGCTACCCTGGCTAAAAGACTCCAGGGATAATCCCAACAACCGAAGCACTTGAACACTATGATGCAAATGCATCAGCTAGGGATGAGAACATTGCGCGCGTGTAACCGATTCTGATTACCCCGTCACGTGGGCAGCCACACTCCGTCTTCGGGGAATGATGATGATGATGATGATGATGATGATGATGATGATGATGATGATGACGATGATGATGATGATGATGATGATGATGATGATGATGACGACGACGACGACGACGATGATGATGACGACGATGATGATGATGATCATGATGATGATGATGATGATGATGATGATGATGATGATGATGATGATGATGATGATGATGATGCTGCTGCTGCTGCTGCTGCTGCTGCTGCTGCTGCTGATGATGATGACGATGATGATGATGATGACGATGATGATGATGATGATGATGACGACGACGATAATGATGATGATGATGATGATGATGATGATGATGATGATGACGATGACGATGACGATGACGATGACGATTTCGTGCCAAAGGACTTGGAAACACACAGCCATTGAGGCTCCTGAAGTGGACCTGTGCGTTTGCTAACCCGTTTTTGTCTGGAGCAGTCCCAGTGGTCTGATGGCACCATAAAGTATATTCTCTAAACTCAGACAACTTTATTATCTCTTTAGCGAGGAATTAAAGGGCCAGCCACACGTCCACTAAAATCGCACGACTGTACGATACGATTCGATCACGTCATCTCGATGCAGCCCATCACATTATTCTTGGAGACCACGTGATCGAATCGTATCGTACATTCGTGCGATTTGAAGTGGACGTGTGGCTGGCCCTTAAAGAGTAGCGATGTCTGCGATTGACACAGTTAAAACAAGACACGCGATACAAGATGTGCTTCAAAAACATAAATGACAATATCATTGAATCAATATAATCACACATGATGATAAATAATCACATTAGAACAAAATAGTGAGCATAAAACAAAACACGTTGCCAATAGTATAAAAAACAACAACAAAAAAATACAGAAAATATCACCGTTTTCTACGAGTGAGTAGAAACTGTATGGGTTGAGAGAATAAGTGTTAAATTTTCTTCATTAAGATAAATCACTTTAACCCTTTCACCGCCAGCCATATTTCAGCCAAAATTTGCCATTAAATTTACCTGGGGAGAGAACAAAATCCATCTGCAGTATTGGGGATTGTTCTGTGACATATATATAAAATAAGGTCTATCCTTACTTCCCAAAACTAAGACAGTAGGGTCTTTGGATAATAGACCCCAATTTGATGCCTTTTAGTGACATAGGTGTTAAATCACTGTGGTGCTAAAATGCGACTTTGGCGGTGAAAGGGTTAATGATATGATTTTAAATACACAGCGCACAACACAAGGGACTTATTTTCAAACAAAACACGCAAAAAAATTTCATGTCAAAAATAAATTATGCTTAGAAAATGTTTAGACAAAGACATGCATATTTACAAGGTAACACACCCACAGAATTCTTATAAAATATGGATGTGTGCACTTCTATCCAGTGCACTGAAGCAGGAAAAGGGTTCGTGGCCAGTGGGCAGGTGCGGTGCGGAGAGGATGCAGCCTCATCACTAATGCACGTGCTGCCGGTCGGCAGGGCACACAGTTTCAGATCTGTTCCCCTCTGTGAGCATCTGTATTGTGCATGCACGGCGGAGCTTCCCTTCATGGCCGGAACTCTCTACCTTCGCCTCTTTGTGGTATAGTTGACACACGCTCGACTATCTCCGGACAAAGTTGCAAATCCCCCCCCCCCCACCACCTCCACATGGGGATATCAGGGGGGTCTTTCGTACAAATACAAGTAGTTCTGATAAAATATTTGTATTTTTGTATCAGACATTTGATGGGATTCGTGCATTAGGGCCTACATCAACGAAAACAGTAGAACTCCATCGGATATCATTTAGACGGAAGTCTTTCACGACAATCTTGCCTCACACGCGTCGTCACAGTTGCATTGAAAAATCGCACACGCGTGAGTCTTTTTTTTTTAGGCGCCTACAAAGATTTTCTCCAGCCGAAGACGGACAATCATGCTAGGCCTAAGCAGTATCTTAGTTTAGGCGCGTAACGGCAGCACGGCGCATCTGCGCGTATATGAAAGGAGAAACTGTTTGAGCGACAAAGAAAGAAAAGAAGGGGGGAACATTTTGGCTACCATTGTCAGCATACAGATAAAGAAACAAAGAACCAAAAAATGCCCCCCCCAAAAAAAATGACCCCCAGACACAGACGAAAGCATAGCTTTTTTTCTTGGTAAAGGTGATATATTGGCATGTAGACACATGCAGGCTAACTTATAAACAGGCAAACAAACATACAGTCAGAGACAAAAGCGTAGCCTTCTTTTCATGGGTACATTTTAGGAATGTAACCCCAGATCAGTTGTAACTTATCTCTGGCCCTCAGTGACCATTGTAAGGGAAGGAAGGTGACAGAGTGGTTCAGACGTTCGCCTGCCAATTTCAATGCGTGAGCGACCCGGTTTCGAATCCCGGCCTCGCCTTTTCTTTCTAACTCGACGGGGGAAACCGAACTGAACGTCGAGTCCTTCGGATGGGGACTTAAAGCAAGTCTGACCCATGCGCTTTACGCGCGCACGTAAAAATCCCACGGCAGTTAAAAGGCGGTAAGGGTAGGGAGAAGTCCCGCTGCCTGGCATGACCAAATTGATAGCTAGGTTTCCCCAAGTCCGCTCCTCCTCCTCACCATTCACCCCCCCAAAACCCCCCACCAAAAATGGCGCTGCGCTCGCGGCGACGCGCTCTCCAGGTGGGAGCACCCCGAATTTCATAGACTAGTCGCTGTGACTAGAATATACCAAACTAGCCCCCTGACCTCTAAGAAAAAAGACGACGTGTTTTTTAAAATGAATTTGCAGGGAGACAATTAAACCCGCGACCGGACTATAAAAGACGAGAGGCGCTGAGCGAGCCACATTTGAATCACAGCTGGCGAGAGAGACACAACAGGTAAGCTCGCACAACAGGGAACAAAGAAGGGCGTTGTTCCCTGTTGTGCGACTACCGCGAGGCAGAGCTTTTCTCACGAGCAAGACCCGATCCCTGGGATCGGTTGTTTTCCCTTTAAGTAGAGGTGTAATCTCCAGTTGGGGGCGCTCTCTTTCTCTTTTTTTCCCCTGGCGAAGCGTCGTCCACTTCGGCGCAGTCGACAAGCGCGCACAACCCATATGCGCCGTCCCATATGCGCGCGTTATCGTATCCCATAAGCGCGCACAGTCTTGTCCGATAAGCGCGGAGTGACATGTCCGATGTCATGTCTGTTAAGCGGGTGTGTAAATAAGACCATATATTTTTAAACAGCGAAAAAACCCTTATAAAAACTTGGAACGACAACTGAACACGAAAAACAAAGTTTTTTTTAGTCAAACGGGTGCAAACGATAAGCATAGGACGCATGTCAGTGTCCTAAAAGCGCCCATGATAAGTGTGTTGGAACGACAACTGAACACGAAAAACAAAGTTTTTTAGTCAAGCAAACACACTTATCATGGGCGCTTTTAAGACACTGACATGCGCGCTTATTAGACACTGCCACGCGCGCTTATTGGACACTTAACTGTCATGGGCGCTTATCGTATGCAACGCGCTTATTAGCAATAGGGTATTGCGCGCTTATCGTATGCACCCGTCCACTTGAGTACGACTGTTTTATAAATGAGCTTGAGGCACAGATAATGACAGACTATTTGTTTTATAAGTGAAGCAGGGGGGGGGCTATCGATGACTGTTTTCCATAATATGAATTAAAGATGGCGGTAAAAGGGAAGGTAAACAGGACAGAGCTTCCGGGACGGGGGAGATACAGAGTGAATTATGTATTGTGTTGACGATCGAGGGGGGTATGGTAAGCTTAGCCTATATCTACCCTGGCAAATAGACGCAGGTGATTAGAAGCCCCTCCTTTTTTTTAGTCCTCGAGCGAAGCTGGGGGACTAATGTTTTTGTTGGAATAATTTGTCCACTAACATTAAGGCTGCACCTAACATAAATATATTCAAAACTCTTCTGGACAAAGACACAATGATGCTAAATTGTTATACTACTTTCGATGAATAAAAAAAAAGAAAGAAGAAAAAGACCATTCCATATTTTTGTTAAATTTTATAGTTTAGCTGTAGAAAGCAAGCCACCCTGAAACAAAATCAAAGTCACAAACGCGAAAGGCCGTAATAGGGCCGCAAGGCCCTTCTAGCCCTAACTACTACTACTACTACTACTACTACTACTGATGAAAATGATGTTTTACGTCCTCTCGGTCATAGACACATATGGGACATTTGTAAATACAAAGATGTTGGGAACAATACTGGCTGCAATGCCCGGAGGCAGTGCAACACCAGTAAAGTCCTGATGTTTTTATTTTTTGGGAGAAATACTACTACTACTACTACTACTACTACTTGTCTGGTCCATCCGTGCGTGCGTGCATGCGTATGTACGTGTATGCGAGGTGCGTGCGTCCGTTTGTGCGCGTTTTCTTGGAAACCATTCACTCTATTTCAATAACGTTTTGGTATACATTGTCCAGTGTATATTAGCTGTCAACCAATGAGCAGCTTAGGACGCACATTTTACCGCCAGGGGGCAGTCAAACCAGAAGGGGCTGAGCGCGTGATATTCTTAGTTGGGGGTAGTGAGAGAGAGAGAGAGAGAGAGAGAGAGAGAGAGAGAGAGAGAGAGAGAGAGAGAGAGAGAGAGAGAGAGAGAGAGAGAGAGAGGTCTCTCTCTCTCTCTCTCTCTCTCTCTCTCTCTCTCTCTCTCTCTCTCTCTCTCTCTCTCACTACCATAAATCGAATCATGTGGCGGTACCATAGCCGATAAGGTTTAACCGAGGCGTGGTTACCGCTACACCTATCTATATTGTTAAAAACTCGGGACTTTACTTGTGTTGCACTGCCTCCGGGCATTGCTGCCAGTATTGTTCCCACCATCTTTGTATTTACAAATGTCCCATATGAGCGTTTTTCAAAAAAGGCCGAATTACAGAACTCGCAAATGATGAAAAAAGAAGTTTGTCAATTACACATTTTTACACTGTCTTATAATTTTACAGACCCTGAAATACCTTAAAGTGGATCATGCCGTTTTTTAGACATGCTTCTTAGCCGTTATGAATTTTTAACGAATTAAATCTTTAAAAAATAGTAATTCGTGCAACAAGTTTCTTATTTTTTTCTAAGGAAAGGAAAGGTTGTTCATTCGTTTAAAATATATTTTATTTAGCAGTAGACACTGCTCTTTTAAATACCAACTGCGAATTTAGTCCTTGATGAAAAACATGTCCGTTTTTCAAACAGAAATAACGAACTTTTTGAAAAAAATGTGTTTTAGTAGGAATCAAACACCTATGAAAAATAAATGCGCGGCACTATATTTACAATATTTTTTTTTACAGGTAACGTGGACAAATATGAAGTCAATCCAAACATAGAACGCATGACTTATAGAGCGTTTTTGGTGAAATATCTTATTTAGTTTCGTTGCATCATGACATTCGATTCTACGTCACTGACGCTTATCGCGTCAAGATATTAAGCGAGTAAGGCGAAACATCTCAGATGTTAACAATTAGGAAAACTTCCTTTTGCCGTTTTACATATTATAGCACAAAGTTTTCAAACGTTTCGTATGAAACAGATCTAAATGGGCATAATACAAACGCATGTTGCAGTACCAATCACATGTTGTTACACTGACGTTCTTCGGATCTATTCAAGACGGGCGTTGACTGTTTTTGCGGCTCTAGGGTCTGTAGGCCTACACTCCTTTTATTTGTTTTCTTTCTTTCTTTCCTTATGAGGAAATGGGTTGTAATATGCACACGTGTGTGCTGAGAGAGAGAGAGAGAGAGAGAGAGAGAGAGAGAGAGAGAGAGAGAGAGAGAGAGAGAGAGAGAGAGAGAGAGAGAGAGAGAGAGAGAGAGAGTTGGATGAAACTCAAATGTTTTAATGGGGATTAACAGTAAAACGTCACACACACACACACACACACACACACACACACACACACACACACACACACACGCGCGCGCACACACACACACACACACGCGCGCGCGCACACACACACACACACACACACACACACTGAGACAGACACTTGGTAGACTATACACAAATCGATATTTGCTTTTCTCTTTCTCTTTCTTTTTACTGAAACTAGCGCAACCTCGAGTACCAGTAACGCCTAGTAACGGTAACGCCAAGTACTGGTAACGCTGAGTACAGCAAATTTGAAGCGATTCGGTTAAGAAACGGCGGAGTCGTATAGCACGCGCGTGTCTGAACCGATTCGCTTCCGGTTTGGTACACGGATAGTCACCGTCCCCAGGCATCTTCCTGCCAAACACCGGAGATACGGGTGCTGAGAGGCCGGCGGATGCGCGTTTCGCGCATTTGCCGAACCGCGCAAATGACACGGCTGCCTCGGTTGCCGTTGCCATCGCCTCGTTAGGGCTCACAGCAAATTTGAAGCGATTCGGTCGAAAAACGGCGGAGTTATAAGGCCCGTTTTGTGTTTCAGACACACACACACACACACACACACACGGACGGACACTTGGCTTTTTACTATATGAATGATGATGATGATGATTGTATTGTGCTGGCGCACATGGGGAGAGAGAGGGAGAGAGAGAGAGAGAGAGAGAGAGAGAGAGAGAGAGAGAGAGAGAGAGAGGGAGGGGGAGGGATGGGGCAGCGAATGTGAGTGGTAGTTGAAGCGTTCTCTCTCTCTCTCTCTCTCTCTCTCTCTCTCTCTGCGTGGATGTGTGTGTGCGTGGATGTGTGTGTGTGTGTGTGTGTGTGTGTGTGTGTGTGTGTGTGTGTGTGTGTATGTATGTGTGTGTGTGTGTGTGTGTGTGTGTGTGTGTGTGTGTGTGTGTGTGTGTGTGTGTGTGTGTGTGTGTGTGTGTGAGAGTATACGCATCAGCGTGTTGTGTGCGCACGAATACTGGCGTGTGTGTGAGTGTGTATGCGCGCACGTGTGTGTGTGTGTGTGTGTGTGTGTGCATTGGTCATTATAAACAAATTCTAGCCCAGCCAGCCGGAATAGCATCTGCCGCCTCGGAGACGACCGACTTGGCACGCATTAGCATACATTTTCTTGTTGGAGGCGTTTTTAATGATTAGTGTGTAGTAAAAAAAAAAAGCAACACGCGCATCGCCAAGCGGCAGATAAGTTCCCGAGTCGCTAACCATGGGATAAGCCCCAAGGCCCTTTGTGTCACAGGCCCGATATGTCCCACTTCTTTCCGGCCGTCCATCCGTCCGTGCGTGCGTCCTGTTTTCAGTTCTCAATGGTCTCCCCGCAATGTCATTCCGATTTCGGAGTAGCTCGGCGATGCACTTGTTTTATTTTATGTTAAGTGTTCTTATCATTTTTTCCCTTTTCCTTTTATCTAACAGATACATTGGTGAAAAGACGTAAAATTAAACTACTGAACTGAACTGTATTCCCACAAACCACTGGTCCCACACTTTAGTTTTCTATCCACGATACTAATCCCACATACTGATATTCTGAACCCAGACAAACACATGTGCCCGCGAGCACGCGCACACACACGCGCGCGCACGCACGCACACGCGCACGCACACGCACACGCACACACACACACACACCAGGAACCAGGCGCGGACCAGATGATTCGTAACTGTTCCGCCTGGGGTTGAAGGAGCTGCATAGGCCATAGCCAGCCAAAAATCCTTCCACCAGGATTTTTCAGTACAGTCTCAGTTTTGTTCAGCAGGGGAGGAGGGGGAGTGGAGGAGGGGGGGGGGGTGATGCAGACCACCAACCTACACACAAGCTACAACTTCCCATTACCGAAACCAAAGACATCAACATGAAGTTTTTGTTCAGCAAGGAGGGGGGTGGTGGGGGTGGGGGTGGGTGATGGGTGATGAGTGTGTGTGTGTGATCTAGCACGAAAGCCCACACATGCGTTTTACAGCCTATCTTTCAGTCATACACACCTAACGCGAGCCTGTACCTTCTATAAGGTACATCCGGGGAGGGGGAGGGGGATTCCTTTCACGACCTACCTTGCTTTCTAACACTCAAACATACTATTCACGGTATGTCATTGGGGTGTCGGTATGTTTGGGGGGGGGGGGGGGGGGGGGGGGGGGGGGGGGGGAACCCTGGACCACCGCCCCTGGAAGCGTATCAAATGATTCGTAAGTGGGTTGGTGGGAGCTGTATAGGTCCTGGGTTAATGTGTAGTGGCCCAGTGGGAGCCCAGGGGGCAAAGTCCCCAGCAATTGTGCAATTTAGAGATTATCAAAGCAAAAATTGAGTCATTTTACCCTTGTAGAAGATACATGCTTGGGGAAAAGGGGGGTTCCTGAAACACAGATCCGCCCTTGCACACACACACACACACGCACACAAACACAGACACACACACACACACTCGGTATAGATCCAGGCATGTAGGAATACAGGCAGGCCTATCAATATCATGTGGCTTGTCCCCATACATTCACCTCCGTTCGTGATGAAGAACAACAAATAACAAGTAGACTAGAACACTGCTGGGTGAAATAATTCCCATGATTTGGCTGTGTTAAATTGTTTCACGGCACCTGTGTGTAGTAGATGATACATTCATTCTTTTGAGCGCAATGAAAAATGACCATCTCTTCTACTGGCAGTTTATTTCCACAGGGGGCGACAGACTTTTATAAGTTTACGTCACGAAAACAGCCTGGTATGACGTCATTTTCAAGTGCACAACTGACAGCAACTGATATTGAACTTTTCACAATCTATTCTCAAAGTTAGGAGTTGACCAGAAGAGAAGCGGACACTCCCGTCAGCAACTTCCGCCTATGGCGGATCGTAACGAGAGTGACCGTAACGATAGTGACAAAATGCATTACAAAAACATATTTCTCTTTGTAGGGTAGACAAGTGAAAAATGTTTAGATCTAAATTGAAAGTAATCCCGAGGACCGTTCCTCTGAATCTATTCACGTTTTTATCTGAATCGTTTTTAGCATAGAAATTAGCGTAACGATAGTGACATTTTAAAAAAAAGTGCCTTACTCGGATCAGAAAAACGGACCTAAAATGCTCAACAGACGTTGCTAAGCGTTCCAGTTTCACATTCAGTCGTTGAGAGGAGAAGTTATGTAAATCTTTGCAAAGTCTTAACATTGAAAAATAGACTAGTCATTAGCTATTGAGGAAAACGTGTCTTCGTAACGATAGTGACATAATTCTGACGGACATTGAAATTTGGTGCTTCAAAGTGCCGTCAAAATGCAGAAAAGTTTTTCTCAGAGGCATACTCATCAATTTTCCGACGTGCACGTTAATTACATTATTTTTCATATTATTTTGGCATCAAATACTTTCACTTTGCTTGCTGAGATGTCTTCAAAATTTCAGTGCACATCAAAAGACAGGCATTTTGGGGCACCCCTTGTGTTCAGAGTGCGTAATTTGTGTGTGAAAATGAAGAAATAGAAACTTATTTTTGTGTGCAATTTACAGGTAACATATCAAATTCTTCATTAATTTGTAGCAACTACAAATTTGCTGTCAATAGCCTCTCCCAGATGTTTTTAATTTATTGACACATTTTTCGGTCTTTTTTGAAAAACGCTCATATGTGTCTATGACCGAGAGGACGTAAAACATCATTTTCACCACCATCTCTCTCACTACCCCCAACTAAGAATATCACGCGCTAAGCCTCTGCTGGTTTGATTGCCCCCTGGTGGTGAAATCAGCGTCATAAGCTGACCATTGTTGTAGTTTTCTTCCAAGGTCAAGGTCACGCCAGTTACGGGGTTTGAACCTCAAAACATCTAATCGTCAATATCTGGCCAAGTTTTCAACATATTTCAATGCAGTTTTTGTTTTCAGAACGGTTTCCTCCGAAAGTGCTATGATATCATAAGATTGACTTTGTCCGTCCATTCATGGGTCCGGGTCCGTTCGTGCGTGCGTGTGAATGATGAGGGTTCGAACCCCAAGTATCTATTCCTGGACGGAATCGCTTCAAATTTAGTGTGGTGGTGCATCACTGTTCACAAACAATTTTTGACACAAACTGTTACATGGTAACTTTTGACCTTGAAAACGTAAATATCTTCTTGCGGCCATAGACTTAGGATATTCAAATTTAGTATGAAAATGCATTGACTTATGATTATTACGAACATAGGGTACCGTTTAAGGTCAAGGTCAAGGTAAACTCCGTTATAGTATTTTAAAAATCTCAGCTCACCCATCAAGAAGGGCCTTACATAGGCTGCTTGTGTGTGCGTATTACGGACAGTGTTAAAATCGTGTGCTCCCCATATCCATGCATTCAGTAGTAGGCCTATGCGCTTTTCTGCCCCAAAACAAGTGCCCGTTTATGTACCAATTCGAGTCGGAAAAGCTAAATCTTCATGACTTCCATGATCCGAGAGAGAGAGAGAGAGAGAGAGAGAGAGAGAGAGAGAGAGAGAGAGAGAGAGAGAGAGAGAGAGAGAGAGAGAGAGAGAGAGAGACCTTCTGGCTTTCAGCCGTGAAGAATGATAGTACCTCCTGGCTTCAGCCGTGAAGAATGATAGTACCTTATGGCTTTCAGCCGTGAAGAATGATAGTACCTTCTGGCTTTTAGCCGTGAAGAATGATAGTACCTTCTGTCTTTTACCAGAGAATAATAATAATAATAAATAATAATAATTGTACATTTATATAGCGCTTTACCTCAGATGAGCCCAAAGCGCTTTACAATCAATGATTCATCAACAGACAACAAAACAGCATTAACCAGCAACAGCGCATATACAAAGCAACTCTCTCTCTCTCTCTAACACACACACACACACACACACACACACACACACACACACACACACACACACACACACACGCACGCACGCACGCACGCACACACACACACACACACACACAACGCACACGCGCGCGCACACACACACACACACACACACACACACACACACACACACACACACACACACACACACACACACATAAACACACAACTCGTTCATACCCCATTTGGTAAGCCACAGCAACCGAGCCGCATGGACTGACCACATACACCAACACACATACACAAACACCCTCACACAAAAACATACGCACGCAGACAGACACACAGACACGTACACACACACACACACACACACACATGCGTGCACACACAACCCACAAAACCAAAACACACACAAGCACACATGTATGCACACATGCATGCTCACACACACACACAACACACACACACACACACACACACACACACACACACACACACACACACACACACACACACACACACACACACACACACACGCACCACAAAACACAGCACAAACCTCTTATTCAATCTTCCCTTACGTGCACACAACGATAGACAACTGATCAAATATTTAGGGCGCAGCAGGAAAAAGATGGGTTTTAAGAGAGGTTTTGAATGAGGAGACTGAGTTGGAGTGTCGGAGAGGAGAAGGCAGAGAATTCCACAGAGATGGTGCTTGACAAGAAAAAGAACGTTGGCCAGCAGATTTGAGACGGATGGAGGGAATGGAAAGGAGACGAGAATCAGAAGACGAACGTAGTTGGCGAGCTGGGACATAGAGATGAAGAAGATCAGAGAGATACACGGGAGCTTGATCATTCAGTGACTTGAAGGCAAGGAGGAGAAGTTTGTAGTCAATACGTGATTGAACTGGGAGCCAATGTAGGGAACGAAGAACCGGAGTGATGTGATCGTACCTAGGGGAGCGAGAAATGAGACGAGCAGCATTATTCTGGACCCGTTGGAGCTTAGAGATGAGAATTGATGGACAGCCAGCAAGAAGTGAGTTACAGTAGTCAAGGCGAGACAGGACAAAAGCACATACTAGAGTCTTCAGGGCATCTTGAGAGAGGAAACGGCGGATGGAACTAATTCTTCGAAGTTCTAGATAGCAAGCCTTGCAAACATTGGAAACATGCTGTTTGAAAGAAAGGGTTTGGTCCAAAGTAACACCTAGATTGCGGACAGATGCTGATAGCTTGATCTCAGTGCCATCAATGTCGACAGAACCTGGGAGAACCTGAGTTTTAATTGTGTGGTTAGAGGCTACAAGAATCATCTCTGTCTTTTCAGCATTTAGTTGCAGTTTGTTGTAAAACATCCATGTTTTAACAGCAGAGATGCACAACTTAGAAGAAGAAATCATTTGATCTAATTGACTCAGGTGGGCAGAAATGTACAGTTGATTGTCATCAGAAAAGCTATGATGTAGAATAGAATGCTGGTTGATGATGGCGGAGAGAGGTTGGGTATAAAGAACAAAAAGGATAGGGCCTAAGACTGAACCTTGGGGCACACCGAACTGAAGACCTTTTGGAAGAGATGAAGCACAATTGACAACAACTGTCTGTATGCGATCAGAGAGGTAGGAAGAAAACCAGGAAAGAACAGCCCCAGATAGACCAAAGGAGGTGTGAAGTCTAGAAATGAGGATGGAGTGGTCGATAGTGTCAAACGCTGCAGAAAGATCAAGGAGAGAGAGAAGAGAAACCTTGTTTTCATCCAAGGCAGTGAGCAGGTCGTTCGTTATCTTTAAGAGGGCTGTCTCAGTACTGTGACCTGCTCGATAAGCAGACTGGTTTGGATAGAAAAGATCGTTTACCTGAAGATGGTCAGACAGCTGTTTAAGAACCACCTTTTCCATAAGAATGATAGTACCTTCTGGCTTTCAGCCGTGAAGAATGATAGTACCTTCTGGCTTTTAGCCGTGAAGAATGATAGTACCTTCTGGCTTTCAGCCGTGAAGAATGATAGTACCTTCTGGCTTTTAGCCGTGAATAATGATAGTACCTTCTGGCTTTTAGCCGTGAAGAATGATAGTACCTTCTGGCTTTCACCAGTGAAGAATGATAGTACCTTCTGGCTTTCACCTGAAGAATGATAGTACCTTCTGGCTTTCACCCGTGAAGAATGATAGTACCTTCTGGCTTTTACCAGAGAAGAATGATAGTACCTTCTGGCTTTCAGCCGTGAAGAATGATAGTACCTTCTGGCTTTTACAAGAGAAGAATGATAGTACCTTCTGGCTTTCAGCCAGAGAAGAATGATAGTACCTTCTGGCTTTTACAAGAGAAGAATGATAGTACTTCTGGCTTTCAGCCAGAGAAGAATGATAGTACCTTCTGGCTTTTACCAGAGAAGAATGATAGTGTAGTACCTTCTGGCTTTCACCAGAGAAGAATGATAGTACCTTCTGTAATTTAGCCGAGAAGAAGTACCTTCTGTATTTTACTAAAGAAGAATGATAGTACCTTCTGTATTTTATGAGACTGGACAACGGGTTGAACCCGAAACGTCGTGTTTTGTTTTGCTCTCTGTTTTAAATTTTTTATCATTAAACCGTTTCTTCTGGGTTTTAATTTCGACTTTGTTTTAATTTGTTCTGTATTTTACCAAAGAAGAATGATAGTACCTTCTGGATTTTACCAAGGAAGAATGATAGTGCCTTCTGGATTTTAGCCGTGAAGAATGATAGTACCTTCTGGCTTTTAGCCGTGAAGAATGATAGTACCTTCTGTATTTTACCAAGGAAGAATGATAGTACCTTCTGTATTTTACCAAAGAAGAATGATAGTACCTTCTGGCTTTTCACCCGAGAAGAATGATAGTACCTTCTGGCTTTCATCAGAGAAGAATGATAGTACCTTCTGGATTTTACCCGTGAAGAACGATAGTACCTTCTGGATTTTACCCGTGAAGAATGATCGTACCTTCTGGCTTTCAGCCGTGAAGAATGATGGTACTTTCTACCTTTTACGCGTGAAGAATGATAGTGTGTTCTAGTTTTAACTCATGAATAATAATAATGCATTCTAGGAGAATTATAGTACCTTCTGGCTTTCACCCGTGAATAATGATAGTACCTTCTGGCACATAACCCAGATCTAATAATAGTGGAAGCGCCACAGCTTTCCCCTCCACCCCCACCCCCTGTCTGCCCCCCCCCCTCTCTCTCTCTCTCTCAGCCGCCTGTGGTCACACCACGGAACGTGTTGCGCGTCTTGACTCTGACAACAGATAGGGGGAGCTGGCGTGACAGGCTCATCATTGATTCACTAGTTTGCCAACAGGTTTGCCCCGCTCTCCCCTATAATTACGTCTCCAAAACAGGGCAGAGCCTCGAGAGCAAGAAGAACCCCTAATGCTTATAATATTATACTCCCTCCCAGATAGAGAGCGTTCTCTCAGTCTCTTTTCAATTATTCATCTCCGGTCTGGGACAGTGCTGGAAGGTAAAAATCTCTCTGGAAGCAAAGAAAAAAATCTGTCAGAGCAAGAACCGGCTTTCTGTTTAAACTTTGGAACTGTCGTCGCGTCGTATCCGCCCCATAACAACCCCCCCCCCCTCCCTCCTCCTCCTCCCCCCAAATCCTCCATCACGCTATCTCTGATTGGAGTCGCAGCAACACAAGTTGTTGTTTACAGGGAAAATCCGTTTCAGGTCATCCGTGGGCAACTCACCAAGATAGACACTGCAGTGCTTCAGTGTAGAGGGGCACAGGGGTGTAGCGCGTTCGTCGCTTCGTGTTAAGTAAACCCGAGTTCGAACCTGGGTACAGGGGATTTTTCCTCTCATTTTGCACTAGGCCTTGCGGTCTGAACCTGGAGTCTTTCGGATGAGACGATAAACCGAGGTCCCGTGTGCTCATGCGCTTAGCACATGTTAAACCCAGTGGCAACGAAAAAGTTGTCATTTAGTCAAAATGTACCCCCCTCCCTTCCTTCCTCATCAGTCACACAAAAATTACATGCAAAAAAAGAGAAAAAAAAGAATTGGGTGGCGCGCCTCTGGCTGCGACGCGCTCTCCAGGTGAGAGTAACCCGAATTTCACAGAGACGCCTCTGTGACTATAATGTATCTAACCTAACCTAACCTAATCTATAATCAATTATTTGGGTGGTGGTCAGTGTAACCCTTTGTTCATTTGAAGACTCTCTCTCTCTCTCTCTCTCTCTCTCTCTCTCTCTCTCTCTCTCTCTCTCTCTCTCTCTCTCTCTCTCTCTCTCTCTCTCTCTCTCTCTCTCTCTCTCTCTCTCTCTCTCTCTCTCTCTCTCTCTCTCTCTCTCTCTCTCTCTCTCTCTCTCTCTCTCTCTCTCTCTCTCTCTCTCTCTCTCTCTCTCTCTCTCTCTCTCTCTCTCTGCGCTATAAGCTCGAAGCTTGTTGTTGCTCATTCCTTCG
>CM065684.1:21283401-21295901 GCA_017654935.2 Phymorhynchus buccinoides
ACAAACCCGGGTGTAGCTGCGAATTGGGATTTTCGGAACGAGCGGCGTGGGAGCAACGCCACTGTACAGCCCAGAAGATGGGACAGCAAAAAAACCGGAAGCAAAGGGTAGAACAACACCTCCACACGCACAGCTCACAGACACCTCAGTCTGATCACTACTCACCTCAGTCTGATCACTACCGCCCAGCAAAGTCCGTTCTTTCCCTCCTCAATCTGTTCTCCTCACAGAACTCTCCCAGACAGTTGCTGTTCCCTCTGGTTGGTGGTCCAGACTCCCTCAGGACAGGAGCAGCACTCAAGGCATGGGTACCTAAGCGTCGCGCTTTGTGGCGCTTCGCGGGGGTAATCTGAGCAACCACCTCCTGTATATTTTGGCACCTGCTGTTTTCCAACAAGTTTCCCGTGCGTCATGTGTGGGTGAGATGGCAGCGCGGCCGTAGTCGAATAGGGCATTTGCCACGAGTGTTCGTTCTCTATGCTAGACTACTAATTTGCCCGCACTCGTTCTGCCCGAGGTACGCTGACCTTTCTAATTCAACTCGGTGAATTTCAAGGTCGTCCTCACGTGGCAAATGCCTTATTCAGTAGGTTGGTCTTTGGGGACTTTCCCCAAATTTCCCTGTTGTCC
Source organism: Phymorhynchus buccinoides (assembly GCA_017654935.2). Taxonomy (NCBI): domain Eukaryota; kingdom Metazoa; phylum Mollusca; class Gastropoda; order Neogastropoda; family Raphitomidae; genus Phymorhynchus; species Phymorhynchus buccinoides. Next base: position 21,284,032 of record CM065684.1, read on the forward strand.
GAGAGTGGAGATGATGTACCCTTGCGGAGAGAGAGAGGGAGAGAGAGAGAGAGAGAGAGAGAGAGAGAGAGAGAGAGAGAGAGAGAGAGAGAGAGAGAGAGAGAGAGAGAGAGAGAGAGAGAGAGAGAGAGAGAGAGAGGGGAGGGAGGGAGAGAGAGCGAGAGAAAGAGAGAAAGAAAGAGAGAGAGAGAGAGAGAGAGGGAGAGAGAGAGAGAGAGGGAGAGAGAGAGGGAGAGAGAGGGAGAAAAGAAAAGAAAAGATGTGACAGTGTGCCGTATTTCGTATTGTCACGCAATACTATTTAGCATACGACAAGCGTGCCTAGCCCCTTTTCCAAGTCATGCTATGTATATATATATATATATATATATATATATATATATATATATATATATATATGTCAAAATTTCAAATCGTATCATGCGACACGGCTTTTCAAATCTCCAACGGCCTCCACTCAAATCTCAGGCCAACTAGTAGTAATAACAAAGACTGTACAGTATCTTTGGTAATAATAAACTTATAATTTAGCCTTTTTCTTCTCTGATTGTCATTCTAATAATACAATCTTATGGTAGTTATGCCAATCACTTTATTAGTTTGCTAATTAAGACATTGAATGGCTGCTTTCTCCTAAAATCTGGCAATCTAACCGGCCAAGTTATGCCACCTATTATCTTTATAAAACCTATTTTATCAAAGCCATCCTTTCATAATTTTGTTACTAAACAACTCTTTCAATGTCCTACAGACAAATTAGCTACTTTTATTTGACGTCAAAAACAGAACATTGACGAAAGCTACACAGACGCTGAGTCAACGTCACAGTCCGTCTGACCACCGGTGTCGACTCAGTTCTAAAACCGGGTTTTCGGCTAGCTTATTTTTGTTACTGGACATTGAATGCTCATTATATTTTAACTGTGTCATCTAACATAGTGACATAGTATATGTATAGAAAGGTCTTATTTTAGTGTATTAATCCATTATGAAAGATCGGTGTAATGTGATATGAGTTTAGATAAATTAATTATTTAGTAGCTTGAACCTGTTTCAGTGGGCTCTAAAGTACACGGTTTTTCATAATTATTATATTATATAGTTAGATTTCCTTATTATATTAGTAGTCAGAATAGAGCTTAGTTCATCCTCTTTCTTCTCATATGCAACATGCCAGGGTTTAGTGATTTGTGGCATAGATATCTGTGTTGGATGAAACCCAAGCAAACACAAATCTGGTCACTCTCGTCACCCACAGAGCCATCCTGCTGCATCCAGCGACTGCTGTCCTTGCGGTCCGGCTCTCAAGCGTATATATAAAAAAAAGTGCTCAAATTTGTGTTCACCATCATCATCACTCACATCACATCATTCCCAACCGGGGGTCCGTGGCGAGAGGGTCTCTCTCTCGCTACGCGATGACACCGATGCAATGGTGGCAGTTGCATCGAAGTCTTGCTGTGTGGCAGCCAGCGAGAGGGGCGACGCCGGATCTCCTCCCTCACCATGGGAGTTGAACGACTTGCGGACTGGATGGATCGACGAGCAGCAGCTTGGGCCGTCTCTGCAGTATGCCGATGCCCAGTGGACATTTCGGGCGGGAGTTTTTGGGCTGCTACCGCCTGTCTACTGGGAGTATTCACATCCGCCTGCAGAGAGGGCTCGACTTGGCTGCGTGTCTACCAGCCCGCCCGCAACGACATCGACTCCCCGGTACGGAGCAGGTCGCCCTGTGGTCCTGACGACGGCCTTAGGAGGAAGAAGACCATCTACAGCAGGAGCATTTTTTGACGCCAACGCCAACGACAGCGACAAGCTTCATCAGATGCTCGCATCTATGCACCAAATTCAACGATGCTAACATCAGCATCACGCAACAGTTCCAGACTCGGATCCCGTCCGAGATGTTCCCGCAACCAACAGCGTTATCCGCGATTCCAGGATGCGCAACGTGTTCGAGTCATCGAAAGACGACGTATGCCACGTCACGAACTTCACTTTCAACATTCTACGGCTCCCCATCATCATCATCATCATCCAACGAGAAGACTATCCAGCCTTCAAGCAGAACGTCCATAAGGATCTACGGTCAATTGGACGGAAATCTCACCCTCTACTTGTGTTCACACTTTTTTAGTCAACAGTTGTTATTTTAGTATTAGGGTTAGTCACTTTTTTTCAGTGAAGCTCCACTTTGGCTCACTCACTATCGGCTGCTCGATCTTGGCCTGCCTTCTTGTGACATAGGCCTATTAGTGACATAGGCTAGGCTCATTGTGTTATTCTCATAACATGTGTTTCGTAGTAGTTATGGTTCATTTTTATGTGTGTGGCTTTCGCCCTGACTATCGATGCTGTGCATGAACTCTAATGGTAAACGGCATGAACTTTCGCCTGCGGAACCGATGTTAGGCCGACTAGCCTACAAACATTGATGCTGTGTGCACGAACTCTGATGATCGCTGATGTGCCTTCTCATTCATGCTGTTGATGTGAATCTACAGTGACTACTGATGTAATCTCTGCATTGTCTTCCTTAGTCTTCCTAGTCTTTCTTAGTAAATAAACAAAGTCAAACAACTGTCTGGTTTCCTCTATATGTTCCTGGTCTGCGTGGAGTGCTGATCAACACCCTCCAATCCTTATCCTGATCCTTATCCCTCATCAACCCCTCCTTATCCCTATCCCTTACCCCCTTACCACCCCCCATCACAAAGAGATAGAGAGATAGAGAGAGCGAGCGAGCATAAGCGTGTGCGTGCGTGGGTGCATATGTGTGTGGTGTGGTGGGGGTTGAATGTTTGTATGCATACATGTGAGCGTATCCCATGTTCATATGTATTGCTTTTACGTTTTAGGCTACACGTGTTCTTGCGACACACGTTGATGAAGTAAAAAACAACAACAACAACCAAGCACCAACAAAAAACAACACCCAACCTACCAACCAACAAAGCAAAAACAAACAAAAAACAAACCCAACTATTCAAATAATTCGGTGGCCTACGGAAGACTGGCAGACGGGCAAACACGACCCTGACAGAGACAGTCGCACCTGCCACTTGCAGACTACTGCTCCACAAACCTCTGCTGATCTTTGTCAACCCCAACCCCCACCCCACCACACACACACATCCCCCTTCTTTTGCCCTCCACTCTCTACCGCTTATCATTTCCATCATACCCGTTGAGAGACCAAAGGTGATTCTACCAGCCCACCCAACTCCCTGCTTTACGAAAACTGTTCATCCTGTTCTTGCGTTTTCGTTTTCGTGCCAGCGATGTTACCTTGTGACTGGTTCCCTTGGCCCCTGTCCCTCCCTCCCTCCCTCCCTCCCTCCCATGCCTCTTCAAATTCATTGCGGACGAATCACGAGTACACTCGGAACAGGAAAAACAGGGCCTAATTCTGAGTATTCTGGGAACAGCGATTTTTTAAAGTCTAAAACCTGTCTAAATCCATGTTTTTTCCCCAAATCGAAACCAAGTTTTTTTCGAGTTACATTTCTTCATCACTGCTCCAGCTCTCGCTTCACATTTGTTTGGCACTTCTATCTCGATTTTTAATGCTAAGAAAACAAACAAAAAAAGGCCTTAGACAAGCCTCAGCATATGTTTTCATTAACAGTGATAGTAATACGGAGACTAATTATTCTGATTTTAACCCTTTCGCCGCCAGCCATTTCTCAACCCCCAAATACCCTTACATTAGCTAGATAAACAAAAATAATTTATCTGCAATATTGGGAATACCTCAGTAACATGTATAAAATAAGGCCTATCCTTACCTCCCAAATTAAGACAATAGGGTCTTCGGATAACAGGCTCTAATTTGATGCCTTTTGGTGACATGAGTGTTAAACCATTGTGGTGCATAAATGCGACATTGGCGGTGAAAGGGTTAATGCTAGTAACCACGATCTCAAAGCGAAAAATAAACTTGGATCAACCAGTAAAGTTGTCAAAACTGAATCATTGACAGAGTTTTGTTGCGCTTCTTATTGGTTATATTTATTTTTAGGCAGCCCCAGGCCAGTAATGAGGTTGACCTAAGGCAGTGAAGTCCTGAAGAGGTTTATGTCTACATACTCCCCCCCCCCCCCCCCCCCCCCCCGACTGAGACCCCTGCGCCTTATAAGGTGACCAACAATTATTGTTGGAAAGTATGTGGCGGTACCATAGCCGATGAGGTTTAACCCTTTCACCGCCAAAGTCGTATTTTAGCACCACAGTGATTTAACACCTATGTCACTAAAAGGCATCAAATTGGGGTCTATTATCCAAAGACCATATCTATGGCTTGGAGTCAAAACGGACTAACTCGAAAAGGCCTGTTTCGAGAAAAGCGCTGCTAAAGTTTTGAATAATTCCTGTAAAAATGCTAAGCTTCCAAATTACAGGAATTTTGGGGTCTCAAAGATATTATTGCAAATTCGGGAGTCATTTAGAATAACAACAATGGAGTATTTGACATTTTTGTTAGATAGTCCGTTTTGACACGAAATTGGTGGCCTTGAGGCCTCCAAGCCATTTTGGGTCAAACTGGACCAACTAAAACTTGGGCCCTTTTGACTCAAATTGTTTTGGTATTGCAAGGTCTATGTTTTAGGGTAAAAACGGGATAACTTTCAGAAAAATGTGTTTGATTCAAAATCGTTTGAGTATATAGATTTAAAATACGGTCAAAAGAGACCATGATGTGAAGTTAGACCACTAATATTTCCCTTACAGTTTTTAATCTGATTCACGTACATAGGGAGTCAGTAAGAAGCAAGGCACACATCTCAACTCTCACTGTGTGGGCTGTGGTTGTTTGGTCACATTAATACATTTAATATTGTACTGAAATGCAGTGCCTGCATGACTTGTGTGGGTGTGCAAGCAATTGCGTGTGTGTGTGTGTGCGTGTGCGTGGGGGTCGGGGGGGGGGGGGGGGGGGGTGCATGTGTTTATATGAGGGTAAAGGGTGGTGCGGGGGGGGGGGGGGGGGGGGGTCTGCATGTGTTTATATGAGTTTGTGTAAAGAGGTGAGTGCATGTGTAATCATTTTGTGCATATGTGCGCGTGTGTGTGTATAAGTGCACGCATACTGGCTGAATGTTTTAATAGAACTCCCAGTTATAAGGAATTCTTTTTGTTACAATGCCTCTCTATAATTGTATTTCCAATTTGATTTAGATGGAGTTGGTGTAAGTTATTTCCTTCATATTAAGACAAATTGGGAGTGCACCTTGACTATAATGTTATATAAATAGGGTAACAATGAGTGTTCTTGCAAAGTTTCAGGCGTTTGCCATTGTTTTAAAGGGACTTAATGATGCTTTTAGACTCTGATCGTAGTCAAAATATTGATTTTAGAGGGGGTTGCGGTAGGTATTTTCTCTTGTGTTCAAAACTGGCCTGGGATTGTACCTTTTTATTTGTTTTATGTGACAAGAACATAGTAAATATTATTCCTGCAAAGTGTGAGGCAATTGTCGTTCATTGTAAGGGACGTACGATGATGTTAGTCTCTGACTGTAGTCAAAATATTGATTTTAGAGGGAGGAGGGGTAAGTGTTTCCTCTTGTGTTCAAAAATGGCATGGGATTGTACGTTTGTTATTTGCTTATATGACAAGCACATACTAAATATTATTCCTGTAAAGTTTCAGACTATTGTCGTTACTTTTAAGAGACTTATGATGATTTTAGTCTCTGATTGTAGTCAGAATATTAAATTTAGAGGGGGGTGGGGTAATATTTTCTCTTGTGTTAAAAAATGGCATGGGATTGTACCTTTTGTATTTGTTTTATATGACCAGGACACACTAAATAGTATTCCTGCAAGGTTTCAGACAATTGTCGTTATTGTTAAGGGACTTATGATGATTTTAGTCTCTGATCGTAGTCAAAATATTGGTTTTAGAGGGGGGGGGGGGGGGGGGGGGTAAGTGTTTCCTCTTGTTGTCAAACATGGCATGGGATTGTACCTTTTCTATTTGTTTTGTATGACAAGGACACACTAAATATTATTCCTGCAAAGTTTGAGACAAATGTCGTTACCTTTAAGGGATTTATGATGATTTTAGTCTCTGATCGTAGTCAAAAGATTGATTTTAGAGGGGGGTGGGGTAACTTGTTCCTCTTGTTATCAAACATGGCATGAGATTGTACCTTTTTTATTTGCTTTATATGACCAGACCATACTAAATATTATTCCTGCAAATCTTCAGACAAATTGCGTTATTTTTAAGGGACTTTTGATGATTTTAGTCTCTGATCGTAGTCAAAATATTGGTTTTAGAGGGGGGTGGGGTAAGTTTTTCCTCTTGTTGTCAAACATGGCATGAGATTGTACCTTTGCTATTTGTTTTATATGACAAGGACATACTAAATATTATTCCTGCAAAGTTTGAGACACTTTTCGTTACTTTTAAGGGATTTCTGATGATTTTAGTCTCTAATTGAAGTCAAAATATTGATTTTAGAGGGGGGTGGGGTAAGTTGTTCCTCTTGTTATCAAACATGGCATGAGATTGTACCTTTTGTATTTGTTTTATATGACCAGAACATACTAACTATTATTCCTGCAAAGTTTCAGATACATTTCGTTATTTGTAAGGGACTTATGATGATTTTAGTCTCTTATCGTAGTCAAAATATTGGTTTTAGAGGGGGGTGAGGTAAGTGTTTCCTCTTGTTGTCAAACATGGCATGAGATTGTACTTTTTTTCTTTGTTTTATATAACCAGACCATACTAAATATTATTCCTGCAAATCTTCAGACAAATTGTGTTATTTTTAAAGGACTTATGATGATTTTAGTCTCTGATCGTAGTCAAAATATTGATTTTAGAGGGGGGTGGGGTAAATCTTTCCTCTTGTTGTCAAACATGGCATGAGATTGTACCTTTTCTATTTATTTTATATCACAAGGACATACTAAATATTATTCCTGCAAAGTTTGAGACAATTGCCGTTACTTTTAAGGGATTTATGATGATTTTAGTCTCTGATCGTAGTCAAAAAATTGATTTTAGAAGGGGGTGGGGTAAGGTTTTCCTCTTGTTGTCAAACATGGCATGAGATTGTACCTTTTCTATTAGTTTTATATGACAAAGACATACTACATATTATTCCTGCTAAGTCTGAGACAATTGTCGTTACTTTTAAAGGACTTATGATGATTTTAGTTTATGATTGTAGTCAAAATATTGATTTTAGAGGGAGTGGCTTACGTAATCTATTTCCTCTTGTTTAAAAAAACGGCATGGTATTGTACCTTGTGTATTCGTTTTATATGGCAAGGACATAATAAACATTATTCCTGCAAAGTTTGAGACAATTGTCAGTACGTTTAAGGGACTTAATATGATGATTTTAGTCTCTGATCGTAGTCAAAATATTGATTTCAGATGGGGGTTCAGGTAGGTATTTACTCTTGAACGTGACACGCCGTAACTGGGTAGAATAGATGAACGGACGGGATGATTTTTGTTTTTGACTGTTGTAACTTTATATCACGCGCTTTAACGGGTGTCTTGGGAACAGTAAAAGGCTAACGGTATGAGTGTATTATTGTCTTAGTTTTGGGAAGTAGGGATAGACCTTATTTTATATATATGTCACAGAACAATCCCCAATACTGCAGATGGATTTTGTTCTCTACCCAGGTAAATTTAATGGACATTTTTGGCTGAAATATGGCTGGCGGTGAAAGGGTTAACCGAGGCGTGGTTACTGCTACACATATCTGTATTATTAAAACAATCGGGACTTTACTGGTTTAGCACTGCCTCCGGGCATTGCCTCCAGTATTGTTCCCACCATCTTTGTATTTACAAATGCCCCACATGACCGAAAGGCCGAAGAGGGCGTAAAACCCTACTTTCACTAGTTGGAAAGTATGATGAGACAATCTGGATTTGGGGTGAAATTTGGCCGGTGCGCCTTATTCATAAGATGCGCCTTTTAGTCCGAAACATACAGGCACTAGAGATGTCACACACTGTAAACAGCCCCCCCCCCCCCCCCCCCCCACCCCCCCCCCACCCCTTCTCTCTTTACTAAGTCACACAAGGCCTGAATGGTTCTCTCCTCCATTTATACACCGTTATGTATTTTAGTTAAGAACTTTTTTTCTCTCAGTATTTGGCCTCGTACACAGTTCATGCGGAAATCCCATGCGCAATCCGTAAATAAGTAAAAGAAAGAAGGGTAACATTTTACAGATTAGGGGAAATACGGACACGTGCGCAAATCTTTTCCCTTCTTTCCTTTACTTATTTACGGATTGCGCACGGGTTTCCGCACGGAATCTCCGCATGTATGTGCACACGTACCCTAAATGTCAAAGTATTGCACGAAATCTCGCCGTCTAGTTCCGCTAAAAAAAAAAAAAGCAAAGAAAAAGCAATCCCAACCTAGATTTCCATTTCAAAGGAGAAAACGTGAAAGGACCAAGGGCAATCAATCTAGCACATTCGTTCAGCCGATGTCACAGTCTTTTGTGCTGAGAAAGTCAGCCGTCAAGACAAAGTGTTTCCTTGGAATCTAACTGCGTGGAAACATTATGTAATTGTTTTTTGAAAACTCCGATTTATTCAGACGCTGCAGTATTTAAGCAAAATGGAATTGACGGTAAAATGTATACTACATTCACAAAGCATCAGCCCTAAAGGTGCAGATTAATATTGTTACTTTACTTTTATATTGTACTTTCCGCAAAGAATTAGAACTGCGTCAAAGACGATGGTGTTTATAATGAATGGGGGCAGAATTCGACACCGCTATAATAAAATTCACTGAGTGTCTGTCTGTCTGTCTGTTCGTCCTGCAGTAACGCCCAAACCATTATCCATTATTGATCTTCATCAGCCAAGAATGGTACTGGGGTAGACCTGACACGCGCCGGTGAGTGCCCTTGTGGCACTGGCATCTGATCCCCTAAGCACCCCTCCCCCCCCCCCCCCCCAAGAGCGCCCCACATACCATGACATCAGGTGTCAAACCTGTCCGGAAGGGATGGAGCTCCAACCACAGAAGCTGTGGGGACCCACAGAGGTGCTGAGGAAGACGACAGACTCCGCCCCCAAGACCGGTGTGGCGTTCTCAGAATGGATTTGTTCTAAAAATATTTGCGCATGTACGAAATCGATCATGGCGTACCATCACATTTTTATCTTTTGTGTATTCAACACTTAATTGACCCTAAGCCTATCCCTAACCCTATTACTAAGCCTAACCCTAAACCTATCCCTAACCCTAACCTCAAACCGTCAAATACGCAAAAAATAATTTCGCACATGCGCAGACATTTTGAGAACAAATCCACTTTGAGAACGCCACACTGGATTGGCGATGTAGGTGTGACCTGGGATCACGGACAAAGAAGAAGAAGAAGAACCGCCAGAGCAAACCCTCAGCCAAGGAGGTACCCACTGGTCTAAACAGTGTTGGCCGTACTCTGAAGACCGTTAGCAAGAGACCCTTATAACCTTATTTATTATATTATTCAACATGCAGCATCATGCAAGGAATGCAGTGACATACATTTTGAACCTCCAGTGCAAACCTCCGCCAAGGAGGTACCCACTGGTCGTAACTGCTAGTGGACCATAAAACAAGAAGAAGAAAAAGAAGAAGAAGAGGAAAGAAGAAGTGAACATTCACTGTTTAAAAGGGAGACTATATTATAATAGATTGATTATCCAAGAATGCTTCTACGCATAATATCATAATCTCTCTCTCTCTCTCTCTCTCTCTCTCTCTCTCTCTCCCTCTCTCCTTGTTTTGTTCTCTAGTCAGTCTGGCGAAGACAAGCGTGTTGACAACTGACGTCACAACTCCTGCACGTGCACGGAAGCCTGGGCCTGTGGTGGATCCCTTCATGGTGGATGGTGATATATCTGTATCAAGTCATTAAGGCGATGATCGTCTGAAACCTCAATAGTTAGTCAATTAATATGCTAGTTTCAACAGGCCCTGTCTAACTGAATAAACATTTGTCTTCTGCAAAGCTTCAGTAAAATCTCATTCAGAAATATGTTTGGCTTAACTTTGAGGTGGTTCAAAATAACTGATATGTGCTTTATTTCCATTTGATCATTTAATTGGTTGTTAAGCAAATTGCTATTACATTAAAGTGAAAATTGTCTTTGAGATTGGGGTCTTTTTTTTCTTTCTTCACATTGTTTATGTATTTAAAAACACACCCAAAAACGAATATGTATACAGTTCTGACAAACTTCCCAGATAAAGTAGAAAACATTGCTTTTGAAAGTTTCCCCCAAATGTATATGCGGTTTAAACGATACGTAACGTATTCGCCCCTCCTCCCTCCCCCCCCCCCCCCCCCTCCTACACCCCCCCCCCCCCAAAAAAAAGAAGAATTTTTTAAAAAATACAAAAATCTTACGTAGTAGAGCCTACCCGAACATGACTTGGCATCGACTTACACCATCTGGGATGATCTGGTAAAACTACATACCAAGCAATGGTTTTAGAAGAATCGGTAACTTGACCCCCCCCCCCCCCCCCCCCCCCCCCCCCGTGGGGATACCGGGGTGGGGGGTCTTTCGTACAAATAGTTCTGGAAGTTCTGTGCTTGTAGCTTCCTCTAATCCATCACTCTCTTTGACTCTGCCTTTTCCCTTTGCTTACTGTCGTCATAAGCTATCTCTTCTCTCTTACTGGTCCGTTCTCCTGCCTCCCCCCCCCCCCCCCCCCCCCTATGCATTCTTACAAAGATTTCTTCAGCCCAAGTCGGACATGCTGGGCCCAACTATTTCTTAGTTAGGCGCATAACGGCAGCATGACGCATCTACGCTCATATGACAGGAAACTGTCTGAGCGAACGAAGAGGAAGAAGAATCGGTAACTTGACGTGATTCATAGCATTCACGCCCAACACTTCAGATTGGGCCAGCTACCAGATAGGTATAGTCTATTCCTTGAGGTGGCCGATCCCTAGATGACATTTGGGCCGGCGACTCCCGCTGTATTATCACATCACGTCGTAGGCTTCATCCCGACCCGCAAAAGGTTATGACTCACGCGAGCACGTGCCACACGCACGTCTGTGGTGGTGTGACATCACAGCGAAAGTCAATACCACTCGATGAACTTCCATCTCTGTTGCCAAACGCAACACGAAGCTAGCAGAAAAACACCCACTGTAGCATTCGTGAATAAAATGCAAACTACAAAGCTCCAGAGTATGGATTGCTCAGCACTGCCGTGTAAGTATGCATTCCAAATCCAGAGGACACTGGAAGAATAGACTGGAGTCTACAAATATACGAGGTTCAGGTGCCACATATAGATGTTGTTCACATATTTCAGATTTCAGAAGTAGACGCATAGGCTTGATTTATCTCTTCTTTCTTTCTTTTTCTTCTGGTTTAAATGGAGATGACATATATTTCATATTTCCACAGACATTGGTCATATTTCACAAGTAGGGAGACCTCCCCCCCCCCCCCCCCCCCCGTGGGGATACTGTGTGTGTGTGTGTGTCTTTTGCATAAAGTTCCCCCACCTTCTGGAAGTGTTGTGCTTGTAACTTCCTCTAATCTGTCACTCTCTTTGACTCTGCCTTTTCCCTTTGCTTGCTGCCATCTACTATCTTTCTGCCTTACCGGTCCATTCTCCTGCCTCCTTCCCCCCCCCCCCGTCCCCCCAAGAAACACGTTCAAAATGATTTCGTCCAGCCTAAGTCGGACATGCTGGGCCTAATTATTTCTTACTTGGGCGCATAACGGCAGCATGACGCATCTGCGCTCATAATTGACAGGAAACTATCTGAGCGATCGAAGAAGACAAGTAGGCAGAGACATAGGGGTAGGCCAGGGTGCATATGAAATGGATGTGGCACATACTCCAAGACAT
>CM065684.1:21313401-21323401 GCA_017654935.2 Phymorhynchus buccinoides
CATCGACTTTGTTGTTATTTCCTGAATGCATGTATGTATGTATGTATGTATGTATGTATGTATGTATGTATGTATGTATGTATGTATGTATGTATGTATGTATGTATGTATGTATGTATGTATGCATGCATGCATGCATGCATGCATGTATGTATGTATGTATGCATGCATGCATGCATGCATGCATGTATGTATGTATGTATGTATGTATGTATGTATGTATGGTATGTATGTATGTATGTATGCATGTATGTATGTATGTATGTATGTATGTATGTATGTATTCAGTGAAAAAGCCTTACGGCGAAACGTTCCTAAAAATAAAAAGGTCTGAGAAGAGATGCAGTGGGTTGTTTTTATAATATAATGTATGTATGTATGTATGTATGTATGTATGTATGTATGTATGTATGTATGTATGTATGTATGTATGTATGTATGTATGTATGTATGTATCAGAAAGAAGCAAACTTTGAAATGTGTGTGTGTGGGGGTGGGGTGGGGTGGGGTGGGGTGGGTGTGGGGGGGTTGTAAACAAGAGTAGTGTGTGTGTGTGTGTGTGTGTGTGTGTGTGTGTGTGTGTGTGTGTATGTGTATGTGTGTGTGTGCGTGTGCGTGTGCATGCGCGCGCGTGTGTGTGTGTGTGTGTGTGTGTGTGTGTGTGTGTGTGTGTGTGTGAGTGTGTGTGGAGGTACTCTAAAGTATATCTTTGCCGCAATTTGAATGTATGGGAATTCTCAATGGTACATAGACTTAACTAGAAACCCGGGAGGTCTTTCCTTCTGGAGGAAATCCTTTGATCGTGTAACGATTATGTGTGTTTTATAAAACGTTTGCAATGATTACAACTCACATATACACCTTTTCTTCATTTCAGAGATTTGTTATCCTTATGCTTGAATTCCCGCGCAATTATGCACGAGTTTTAACCATTTGTACAACATTTCCTTCCCACTAGGTCTACAAGCTCCGCTTAGCTTTTCAGGTCTTCTATGCCGCCCACAGAAAGTTAGGGAACACTTACCAAATCGTCGATATTTCAAACACGACAAAAGCTAACGTCCTTGACATTTTGACAGTGGTTTATTCAATGCATTGACAAAACTGCATGCAAAACACCGACAGCAATTTGTTGAGTAGAAACATTTTTAGAATTTTTCTAAACAGGGGTACCCTACTTTTTGAAAATCACATCAGAAAATGTCACGAGTGTCAATAAAGTGTCAATTAAGAGTGTTGAGAAAGACTCATAACTGGGTATATCCACCAGAATTTGCCATGCATTTTGCGCAGTATCATCCCACGCAGTGCACAAACCTCATTGTCTGTTCCTGTGGAATGATCTGCCACTCCAGCTGGAGCAAATCCAGTGGCTGCTCCAGTGTCTGTTGGGGAGGATAGTTCTTGCGTGCTCGACGGCTCAGCGGGTCTCAAAGGTTTTCCTCAGGGTTGAGATCCAGACTGCATAATGCTGGCCAAGTTAGTCGTACCCCTCCTGACTGCTGGATCCAGTTGTTTGGGACACGACCCTGGTGAGTACGACCATTGTCATCATGGAACCCATTCCATAGTGCAAGCACATAAAGTGCTGCCGCAACAAGAAGGCCTAGGGTCTCGTTGATGAGCCTCTGAGCGTTTAGGTTTCCTCGAACGTGGTACAGGGGGTTCTGTGATGAGTCAAGAAGACTGCCCACACCATGATGGAACTCCCACGATGTGGTGTCACGTGCGGGATGCAGTCTTCATGGAACCGTTTGTGACGTAAGTGTCCCGCGCGACCCGCTTTCTTTCTTTATTTCTTATCTACACCCCCCCCCCCTTCTCCCCTCCCCACCCCCCCACCCTCTCTCCTTTTCATTTCTCGACCAACCGCCCACGTTAATTGCCCGGCTGCTTCAAACGAACGCCGATTAAGGCAGTTATCTCTTTGAACCCCGATCTACCATTACCCATCACAAGAAAGTGACAACCACGGTCGGGCCCCTTTGAAACCCTTCCTTTCCGAGCACGAGAAGGATTTGAATGTCGGCACGTGATAAGGATGTAACTGGCGCGTGATTGTTCGGTACTAGTATGCATAAAATTATAGCATCATCTTGTGATGTGTCAACTGCTATAAACCAATCCAGGCTTTCATTGTTTGAAAGTGAAGGCTATAATTGGCGTAGTGAGAAAAAGTTTTTCACACAAGACGCTGAAACCTAGCTAGAGCAACATTGCAGACTCACCCCTCTCCCAGCCAGTCATACTAAGCCCACTAGTAAGTATTATTGATGGCAGGTGATTGAGACTTGTTGTTTGTTTGACCCTAGTTTTGATCTAGATCCTATGTTCAATGATGAATAAGGAGTAGATAGATATGTTATTGAAAAGAAGTGGTAAACATTCTATTCTATTTATGTGCACTGATTATTTGTGTGTGTGTGTTTTTGACTTGAACACTTTTGGTACCAGAACCGGAGTTTATGCCTACTAACCCTTTTGTCTATTTTTAGTAGGAAACCTATGGGCCGCAATCTTGCACTTTATGATACCATTCCTTTCCAGGTGTTGGATGGAGAGTGATGTTGTCTTGATCACCTTTTATGTTTTACTGATCTCAGTTTGTTAACTGAAATTCAGTTTATTTATTAACTAGTGCTATTGTACAAGGGAAGCCTTCTAGCCGGTTGGGATTCACTAATGCCCTGCCGACTGAAGCCCCTTGTCTCTAAGCCATAGAGATCTACATCCACCTTCTCCTGTGATTATCAGCAGGGCATCGTGGGCAGGACGATCATCCCTGACTCACAAGCACCAAGACGGGACCGCCGCCAAGACGACCCGCACCCAGAATCCGCGAGGAGACCACGCTTGAACCGTGCCATCCCGCGAAGCCGTAACCGGAACGACTGGGAGCTACTCTCATCTGACGAGCAAGCCCAGCCACCCCAGCACTCGCCGATCACTACGGAGGAACTCAACCACAGCTAAGTCCCCCGGACTGCGCCAATCATTTGAACTTTCCTCCGGACAATGAAGATAATTAGTAACCCTTCCAGCTTGGGGCTAACCTTCTAGAAAGACAAAAGTCTTGTAAATCCTTTCGGATTCCATTGTTTTTCATTCACATTTTGTTTTGGCGCCATTGAGCTGCTTTATTATTATTGTTGCATAATCTTATGCAGATTTTGTGAGTAAATAAAATACAAGTGTCAAATAATCCTGAACCCTTTGGTCAGACTGATGAGAGTGGGAGTCTTGTAATTTCATGTAAAACCCTACTTCTCTCTGTCTGCCATTTAGAGCAATTCAACCACTTGTGTTTCTTACAACCATACGAGCCAGAACCCGGGCACAAATATAAATTTATTAGATGAAAAGGGGCCGGGAAAGTTGCTCATCTCCCATACCCTAGAGAAGTGGGTTAAAGGCAAATTTTCTACTTGAAAATTTAACACACTAAAAGTCTCCCCTAGGGACTTAGCCTTTTAACCCATTACCTCGTCACACCGTTCACCTGGCTTTTCCCCATATTCTATGCGGATGATCCAGGGTGATCGGAAACTCGCCAGTGACCAGAACGTATGACCCTTTCACAGCCAGCCATTTTTTAGCAAACAATTACCATTAAATTTACCTGGGTAGAGAACAAAATCCATCTGCAGTATTGGGGATTCTTCTGTGACATATATAAAATAAGGTCTATCCTTACTTCCCCAAACAAAGACAATAGGGTCTTTGGATAACAGACCCTGATTTGACGCCTTTTAGTGATATGGGTGTTAAATCACTGTGGTGCTAAAGTGCGACTTTGGCGGTGAAAGGGTTAATGGCGACACAGGCCCTGGTGAGCTGTTTTGTGAGCTGGAGTTATCCTGAGGGGCTTTGTTGGGTGACGAGCGTAGAGCTGGACTTGGTGCAGGAGGCTTAACCCTGTCCGAGTGGAGTTGTTGAGGTCTGCTGCTGTCCTTAGATGTCGCCTGATGTGGCTGGTCGGGTTATGTTATCAGCCAGGGCGTGCCTGGCAAGGTATTGGTTCACCCGCGTGGTGGTCCTTCTGGGTCTTTCCTGGGCTTGGCTGGTGGTCTGGAACTGATGTTTCAGCCTGGTCATGACTAATGGGGGAGTTTAAAGTCGCTGACCCAATTTCAGCACAGCTACACCCTCCACCAGCCATGCCAGGGCTCTCCCCAGATCCGAAAGGCTCATTTTTCACCATTCAACCATCGTGATTCAGCGATTAATGGCACCATGTCATTGGCTAAAATAATTAGGATCTTTTGTGAGTTGTACTCTTTATGAAAGTCCCCGACTACCATGTGCTGAGTATGGTTTTGCTCAATTCATTCTGTTGGAAAAAAATGCTGATGCGCTAAATCTGTGACATATTTTTGGATTTTAGTGCTTTTTCAACCGACCTTTTCCATGGCAACCAACAGCAAGCGCAAAACTTTTAAACATTCAGTGTGTGTAAGGCCATGCCACTTACGTATGCGACTGCAAAGTTTGGAGTTCCAGTTGCAAAGCGTTTTAAAGCTAGAAGCGAATAAGAAAAGCATGTGCGTTTTGCAAGTGTTCCCTAACTTTTTGTGGGCAGCTTAATATTTCATTGCCCCTATTTCGGTAAAAAAAAAATGGTTGTGATGTCATTGTCTCGCGCGCGTAAGCTTCGTCACAACGAGGCTTGGAAACTTTTCAAAATGGTCCCCTTTTTCAACAGCAGGAAATGGCACAGGGGTTACGACACTTTCAGCTGACATTCTCTTTCTGCTGAAGCTTATAGAGGAAATGTCACAGACACCAAATGTGACTCACTGGCCTCATTCTGGGGGACACACACTTACACACATGCATGCAATAAACACACCGACAGACGCACGAGTGCGCGCACAGACGCATACACACACTTCATACCATTTTTCCTGCAATCCCCCAAAAACAACCCCAACAACAACTGAATAAAAACAATGAAAGAGAAATAGTTATCAAACTAAAAAAGAAAACAAGAAAACGAAATGAAAGAGAGAGAGAGAGAGAGAGAGAGAGAGAGAGAGAGAGAGAGAGAGAGAGAGACCCCCCCCTGAGAGAGAGAGAGAGAGAGAGAGAGAGAGAGGGACAGAGAGAGAAAAGAGAGGGAGAAAAGAAAAGAGATAGATAGACAGACAGTCTGACACACACACACACACACACACACACACACACACACACACACACACACACACACACACACACTGCACAAACGAAAGAGAAGAGAGAGAGAGAGAGAGAGAGAGAGAGAGAGAGAGAGAGAGAGAGAGAGAGAGAGAGAGAGAGAGAGACAGAGAGAGAAAAGACAGAGAGAAGAGAGAGAGAAAGAGACAGAGAGACAGAGAGAATAGAGAGAGACAGACAGAGAGAGAGAGTAAAAAAGATCGGCACCCGGAAGGAAAACAAACTGAACTAATAACACCTCGGTAAAAGCAAACTCGAAAATAAGAGGCTAAAAAAAAAGAAAGAAAAGAAGAGCTTGCACAGCTTTAAAAAAGAAAGAAAAGACAGCACGCACAGCTTTAAAAAAGAAAGAAAAGAAGAGCTTGCACAGCTTTAAAAAAAAAGAAAGTAAAGAAGAGCTTGCACAGCTTTAAAAAAGTAGAAAGAAAAGACAGCACGCACAGCTTTAAAAAAAAGAAAGAAAAGAAGAGCTTGCACAGCTTTAAAAAAGAAAGAAAAGAACAGCACGCACAGCTTTAAAAAAAAGAAAGAAAAGACAGCACGCACAGCTTTAAAAACAGAAAGAAAAGAAGAGCACGCACAGCTTTAAAAAAAGAAAGAAAGAAAAGAAGAGCTTGCACAGCTTAAAAAGAAAAGAAAGAAAAGAAAGAAAGGAAAATGATTAAAAACAAGCGCGAAATCGCAATAGTTTGTGGCACGCGGTCTATTTTTACCACTCCAATCATGAGTTACCTCCCCTGGCTTTTCAATAATTTTAATCTGTAAGCCAGAATGTTATCTCTGCACCATTTCGTAACTTTTTATATCTTTTGGAAAACATTTAAAACTATGTATCCTACTTATGCTCATCAAAAGAAGCACCGCATACTCGTCGTGTCTGTTGTAGTGTCTGTATTACATACGTTTATTATTTTGTACGCTTTTAAAATACATCATTTTAAAGAGCGGCCAGAAGTGTAGCCTCGATTTGAAGTGCGACAATTTTGTCAAAATGTGCGACAATTTTGGACCGACAGACCGACCGACAGACCGACCGACCGACAAAGTGAGTTATAGGTTTGTGGCTTGAGCCACAAACAAAAACACGAAAAAAACTGGAGAAAGAAACGAATGTCCCCCAAGTTAAGCCCAGTGGGGAAGACGCAATGAGGGAGTGAAAAAAAGTTGGATGAATCAATGGAAGAAGACCGGCCCTGTGACTGGCTTTGATTAACTACGGATCTACGATGAGACTCCATTCCCCTTCCCCCGCCATTCTACAATCCTTGCTTTCAGCAGCGATTTAGAATATTAAAAGACACACCAGATCACATGTCAAAATCACGGGTTTCACGTGTTTTCCCTCTTATAGCTGGAAAGAAATCTTGTTTTGACCAAGTCTGGCTCCCATAAAACATGCCCCCCCCCCCCCCAATGGTCAACCTATGGCGATATTTTTCACGCCAGAGGGCAGTCAATGCACTAGGGGCTTATCACGCGATTTTCTTACTTGGGCGTAGTGAGAGAGAGAGAGTGATGGTAGGACCACTCACTGTCTCTCTCTCTTTCTTTATCCCCAACTAATAATATAGAGAGGATTAGCCCCACACGAGCGTCATGCCCTCTGGCGTGAGAAAAATCGCACTAAGTCTCTCATTCAAACCGAAAGATCATTTTAAAGAGCAGCCACAATTTGAAGTTGGGGGCATGCGGATGTGGGTCACAGCTACCCAGAAAAAAAAAAGGGACGTAATCGTGGTGCGTCAGTGTATCTTTAATAAAAGGCCCTTTTAAAAAATAAAACAAACTATTTGTAAAAAAAACAACAACAACATCTCAACCCGAGATGGATAATGAGAGAAAATGATTGTCTTGAGGCATATTTTTAATGATCGATCATGATTGGTTTTATATCAATGCAGTATAGGATCTGTCGATATGACGTTGCACGTCTGTTATTACGTCCCTTTGGCGTCTCTCTAAGAACGATAACAAAGAACAGGTTTAACTCTTTCAAGACGCCACTGCCAGAGGTAAACATCGTTACTGGCCTGGGGTTGCCTAGAAAAGAACAAAACAAACAAATAAACAGTGCCACAAGACTAGCCTCTGTCTGTGACTAATTTTCAACAACATTACTGGCTGATCCAAGTTTTTTTTATATTTGAATTTTCACTTATGATCACTTACACGAAAATCGGAATTATTAGTCTCCTTATTACTAAACGAAAACTTATTGCAGAATTTGTTTGAGGTTCACGTATACTAGGGCCGATTTTGTTGTTGACTCTGCTAACATTAACAAATGAAATAGAAGTGCCAAGCATAAGTGAAACGAAGGCTGGTAACTAAGAGCGTGAGAAAGACGCTAGAATACCAGCCGCGCGGCAGCATTTACGGCCTCAGTGAGCTCGACCTTCATCTTCAATATTGGTCTGGATATCCTAACTACCTTTCCACGTGCAAACCCAAATTTGATACACACTGTCTTTTATCAGACTTAGGAAGTGTGTGTGTGTGTGTGTGTGTGTGTGTGTGTGTGTGTGTGTGTGTGTGTGTGTGTGTGTGTGTGTGTGTGTGTGTGTGTGTGTGTGTGTGTGTGTGTATGTGTGTGTGTGTGTGTGTGTGTGGTGGGGGGTCTATGTATGTGGGTGTTGCTGGGAAGTGGGAAGTGGAATTTCATGTTTAAACGGTTAATTATCAGATGTTGATGGTGGTTGGTTGATGGTTTGTCTCATATGTGCTGCTTTCAGCCGAGCGGACGTTAAGCCCCATTTTCATTCAAGAGGAACTTCGTTGATATGGCGTTGCCATTTTGTTTCTTTTTCACGAGCGTGTGTTTTTTCTTTCTTTTTGTTTTGTTTTGATTCAGCCGATTGGAGGGGTGGGTGGGGTGGCGAGGGGGGGGGGGAGGAGGTCCGTGCAATCAGGAGCCCCCCCCCCCTAATCCGCCTCAGCCCCTTTCTCCTTTCTTTTACCATGACATTTTATTTTTCATTTTTGTGACAAAAAGAAATAGTCTGCACGCGAGCCTCCTACCCACCACCCTCCTTGTAAGAAAAAAAGCCCGATTTTAACGAATTGTACTGAGCTAACTTTAAATCATCGGAAATATGAAGTACATGGTGTCAATGTGAAAGTTATTCAGTGTATATTGTATCACGTGTACATTTATGATAAGAACTGTTTGTTGTACTGTCTTATATACACTACTCACAAAAAGTTAAGGATCACTATGAGAAAACAGGTGCGCAATAAACTCCGTTCGCTCCTGTTATTTTTTTCTCAGTCAAGCCAAATTGTTATGAATTCTTGTTCAGCTGTAAGTGGGCGATGTTGTGTTAGTGGAAACATTGCACGTGATTCTCTATTACTGAGCTTGGCAGCAAAAGAAAAAGCGGAAACTTGCGAAAAAGGACCTTGTTTTGGATCGTTCTGCATGAACACATTGCACAAGCCAGATGGAAAAACCATTATGCACGTGCAAGCACTGCTGTTTATGTGTGATATGCTGTCTCTTGCTTGGCTTTATAAGAAGACATACCACCAGTATTAGGCCTGATTTGACAATGCCTCCACGACGAAAATTGAGCGAGTTGGATAGGGGACGAGCTGTTGCATGGTTCCAAGATGGTGTTCCCAAGCGAGAAGTGGCCAGGCGACTTCAGGTGTCCATCTCGGTCATTGTCAGACTGATTCAACGCTTCACAGCCACTGGGAGGGTCCATGAAAGACGCAGATCTGGTCGACCGAAGAAGACAACTCCACGTGAAGATCGTCTCATTGAACGACAAGCCCTGCAGACAAGAACAGCCTCTTCCAGCATCATTCGAAGGCAGCGTGAGGGTGGCTACTAACATCAACATCAGCCAGCAGACCATACGGAACCGCCTTCATGGGTTTAACCTCCGTTCTCGTCGCCCAGCTGTACGGCCACGCTTAACTCCAGCCCATAGGGCAGCACGCCGCGCCTTCTGCAGACGTCACGTGAGGTGGACACGTCAGCAATGGTCCCAGGTCCTGTTCAGTGATGAATCACGCTTCACCCTGAACCACAACGACGACCGACTGAGGGTCTGGAGGCGCCCAGGGGAACGCTTTATTGACGCCACTGTCCAAGAAAAGGTGGCCTTTGGTGGAGGTTCTGTAATGGTCTGGGGGGCCTTCAGCCTTCACCACAGAACACCCTTGTATCATGTACAGGGTAACCTGACTGGCCTCCGATAACGGGATGAGATCCTTCGACCGCTGGCTGTGCCTACACTGCAGCAGATGGGACCGCCGGCTGTCTACCAGGATGACAACGCTCGCCCCCACAGGGCAAGGGTGGTCAACGACTTCCTGCAGCAGTCTGGAGTCAACAGAATGGAGTGGTCAGCATGCAGTCCCGACCTCAACCCGATTGAGAACCTCTGGGATGAGCTGGATCGCAAAGTGAGGAGCAACCACCCCCCTCCCAGGGATGCCCAGCACCTCTACCAGATGCTGCAGGCTGAGTGGCAGGCGCTTCCACAGAGGATCTTCACCACCCTGGTCAACTCCATGAGGACTCGCTGCGTCGAGTGCCAGAACAGCCATGGCGGATACACGCATTACTGAACTTTTGGGAGCATCAGAATGCCCTGTCTTGTGATTTCAATGACTTGGGGAAATCAAATTTCGATACGTACCCACTTTGATCAAATGTACAGACCAAACGATTGCTCGAAATTGAAGGCAATTGTGTATCGTTATCACTAAAGCATTGAATTAAATGTTGGCCAAAATTCAACGCATTGGCTTTCTTATTTGGAAAGTTATGAATTAGTTTGCAAGTGATCCTTAACTT
>CM065684.1:21338401-21340243 GCA_017654935.2 Phymorhynchus buccinoides
GAGAGAGAGAGAGAGAGAGAGAAGACGAGATGAGAGAAGAGAGATAGCAGAAAAGTGATATGGGGAGGAGAGGGAGATTGGAGACGAAGAGAAAGAGAGACGGATTTAGATGAGAGAGAGATGATCGAGAGAGCGAGAGACGAGAGAGAGGGAGAGAGAGAGAGTGAGAGAGATGGAGAGAGAGAGAGCAGAGGAGGAGAGAGAGGAGAGAGAGGGAGAGGCGGAGACGGAGAGAGAGAGAGCGAGAGAGATGGAGAGGGAGAGAGGAGAGGGAGAGGGAGAGAGAGAGAGGGAGAGAGAGAGAGAGAGAGGAAGGAGGAGAGAGAGAGAGAGACAGAGAAGCGAGAGGGAAGAGAGAGCGGACGAGGAGAGAGAGAGGGCAGAAGTAGAGGGAGGAGGAGAGGAGATAGAGAGACAAAGTGATGCGATGAGAGGAGATAGAGAGACTGGAGATAGAGAGACAAAGAGGGAGAGGGAGAGCGGAGAGAGGGAGAGAGGAGAGGGAGAGAGAGAAAGAAAAAAAAAACAGAGAGAGAGAGAGGGAGAGAGAGAGAAACTCAAAACACAAAACTCAAAACAGTTTTAATGTCAGAACCCTCCCGGCCTATATCATTGAGGGTTTCACATATACACACATAATTAATGTAATAAAAATCAAGATGTGCCACCCCTCCACCCCCCCTCTACATTTCTCGGCTCTCCCCTCATTTTCACACTTGCACCGCCTCTTATACCAAACATTAAGCTGTATTGTATTGAACCTTTCCATCCAGCTATTTCTCATTGTCTTTGGTTAGAAAATAATTAATCTCGCAGTCATAATAAAAGGCCATTATCTAATCGTACCCCCCCACCGCTCCCCCCCCCCCCCCCCCCCCCCCCCCCCCCCCTCCCCCCCCTATGTAGTGCAGTACACATCGGCCATTTGTCACACAGTCCCTGGGGCTTGTATTCACGTTGAGATAGCATGAGAACTTAGAAGCATCATGCTATACTTAGAAGCTCTTTCCTTTTCTTATAGGAGTTAATAGGACTTCCAAAAGAGCTCCTATAGTGATTAAAATGCTTAGGACTTTTGGAAGACACTTCTAATTTAAGCCAATGAAGAAGGATGCCCTGTGGGGCATAACTTAGCTGGCCTGGTTCATTGCGCGGTTTTTTTTTTTGGATTTCTTTTTTTTTTTTTTTTTTTTTTTTTTTTTTTTTTTTTTCATGCTAAGTCTCATGCTATTTTTTTTTTTTTTACATTTTTACCGTCCCTGCGTCATGGCCGTTTTTCCCGTCTTGCCTTTATCTTTCTTACTATTATTTGAATGTGCATGTGTTTTCAAAATTTTACATGTACATGTAATGAAATTTAGTGTTAAATATAGCAAACGATATTCCGATGAAAGTACTCAATCCCAATCTGCAGTAAGAAAAGCAAGAACGGAAAAATGGAAACAACCGAGAAATGGAGGATAGGGGTGGGGCGGGGGGGGGGGCGGGGGGGGGGGGGGGGGGGCGCGCATCAGCTGATATAATAAGTTCATATATTTTTTTTAAACGCATAAAATATAAACATGGCAAAATCTCTAGTTTTGAATGTATTTTCATTGGCAAGAAGACGTTTTAATTCAATGGGATAGTTGTTTCTAAATTTATTATGTTTGAAAATATACTTGTCTCTTAGCTCTTTATAGGTAGTGCAATGAATCAAGAAGTGCAACTCGTTTTCTATTTGGTCGCAGAATGGCCCGGTCTGGTGGGGGATATTATGGTCGTAGCGTTTGTTATTTAGAGGAGAGAGAGAGGAGAGAGAGGAGAGAGAGAGGAGAGAGAGAGAGGAGTGAGGGGAAGGAA
>CM065684.1:21355743-21358243 GCA_017654935.2 Phymorhynchus buccinoides
TGAAGGCAAAATGTCAGTTAACTCATTCGGATCGCAACGATTTTGAATGATTGAAAAAAACTCACGAATCACTCCAGCCATGCACACAAACAAAACATACATAAACACAAAAGAGAAATGAAAGAAGATTACAGGTTTTTACTTCAGGTTTAGACATAGGGAAGTGGTAGATCAGACTTTTAAAAAAATATATAGACTTTATATATATAGAAAAACTCTACACTTAATTTTTTTGGTTTTACAATAAACCACTACAAAAGCAAAATCAGAGGCAAAATTGTGGTATAAGGGAGCGAAGCGAGTTAAGTAGTGATCACGGTGTGGTGTGCACACAGATTTACTTCCCTTGAAGCAAATGCATCAAATTGACAGCTATCTATTAATTCCGCACACGTATGGCTGGAACGACTTGAATTTAACGAGAAAAGCGGCAAAGGAGGAACAACAGCGTTTGTTGTCAGGAAAAAGGGGCCTAAATGAAAAAAAATATTTTTGAACAAAACAACAACAGCAACAACTAAACAACAAACAAGAAACAAAACAACAACAACAACAAGAACTCCCTGGAAAAAGGAACAGTAGAATGATAGATGTAAAGATGGGAAAGATGGGAGAGAATGGGCAAGAATGAAAACAAACAAAAACACAAACACGAGGTAGTTACCACATAATATCAAAAATACTTGTGGCGGTGCCCTAGCCGATGAGGTTTAACCCTTTCACCGCCAATGTCGCATTTTAGCACCACAATGGTTGAACACCCATGTCACTAAAAGGCATCAAATCGGGGCCTGTTATCCGAAGATCCTATTCTCTTAATTTTGGGAGGTAAGGATAGGCCTCACTTTAAATATGTCACAGAGGAATCCCCAATATTACAGACAGATTTGAGTCTCTACCCAGGTAAGCTTAATGGACATTTTTTTGCTGAAACATGGCTGGCGGTGAAAGGGTTAACCGAGGCGTAGTTACCGCTACACCTATCTGTGTTGATAAAAAAAAATCGGGACTTTACTGGTTTCGTACTGCCTCCGGGCATTGCCTCCAGTATTGTTCCCACCATTATTTGTATTTGCAAATGTCCCATATGTGTCTGATTCAGACCAAGAGGACGTAAAACACCATTTTCGTCGAGGTAGTTAGTTACCAACAGGTTTTTCATGTTAGGAGTTATTTTCTGGGAATATATAGGCAGCCACGTTTCCCCATCATTATCGCAGCTCATATACATCTGCATTGTTAAATATTCCTGGTGCTGCACTGCCTCCGGGCATTGTTTCCAGGATCGTTCCCACCATCTTTATAGCTACTAATGTCCCATATATATACATGCGTCTGCTGTTCCAGACCGGAGGTCGTTAAAGGGGCACCATGACGGATGATTTTTTTTTGCAAGACACGCGTCGAGATCACCAGGAAAACACCCTTTACAGAGATCGCCACACTCACTTTGCTCTGGTTTCCTTAGAAATCAAACCGTCAAATCGGCGATTCCTCCTTGGCGGAGGTGCTGGAAGTCAAATTATTTCTTTCTAATGGCCGCCTGAGCCGCTTAAAATCACGAAATGTCCACAATACAAGCCTTTTTATTTGCAGTTTACCCAAAACGAGTTTCGCTCACAACAAAATAAATAGCTCCCCAATTTTGTTTTTACTGCACTACAAAGAAGAAAAAGCTTCAACCACTCTGTGTGTCTCCCACCCACTCCGTCCAAAATGGCTTCTCTCTCCGGCAACTCCGCCAAGGAGGAATCGCCGTTTTGACGGTTTGATTTCTAGGAAATCAGAGCAAAGTGAGTGTTGCGTTCCTCTGTAAAGGGTTGTTTTCCTGCTGATCTCGACGTGTTTCTGGCAAAAAACTCATCCGTCAGGGTGTCCCTTTTAAGCAGAATTTCACTCACACGTTTCCCTATAACCATCGTTACGTTGTAGCCACAAAGACTATGGGGTATGTTTTGCTCAATCAAGAAAGTCGCCAATTAATTTCATCACCCACAGTATATTACATAGTAATATGATAATTAATGCATTATTTGTACTAACGTGGCGCTCAATTTTTATTTAGTCAATGACCAAAAACTCTAAGCGCTGGTCACCGCTACACCTATCTATATTGTTAAAAACTCGGGACTTTACTGGTGTTGCACTGCCTCCGGGCATTGCAGCCAGTATTGTTCCCACCATCTTTGTATTAACAAATGTCCCATATGTGTCTATGACCGAGAGGACGTAAAACACCATTTTCCGTTCTAAATAAGTGGAAGAAAGAAGGATAAAAGCTTACGCATAATAATAGGGGGAAATCCGGACACGTGCGCAACTCTTTTTCCCTTCTTTGTTTCACTTATTTATGGATTGCGCACGGGTTTCCGCACGGATTATCCGCTTATGTGTGTACACGGTCTAACGCATGCTCGTGTCTCTTAATTGCCAACAATAGTACATTTCTGCATGAACAAAAAAAGAAGGGTGTGTGTGAATTGCTGGTTTTGATTATTGA
>CM065684.1:21360743-21362844 GCA_017654935.2 Phymorhynchus buccinoides
GATATAAAAAAATCTATGAATGAAATAAAACATGATGTGAATTGAAAGGAGACAACAAAAAAGCATAAAAATACAACCATGTTTGGGGCGGATCAGCCAGTCATGGAAGAGGGGAGGGGGTAGCTCCAAGTGGTGAGTTGGGGTGGGGTGATGGGTCTGGGGGGATTGCCTCCCAGAAGCTGATGATAATTTGAATGTAAAAGATGCAATCAAGGCTTCTCGTGAGAGAATAACTGTAGCATGGAACTACAATTTGTCTTCCTCTTTTTCTTTCCATTTTTTGTCTGAGGGGGTGGAACCCCTGTAACCCCCCTCAAATCCATCTTTGATGCAGTACCAAGTCCATGACAGCAATGTGTAGTGAATGGGCTGAGACTATTAACTCTTTCGTTTCCTTGTGTCCTTTCTGGTTTTTTTTTTTTGGGGGGGGGTTTGCCGTTATAAATTTTGGGGGGGCAGAGAGATACGTCTCCCCCCCCCTCCTCGAAGCAAGGGGGGGGGGGGGGCAGCTGCTCCCCTGCCCCCCCCCCCCCCCCGTTCCTACGCCAGTGGATAATTGGTTCGACACAGCCTTACCGCCAAGGCGGGGGAGATAGGCTTATTATATTATTATATAATCGGTCGCTGCTTCAGAGAGGAAACTTTCTTACATAATGCCCCCAAAACGGGTGCGCCTCACTTCGCCTAATTACATGCTCTTCGCCTAATCCTTTGATCTCGACCTTCCGTGCCGGCATTAATTTCCTGATGTCACGAAAAACCCAAGCGTAACATTCCGCCTAAGAACATTAGCACGACTCGCCTAATCGGGAATGCGTCCTAACGTGGAATGTACACATCGTCCTAACGTGGAAAATACGTTTCGTCCTAACGTGGAATGTACAGTTGGTCCTAACGTGGGGAACCTCCCGTCCGTCCTAACGTGGAATATGCATTTCGTCCTAACGTGGAATATACATTTCGTCCTAACGTGGAATGTACGTTTCGTCCTAACGTATGCGTATGGATACGTGGAGTTTTCCACGTTAGGCCCAAGGGGACATTCCACGTTAGGACGGAATGCACATTCCACGTTAGGACGAACAGGAAGTTTCCACGTTAGGCCCAATGGGACATTCCACGTTAGGACGAAAGGTACATTCCACGTTAGGCCGAAGGGGAGTTTTGCCACGTTAGGACGAAATGTACAAGACGCCATTGTTCTTTCCATCTTAGGCCGATTATGCACTTTTTCCACGTTACGACGAACTGTATTTTCCACGTTTTTCCAGGGACCCGCGCCTGAACATGGGTTATCGCGAAACCCTAACATGTTTCAAGTTTCAAGTTTGGTTTATTCCAAAAATAACCCCCTGGGGGCACATGGAAATAAATATAAGTAACAAAAATGCTATAAACAACATATTTAATTAAGAAAAGGAAACAAAAATGCACATAAAGCAGCTAAACACGGTACATAGAGCGACAAAAATCACGTCAAAATCGATCAACCATTAGGTACCAGAAGAATTAACAATGATACAAACTTGATTGTATTGTTCCTGAACTTATAATTATACAATCTCATTAGCAACAGCCCCATTCATACATATCATAATATTCGCACACCTCATCCAGCACGCCACAGATAAACCCGCAACGTCGACACGCTCTACACACCGAGTCGCCGCCAGCATCACACCATACACAACACCAACTACATACCCTACACACACTTAGGGCACACACCACACCACACGCCTTACACCCCCACTCCCCTCCCACAACCCCATGCTCCTCTTTATACTTCTGCAGCTTCTGCCCGATCTGTGGACTCTAAATCTAATCACTTAAAGACTACATATATCGCTGCGAGCTAAGTGTGCCTATGACTACAATTATTCAGAGACCCATATAATGACTCCATAGGAGCCAAGACACACTATCAATTACTATATTCCATTCTCTCACTAAATCATGACACAACAGCACTGTGGCTTATGATGTGAGCGACTCACTTCACTCGTATCTATACTCTATACTGTTCAATGTCGTGATCACATCCTACCTCACACAAACACGATGATTACCGGTGCAAAAGCAGAGCAAGATACTTCAATGT
>CM065684.1:21363344-21370844 GCA_017654935.2 Phymorhynchus buccinoides
GGGCGAGAGAGAGAGAGAAGAGAGAGAAGATTGGAGGACAGAGAGAGGTTGAGAGAGAGATTGAGAGATGGGAGGTTAGAGGATCATGACGGCCATAGAAAGTTGAGAAACGATTGAGAAGTGGATGAGAGAATGAGAGAGGAAGAGAGTTGCTCGAGCGATTGAGGGGAGAGAGGATGGAGGAGTGAGGGGGGATGATGAGAGAGAAGTGACAAGCGGAAAAGGGAGAGAAGATGGTGGAATGGATTCGATTTGTAGAAAGACCCCCACGGGATCCCCACGGAGAAGAGAAGAGACCGACAGAGATGTTGACGAGATTTAGAAGAGAGACGTATTGCAGGAGAGGAGGTGACTCACAGTGCTCGAGACCGAGAAGAGATCAAAGAGTTCATTTTCAGACGGTGTATGACTCCTTGAAGATGATTCTTGAGGACGGACATGGAAGTATGTATGGATGGGATGGGATAGGAGTGTGGATGAGACAATGAGAGAGTGAGAGACGAGGGACTCGAAGGAGGGAAGATGACGACGAGAATGATAGTAATGAGGCATGCGTTATCCACCAACTGCCCCTAGGTTTTATGTACGAAACAGGATTTATGCTCTTTCACTCCGCCAGGTTGATAATTCGAGAAGCAGATAATAATTGGTTGTATGTTTTTGTGTGTGGCCCTCGATTGGGGAGAGAGAGAGGAGATGTGAAAGAGAGTAAGAGCGGAGAGAGAGGAGGAGAGAGGAGAGATGAGAGCGTGGAGTGAGAGGAGAGAGGAGGAGACGAGAAGAGGGGGGGAAGGGAGGTGAGAGGCGAGAGACGAGATAGATGCGAGAGAGGGCTGAGAGAGCAGAGAGAGAGAGAGTGGAGAGACGGGACGGAGAGAGGGGAGAAGGAGAGCGAGGGAGAGAGGAACACGGACGAGTTGCAGGAGAGGTGAAGAGACGGGAGAGGATGTTCGAGGATGGAGATAGAGAGAGAGCGAGAGAGACGAACGATGAGATAGTGAGAGAGAGAGATGACGAGAGAGGAGAGAGAGAGAGACTGACGAGAGAGAGGAGAGGACAGACAGAGAGACAGAGAGACAGAGAGATGACAGAGATGGCAAGAGACAGAAACAAACAGAGAGAGAGAGGGGGAGTGAGATGAGTTGGGAGAGAGAGAGAGATCGAAATGTTTGATGTGAGTTGTATTTTTAGCCGACGAACGTCGAGAGACGCAATGGCAGCTTGCGACTTCCGGAGAGAGGGCGGGACCGCCCGTCGCGACGAGTCGACAGAGGTCGACGGCGAGGAGGACGCAGAGAGAGGGCGAGACCGCGGAGGAGAGAGAGACGAGCAGAGACGAGAGCGCGAGCGGAGCGAGTAGACGGACCGCGAGAGTAGGAGAGGGAGGAGGCGAGATGGAGAGAAGAGAGGAGAGATGGAGAAGGGGAGAGGATGATGAGAGAGAGAGAGCGAGATGAGAGTGGAGAGAGACGTTCGGAGCAGAGAGACCGGAGGACGGAGACGAGAGGGAGAGAGGAGAGATGACGATTGTGAGAGGAGAGTAGAGAGGAGACTGAGGGAGAGAGGTCCGAGACGAGAGACGGAAAAAGAGAGACGGGGGCGCGAGCCGTCAGAAAAGAGAGAGAACGAGATGACGAGAGAGGAGATCTTGACGAGGCGGAGCGACGAGCGTAGCAGGAGCTGACCGCATTAGAGACGAGGTGAGAGAGAAGGAGCGCCCCGCGAGACGAGATGAGGCAAGACGACCGGGACTGGTGAGAAAGAGACGACGCCGAGAGAGCGGTAGAGAGAGAGGAAAGAGATGAGAACAGCGAGTGGAGGAGGATGAGGGGAGGGGGACGGTAAGAGGGGGCACGACTGTTGTTGAGAGCTCGTAGCCACGCTATGTCGGATACGACCGTGAGGTGGGGAGGGATACATGGAGAGAGAGAGAGAGTACTGGATTATCTCGACGATGCAGCTCGAGAACATAGGGGACATCATATACGTTGATATCAGGATAAAGATTTTTACGGACCTTTAAGTATTAGTAGACAGATGAGAGCTACTGATGAGATAGACATTTGAACCCGAGGGATAGTAACGAGAGAGCATTTGCAGAAGAGCTCTCTTTGTGATGGGTCTAGTGATGGTGTACCTGAGCAGCAGGTACCGACGACAGCAGCCGCGTGGAGAAGGGGGAGAGTGCCGCTGATCGAATCGGATCAGTGACAGTAGGGGGAGAGAGATCTAGGATGACAGATGGGAAGACGCGGAGAAAGAGAGGAGATGGGACGCGAGTATTTTGAGTGGAGAGATACAGGGAGAGCGAAACAGAAGGCTGAAGAGACGGAGGAGAGAGAGAGGAGAAAAGGAGGAGAACGAAGTCAAAGAGTGAAATGAGGACAGAGTTTAGAAGGGCGGGACCGAGCGGCAGGTGATTGAAGCGAAAAGCGAATTAAGGACGGAAGGGTCGGAGGGTAGAAGAGGGACTGCGAATTGATTGCGAGGAGGGAGTGTTGTTGAAGACAGAGGGTAGACAAGAGAAGACGCGTCATCTGAGAGTATACGATGTACCGAGGCGGCCATCGTAGTCGCACGGAAAGAGCCGAAGGAGCGCCTCTAGTGAAGCGAGAGAGAAGGAGCACTGGATTTTTTAAGGCGAAGGGCCTAGGCGAGGGAGCAGAACGATGAGCCCTGAGAGAGCAGCGAAGAGGGAGACAGCGAGAGGCCAGAACGAGGCAGATGATGAAGATGGCCGCCTTACTCTAACTGGACAATTTGGCAGATGAGAAACCAGAGGGATGGAGAATGCTCCCAGAAGTTTCCAAAGAAGACCTGAGGAACCACGAGAAGCAGAGAATCTCGGCGATTTTATTTGTGACGAGCTAGCCGTTTGGCGATTAAGGCTGGAGTTTGATAGAACTTTTACGATGAGATCCCCTGGCTTTACGTCGCAAAGAACACAGAGAGACCAAGAAAGAGAGAAAGCGCAACTGACGAGAGAGAGACCAATGAGCGATTTATTACCAATGTCAGAGAGATGAGCACATCACGGAGAGGGGGTGAGAGAGACCGAGAGACAAAATGGAGATACGGATGGAGAGAGAGATGGAGAGAGAGAGGAGATGAGAAGCCGAGATGGACTGAGAGGGAGAGAGAGAGGAGATGGAGAGAGAGAGGAGGAGAGGAGAGTATGAGTGAGAGGACGAGTTTAGAGAGAGGTTTGAGGTCCTGAATGTGATTTAATTGATGGTAGGCCACAGGCCCATACCAGAAAGCGAGTTTGGACACATAACCGTGAGCATAGTATTTAAGATCACATAACAACATGGGTCAAAGCACATTGTTATCGTTATTGGATGGGCATCTTTTCTTACTAAGAGAGGAGGGTTTTTGAGAAGATTTGAACGATTTTTAGCGATACGACTAGGACGCGGCGCGGAATTTTAAGTGTATGCTTTTTCCTTGGTGCGAGGTATTCGCGATGGGTAGTGTACGCTTGTCAGAGATATGCAACGGAGCGACGATCGACGGATAAGCATGAGACTTTGTGGTTGTATAAAAAGAATCCAGCATCCATATATCGGATATTTGGCGAGGGACTGAGAGATATGCGAGAAAAATGAAGCTCAGTGTCAGCAGTATCATAAGATGTGCGAGAGGCGCTGGGAGTTTTGTTGATTGGATGTTTGTCGTTTTTTGCGGTTCAGGTGCGTGTGCTGCTAGAAGACCGGTGGTGTAGGACGGAGAGGTCGAGAAGCAGAGCTTCGAGGGGTGGCTTTTGAGTTGATGAGAACGCGCGGAGTGAGACGCAGACGAGACGGGAAGCGAGTCGAAGACGAATGACGTGGAGAGCGAGCTCGAGCGCACGAGGAGGAGGAGACACCGAGTTCGGGTGTACGTATCCGCCGATGTGGCGCGAGGAGACAGTAGGAGACGGAAAGTGAGCGCGAGGAGTAGAGAAGAGCGAGGAAGTGGACCGCGACGGCACGAGGGTAGCGAGAGTGCGGGAGTCGCGAGTGCCCGACGAGGGGAAAGGGACGGATGATGGACGGCGAGGGCGAGAGACCGCTGCGTCGCGATCTGCGTATGTGTGGATGGTGAGCGCTGGTTTTGCTGGTGGGCGCCAGCAGACAGAGATGAGCTTTGGTGTACGTGCTTGAGTGAGTGTTGACGCGTTGTGTTGCGCGTGTGAGTGCGCATTGTTTCACCAGAGGATAGGAGAAGTACGATGAGTGGAGAGAGATGCGCAGAGAGATCGAGATGGAAGGGAGGTGAGATGGTGAAGAGATGAGAGTATGACAGAGAGAGAGACATCTAAATGAGAGAGAGTTTGTGATAGACTGCTAGAGAGAGTAGAGAGTGAGAGAGTAGAGAGAGTGAGAGAGACGCGAGAGGGAGGAGAGAGGGAGGAGCAGAAGAGAGAGAGTGAGGAGAAGAGAGAGAGGGGGAGAGAGAGATGGAGGAGAGAGAGAGAGAGGGAGAGGAGACGAGAGAGAAGGAAGAGGAGAGAGAGAGAGAGAGAGATAGGAGAGACGAAGACGCAGAGAGGAGAGAGACAAACACAGGGGTCTACACTGACATCCCTACAAGCGGCCATCATACCCACGGAAACCATACAAATGTGGTGAAACAGCGCAGGGGCTATTAGCACGGGGGCCGACCGGGCGTTTCTTCTTCTCTCTCTGCGTTTGTGGCCACCCTGTGCCCACCGCCTGTATGTCTGTCTGTCTGTGGACTGTGAGGCCTTGGTAGTGTGTTAGTGGTTTGGTTGAAAGAGTTGCCACCACTCCGCCCCCCCCCCCCCCCCCCCCCCCCCACCTCCCCCCCCACCCTACTCGTCGTCTCTCTCTCTCTCTCTCTCTTTTTCCCCCCTCTAACTCTCTCTCTCTCATATCGTAACAAATTTAACTTAATATATACCCTCACACTATTTTTCTCCAACACCCCCTCTCTCTCTCTTCATATACCCCCACACCACGCGGTCTCTCTCACCCACCCCCCCACCGTCTCTCTCACTCCTCCCCTATCTACTCTCTCTCTCTCTCTCTATATCTATCTCTCTCTCTCCTCCTCTCTCTCTATCTCCCTCTCCCTCCCTCTATCTATCTTTCTCCTGTGCCTATCGTCGGCGGCGGCCGGCTCCTTAATATCTCCCTGCTTGGTGTGTTTCTTCTGGCGGAGACCCTAGCGGGCGCATCCCTCTCGCTTCCTCTTTCAAATCTTTCACATCTCCTAATCCTATCCTAGCGCGACTGCGCGGCGGCGCAGCGACCCTCTTCTATCCCGTCTTCTCTTCTCTCTCTCTCTCTCCTATTACTCTCACCCTTCCTCTCTTTTTTCTCCTACAAAACCCCACCCTCCTCTCTCTCTCATCCTCTCTAATCTCCACCATATATAACCCTCTCTCTCCCATCTCTCTCTCTCTTACCCTCACCCTCTCTCTTTCTCCTACAACCCCCACCCTCTCTCTCTCATCCTCTTTATATCCTAACCCCCTCTTCTCTCTCTCTCTCAACTCTCTCTCTTTCTCTCTCTCTCTTACACCCTCACCCTCCTCTTTTCTTCTACAACCCCCACCCTCTTCTCTCATCCTCTTTATCTATCTCCCCCTCTCACTCTATCTCCCCTTCTCTCCTCTTTTTTCTCTACTCTCTCTCTCTCTCACCTCCACCCTCCCTCTCTCTCTCTCTCTCCTCTCTCTCTTACCCTCTCTCTCTCCTCCCCACTCTCTCTCCTCCCCACTCTCTCTCTCTCTCTCACTCCCTTCTATCTCACCCCCTCTCTCTATCTATTCTCCCCTTACCCTCCCTCATTCACCATCTTTCTTTCCTCCTACAAACCCCCCCCCCTCTCTCTCTCATCTCTCTCTCTCTATCTCACCCTTCTCTCTCTCCTCACTCTCTTTTCCCCCCCCCTCCTCTCCTCCCCTCTCTCTTCTGTCTCTTTCCCTGGGGACTGTTTATTGTCTCTTGTGTCAATCTCCTACGACCCAACAGACGATCGACACTAACGTGGGTGTCTAATCTCACAAACTTTCCTTATCCCGTACAGTGCTCCTGTCTCCCGGGTTCTCCTCACTGTCTCTGGTTCTGTTTGATTGTCTACTTATGGGTCTACAGCTCCCAACTTCCCCTCCCTGCTCTCTGAGTTCTCTGCTCATCATGTCTACTCCTCTTATCTCCTCTATCTCTTTCTCCTCACTCTCCCTCTCTCTCTGTACCTCTCTTGTTCTCACTCTCTCTCTTCGCCTACAAAACTCGGGTCTCTCTCCTCTCTCTCCATTTTTCTCGTTCTCCTCTCCTCTTCTATCCTCCTCTCCTCTCCTCTCTAAACACCCCCTCCTATTTCTTCCCATCTACCTCTATCTCTCTTTCTCTCTCTTTTATTTTACTATCTCTTCTCCTATATCTACTTCTAACTATTAAATTCTAATCTCACCCACTCCCTCTCTCTCTCTCTCTCTCACCTCTCTCTCTCTCCTCTCTCTCTTACCTGACCCTCTCTCTTTCTCCTCACCCCCCTCTTTGTCTGTCTCTCTCTCCTTCTCTCTCCTCTCTCTCTCTCTCTCTCCTCCCCCTACTCTCTCTCTCTTACCCCCACCCACACCACCTCCAACTCTCTCTCTTTCTCATACAACCCCCCATCATCCCCAACCCCACCCCCCCCCCCCCCCATTCACCATCTCCCCCCCATATTCATCTTCCCCCCCCCCCGCCATCCACCATCCCCCCCATCTCCCTCCTCACATCCTCTTACCTATCTCACCCTCTCCTTCTCCTTCTCTCTCTTACCATCATCACACCCTCTATCCATTCCTTTCTATCTCACCCTCCTCTCTCCTCTCATCTTCCTCCACCCTCTCCTTACTCCTCAACCCCTTCCCTCTCATCCTCTCCATCTATTTCACCATCCCATCTTCTCTGTCTACTTACCCTCACCTTCTCTCTGTCTCCTACAACCCCACCCCAGGTTATCTCTCTCATTCATCTCTCTCTCTATCTCCATCCCACCTCCCCTCTCTCACCCCTCCTCTTCTCTTCTCTCTCTCTTATCTCTTACCCTCAAATCTACCTCTTTCTCCTACAACCCCCAAGTATCTCTCTTCATCCCTCTATCTCCTCTATCTCTCTCTACTCTCTCACCATCTCTTTCTCTATCTTTCTCTATTACCTCATCCTCTTCTCTTTCTTATACAACCCCCAAGTCTAATTCTCTTCATCTCTCTCTCTCTCTCTCTATCAACCTCTCTCTCTCTCTCTCTCTTTACTTCGTACCCTCATCATCTATCTTTTCTCCTACAACCCACACCCCCCCCAAACCCCAAATTCTATCTATCATCCGCTCTCTTCTCTCTCTCCTCTCTCTCTGTCCTCCTCCCACTTCTGCTCTCTCTCTTCACACTCCTCTCTCCTCTCGTCCTCTACCCCTCATCCTCTCTCGTTCTCACTTACAACCAACAAAGGCTTCTCTCTCATCCTTCTCCCTCTCCTCTCCTCCTCCTCTCTTCTCCTCACC
>CM065684.1:21375844-21383344 GCA_017654935.2 Phymorhynchus buccinoides
TTTTTTGCAAGACACGCGTCGAGATCACCAGGAAAACACCCTTTACAGAGATCGCCACACTCACTTTGCTCTGGTTTGATTAGAAATCAAACCGTCAACTCGTCGATTCCTTCTTGGCGGAGGTGCTGGAAGTCAAATTCTTTCTAATGACCGCCTGAGCCGCTTAAAATCACGAAATGTCCACAATACAAGCCTTTTTATTTGCAGTTTACCCAAACGAGTTTCGCTCACAACAAAATAAATAGCCCCCAATTTTGTTTTTACTGCACTACAAAGAAGAAAAAGCTTCAACCACTCTGTGTGTCTCCCACCCACTCCGTCCAAAATGGCTTCTCTCTCCGGCAACTCCGCCAAGGAGGAATCGCCGTTTTGACGGTTTGGTTTCTAGGAAATCAGAGCAAAGTGAGTGTTGCGTTCTCTGTAAAGGGTGTTTTCCTGCTGATCTCGACGTGTTTCTGGCAAAAACCTCATCCGTCAGGGTGTCCCTTTAAGCAGAATTTCACTCACACGTTTCCCTATAACCATCGTTACGTTGTAGCCACAAAGACTATGGGGTATGTTTTGCTCAATCAAGAAAGTCGCCAATTAATTTCATCACCCACAGTATATTACATAGTAATATGATAATTAATGCATTATTTGTACTAACGTGGCGCTCAATTTTTATTTAGTCAATGACCAAAAACTCTAAGCGCTGGTCACCGCTACACCTATCTATATTGTTAAAAACTCGGGACTTTACTGGTGTTGCACTGCCTCCGGGCATTGCAGCCAGTATTGTTCCCACCATCTTTGTATTTACAAATGTCCCATATGTGTCTATGACCGAGAGGACGTAAAACACCATTTTCCGTTCTAAATAAGTGGAAGAAAGAAGGATAACAAGTTTACGCATAATAATAGGGGGAAATCCGGACACGTGCGCAACTCTTTTTCCCTTCTTTGTTTCACTTATTTATGGATTGCGCACGGGTTTCCGCACGGATTATCCGCTTAATATGTGTGTACACGGTCTAACGCATGCTCGTGTCTCTTAATTGCCAACAATAGTACATTTCTGCATGAACAAAATAAGAAGGGTGTGTGTGAATTGCTGGTTTTGATTATTGAAATCCTGTTGCTTCAAAGGAATGGCCCCACCACTGTCCTGGGGAGAGCATTGATTTGATCGGTTTTGAAGCAGCAGACACTTATGGTGAGTGCGTACACAGTTACGTCCGTGCCAGAACTCTTGGCGAACGTTCTTTTTCGTTCCAAGCTCCCTCCTCCTGGAATGGCCTCCCTTCTGCACTCCGAACCTCAAACAGCCTCTCTTCTTTCAAGTCCTCCCTCAAAACAACTCTCTTCAAAACATAATCTTTCTCCTCCTCCTCCTGCAAAGGTTATCCATTGAGTCATGTGTGTGTGTGCGTGTGCGTGCGTGTGTGTGTGTGTTTTGTTGGTGTGTGTGTGTGTGTGTGTGTGTGTGTGTGTGTGTGTGTGTGTGTGTGTGTGTGTGTGTGTGTGTGTGTGTGTGTGTGTGTGTGTGTGTTTGACCTTAAGTTCGTGTGAGTGTTTTGTGTGTTGTCCAGCTTTTCATTTTGTTAGTATTGTTTTTATCATGATTGTAAGCGCTTAGGGCTTTTGTTAAGATTAAGCGCCCTAAATATTCATTATTATTATTATTATTATTATTCTTGTCATTCTAAATAAGCCACGTGCGCGAATCGGTTTGTGTGAATATTTAATTAAAGCCGCTATAAAGGGAATGCTGCTATAAAGTGTTGATCGATCTGATTAATTAACCCTTTCACCGCCAAAGTCGCATTTTAGCACCACAGTGATTGAACACCTATGTCACTAAAAGGCATCGAATTGGGGTCTATTATCCAAAGACCCTATTGTCTTAGCACCACAGTGATTTAACACCTATGTCACTAAAAGGCATCGAATTGGGGTCTATTATCCAAAGACCCTGTTGTCGTAGTTTTGGGAAGTAAGGATAGACCTTATTTTATATATGTCACAGAAGAATCCCCAATACTGCAGATGGATTTTGTTCTCTACCCAGGTAATTTTAATGGTTTTTGGCTGAAATATGGTTGGCGGTGAAAGGGTTAAGAAGGAAAAGTAAAAAGGCTGTGATGGTTTTCACGTGGGATCGGTAATTGTGATATTATGATCGTCAATGGCGTGTGCAAGGCTCTCGCCATTACCAATTGTTTGTCGAACCAATATTGAAACATGATCACTGCCAATGACTAATGGAAGTGTGCACATTGAACGAGATACCTTCTCTGGGCCTTTGCGCGCGCGCGCGTGTGTGTGTGTGTATGTGTGTGTGTGTGTGTGTGTGTGTGTGTGTGTGTGTGTGTGTGTGTGTGTGTGTGTGTGTGTGTGTGTGTGTGTGTGTTTGTGTGTGTGTGTGTGTGTGTGTGTGTGTGTGTGTGTGTGTGTGTGTGAGAGAGAGAGAGAGAGAGAGAGAGAGAGAGAGAGAGAGAGAGAGAGAGAGAGAGAGAGAAAAGAGAAAAAAAAAGAGAGATATGGTAATGAGCTTCTTAGATATATTTGAGGTTTGTCTATGTGTATGTGTGTGTGTGTGTGTGTGTGTGTGTGTGGTGTGTGTGTGTGTGTGTGTGTGTGTGTGTGTGTGTGTGTGTGTGTGTGTGTGTGTGTGTGTGTGTGTGTGTGTGAGTGAGAGAGAGAGAGAGAGAGAGAGAGAGAGAGCGAGAGAGAGAGAGAGAGAGAGAGAGAGAGAGAGAGAGAGAGAGAGAGAGAGAGAGAGAGAGAGAGAAAGAGAGATATGGTAATGAACTTCTTAGATAGATTTGAGTTTTGTCTATGTGTGTGTGTGTGTGTGTGTGTGTGTGTGTGTGTGTGTGCGTGTGTGTGTGCGGTGTGTGTGTGTGTGTGTGTGTGTGTGTGTGTGTGTGTGTGTGTGTGTGTGAGAGAGAGAGAGAGAGAGAGAGAGAGAGAGAGAGAGAGAGAGAGAGAGAGAGAGAGAGAGAGAGAGAGAGAGAGAGAGAGAGAGAGAGAGAGACACACACACACACACACACACACAGATGGTATGTTTGTTATGTAAAGACAATAAAACGTTTAAACCAGATGGTAATGAGCTTCTTAGATAGATTTGCGTTTTGTACAACAATAACGTAGGCAGACTGGATGATGTTTTGCATAGACATCGTTTTATCTGTTTGATCAGTACCTGATGTTTTGTATGCTCTAGAGAATAATAAACATTGCTGCATAATGTACGCACAGAACCAACCCTGTCAATGCCCAAGACTAAATGGTCGCATCTCAGTTTGAGAACAAACCTTCCTAATGCCACCCTGGCTAAAAACAAAAACACCCATCCAGGGATCATCCCAACAGCCGAAGCACTTGAACACTATGTTACAAATACACCAGCTAGGGATGAGAACATTACGTCTGTGACCGTTTTTTGATTACCTCGCCACGTGGGCAGCCACACTCCGTCTTCGGAGGGATTTTGGAGACGGATGATGTTATGCTAGGAGCTTGCTATGGTTACTAAAGACAATCCCCGCATAACTATGCATAGCATAACGGTATTTTGATGTAGCCTTGGTGTTCTAGCCTATATCAATTCAGTGGCGTAGGAACGTTTTCAAGCCAGGGGGGCAGGATTGCCAACAAACCGGGGGGGGGGGGGGGGGGGGGGGTTCAAGCGCACGAACAAGACGAATGGATGGATAGGTTAAATTACATGACTTAGTAAATCCTACAAAAATACTTTATTATTGTTATTTTTAAACATAATCATAATCAATGATATAAAAAAATCTATGAATGAAATAAAACATGATGTGAATTGAAAGGAGACAACAAAAAAGCATAAAAATACAACCATGTTTGGGGCGGATCAGCCAGTCATGGAAGAGGGGAGGGGGTAGCTCCAAGTGGTCAGTTGGGGTGGGGTGATGGGTCTGGGGGGATTGCCTCCCAGAAGCTGATGATAATTTGAATGTAAAAGATGCAATCAAGGCTTCTCGTGAGAGAATAACTGTAGCATGGAACTACAATTTGTCTTCCTCTTTTTCTTTCCATTTTTTGTCTGAGGGGGTGGAACCCCTGTAACCCCCCTCAAATCCATCTTTGATGCAGTACCAAGTCCATGACAGCAATGTGTAGTGAATGGGCTGAGACTATTAACTCTTTCGTTTCCTTGTGTCCTTTCTGGTTTTTTTTTGGGGGGTGGTTGTTTTTGCCGTTATAATTTTTTTGGGGGGGCAGAGAGATACGTCTCCTCCCCCCCCCCCCCCCTCCTCGGGGGGGGGCCAGCCCCCCCCCCCCCCCCCCCCCCCGTTCCTACGCCAGTGATAATTGGTCTGACACAGCCTTACGCCAAGGCGGGAGATAGGCTTATTATATTATTATATAATCGGTCGCTGCTTCAGAGAGGAAACTTTCTTACATAATGCCCCCAGAACGGGTGCGCCTCACTTCGCCTAATTGCTCTTCGCCTAATCCTTTGATCTCGACCTTCCGTGCCGGCATTAACTTCTCGATGTCACGAAAAACCCAAGCGTAACATTCCGCCTAAGAACATTAGCACGACTCGTCTAATCGGGAATGCGTCCTAACGTGGAATGTACACATCGTCCTAACGTGGAAAATACGTTTCGTCCTAACGTGGAATGTACAGTTGGTCCAAACGTGGGGAACCTCCCGTCCGTCCTAACGTGGAATATGCATTTCGTCATAACGTGGAATGTACGTTTCGTCCTAACGTGGAATGTACGTTTCGTCCTAACGTATGCGTATGGATACGTGGAGTTTTCCACGTTAGGCCCAAGGGGACATTCCACGTTAGGACGGAATGCACATTCCACGTTAGGACGAACAGGAAGTTTCCACGTTAGGCCCAATGGGACATTCCACGTTAGGACGAAAGGTACATTCCACGTTAGGCCGAAGGGGAGTTTTGCCACGTTAGGCCCAATGGGACATTCCACGTTAGGACGAAAGGTACATTCCACGTTAGGCCGAAGGGGAGTTTTGCCACGTTAGGCCCAATGGGACATTCCACGTTAGGACGAAAGGTACATTCCACGTTAGGCCGAAGGGGAGTTTTGCCACGTTTGGCCCAATGGGACATTCCACGTTAGGACGAAATGTACAAGACGCCATTGTTCTTTCCACCTTAGGCCGATTATACACTTTTTCCACGTTAGGACGAACTGTATTTTCCACGTTATTCCAGGGACCCGCGCCTAAACATGGGTTATCGCGAAACTCTAACAAGTTTCAAGTTTCAAGTTTGGTTTATTCCAAAAATAACCCCCTGGGGGCACATGGAAATAAATATAAGTAACAAAAATGCTATAAACAACACATTTAATTAAGAAAAGGAAACAAAATTGCACATAAAGCAGCTAAACACGGTACATAGAGCGACAAAAATCAAGTCAAAATCGATCAACCATTAGGTACCAGAAGAATTAACAATGATACAGACTTGATTGTATTGTTCCTGAACTTATATACAATCTCATTAGCAACAGCCCCATTCATACATATCATAATCTTCAAGAACGACGTTCTCACAAAAAGTACCTACTGTGCTATAAGAAAAAACAAAATAAAATAATCATACTACAGAAAATGCCTTCAGTCAGTTTTAGCGAGCGCGCGCGCGCGCACGCGCACACACGCACGCACACACGCGCGCGCACGCGCGCACGCACACACACACACACACACACACACACACACACACACACAGGTGCACACACACACGTACACACCCCCCCCCCCCCCCACACACACCCCATGCTCTTACTTGCAGTCTGCCGAGTGGACTAAGCTAAACTAAAGATACCTTATTTGTTGCGGGCGAAGTGTTGCATGATTATGATCGAGACTCGATAATGATTAGGCCAAGTGCAATAATTATTAGGCGAGATGTGGTTTGGCGAAGTGTAATTAGGGTAAGTGTGATACACCTCCCAAAACGATACGGTTGCAAACAGCTGAATGCAATAGACGATTTTCGGAGAAAAAAAACCCTAGGGGAGAGCACTCCGTGAAAATTAGAGTTAATTACCTCGACTTACTCGGTCAAAACCATAGCAACAATGGCGGCATGGCGTCGAAGCTTGAAACCGCAGGATGCGAGTCAGCGACTTGCAATTTTTTATTTTTTTAGAAAAATGAAGGGCGGCCAGCATCCACAAACTGGTAGAACTTGCAAAATGTGACGTACAAATATAAATTATATCACATTTAGAATGACGCACGGTGTTCTAAGTGATGTAAGTCTACTCAAACACACGAGGCGAGAGCTGGGGATCTGCCTGATGGTAGAGTAGCTTCCCCTGTTTGACCGATTGAATTAGGCGAGATCACTCCCACACACCATAAAATTACTCCCCTTAATTATGTCCGAACAATTCCTATTATTGGCTAGTTGATCTTGACAATGGCATCTTTGGGGGTTCTTAAGCACTAAGTTATGATGACAGTGTCCTTTAACGCGTTCACCGCCAATGTCGCATTTTTGCACCACAATGATTTAACACCCAAGTCATTAAAACCCTTGAAACCAGGGTCTGTTATTCAATGACATTGTGTTCCTAAATATGGACTGTGAGGATTGACCCTATTCTAAATGTGTTACAGAGAAATCCCACAATATTGCAGACAAAATCTGTTTTGAATCCAAGTAAGTTTAATGGAATTGTTGGGCTCAAAGATGGCTGGCGGTGAAAGGGTTAACCACTCTTATTTCATTAATCGTTTCATCCCTCGTGATTATTGAACGAACCCTGTAGGGCTTTACCTTTGTTTTCTTTTCTTCTTTATGTTGTGTGTGTGTGTGTGTGTGTGTGTGTGTGTGTGTGTGTGTGTGTGTGTGTGTGTGTGTGTGTGTGTGTGTGTGTTTTGACAATAAAGGAAAGTTATGTGATTTGCGATTTTGTTCAGTCTTGCGGCGCAAAAAAAAAAAAAAAAAAAATATGACGGGGGGAAAAAAGTAAGCAGCAGATTCGCTTTTAGATTCTCAGGGCGGGTGCCATATTGATTCCTCATCAAGTTCCAAGAGAATGTCGCTTCGACCCAGAAAACACACACACACACACAAAACAACAACAACCACACAAAACAAAACCGCTCTACGTGAGGAAGTTGGCTCAATGAACTCTATTTTCAAACCTGACACCGAAATACGTACGTATGGATGACAGACAGGCAGTCTGTCGGAGAAGGAAAGAACACTGATAGAAGAAGCATCGTTTTGCACGTGCTTGTGTGTGTCCCAGAAAGGGCATGTGCAATGGTTGAAGCTTGGTCGTTGTTGTTGACTCCTTGAACGACAGACTTCCTTTGTGAAAGTTAGCGAGAACTGTAACCTTTTTAGCTAATAACCTTTTTGGAATACTAACCCTAGCCCTAACCCTAGCCCTAACCCTAACCCTACCCCTAACCCTACCCCCCACCCTATACGACGGAAAAACGCAACGAACCACAACTGTGACAAATCGCGGTGTACTG
>CM065684.1:21400844-21405844 GCA_017654935.2 Phymorhynchus buccinoides
ACCTTCTAGCCTACATCCACACTATTATATTTTGCGTGACGTTAACCGCCCTTCTATCTCTATCTCCTCCCAAACCGCTCGAGGCAGATATTTGGGATTGGGGGTGTGGATGGCTGTTGGGGTCCTTACCAGATTCCGCCCGGTCAGGTCCCCCCCAGTCATCGCTAAAGACACACTGACGCACCACGATTAAGTCCCTTGGTGTGTTTTTTCTGGGTAGCTTTGACTCACATACAAATGTCCTCAACTTTAAATTCAGGCTACTCTTTAAAACGATGTTTCGTTTTCAATTTGGGGACATTTGTATGGGAGTCAAACCTGGTCAAAACAAGATTTCTTACCAGCTATAAGAGGTAAAACACGTGAAACCCGTGATTTTGACACGTGATCTGGTGGGTCTTTAAGGGTGGCGTTTACATGAAATTTACATTTCCAGTGGGAGGCAAATGAAACAGCCGCAACACGTGACAACACGCGCGGAGCACGGGCATAGCTAGTTTCAGTTTGAACGACTTTGAAGATCATACGTTGCGTCACAAAAGACAAAGAAGTGGTCAGGTTTTTTTCCACGAAAGCCTCACATTCAAACAAACGTAAACACAGCACTTCCTAAATCACCTGTTTCCTTCATGCCATCTTCGTTTTTCTTTCCCTTTTTGTTGTTGACAAAACTGTGTCCTCGTCACGTCACCCCCCCCCCCCCCCCTCCGCTCTTCTTCACTGCGTCTGTTTTCTATGTACT
The DNA here is from genome assembly GCA_017654935.2 of Phymorhynchus buccinoides. Lineage (NCBI taxonomy): Eukaryota > Metazoa > Mollusca > Gastropoda > Neogastropoda > Raphitomidae > Phymorhynchus > Phymorhynchus buccinoides. The sequence continues at coordinate 21,401,587 of CM065684.1, forward strand.
ATAAAGTTTGTATTTCAATCTTTGATGAAATTTTACATTTTGGGGAACTTCTTCTTCTTCTTCTTCTTCTTCTTCTTCTTCTTCTTCTTCTTCGTCTTCTTCTTCGATCGCTCAGACAGTTTCCTGTCAATAATGAGCGCAGATGCGTCATGCTGCCGTTATGCGCCTAACTAAAAAACCCAGTTAGGCCCAGCAAGTCCGACTTCGGCTGGAGAAAATCTTTTTTTGAAAATGTTTCGTGAAAAAAGGGCAGGAGAATGGACCGGTAAGGCAGAAAAATAGTAGATGACAGTAAGCAAAGGGAAAAGGCAGAGTCAAAGAGAGTGACAGACTGGAGGAAGCTACAAGCACAGAACTTCCAGAAGGTGGGGGAACTATTTATACAAACGATCCCCCGGTATCCCGACGGGGGGATTTTGGGGAACAAGCATGAACCTAACTTCAAGAATGTTGTTTTTGTACTTTGAATAACACTTCTTCTCTGTAAAAATACCGGGGGGTCTTTCGTAAAAATAGTTCCCCGACCTTCTGGAAGTTCTGTGTGCTTTTAACTTCTTCTACTCTGCCACTCTCTTTGACTCTGCCGTTTCGTGTTGCTTTTTATCATCTGCTATCTTTCTGATTTATTGGCCCATTCTCCCGCCTTTAAAAAACCCCAACCCTTCCAAATATTTTTTTTCTCCTTTGAGCTTCTCCGAAATTGGAATGTGTCGGCTATGCCAGTGAGACCTGAAAACCGGACACATACGTACCTTACCCATTGTGGCCATATGACCTGGGAACGCAGAAGATGATGAAGAAGAAGAAGAAGAAGACTTCTTAGAATGTAGTATTCTGCGCACATGGCTACACAGTACAATATAGCTCTCACAGCACAAATCATGTCATACTGGTTTTAAAAAACATTTGTATTGTCCAATAACAAAAGATCACACAATACAAACTAACTGAAGCAGCAACAAGCAGAGCTTATGGTGTGCTCAGTTCGAAGAAATATTACAATGGACAAAGCTGGCTGCAACAAGCAGAGCTTATGGTGTGCCCAGTTCGAAGAAATATGACAACGGACAAAGTTGGGCTGCAACAAGCACAGCTTATGGTGTTCTCAGTTCGAAGAAATATGACAACGGACAAAGTTGGGCTGCAACAAGCAGAGCTTATGGTGTGCCCAGTTCGAAGAAATATGACAACGGACAAAGTTGGGCTGCAACAAGCAGAGCTTATGGTGTTCTCAGTTCGAAGAAATATGACAACGGACAAAGTTGGGCTGCAACAAGCAGAGCTTATGGTGTGCTCAGTTCGAAGAAATATGACAACGGACAAAGTTGGGCTGCAACAAGCAGAGCTTATGGTGTGCTCAGTTCGAAGAAATATGACAACGGACAAAGTTGGGCTGCAACAAGCAGAGCTTATGGTGTGCCCAGTTCGAAGAAATATGACAACGGACAAAGTTGGGCTGCAACAAGCAGAGCTTATGGTGTGCTCAGTTCGAAGAAATATGACAACGGACAAAGTTGGGCTGCAACAAGCAGAGCTTATGGTGTGCTCAGTTCGAAGAAATATGACAACGGACAAAGTTGGGCTGCAACAAGCAGAGCTTATGGTGTGCTCAGTTCGAAGAAATATGACAACGGACAAAGTTGGGCTGCAACAAGCAGAGCTTATGGTGTTCTCAGTTCGAAGAAATATGACAACGGACAAAGTTGGGCTGCAACAAGCAGAGCTTATGGTGTGCTCAGTTCGAAGAAATATGACAACGGACAAAGTTGGGCTGCAACAAGCAGAGCTTATGGTGTGCTCAGTTCGAAGAAATATGACAACGGACAAAGTTGGGCTGCAACAAGCAGAGCTTATGGTGTGCTCAGTTCGAAGAAATATGACAACGGACAAAGTTGGGCTGCAACAAGCAGAGCTTATGGTGTGCCCAGTTCGAAGAAATATGACAACGGACAAAGTTGGGCTGCAACAAGCAGAGCTTATGGTGTGCTCAGTTCGAAGAAATATGACAACGGACATGATTTATTGTCTCATCAAAACAGAGTCCGATCACTGTTTGTCACACAAAACAAAATTAAAGAAAAATAACCCAAACCAAGCCAAAGCAAGCCAACAATGTAAAACAACCAACCAACCAACCAACCAACCAACCAACAAACAGACAAACAAACGACACAGACCAACCACAACAAAACAACTAAAACTCTGACGTGCTTCATATTGATTTCACTGATGGTATTCCTCCATTTCTCTGAGAGTATAGGCCTACACGCGTGCGTGTATTTGATGCTTTGAGGAATATTGTTAAAATAACTAGAAAACAACAACAACAACAACAACAACAGAAACTAAACAAGCGCAACGCCGAGCGGCTGCAAAGTCCCCTCGCAGCATCGCCGAGGTACTCCGAAATCGGAATGGCGTAAATTTGACCTTAATGTAAAACTAAGTACATCAGTGGATAGCTTGCATCTTGTGCAACCAGTATACCAAATTTGACGATAATAGACTGAATAGTTTTTGATATATAGCCTTGGGGTTCGGACCCGTTATTTGAGCGCGCGCGATCATGCGCACACGCGCGCACATAAAAATTCATGACAACTGTGTTATAGACCATTCATCAAGAAATGTGAAAAAAACTGCATTAAAATAGCTGCAAAACTTCGCGAGATATTAGCGATTATGTGTTTCAGGGTTTGAACCCCGTAAGTAGCGCGACCTTGACCTTAATGTAAAGCTAAATACATCAGTGGATAGCTTGCATCTTGGCAATTTAGTATACCAAATTTGATGATGATAGACTGAATAGTTTTTGAGAAAAACGGACGAATAGCCTGACGGACGGAGGCACGCCGGACGGACGGACGGACCAGACAAAAACAATAACTCCCCGAACCTTCGGCTCGGGGACTAACAAGCACACTAAAATCCAAGAATGCTTTTTTCTGCTTGCCACTCTTCACCTACCATCTTCATTGTTTTGTTTGGTTTTAGCTTCTCCTTCTATCACACTTCTCTAGCAAGCCGCGGATTATTAAAGCTGGACCCTGACGGATGAGTTTTTGCAAGAAACACGTCGAGATCACCTGAAAGACACAGCCTTTTCAAGGATCGGAACACTTACTTTGCTCTGCTTTCCTAGAAATCAAACCGTCAAAACGGCGATTCCTCTTTGGCGGAGATACAGGAGAGAGAAGCCATTTTGGATGGGGTGGGTGGAGGCCACTCATTGTGGTTGAAGCATTTTCTTCTTTGTAGTGCAGTAAAAAAAAAAGGAGCTATTTCCTTTGTTCTTTTTCCTTTTGGTAAACTGTATAAAATAAAAATATTAAAAAAATAAAAAGGCATGTATTGTGGAAATTTCGTGAAAACGATTTGGTCCAAACTCAGGCGGCCATTAGAAAAGAGAAAGAGAAGCCACGTTGGCTTCTCTTTCACTGAAATAATTTGACTTCCAGCACCTCCGCCAAGGAGGAATCGTCGACTTGACGGTTTGATTTATAGGAAACCAGAGCAAAGTGAGTGTTGCGACCTCTGTAAAGGGTGTTTTCCTGGTGATCTCGACGTGTTTCTTGCAAAAAAAACCTCATCCGTCAGGGTGTCCTTTTAAGAATAGAAATTGACGAAATGAAGATGACAGCTGGATTCAGTAACATTCGCAACAAATCAAAACAAAGTCGAAATTGAAACCCCAAGCAAGAATATTAAGAATAGGAGAAAATAAAATAAAAAAAAAACGCAAAAAAAGAATGGATATACAAACGAATGAAGAAAAAAAGGAAACAAATATAACGTTAAATGAAATTCTTAAGCGCAGGAAAGCTGTTTGCTGTTTGCTGTTTTCTTGTTTGTCTGTGTTGATAAAGGCGCATTCGCCGAAATATCCAGTAGTTTGGTTTGGTCTCTTGTTAATAAAATAACGTCACTTTACACTTGTCTTGTGTAGTTGTTTGTTTGTTGGAAATTCTTAAGCGTCAACTTGCTTGAAGCAGCACGTCTGCCGCAAACAACAATCAAACAAACAAAGCAAAGCTAAACAACACAGCAACATCATAATAATACATACGCACAAGTAAACTAGAGCGTTAAGACGCTAAATCACCAACCGCGCGGCAGCGTTATTCGGCTCCAGTGACCTTGACCTTTGACCCATAACCTTCATTATGGAACTTGGCCTAGATCTTCCTACTACCTACCCGCATGCAAAAGTTGAGCACCCTAAGTCCATCCGTTCAAACGCTAGAGAGGATACCGCGCG
>CM065684.1:21410844-21420844 GCA_017654935.2 Phymorhynchus buccinoides
TGTGTGTGTGTGTGTGTGTGTATGTATATATATATATGTGTGTGTGTGTGTGTGTGTGTGTGTGTGTGTGTGTGTGTGTGTTTACAAAACAGTGTTGTTGGTTTTGAAATTCCCATGCAAACAATGTCAAGTATTATTACTTGTTGAATGATGCTAGAGATTGTCCTATATGATTATCAGATTTACAACATAGATATTGCTGATTAGTTTAATTTTGTTAATGAATTGTTCTCACTATATAAGATGCAAAGAATGTCAAGTATTATTACTTGTTGAATGATGCTGGAGATTGTCCTACATGCTTATCCGTTTTACAAACAGATATTGTTCATTAGTTTTATTTTTGTAAAAAAAATTAAAAAATTGTTCTCGTTATAAGATTATATTATGAGGTGATGTTGACGGTCGTTATTGATTCCTGACGATAGGATGATTGATCTTGTGTAACCCTTTCACCGCCAAAGTCGCATTTTAGCACCACAGTTATTTAACACCTAAAAGGCATCAAATTGGGGTCTATTATCCAAAGACCCTATTGTCTTAGTTTGGGGAAGTAAGGATAGACCTTATTTTATATACGTCACAGAAGAATCCCCAACACTGCAGATGGTTTTCATTCTCTACCCAGGAAGTAAGGATAGACCTTATTTTATATCTGTCACAGAAGAATCCCCAACACTGCAGATGGTTTTCATTCTCCACCCAGGAAGTAAGGATAGACCTTATTTTATATATGTCACAGAAGAATCCCCAACACTGCAGATGGTTTTCATTCTCTACCCAGGAAGTAAGGATAGACCTTATTTTATATATGTCACAGAAGAATCCCCAACACTGCAGATGGTTTTCATTCTCTACCCAGGAAGTAAGGATAGACCTTATTTTATATATGTCACAGAAGAATCCCCAACACTGCAGATGGTTTTCATTCTCTACCCAGGTACAATTTAATGGAATTTTTTGGCTGAAATATGTCTGACGGTGTATCCATTATTTGTTAAAATGATATTTGCTATAAAAAACAACAACAGGCTATGGACAGATTCTTCTGAACATTATTTTTTGTATCGCTATGACACAAATAACATTGCATGGAATTCGTCCTAAGTGCGTTGATTTGGACTGCCATTCAGAAAGAAGAACTGTTATATGTTTCTTCTAATCTAAAGAAGAACTTTGATTGTGTTGGACTTAGTGTGTGACGCGCTAGACATATTCTTCCAACAATTTTGAGGAACTCAAAATGCATTACTATCTGTATCGTTAAAAAAAAAATCGGGACTTTACTGGTGTTGCACTGCCTTCGGGCATTGCCTCCAGTATCGTTCCCACCATCTTTATACCTACTAATGTCCCATAATGTGTCTGTTTCAGACCGGAGGACGTTAAACGGATTTTCATTCCGAGGAACTCGAATGTATGATTCCGATACAGTGATTTCTACATTTTTGTCCTTTGCCGATCTACGATCGCAAAGGAGTATGTTTTCGTTCGTGTATATAACTTTTTTCTCCCTTTCCTGTCTGTCCGAAGGATATCTCCCGCACCGCTTGACCGAATCGCTTCAAATTTTGTGTGGTGGTGTGTCATCATGAGAGGAAGGCATCCGCGCAAAGACGTTCGCCGTCCTGACCTTGACCTTAGCGTATGACCTTGAAAACCGAAAATCTTTAAGGGGCCATAACTTTCACACCGTTGGTCTTAGAGTCTTCAAATTTGGCACGTAGGTACTTTGGCTTATGGCCGTTCTGATGATGGCATGCCGATCAAGGTCAAGGTCCGGGAGATCGGTAGGCCTTGTTTTAAAATAAAAATGGTCTGTCCCTTTCATTGATGCTAGACAAGCAACGAAATGCAGCGAAGGTTCGATTGGCATTTTGTTCTCCTCTTTTATCTCCAGCTCTCTGTCTTCTCAAGGGAGTGTTCAGCAATTTAAAATGTGATCTGCTTCTCGGTGTGGATGTTTACACGGTGTCCTTGCTTTTTAATTAAGTCTAGTATTGATTCGAATTGGTAGTGTAGCTCTAGGTTACTCTTCCTGGTTTTAACACTGTTCACTGTCCAGGAGAACTATCTAAAGGCACGTGATCGATGAAGAATCATTTGATAATAACGAGCCTTGAAGACCCACCACGTCACGTGTCAAAATCACGGCCTTCACGGGTTTTCCCTCTTATACAACTGGAAAGAAATCTTGTTTTGACCAAGTCTGACTCCCATAATAAATGGCCCCAAATTCGAACCGATACATCGGTTTAAAGAGCAGCCTCAATTTGAATAAGGGGAAATTCGTATGTGGGTCACAGCAACCCAGAAAAAACCCAATGGACTTAATCGTGGTGCGTCACTGGGTCTTTAAGGCCCACCCACACTGCATACGATTTGACCCCACTGCGATGCGATCGTGACGATGTCTGTGAGTCAAGATTCACTTCGGAAATACTTCCGTCTAAAAACAACTCTATTATTTTCGTTCACTGCACTGACGTAGACCGCAATACAGTAATCAAATAAACTGTTCGATACAAAAATAATAAGATATATATTTTATCGGATTCGTGTACGGGAGACTACAAACATAGTGAACATAACTAGTAGGATTTCATCAGATTTAGCTAGACAGTAGAATTTCACGTCAATCGTGCCTCACAAATGTCCAAATCAGATCACAGTGAATCGAACTGTTTACAGTGTAGCCGGCTCTTTAGTAAGGACTAACTTAAAATGTCGCCTCGAGGCTTTTGGGCTCACTCGTGTTAACGAAGTTAACACGAAGTGAGTCTATAGTATGATAGTTGTTCGGCTGTGTGTGTGTGTGTGTGTGTGTGTGTGTGTGTGTGTGTGTGTGTGTGTGTGTGTGTGTGTGTGTGTGTGTTGTGTGTGTGTGTGTGTGTGTGTGCGTGTGCGTGTGCGTGTGCGTGTGTGTGTGCGCGTGCGTGCGCGCGTGTGCGGCGTGCGTGCGTGCGTGCGTGCGTGCGTGCGCGCGCGCGCGCGCGCGCGCGCGTGTGTGTGTGTGTGTGTGTGTGTGTGTTGCGGTCTAATCTCCAAACTTTCACGTTGGCATTTTCTCGGGAAATAGAAGGCGTACATTGTTCAAACTTGCAATACACATAGATGTCTATGCAAGCTTTCAAGCAATAATAATTTGAATAATTAAATACTTAAAACAACACTGTAAACAGATGACAAACAGATAACATTTTAGATTAGTGGGTTAAAGAGTATTCAACAGGCAACATGAGTTAAGAAACTCATCAACACTGAAAGCCTCGATAGCTCATTGCGTAGAGCGTCTGTCTCTCATGCCAATGGTTCCGGGTTCAATTATCAGCAAAGGCACTTTTTGTTGTTGTTGTTGTATCCATTAATTATAGTTTCATTTGTACTTTAAACACCCCCCTCATGCTTACGACCCTCCATCTCAAAGTCATTATTTGTTGGCAATCTTGTACTTTAAACACCCTCCCCTCATGTTTACGACCGTCAATCTCAAAGTCATTATGTGTTGGCAATCTTGTACTTTAAGCACACCCCCCCCCATCATGTTTACGACCCTCAATCTCAAAGCCATTGTTTGTTGGCAATCTTGTACTTAAACACCCCCACCCCCACCTCCGAGTGAGCTTTGAAGGCTTTGCCTCTTGTATTTGTTAAAAGGGATTCTTTTTCAACTATTCCCACTAGTTAATATTGCCACTTTAGGGCGTAGTTTTGTTAACCCTTTCACCGCCAGCCATCTCTGAACCAAACATTTCCATAAAATGTATTTGGTTACAGAAAAGATTTCATCTGCAATATTGTGGGATTTCTCTGTGACACATTTAGAATAGGGTCAATCCCTACTGCCCAAATGTAGGAACACACTAATATCATTGACTAATAGACCCTGATTCAAGAGTTTCAATGACAGGAGTGTTAAATCATTGTGGTGCAAAAATGCGACATTGGCGGTGAAAGGGTTACAAGACAGTACCGACCACAGTCCAACATTCACATGTTTCATGTCAAGCTCCTCTGCCGCAGACATGAAGCAAACAGATTGTAGCTAAGGTAAAGGATGTAGCACAATGAAGCCATTTTCAGAGAGACTGGATCATATAGTATGGCACGACGAAATTGAACAAAGCGGGAAAACTCTCTTTCAAAATAACTCCCCTCCACCACCAAAGTGATGCTTTGTTTGTCTCGCTTAGGCTCTGACCCACGCATTGCTAGATGATTGGTATCGTAATCAGCTTTGGTGGAGGGGAGTTAGTTTGAAAGAGAGTTCTCCCCCTTTGTTCAATTTCGTTTAAATCTCCTCTCTTGGCCTCAATATTATGGTACAACATTCAGAAAAGGACTATTAACGCGTAACCATTTTTACATTTAGAACCCAATTCACTCAGTTTTTTGTGTGCTTTTTTTATAAACTTAAACGACGAAATATTTTCGTATCATCTTATGATTATTAAAAACACTTCGGGACTTTCCTGGTATTGCAGTATCTCCAGGATCTTTCCACTATTTGTATTGATACAAATGTCACATCCAAATATCACCTGTTTCAGGTCGGGAATCGTTAAACGAACTTTTTCATTTTTAAAAACTCATTTACCCAAACGACATTAGCGAACTAAGGACAGAATTGAGTATGAACGCCTTAAAGATCCACCAGATCACGTGTCAAAATCACGGGTTTCGCGTGTTTTCCCTCTTATAGCTGGTAAGAAATCTTGTTTCGACCAGGTTTGACTCCCATGCAAATGCCCCCAAATTGAAAACGAAATATTTTAAAGAGCAGCCTCAATTTGAAGTCGGGGGCATTTGCATGTGGGTCACAGCTACCCAGAAAAAACCCCCCTAAGGGACTTAATCGTGGTGCGTCAGTGTGTCTTTAAGGTTATACATGCATTGATGTTCACTTTGGTTTCGTTCAACAATTGTTTTGAAAAAAACAGATAACACCGTAAGGTTACTTACATCAAAATAAAACCTACATAATTGGTCCTAAGGCTGGCCGTTATATAAACATTTTCAACCTTTCTTCGGTTTTTTTACATTATTATTTGTGTGTGTGTGTGAATAATTATCAACAACACATCACGTTCCATCCCCATTCACCCTGTGCCCTTTCGTGTTGTTGTTGTTGTTGTTGTTGTTGCATCGCATTCTATTGATCGGCCTGACTACCACACACTGTACCTATGCATGTCTTCATTATTGAAATATTCATGAGGATGTCCAACAGAAAACAAGGTACTCTTGTTCTCTCTATTCATTGACATCACTGTTGCATTATATAGCTTTGCTCTTTTATTCTTTTATTTTGTTCTTTTTAAGGATGCACTTGGGTCTGTAGTGTCGTGGCAGCTACTTTCACTTTGCAGGCAGGCGAATCGGTGCCATAAATAACTTTGGTAAAAAGGGGAGTTAATTTACGAGAAGTTCCTTCCCCTTATTCATTTCACTATGTCCTCTCTCTTAGCCTCACTATTTCATATTTGTTCTTGTATGTGTCTGTTACAGGGGCAGCAACGTACGATTGACGAGGAGAAGCCATCGCTACTGAACCCAGCAATCGTGAGAGGGGGGGGTGCGAACACACAAAAAGTGCAGCATCGTTTCAAGTGATGGCGAGGAACTATGGAAAAAATGGATACTAGCAGAAATTTAGAGACAGAACCCTGACAGGAAAAAACCACAACAACACCTATCTCGTTGCTGATGGAAACTTCACTTTATAATGCTGATGACAAAGGGTGTAGTTTATATAAATCGAGACAACAGAGTTAAACCGTGGAAAACTGACGCCCTTCGCTTGTGAAAAAACAAACAACTCATGTGCACTGGTGGAGAATATGTCTTGATGTATATTTGGTCTGCTTGTTTAACCAACGTGACACAGGTGTCCTCTTAACCCGTGACCTGAACTGCTGGTTGCATCAAGCGTGAGGCTTGTGTGTGTTACTAGGCCTATTTAAAAGTGCAGCAGGGAAAACTTCTGTTTCAGTGACTTTGTTACGGTATATGTAGGCCCACTGTACACTGTTCTTTTCATAGCGTGTTTGTGTTGTTTTGCAAGCTGTCGCTCATCACCTGTTCTTGGCACAAAAACACCTGAAAGGTCATGTCAAGTACACTGTTTCCCTAATACTGCCAGTTTTAAGCTCTCCTTTCTGGATCTGGATCTGGTAGTAGACGTCGCAGACGTCACTTCTGACGATAGACGCAGTTTATAGCGATTTCTTTTCCTTGACGGTTTTGCAAACAACCATTAGGAATTGATTATTTTCGATTGCTTGGTAGACGAGCTATCCGGGTTTTTAACACTTTCACGCGCATGCCGCGTGCATAAGTGCGTACACTATTTCACATTGCTTTGCGCAATGCAAGCTTTCCATGTCACGTGATGGATGGAACTTGGGAGGGTTTTGTCCACAGGAGGGACAGCCAGTGGCTGAAAATGAAAATGACCACCAGAAAGTGTGATTATTTCGCTTAGTGGAGCGTCACACTAAACAGAAGCAACAGCTGTTTTGTGAAGAGCCACTTCACCCCCCATCCCCCTGTGCTCCCCCCCCCCCCCCATTTTCCCTACTCGCTACACCCGTAGCGTTCGATGCAGTGCGGTTTTGTTGTCATCGGCAATCCACTCCCGGAGCTCGTGATGTGCAGCTGACAGTAATCTATCTGCTGAAATCAAGCAGCCTCCGTACACGCATGGACTCCTACCATTTCTATTGTCCCTAGCTATCTGAGGGGGAATGAAAGAGGAACAACAACAACGACGGATGAAACAGGGTGCTGGTGGTCCCGTGTCCCTTGTCTACTTACTACACCCGTGTGCTCTGATGCTGATGATTCATTGAAGCCGCTACTGTTGTTGCTGCTGCTGCTGATGCTGCTGCTGCATTGTGGTGGTAGCAGTCATGCGAGTACACGGCATACTGATGTTGGGATTGTATGAAGCTTCAGAGAGTGAGTGAAAGAGAGAGAGAGAGAATCGCGAGGACGTGAGTCATGACAAATCTATGCGAGAATCGTTTCAAGAGTCTTTTCCCAGTCGACCGTTCGTGAAGCATTCCCCTTTTAGTTCTTGCCCATCCATTGTTTTTCCTTCTAGACATAATCCTTCATTTTTCAAAGACTTGGAGAATGTATCTTCCACTGACTTGGATGTGATCGTCACAGTCACGTCACATTTCTATTCAAAACATAAAAGGATTCAATGAGTGTACTGACCCTCGAACTGCTGGTGTTTTAGTCCTCTGGATCAGTTTACTGAACGGGAGTTTCATAAAAAAAACCGTTTTGTTGGGCCGAGTTCGAAATCTTCAATGTGTCTCCGGTTGACCAGTATCTGCATCTGTGCTGTAATTGACCACTCGTGCTAGTTCCGTTGTTGTAAACCTGACTTAAAGTCAGTATATGTCTAAGTTTGGAACGCAGAATCCCGAAAATACAGAGTGCTATGGTGTCAAACAATGTTTACAGAAGGTAAACACCAGAACGCCCGCTTTGAAACCGTATAATATTTCGAATTTTATTATTCTTTATCTCATACACCCAACCCAAATAATAATAATAATGTTTACAGTCGAAAAGTGTACTGTTGAATTAGTGATGACAGTAACTTGTACAGTACAATGGTAAGTCATAAGTGACACACAAACGATACTTTTCCTCACAATATCAGGGAAATATTGTGTATTGAATATTAACAATAATCAACCGGGTATGAAATGAACACTCCCATGAAATATATGCTGGGATTATCTATAATTGCCTCTGCAATAATGCCACGGTGGTCTAGCGAAACAAATAGTAATAACAATATAAAAACAAAACAAAGAGATATCTGATTAATGAAAATTAGTTTCATTCAGTTTGTATGATGATAAGTAAAAGCATGATACAAGCATTATACATCTTTCTTATGTTAAAGACAATGAAACACATCTATTGAAGCTCTCTACAACCTATCCATTTGTATGCCGGGAAAACATCGTCTCTGACGAGTTCCCCTGGTGTGGTAACGTAAGCAGTCAGGAACGATGGCTAATTTGTGAAATAAATGTTACCCAAGGACCCACACGTTAACACCGTGAGTCAACACGTACTAAATATTATTGGTGCCCATATCTCGTGACAGAGAATCGTGAGAGACAAGAAAAGTAGCCAGGATAACAATTATTCATATATACATCATGTATAATAACGTAAGGTTGGTTGGTACAGGGACACTAAGCTGGTGTGCGTTGGGGTGAATTATTCAAGGGTGCTTGTTGTGTCTCAGACTCGCATATTGGCCTTGCATTCTCGCTTTGGAGTTTCTTTGACAAAGGTAAGAAAGCTGAAGGCAGAAATGCAAACAAGTTCGTATAATTGATGGCTATTGAAATTTAATGTTTACGAGACCGAAAGAAATGCATAGATAGAAGTACGCAATGAAAACAAACTTAACTTGGATCATTTGTTTACTATTGACTGACGACTTGGAGATGTTGGATACAAACATGAAGACAGGAGATTGGCTACGAATATCCAAAGCAAATGTGAGTACATTGACATCCTTCTAAAATGTATTTTAATCACAGTTGCAGCTCTGATGAAACGAAGATCATGAAACAACAGACTAATTCAGCTACTTTATAGCACACTGACCTAATAGGAAATGAACGATGGGCCAGTGGGCAAAAGCCATAACCTTTGGCCACGCTGGAGTAACAAATTTAACGCTAGTAACGTAACTAAAGTGAATTACCTGTTATTTTTGTTTTTAGGTATGTAAAATAATGGTGATCCGCTAAAAGCTATCGAGAAGTCGTCAGATTGTTTGCACCACGCTGGATTAACAAAGTCAATGCTAGTAACAAAACCAAAGTGAATTACCTGTTGTTGTTGTTTTAGGTATGTAAAATAATGGTGATTCGTTAAAAGCTACCAAGAAGTCGTCAGATTGTTTGCAAGGAATTTATTTTGGGGGGAAATTGGATCTTAAAAGCGTCATCTTGAAAATAATAGAATAGTACAGAAACCAAAAGATATCCCCCTATCGGAGAGAAGGGACATTGGTGTAGGGCTTTGCTGTAGTGTGGGTGGTTGTCGGGACGAGAAGGAGGAGGAGAAGGACGAGGAGGAGGAGAAGGAGGAGGAGGGGGAGAAGGAGAGAGAGAGAGAGGCAGGCCAAGGAAGGGGAAGTAAAAACACACCAAAACAACAAAAGGACCAAGACGACGGGGCTGATGCGCGGTGGCGGGGAGGAGCCAGGACCGGGATGACTCGGCCGGGCAGGCGAGGGTGCTGCACTTTGCTGCACCTGCAGGAGGACAACGCCCGCTTCCTGCTGCTGGCCATCGTGCTGTGCTGCTACATGGCCGCGGGGGCCGCCCTCTTCATGGCCCTGGAGGGGGGCAACGAGCAGCGGGAGAAGCGGGAGTACGAGGCTATGTACCGGCAGTTCCTGGCCGACAACCCCACGGTCAACCGCACCGACCTCCGCAGGCTGCTGCACAAGTACGCTCTGGCGGACGCTGCCGGCATCGTGGGCAACAAGCGAGCCCGCTGGGACTTCTCCGGCTCCTTCTATTTCGTGGGCACCGTCGTCTCCACTATTGGTGAGTGAGATCCTCCTGAGCTAAGCTAATCTGTTTCTTGTGAGTTGTCTGTTGCCCCCCCCCCCCCCCCCCCCCCCCCCCCATAATCCATGAAGTGTACATTTGTTTTTCAACATTTTTTCTTTTGCTAAGATGCTTGAGATACCCATCAAAAATATAAAAAATACAATTTTAATTTAATATATATATATATATATTTGTTTTTTCAACATCGCTTTTTCTTCTTTTGTGAGTTGTCTGGGTTTTCTCAATCCATCGACTTTATAATTATATGTTTTTTATATGGTTTTTTTCAACATCGCTTGTTCTTCTTTTGTGAGTTGTCTGGGTTTTCCCAATCCATCAACTCAATGTTTTTGTAGCATCGCTTTTCCTTCTTTTGTTAGTTGTCTCAGTTTTCC
>CM065684.1:21435844-21438344 GCA_017654935.2 Phymorhynchus buccinoides
TTGAGAGACCGGTGAGAGAGAGAGAGAGAGAGAGAGAGAGAGAGAGAGAGAGAGAGAGAGCGAGAGAGAGAGAGAGAGAGAGAGAGAGACGAGAGAGAGGAGAGAGGGGGTTTGGGGGAGGGGGGGGGAGGGGTGAGGAAGTAACGTTGTGCTATGGGAGGGGACAGGGAGAGAGAGAGAGAGAGAGAGAGTGTTGAGAGAGAGGATGTTTTGGTGTAAAACAGAGAGAACGTATGTGTTCTAATCCTTTCGTTCTTTTAAAGACCCTCCGTACGTCACGTGTCACCTGCCACATTCCCTCTTATGCCAGGAAGATTTCTTAAGATTCCTTACCATGGGGGAAAACACGTGAAAAACGTGATTTTGACACGTGACGTGGTGGGTCTTTGACAATCATACAGCCTAGTGGACAGAAACATGGCATTTCCTCGCCATCTTAAAAACCGCTGTGCCTAGGCAGGAACAGGGGGAAAAACCAGACTCTCTTTCGATCACAAAATATATTATTCATTGGACAACCTTATTAAGATCTCAACATCCGGCATCAACACCCCCCCCCCCAAACCCCCCATGTCCCTTCCCTTCCTCCTATCGACGGTACCTTCGTTCGCCTTAGACGTTTCTGTCTCTGATGTCCTTCACTGCGAAACAATTTCCTTTTGTTTTTTAAAAAAAATAACAAAAAACAATCCTCTGTCCTGTCCTCTCTCTCTGTCTTTCTCTCTCTCGCTCTGGCTAGGTTCTGTCTCTGCTGTCTCTTCCGTCTCTGTCTCGCCTTCTCTCGTCTCTCTTATCTCTCTCTCTACCTCCAGCCATCATGTCTCTTCTCCGTCTACTCTCTCGTCTCTTGTCTGTCCCATTCTCTCTGGTCTCTCTGTCAACGCTCTCTCTCTCTCAGCTTGCTGCTCGCTCTCTCTGTCTCCTCCTCTCTCCTGTCTCTCTCTCCACGTCCCCATCTCTCTCTCTCTCTCTCTCTTCTCTCTTCGAGTCCTCTCTCTGTCTCTCCGCTCGAGTTCTCTCGTCCTCTCTCTCCTCTCTTCTCTCGCCTCCCTCTCCTCTCGTCTCTCTTCTCATCACTCTCTCTCTCTGTCTCATCTCTCCTCGCTCTCTCTCTGTCTCTCTCTCTCTCTCTCCCTCCTCTCTCTCTCTGATACTCTTCCTCTCTCTCTCTCTCTACACGTCTGTCTGCTCTCTATGTCCCTCGCTCGATCTACACAAACTCAGTCTCTCTCCCTGCTCTCTCCCTCTTCGATTCTCTCTACGCTCTCACTCTTGTAGTATTGCTCCTGTTCTAAATCCTCTTCTTACTTGTTGCTCCTCTCCCCCGTCTCTCCTCAGATGGAAGAATAGGCCGAGCGAATCTCTCGCTCTCAAACCCTCGTCTGCAGTCTCACTTTCCTCGTCTCTTTCTCTCTCTCTCTCTCTCCTCTCCTCATTCTTTCTCGCTCCTTCTCTTCTACTCTCTCTTCTCCTCTCTCTCGCTCTCTCTTTCCACTCTCTCTCTCTCGTCTCTACTCTCTCTCTCTCTCTCCCGGTGTCAGCCTCGTCTCTCTCGCTCCTCTCGCTCTCTCCGGTCTCTGTCCTCTCTCTCTCCCTGTCTCTTCTCTCTATCTCTCTCCCTCTTGCTTCTCCTCTCCTCTCCTGCCATGGTATCCTCCTATTTTGCCGTCTCTCCCTCTTGTCTCCTGGTCGCTCCTCTCCTCTCCTCTCAATCTCCATTAATTTTTCTTTCCTCCTCTCTGTCTCTCATGTCTCGAAACAATGACAGAATGGAAGACTCTGTTCAACCTGTCCTCTCCTCTCCTTGAAACAGAAAGTTCTCCCCGCTCTGAGTTCTCTGGTCTCTCCTCTCCTGTTCACCTCTCCTCTTCCTGATGCTCTTCTCTGGTCTCCTCTCAGTTCCTGTCATGTCTCACTCTGTCCTCTGTCATCTCTCTTCTGCTCTCTCGTCCTTCCTCTGTCGTCTCTCGTCTGTTCTCTCCCTCAATTCTTCTGTCTCTGTCTTTCTTCCTCCTCTCCTGTCAGTCATGTCTCTCTCCCTCTTCGGTCTCTTCCTCTCTCATATCTCTGTCGTCTCTCTGTCTCTCTGTCTCGTTCTGCTCTGGTCTGTCTCTTCCCCCTCTCTCCCTCTCTGCTGTCTCTTCTCTCTGGCCGGTTTCCCTCAAGAGTCTCTTCTCTGGGATGACATAAACAGTGGGTCTCCTCTCAGTGTCAGTCTCTCTCTCATCTCGTCCTCTCTCTCTCTCTCTCTCTCTCGGTCTCTCTCCTCTCTCTCCTCTCCTCTGTCTCTCAGTCTCCTCCTGTCTGTCTCTCTTCATCTCGTCTTCTCTTTCTCTTTCTTTCTGTCTGTCATTGTCTCCTCATCTCGGCTCTCTGCTCGTCTCACTCTCTCTTGTTCTGCCCTCCTGTCTGGTGTCCTCTCCCTGTCTTCTGGCTCTGTCTGTCTCTTCTCTTTGTCTCTCTGTCTGTCTCTCTCTTTTGTCTATCTCTATCTCTCTCT
>CM065684.1:21443892-21446392 GCA_017654935.2 Phymorhynchus buccinoides
ATAAGAAATGATACAAGACAGAATTAAATACATGAATGAATCAATAAACCACTGACACCATCACGTTACTATCTGATCTCCATATAATATTTTGCGTAATTTGAATGCCTTTTCAAGTACAAAGGACAAACCTAATAATGATCGATTTGTTTTTTTGGAAGAAGAAGCACAATGTCAATTGATAGAGATGGTTGATTAAAGTATTTTGTGGAATCACGTTGTCGTACAGAGAGAGGAGAGAATAGGAGAGAGGGGAGCGAGAGATAGATAGAGAGAGAGAGAGAGAGAGAGAGAGGAGAGAGAGAGAGAGGAGAGAGAGAGAGAGAGAGAGTGTTTGGTGTAAAACAGGAACGTATGTAAATTCCCTTAAAGACCCCGTAACGTCACGTGCCCAATTCCCTCTTATTGCCGGGAAGATTTCTTAAATTCCTTATACCAGGGAAGAAACACGTGAAAACGTGGATTTTTGACTACGTGCGTGGTTGGGTCTATGACAAACATACAGCGTGGACCATAAACATGTGGCGTTTCCTCGCCATCGTTAAAAACCGTGCGCTGTGCCTAGGGCAGGAACATGGGGAAAAACCCAGACTTCTCTTTCGATCACAAAATATATTTCATTGGAACAACCTTGTTAGATCTCAACATCCGCATCACCCCCCCCCCCTCCCCCCCGATACCCTTCCCTCCTATCGAATGTACCTTCGTCGCCCTATACGTTCTGTCTCTAACCTTCTTTAATCACGGTTGCCCTCGATTCCGTCTGAGTGTATGTCTGTTGTTCTCTCTCTGTCTGTCTCTCTCTCTCTCTCTCTCTCTCTCTTTCTCTCTCTTCTCTCTCTGTCTCTTTCTCTCTCTCTCCCCTCCTCTCTCTCCTGTCCTCTTCTCTCCTCTCTCTCTCTGTCGCTCATCTCTCTCTCTCTCTCTCTCTTTTCTGTCTCTCTCTCTCGCTCTCTTTCTCTCTCTCCTCACCTCTCTCTCTGTCTCTCTTTCTCCCTCTCTCTGTCTCTCTTCTCTTTTCTCTCTATCCCCCCCTCTCGCTCTCTCTCTCTCACACACACACCCTCTCTCTCTCTCTATCTCTCTTTCTCTCTCTTCTTTTCTCTCTGTCTCTCTCTCTTCTCTCTCTCTCTCTTCTCTCTACCCTCTCTCTCTCTCTCTCTCTTCTCTCTATCTATCTCTCTCCTCTTCCTCTCTCTCTCTCTCTCTCTCTCTCCTCTCTCTCGATGACGTTGATGCACTGCCTCACTATGTCATTGCTGTATTTACTACTGTTGTTATTCCTGCTATTCATTTTTCTTTGTCTCAACGGTCATTAATTTATAGCATTAGCAATATGTTCATTTATAGTATTGGTTACGTGTTGCATTATCTTAGACCCAAGGACAGAATGGAAGAATAGGCCGAGCCGAAATTCTTATCCTTGTAAAACAAAGCGTCTGAAGTTTGAAGCTCCCTCTCCTCTCTCTCTCTCTCTCCTCTCGGCTCTCTCTTCTTCTCTCATCATCTCTTTCTCTCGTCCTCTCTCTCTTCTCTCTCTCTTCTCTGTCTCTCGTTCTCCCTCTCTCTGTCTCCTCTCTCGGGGTCTTTTCTCTCTCTCCCTCTCTCTCTCTCTCTCTCCCTCTCTCTCTCTCTCTATCTCTCTTTCTCTCTCTCTTTTCTCTCTCTCACCCCCCCCCTCTCTCTCTCCTCTCTCTCTCTCCTCTCTCTCTCTTCTTCTCTCTCCCTTCTCTCTCTCATCTCTCTCTCTCTCTCTCTCTCTCGGATAGACCCCTCCGGTGGTGTACAATAACCAGTGTCATTGTCGTGTCAGTGTCAGTCTCTCTCTCTCTCTCTCTCTCTCCTCCTCTCTCTCTCTCTCATTCTGTCATGTCTCCTCTTCTTCTCTCTCTCTCTCTCCTTCGTCCTCTCTCGTCTCTGTCTCTGTCTTGTCTCTTTCTCTCTCTCTCTCTCTCTCTCCTCTCTCGGTCTATCTCTTCCGTCGCTCCTCTCTCTCTCTCCATCTTCTCTCTCTCTCTCTCTCTCTCGATGACGTTGATGCACTGCTCACTATGTCATTGCTGTATTTACTACTGTTGTTATTCCTGCTATTCATTTTTCTTTGTCTCAACGGTCATTAATTTATAGCATTAGCAATATGTTCATTTATAGTATTGGTTACGTGTTGCATTATCTTAGACCCAAGGACAGAATGGAAGAATAGGCCGAGCCGAAATTCTTATTTTTGTAAAACAAAGCGTCTGAAGTCTGAAGTATCTATCTCTCTCTCTCTCTCACTCCTCTCGGGGTCTCTCTCCTCTCTTCTGCTCTCTCGTCCTCTCTCCTCTCTCTCTCTCGCTCTCTCTCTCTTCTCTCTCTCTCTCTCTCTTCTATCTCTCTCTCTCTCTCCATCTTTTCCATTCTCTTCCCTCTCTCTTTCTGTCTGTCTAGCTTCCCCCTTTCTCTTTAACCGTTTTCTTTGTCGATACCCCTCCCCACCCGTACACCTCTCTCTCATTTC
>CM065684.1:21456392-21471392 GCA_017654935.2 Phymorhynchus buccinoides
CATTTTGGGTCCTTTGTTTCCAAAACGTTTTCCCCCCCCGGTATCACCACGGGGGGAGACTCGTGGAGGGGGCGGGGTCGTCCAGCTCCCCGTATGGAGGCACGAGGCCACCACCCACTGCCCCAAGGTTTGCCCAACTGATGTTTTATGCAAATATCTGTCAACTATGTGTTTTTATGCTGGGTATATAATTAAATAGTGTATTAAAATACGCGTACAAGTCCGTGTACGCTTATGCCATATCAACTAAGTAAAAAGACCAGAGGTCCAAAATGTCTTTCACAAACTGACCCCCCCCCCCCCACACACACACACACACACACATACCAAACAAGAAAACAAAGAAACGCTCCACCAAACCAACAAACTTCAAAACACATGACTGCTAAAATCTATTATGCCAATTGTTGACATCTGCTAGAAACGCATGTACACACATTGTCGTGATAATCCTTTGAAAACCCAACAGAAAACCCAGACAAATTGTATATGTTAATGCCAAGTGAGTTTCGTCATTCATCAGTGACTTGGCAAGGATTTCCTTCACACCGGGGCTGCTTCCTTCCCTTTAATGAAAACTCTTTTGCAGAATAAAGAAGTCCGGCTTGGTGCCTTGCCCTGCTGCTTGCTATTGCAGTGGAGGCAGCGGTGCATTCCAATTTCATTAATTAATTTAATCAATTTAATTAATCACCCTATACCATATTGCTGCATTTTTAAGCGTTATTCTTGCCTCGTTTTTCAAGTGATTCTGGCTTGATTTAAAATGTATTTTTAAAATGCGTTTTGCTTTTAGTGGAGTATTAATTAAAAAAAATTCGTATTCGTCCAGTTTGTTAATTACAATATTGCAGTGTTATTAGTTTATATTCTTTGATTGTTGTTGATAAATGTGTTTATTGTTGTTTTTCTTATGCGCACCTGGCTGCAATTTCTCTGTTATGAGATAATAAAAATGATTTGATTTGATTTGATTTGATACCCAATTGCGCCTGTGTCATGACGTCAATTTCATCCGTTGTAGTCATTAATTGTTCCTGTTGAAATGGTTGAAATGCTTCGTGAGAAAACTAGACATTACAGAAAGTTTCCATTAATTAAGATTTTTGTTTCAGGAGATAGAGCTGACATACCGAAAACAGAATGGAATTGCTTTTCTAAACTGGAGCCAAAAGGTTAAGAAGCCCCTCTTTCAAATTCACAACAGAAAGTTTGATAACTCATAAAACGAAAGTGAACTCAAAGAAACATTTCATTCTTTTTCAGTGACACTAAGACGAGTCTCGGTTATGTAGGCTACTGAATATAAAACAAAGTACCCAAAATGTCAAATCAAAGTAACCAATTGACAAAATGTATGGCCAATCGCCCAGAGAAATACGTTGCCTAGTTTTTGCAAAAGGTTGCTTAACTTTTTGGCTCCAGTTTAGTTTTGATCTTATTGTCATCTGATGCTAAGCTTCTAAGATACTCGGCTGTAGAAACCTGGCGCAATTGATGTTCTTACCCGGCTTTGCGCAATTGAGTCATGTTCAAACATGCGTAATTGAGTAATTTCCCAAAAGGCGTAATTGAGTAATTTCCCAAAAGGCGCAATTGAGTAATCCCCCCAAAGGCGCAATTGAGTAATTCCCCAAAAGGGGCAATTGAGTAATCCCCCCAAAGGCGCAATTGAGTAATTTCCCAAAAGGCGCAATTGAGTAATTTCCCAAAAGGCGCAGTTGAGTAGTTTCCCAAAAGGCGCAATTGAGTAATTTCCCAAAAGGCGCAGTTAATTAATTTTCAAACAGGCGCAATTGAGTAATTTCCCAAAAGGCGCAGTTGAGTAATTTCACAAAAGGCGCAATTGAGTAATCCCCCCAAAGGCGCAATTGAGTAATTTTCAAACAGGCGCAATTGAGTGGCAACTGGAGGCAGTCAGTCACATCTCACTGTCGTCATGGCTCTCTCTCTCTCTCTCTCTCTCTCTCTCTCTCTCTCTCTCTCTCTCTCTCTCTCTCTCTCTCTCTCTCTCTCTCTCTCTCTCTCTCTCTCTCTCTCTGCAGGGATAAATGTAGAACAAACAAAAGGGCAAATGTTAAGAAAAGCTCCCTCCTCTGCCCCATTCCATTCATTTCAGACGGTTTCAGTTAGGGTTAGGATTAGAAATAGGGTTTGGGATAGGGTTAGGGATATAAATAACATGCCATAAATTTGTGTGTGTGTGTGTGTGTGTGTGTGTGTGTGTGTGTGTGTGTGTGTGTGTGTGCGTGTGTGTGTGTGTGTGTGTGTGTGTGTGTGTGTGTGTGTGTGTGTGTGTGTGTGTGTGTGTGTGTGTGTGTGTGGAGTAGACGGTTTCAGGTTAGGGTTAGGAATAGGGGGTTTGGGGTAGGGTTAGGGATAAGGTTTAGGGTCAATTTATTGTCAAATACACAAAAAACGAAAGTTGATGACTAAGCTGACACTAAGCCTATCCCTAACCCTATCCCAAACCCTATTCCTAACCCTAACCTGAAACCGTCTGAAATGAATGGAAGGGCGAGAGGAGGGGGCTATTCTTAACATTTGCCCCCCAAAAAGCTTTTACCTAAATGCTTATCTCATTACGCTGGGTAAATAACATTTTGTTCGTTCGTTCTGCAACGACAACTGGTCGATCAGTTCTGTCAACGTGTTCCTCCAATCTAGTGCGTTTTATTTGTCGGTCTATTCAGTCTTCCCAATCAGTCTGCTAGCCTGTTTATCGGTGTAGCTGTGTTTGTTTGTGTATGCCTCTCACAATATCTGTCTGTCGCTGGTCCACTGTGTCTGTCTCTATGACTAAGCTCTAAGCGGTTTCCCATCACTTTAACCCTTTCACCGCCAAAGTCGCATTTATGCACCACAATGGTTTGACACCCATGTCGCTAAAAGGCATCAAATCAGGGCCTGTTATCTGAAGACCTTATTTTCTTAATTTCGGGAGGCAAGGATATAGGCCTAATGTTATACATTTCACATGGAAATTCCCAATACTGCAGATACATTTTTGTTTCTACTCTGTTCAGTTTAGTGGGGGGGGGTGGGGTGGGGGGGGGGGGGTCTTAAAAATGGGGCTTTTCTTTCGTAAAATGGCTGGCGGCGAAAGGGTTAATGAAGCAGTGTTGCACATTTTTGCGATTTTCAGGACATTGACCTATGAAATTTGCAATTGTCGTATTATTGTCTTGGCCTCTGTGAGGACAATATTGTCCTATTGTATCACAGTTGAAGGGGACTTGTGTCCTATTGTTTTTTTTGCAAATCAAGGGGGGCGTGCCATTACCATGTGGGAATCAAATACTTCAAGAACGTATGATTATTTTGTCATTTAAATTGCTGGTAAAACCTGCCTCTGATTTATGACAAGTTTTTTGGGGGTTGATTGATTTTATCCAAAATTTCACTTCACGAGGTTGGGCTGAGTATTAGGTGTCCTATTGAAATTGCATTTCCAGGACAATTGTCCTAATGATATTCTTCAGTCAGGACACATTGTCCTGTTAGGGGTCCCAACAAATGTGCATCACTGATGAAGTGCTATTAATGAACGAAATTTAAAGTTTAACGTCCTCCCGATCAAGAAGATCCTATGGGACATTACTAATTTGTAAAGTTATCAAGTGAAAAATAAAAAAAAAGTATTATTCTTGATGAAGTTTTTTTTATATTAAATTATTTTTAAAGTTTTATTTTGATGCTATCGACTTTGTTTAAAAACTAGCAAGCTAGCCTACATTTTTAGATATAACAGATTTGATTAATAAAAAGAGCTTATGTTTGCTCCAAGAGCATTCTTCCGATTAAAATGTCCAGGACCACTTTTTAAAACTAAGTCAAAAAGGTTAAAAATCGTGTAAGGTCTACCCCTATATCTAGTACAAAAAAAACTTTATTTCTCATTTTAAATTTTTTTTAAACGAGCTGTACATTTTACATTGACTTCACAGTAGACGATGCCATCAGCCAAAAATACATACTTTATTTCACCGCCAGCCATTGTTCGCAAGAAAATATAATTAAACTTACCTGGGTAGAGAAAACAAATCTGCAATATTTTTTTTTAAACGAGCTGTACATTTTACATACCTCACTTCACGGACATGGGTGTTTAAATCGTGTTGTGGTGCACAAATGCGACATTGGCGGTGAAAGGGTTACAACTGGCCGAAGCTGTCGCATCGGCTTCTGCACCCTTTCACCGCCAGCCATACTTCAGCCAAATTATTTCCATTAAATTTACCTGGGTAGAGAACAAAATCCATCTGCAGTATTGGGGACTGTGACAGATATAAAATAAGGTCTATCCTTACTTCCCAAAACTAAGACAATAGGGTCTTTGGATAATAGACCCCAGTTTGATGCCTTTTTAGTGACATAGGTGTTAAATCACTGTGGTGCTAAAATGCGACTTTGGCGGTGAAAGGGTTAATCCTTGTAGAGAAGAATTCATAGTTGTTTCTTAAGTAACTGATAATTCTTTATCTGCATGATTCATTGCCATCAGCCAAAAAAATACATGTCTTTTAAAACTGGCCGAAGCTGTCGCATCGGCTTCTGCTATTAATCCTTGTAGAGAAGAATTCATAGTTGTCTCTCAAGTAACTCATAATTCTTTATCTGGCCATGATTCATTAATTAGTCATCTTACAAGGTGTTTCGGTGAAAGGGTTAAAGTACGAGTGCATGTGTATTTGAAGTTTCACCTCAGTTGTGTATTTGAAGTTCCACATCATTGTGTCAGGCCTCCTCTTTGAAGTTCCACAACTCCCTGTCCCTTTTTTTTTTTTTTTTTTTTTCTTCATTGTGTATTTGAAGTTCCACATCATTGTGTATTTGAAGTTTGCTAGTTGTGTGTTTTGTTGTCTTTGGTGTGTGTGTGTGTTATTTCTGATCTACAGTTAAGCGCTTCTACATATATGCTCATTATTATTATTATTATTATTAATTAAAACATACAGTGGAGGTTTAGACCAAACCCACCCCCCGAAATAGAATCAACAGAACCACCCAAAGATCAGCCAACCCCCGCCAAATACTGTAGTGTGGAATGTTTAAGTTTCACCTCATTGTCGGCTGAAAACAGTTTCTCTCTCAACGACTTTTAGTGACTAAAATCAGAACCAATATTAAATACCAGGAAATATTCTGCCCGTGCCGACAACCAAGTTAGCGGAAATGGATTAGATCTCGCGCCTAAATGTGACCCGGCACCACGAAAGGGACATTAAGTCGCTGGGCTAGTTTCTCATAACAGGCTTGCAAAGTCAAAAATTCTCATTTAAAAAAAAATCAATTTTGAGTTATGCGTATTTTTGTTCTCTATAACATCTCGTCTTTCATATTTATAAAGGGCAGTCTTTATTATGGTCTCTAGATACTCCCAAAATGCTTTGAAATGAGTAGGTTGATGCATTTTCTTCAGCTAGGCTAAACTTTAGACTGTGATTTCTCAAAATGGCCAACAGTCATGCTCATAACTTGGATGCTTATAACTCTAAAGCGGAAAAGGTTACATGAATGGTTATTATATCATTTGAAAGAGAATTGTCTGAAGTTTGTAACTGGACCATTTTCTCAGAATGGTCATTCTGACACTTAATGTCCCTTTCGTGGTGCTGTGTCACAAATAACCAAGCTATTCCAGCTTCAATAGAGTATGTGATGTGGGAGTAAGGAGAAGAACTTCGCCCTGGCATAAGTCTGTGTGTCAGACCCGTTGACATAAGCTTGAACACCAAGGCTACATCAAAATGTTATGTTCTGCATAGTTATGCGGGGATTGTCTTTAGCCATGGCAAGCTCCTAGCATAACATCAGTCCAAAATCCTCCGAAGTCGGAGTGTGGCTGTCCACGTGGCGGGGGTAATCAAAAACGATCACACACGTAGGCCTAATGTTCTTACCCCTAGCTGGTGCATGTGTACCATAGTGTTCAGTTTCTTCGGCTGTTGGGATGATCCCTGGAGTCGTTAAGCCAGGGAACGACAACAACAACAACAGCAGGAGAAGAACATCAAAACAGACTAGAGCTGGACCCAAAATGTTATTCAGGTGTTTGTGAAGACAGTAATCTACAGACCACTCCTTTGTCCACATGGCTGTTATCTGGTGTTTGCTTGGGGGGGGGGGGGGGGGGGGGGGGGGGGGGGTCAATGAAACAGCAGACATCAAGCAGTCAAACGGTGGTCGGCTAGATTAAGCTTATTAATAATCCAGCAGAAGCTGTGATGACTTGCAGTGGACAGTGCGTGGGGTAAACGTGACAGGCATCGGGCATTAAGTCCTGTGGTTTTATTGCACCAACAACGTCAATGGCTGGATTTCTGGGATTGGTGATTCGCTGTTACTATAGTCAAGGGTCTAGTTTCTCTAGATAACGGTCGCCGCGCGCAAATAACGCTTACGCCAAACGGGGCCAAAGAAACGCTTTAGAAAACGTTTGCGGAAGAATTTTACAAGCTCTTGTCTGATTGGTCAATACATTTTTTTAAACAAACTTTAATGGACCAATCAACAACAAGAAACGTATTCGCCCCCTACTAGTTCCGGATAGTTCGCCGCTTGCTCGGGTTAGTATTCCAAAAAGGTTATTAGCTAAAAATGTTCCTAATATACAGCTTTATGTATGGTAAGAAAGGCAATAACGGGTAAGAACAAAACGCCACGCGAACTATCGGCAAACGAAGGATGTTTCTTAGACCGTTTTTGCCGATTTGCGCTCAAGCTACGTAACGTTAGCCCTTGTGAAACGGCCCCCAGTTGGATCTCATTATCTTGCAACTGTATAGCTCTGGGTTTTTTCTTCTTCTTCTTCTTCTTCTCCGGCTTCGTTAAAGACTCACTGGACCCAGCAAGATTAAGTCCCTTGGTTTTTTTCTTCTTCTTCTCCGGTGTCATAATGAATAAGTAGTCCTATGACATATTTACCTCTGCGCATGCGCATTAGAACAGTTACTTATCTCCCGTGATTACTACTAACCCTAACCCTATCCCTAACCCTAACCCTATCCCTAACGAAGTTGAAACAACGGAAAGAACCAAGAAATAGAGCAGGAGAGTGTAAATCTACATATTTGCAGAGAAATCGATGTACAAAGCCATGCACTTAGTTTCGTAATTATTCACAATGGCGGACAAACAAACGATTCTGATTGGCTACGCGGCCAGAGGTAAAAATCTCATAGAGGTAAAAATACACTGCCACACCGGCTTCGTTAAAGACTCACTGGACCCAGCAAGATTAAGTCCCTTGGTTTTTTTTCCTCTGGGTAGGTGTGACTTATATACGAATGCCCCCAACTTCAAATTGAGGCTGCTTTTTAAAGTCTCTGTCTCGTTTTTAATTTAGGGGCCACCCCCCCCCCCCCCCCCCTGCATTTCTCGGTTAATTCTATTTTTCCGTTTTTGTCTTTCTTACCATACATAAAGCTGTATTTTAGGAACAATTTTAGCTAATAACCTTTTTGGAATACTAACCCTATCCCTAACCCTAGCCCTAAGCCTAACCCTACCCCCCACTATGTACTGCAGTACACCGCGATTTGTCACAGTTGTGGTTCGTTGCGTTTTCCCGTCTTATAGGGTGGGGGGTAGGGTTAGG
The DNA here is from genome assembly GCA_017654935.2 of Phymorhynchus buccinoides. NCBI lineage: Eukaryota > Metazoa > Mollusca > Gastropoda > Neogastropoda > Raphitomidae > Phymorhynchus > Phymorhynchus buccinoides. Next base: position 21,463,993 of record CM065684.1, read on the forward strand.
TTTAGGGCTAGGGTTAGGGATAGGGTTAGTATTACAAAAACGTTATTAGCTAAAAATGTTCCTAAAATACAGCTTTATGTATGGTAAGAAAGGCAATAACGGAAAAATAGAATTAACCGAGATAGGTAGGGGGGGGGGGGGGGGGGGGGGGGGGGGACATTTTGACCTTTACCTTCTTGTTTGTGTTTGACTGATACGTTTCATAACAAAGGTTAACGTCTCTGTTTGTCGGTCTGTCGCTGCTTACCTGAATTTCTGTTTGTTGGTTTGTTTGTGACTGAGCGTGAATACGAATGTATACGGCTAAAAGTTTTTTTTTATAAATTCATACCTACTGTCATATCCCCCCCCCCCCCCATTTCCCTTTACTGCAACTGCACTGTTTTAATCGTTGGCGAATTAACTTTGACAGGATTCAGTTAGAAAGTTAAACTTCTTTTATGTTATCTGGTTTAAACGTTGTATTGTCTTTACATAACAAACATACAAAGCAACAAAACTGAGGCAACAACAAGCTAGGCTTATGGCGTGCTCAGTATAAGAGAAAGTGCATGTCAGACAATATTGACGGATTTAAATAATTATATGCTTCAATCAAAAGACACAAAATTGAATGTCAAGATAAAGAAAATAGGGCTAGATCATAATAGAATCAAAGCAAAAACAAATTGCAAATCAAAATGGATTATTTCAAAGCAGAAAACAATTGCAAATCAAAGTTGATGATCTGATAAAAAACAAACGATAATGCCTTACTTTTTGTTTTAACAAAAGACTCAAACTTACAGACACTGACAAACAGACAAAAACATAAAAAGAATAGATACACTCAGAGAGAGAGAGAGAGAGAGAGAGAGAGAGAGAGAGGAGAGAGAGAGAGAGAGAGAGAGAGAGAGAGAGAGGAGAGAGAGAGAGAGAGAGAGAGAGAGACAGAGAGAGGACAGAGAGAGGAGAGAGAGAGAGAGAGAGAGAGAGAGAGAGAGAGAGAGAGAGAGAGAGAGAGAGAGAGAGAGAGAGAGAAAGAGAGAGACAGAGGGGAGAGAGGGAGAGAGATAGAGAAAGAGAGAGAGAGAGGGAGAGAGGGAGAGAGAGAGAGAGAGAGAGAGAGAGAGAGAGAGAGAGAGAGAGAGAGAGAGAGAGAGATAGAGAGAGAGAGAGAGAGATAGAGAGATAGAGAGATAGATAGAGAGAGACGTCCACCCTAATTAAGGATCTTTGCCCTGTGTCAATAATAAATGATGAAAGCAATCACATCAGGCACGACATCATCAATAAATCATCAATTACATCCTATATGATAGCAACAAACAGTGTCACTAATGATGCAAACAAAAACAGTAATACAACGAATACAACATGTATACTGTTTTCTGATCCTGCATGAGTTGCTCTTTCTGTCTGTCTACCATCCTTCACTTGTCTATCCCTACCCTTCTCATCTTCTTCTTTTTCTTCTTCTTCTTCTTCTTCTTCTTCTTCTTCTTCTTCTTCTTCTTCTTCTTCTTGTTCTTGTTCTTGTTCTTCTTGTTCTTCTTGTTGTTCTTGTTCTTGTTCTTCTTGTTCTTCTTCTTCGTCTTCTTGTTCTTCTTGTTCTTCTTGTTCTTGTTCTTGTTCTTCTTGTTCTTCTTGTTCTTCTTGTTGTTCTTCTTTTTCTTCTTCTTCTTCTTCTTTTTCTTCTTCTTCTTCTTCTTCTTCTTCTTCTTCTTCTTCTTCTTCTTCTTCTTCTTCTTCTTCTTCTTCTTCTTCTTCTTCTTCTTATTCTTCGGTCGCTCTGACAGGTTCCCGACATATGAGCGCAGATGCGTCATGATGCCGTTATGAGCCTAACTAAGAAATAGTTAGGCTCAGATTGTCCATCTTCGGCGGATATTTGACTAATATATCAGTTTTTCTCCTCTGGATTATTGCCAAAATCAACTCTCGTGAATCTGACGCTTCTCCATGAAATAATTGGTTCGATGATTGATATTACCCGAGTAATGAACAGACGTCGTCTGAGAAATTCGATCCGAACCCTTTGTTGTTTTGCACAGAAAATAAGGTCTAATTTATCTTCATCGTTTCAAAGATATTTGAATAGGGCATGCTTGGCTATCAGAGTAAGAATACAGTTGGAATTGTAAGGGGGAATATGCAAACAAAAAAACCACAGCTGTTATCGTCGTCACTGATTACAATAACGATTTCTGCTTTTTGCAAATTTTCATGAAAACAAAATAAAGGAGAATGTTATTCAATGGGAACAAATAATTCTGATCGCTTCTCGGCCTTTTGGCTAAGACAGTGATTCAGGAACATAAATTTGTGTTTATACCCTGGTTAGTTTGTTCAGCCCGTCGTACATGGCGAAAGCCGATACGCGACGTTAAACTGAACTTCCATCCAATGGGAACAAATTTTCAAACCTTCGTTTAATTCTTCTTCTTCTTCTTCTTCTTCTTCTTCTTCTTCTTCTTCTTCGATCGCTCGGACAGTTTCCTGTCAATTATGAGCGCAGATGCGTCATGCTGCCGTTATGCGCCCAACTAATAAAAATAGTTAGGCCCAGCAAAGTCCGACTTCGGCTGGAGGAAATCTTTTTGAAAGCGTTTCGTGAAGAAAAAAAAGGCAGGAGAAATGGACCGGGTAAGGCAGAAAGATAGTAGATGACAGTAAGCAAAAGGGAAAAGGCAGAGTCAAAGAGAGTGACAGAAGAAGTTACAAGCACAAAACTTCCAGAAGGTGGGGGAACTATTTATACCAAAGACCCCCCCCGGTATCCCCACGGGGGGTGGGGGAGTTTAATTCGATAGGAATGGACAAGCAAAATGGACGAGAACACTACAATAGCCATCCATACACGGGCTTTGGACACTAGAAAGAGAGGGCGAACCTGTCATAAAAAAAACACAGAACGAGATGGGGAATTGGCTGTAATCACCCCCCAAGGCCGCACTAATGATCTCTGGCACGCCACCCATACTGCTAAATGGACTGACTAGACTGACTGTTCGCTTACCAATAACTCTTCCTCCCTGCCTGTGTATCCCACCCCTTCGCATATATGGCATTCCGTTTGTCCCAAAAAATATTTGCGCGATTTTTGTGTGGTAAAATGAGGCATTTTCCTCATGGAATAAATTCTATGCACGTAAAATAAATTGTATGCGGTATTAGAATAAATTAGTGTAAAGTAGTGATTGGAAGAAAACATGAAAAGAATATCAATTGTGAGAAAATAGATGCAACTTGGAAATGTAATAGGAAGAATGAAACGAGTCAGCGTTTGTTACTGAAACAGAGTGGTTGTTTTTCAATGTGTGGCTGATTGTGTGTGTCCTTTGTCTTTAGGACTCACTTGTTGCACACACAGAATGAATTCTGAGTCCCACAGAATAAATTATATGCACAGAATGAATTATATGCACATACAACGTATTTTATGTGCATATAATTTATTCTGAGGAAAATATTCATTTTACCACTAAAATCGTGCACATACTTTTTTCACAAATGAAATGCCATATTCGCATACATACATACACACACGACACATACACGCACACACACGCGCGCGCGCGCACGCACACACACACACACACACACACACACACACACACACACACACACACACACACACACACACACACACACACACACACACACACACACACACACACACACACACACACACACACACACACACACACACACATACACACACAGCCAGCGCGCGCGCGCGGACACACCGATGGTCTTATAATAAAATGTTTGCGCACACATACACACATGTTGTTTTCCACACAGAGACATAATGCACATATACAGTCACAGATGCAATCGCACTGCATGCGCGCGCACATACACACATGCATGCACATACACACATATATATATACACAAACACACACACACATACACACACACATACTCATACACACACAAACACACACACACACATACTGTACACTTTCATACTGTTCATTTCACATACACATACTGTTCTTTTACACTGTTCATTTCTCATTATTGTATGTTTTTTGTTTTACACCTGGGTGGTTTTACGGGTTTTCCCTGCATTTGTAAGTTAGATGTGTTGCACGTCCCGCGATCTCTCTCTCTCTCTGTCTCTCTCTCCTCTCTCTCTCTCTCTCTCTCTCTCAGACTCTCTCTCTCTCTCTCTCTCTCTCCTCTCTCTCTCTCTCTCTCTCTCTCTCTCTCTCTCTCTCTCTCTCTCTCTCTCTCTCTCTCTATCTCTTCTCTCTCTCTCTCTCTCTCTCTCTCTCTCTTCTCTCTCTCTCTCTCTCTCTCTCTCTTCTCTCTCTCTCTCTCTCACCCTCTCTCTCTCCTCTCTCTCTCTCTCTCTCTCTGTCCGCTGCCCGTAATACTTCATACCATTTATGTATTGTTCCTTCCACTTCCCTTTCTTATGTTCTCTTGGTTGGTTTATTTTTGTTCGATCATTGTTGGTTTACTTTGGTTTATTTTGGGTTGGGTTCGATCATTATTGTTTACTTTTTATGTTTGTGTTTACGGGTTTTCCCTTCCCCTCATTTCTAAGTTGATACGGGGTGATGCAATGTATCTACACTCTCTCTCTCTCTCTCTCCCTCTCTCTCTCCTCTTTCTTCTCTAACTCATCTCTCAGGCTCCTAATCATTAAATCTCTCTACGGTGTCTCTCTCTCTCTCTCTCTCTCTCTCTCTCTCTCTCGCTCTCTCTCCTCTCTCTCCTCTCTCTCTCTCATTACTCATTTTATCTGTTGTTCTTCTACTCTCTCTCTATGTTCAATCTTTTTCATGTCATCATTTCCTCTGTGCTCTCTTGTTCCTCACGCCCTCTCATTGTTCTCTCTCCCTTTGTTCATATTCAGTGTTGCTAGTCTGATCCATGACGACATGATGGAAAAAAGCTTTTTTATATTTGTATTTGCTCGTATTACTTCATCCATTTATGATTGTTCCTTCCACTTCCCTTTCTTATGCCTTGCTATGTGTTCCCTTGGTTGGTTTACTTTGGATTGGGTTCGATCATTATTGTTTACTTTTTATGTTTATTTTTATTTTCCCTTTTCTATGAATGATCAATGTATCTACACGCAACACCCCTTCCCCTCACCTCCCCTTCTTGATACGGGCAGATGGCCTAATCACTTACAAAATGTTTTGACACTCTCTCTCTCTCTCTCTCTCGCCTCTCTCTCTCTCTCTCTCTCTCTCAACTCTCACTCTCTCACACACACACTTTTCATCTACTCTCTTCACGGTGTCTCTATCAGCCTCACATGTCTCAATCCTTTGTTCTTGTCCCACCACCTTCTCGCTCTCACCCTTTCACAACCATGATTACATACAACATATTTATACGCACGTACATAATGTACACTAGTCATGATCTATGTATGATTTGCGTTTGATATTTTGTTAATGTGATTTTCGCGTAGACATTTATCCTTAAGCCACCGTCACATCATTTTCCGCCGCATTGTAGCTTACTCCTTTTCGTCGTAGACTATTGATCGTCACACAACGCTGCACCGTTCTCCACACACACACTGCTTGTGGACAAACACACATACACACACACACACACACACACACACACACCACACACGCACACACACACGCACACGCACACCACACACACACACACACACACACACACATGCACACACACACACACACACACACACACACACACACGCACGCACGCACCACCACACGCACGCACACGCACGCACGTGCACACACACACACCACACACACACACACACCACACCACACACACACACACACACACACACACACAGCGCTGTGGAATGTAAAATAATGTGCTTTCACGTAAGCAGCCACCGGTCTTTTCTCGTCCGCGCATTTTTTCCCTTTGCGTTTGGACTATTGATCGTCAACTGACTCCACACCTGCTGCACAACACACACACAACACACCGACACACACACACACACACACACACACACACACACACACACACACACACACACACACACCACGCAGACACACGCACGCGACGCACACACACTGACACACACACACACAGACTGCATGACAATTTTTCTTTTATCGTCAATAGCAGATACAGCTACAGACCTGAGAACAGATACACAACAAAGAGAGGAGAGAAACAGAGAGAGAGAGAGGAGAGAGAGAGAGAGAGAGAGAGAGAAGAGAGAGCGAGAGGGAGAGAGAGAGAGAGATTGAGAGACAGACAGACAGACAGACAAGAGAGAGAAACAAAGACGAGAGAGACACAGACGCAGACATTTTCAAGGATCGAGACAGTGAATTGTGATTTCGCGAGACCTGTCGCGCGCGCGCGCGCGCTTGGTGTGTGTGTGTGTGTGCGTGTGTGGTGTGTGTGTGTGTGTGTGCGTGTGTGTGTGCGTGTGTCTGTGTGTGTGCGTGTGCGTGTGTGCGTGCGTGTGTGGTGTGTGTGTGTGTGTGTGTGTGTGTGTGTGTGTGTGTGTGTGTGTGTGAGTGAGTGTGAAGAGAGAGAGAGAGAGGGAGAGAGAGTATGACCGTGATGGGTAGAAGGGGAAAAAAATGGATTTGGGGCAAAGAAAAGACAATGAATATTAACTAACGTATCAATTATAGTAATCTTGCAATTCCAGAGCTGGATATGACAGAAGCTACTTTGATCAAAACAGAACATCTAGAACAAAGTAGATCTGTCAGTCCAGCCAGCCGTAGGCTTTCAGGGGTAGTATACCAATGGAACAAGCAAACAAAGGAGGAAAGGAAGGGTTAATTAACCCTTTCACCGCCAGCCATATTTTAGCCCAAAAGTTCCATTAAATTTACCTGGATAGAGAACAAAATCCATCTGCAGTATTGGGGATTCTTCTGTGACATATAAAATAAGGTCTATCCTTACTTCCCAAAACTAAGACAATAGGGTCTTTGGATAATAGACCCCCAAATTTGATGCCTTTTAGTGACATAGGTGTTAAATCACTGTGGTGCTAAAACGCGACTTTGGCGGTGAAAGGGGTTAAAAAATGAAGGCGGGAGTGGTGGTGGGTTGCATGTTGAGTGAGCAAGATAGCGGAGAGCGGATGAATGAGTGGGTGTGGCGTGAGAGTGACATGTTTGTTTCAACGTAAATTTATGTTTCATATCTATGTTTTTATTTTTATCTTTTATTTTACATATATAGTGGAAGACCAAGTTTCCATGCCCGTTGCACAATGCCAATGGACAACAAAGAAACTTATGACTTATGGAGTCGATAGTTCTTCTCCAGCCATCTCTGTTCTGCACGTGTTTCTGAGATTTTGCTGAAAGGTCAGCCATGGCTATTTGCTCAACGCTACTGCTCAACCTGTTTGCATATCTGTCTGTCTGTCTGTCTGTTTGTCCTTCCCTCTGTCGTTTGGTATATTTATTTCCTTATAGATTGCT
>CM065684.1:21503892-21506392 GCA_017654935.2 Phymorhynchus buccinoides
ACATACACGAACGAAAACATACTCCTTTGCGATCGTAGATCGTAGATCGGCAAAGGACAACAAACAAAAAAGGTTTAGGCAAACCCGAACTAGAAACATACTCCTTTGCGATCTATAGATCGGCAAAGGACAACAACAAAGAAACAAACTCGAACGAAAACATTACTCCTTTGGCGATCTACTTTGTAGATAGGCAAAGGACAATCAAGAAACATACACGAACGAATTCGTACTCCTTTGCGATCGTTGTGTGTGTGTGTGTGTGTGTGTGTGTGTGTGTGTGTGTGTGTGTGTGTGTGTGTGTGCGTGGTGCGTGTGCGTGTGCGTGCGTGTGTGGCGTGCGTGCGTGTGCGTGTGCGTGCGTGCGTGCGTGCGTGCGTGCGTGGCGTGCGTGCGTGCGTGCGTGCGTGTTGTGTGTGTGTGTGTGTGTACAACAACATAGTTGAGGTGAATGCTTATGAAATTTATGATAACATGTCCTTCAGAGGTAGACAGACAGAGTTGTGGACTTTGTGAAGGATTCATTGCGAATGTAGCTGACGTGTGCCATAGAGAGCCTGGGATCTGGAAATCGTAAGAAGGAGATTCATCTTTGAATCTTAGGGATTTTTGTTTTCCTCGAGAGTCTCATCGTAGAATAAAGACACACCCCCCACCCCCGTGGGGATACCGGGGGCTCTTTTGTATAAATATTTCCCCCACCTTCTGGAAGTTGTTTTGATCAAGAAACCACAAACACCACTAAACTGTGTATTCTTTTTGAAGGTAGCTCGGTGTGCTGTGAAAAGAAATAAATAAAAAAAGTAAAAGATTGTGCTGGTTTACTTTTTTTTTTTTTTTGTCCCAATGGGGGACAGATAGTGTATGAGCATGGTACATAGAGAGATCTCTTTCGAATGATGGAATTCTCGTCAGTATGTATATCTGCTAACAAACACTATCTTGTGGATCAACCCCAACAGGAAGACATTTCTAATAAAAGAAAGTTTTGTGGTATAATTTGTTCATAATTCTGGAAAGTTCTGTGCTTGTAACTTCCTCTAATCTGTCACTCTCTTTGACTCTGCCTTTTTTCCCTTTGCTTGCTGCCATCTGCTATCTTTCTGTCTTCTTTCGAGCGTCCTTACCCGCCGGTCCGGTCCATTCTCCTGCCTTTGTTTTCAACGAAAAAACACTTTCAAGAAAAAAAAGATTTCCTTCAGCCGAAGTCGGACTTGCTGGGCCTAACTATTTGCTTTACGGCAGCATGACGCATCTTCGCGCTCATAAATTGGAAGGAAACTGTCTGAGCGATCGAAGAAGAAGATGAAGAAAGAAGACCAACACCAAAGTGATGTTGAAGCCCCTGAGACACTGACAACTTTGTTATGGGTCCAGAGAGTGAAAAGGCTGAAAATGAATTTTAGTGATTGTGTTACAAGGTGATTGTGTTACAAGGTGTGTTTGTGTGGTGTGTGTGTGTGGGGGGGGAGGTGGGTGGGGGGGGGGGGGGGGGGGGGGGGAGGGGGGGGGGGGGGGGGTGGGGGGGGGGGGGGGGGGGGGGAGTGTGTGGTGGGTGTGTGGGTGTGTTGTGTGGTGTGCGGGTTGGAGAAAAATTGGGGGGGGGGAGTGTGTGTGTGTGTGTGTGTGTGTGCGTGTGTGTGTGTGTGCGTGTGTGTGCGTGCGTGTGCGTGTGTGTGTGTGTGTGTGTGTGGTGTGTGTGTGTGTTTGCGTGTGCATACGCGAGCGAGCGCTTTAGGATAACGTTACATGACTGGACAAATCTGTGCCATATAGTATGCCAGCCTGCTTTCTGCTGATATTATTTTCTACAGACAGACAGACAAAACAGAGAGAGAGGAGAGAGAGAGACAGAGAGAGGAGATAGACCTACAATACAGACAGACAAACAGAGAGACAGAGAGAGATCAGACAGAGAGAGAGAGAGAAAGACCTACAGACAGACAGACAAACAGAGATGAGAGAGAGAGACAGAGAGAGAGAGAGAGAAAGACCTACACAGACAGACAGACAACAGAGAGAGAGACACACAGAGAGAGAGAGAGAGAGAGATAGACTACAGACAGACAGACAAACAGAGAGAACACACACGCACGCACGCACGGCACACGCACACGCACGCACACGCACGCACATGCACGCACACGCACACGGCACACACACTCACACATACACCACACACACACACACACACACATGCACACACACACACCACACACACACCACAACACACACACACACAGACATAACACACACACGATTACATTTGTCCATATGCATACATAATCATTGTATTGTGCTTGTATGAAGCGTATGACGTATTTCCCCCATAATTATTGATGTTGTGGTTGATTTGTCTCCAGTTTATGTTTTTTGTTTATTTGCTTAATTGTTTTTCTTATTAATTCATGACCACAGTATGTAAGAAAAGCTTTATCAAGCTTATTGTTTTATGGTCAATAAAGATCATTTTGACTTGACTTGACTTGACACACACGCG
>CM065684.1:21511392-21513892 GCA_017654935.2 Phymorhynchus buccinoides
TTTAGTTTTCCATGGTTGTATTTGGGTCGTTGATTGATTGATTGCAAAAGGGGCAGTTTAGTTTTCCATGGTTGTATTTGGGTCTTTGATTGATTGATTGCAAAAGGGGCACTTTAATTTTCCTTGGTTTCATCTGGATCATTGATTGATTGCGAAATGGGCACTTTAGTTTTCCTTGGTTGCATGTGTGTCAATGATTGATTGATTGCAACACGGGCACTTTAATTTTCCTTGGTTGTATCAGGGTCATAGATTGATTGATTGCAAAAGGGGCACTTTAGTTTTCCTTGGTTGTATCAGGGTCATAGATTGATTGATTGCAAAAGGGGCACTTTAGTTTTCCTTGGTTGTATCAGGGTCATAGATTGATTGATTGCAAAAGGGGCACTTTAGTTTTCATTGGTTGTATCAGGGTCATAGATTGATTGATTGCAAAATGGGCACTTTAGTTTTCATTGGTTGTATCTGGGTCATTGATTGATTGCAAAAGGGGCACTTTAGTTTTCATTGGTTGAATCTGGGTCATTGATTGATTGCAAAAGGGGCACTTTAGTTTTCATTGGTTGTATCTGGGTCATTGATTGATTGCAAAAGGGGCACTTTAGTTTTCATTGGTTGCATGTGTGTCAATGATTGATTGATTGCAACACGGGCACTTTAATTTTCCTTGGTTGTATCAGGGTCATAGATTGATTGATTGCAAAATGGGCACTTTAGTTTTCATTGGTTGTATCAGGGTCATAGATTGATTGATTGCAAAAGGGGCACTTTAGTTTTCATTGGTTGTATCTGGGTCATAGATTGATTGATTGCAAAAGGGGCACTTTAGTTTTCATTGGTTGTATCTGGGTCATTGATTGATTGCAAAAGGGGCACTTTAGTTTTCATTGGTTGTATCTGGGTCATTGATTGATTGCAAAAGGGGCACTTTAGTTTTCATTGGTTGTTTCTGGGTCATTGATTGATTGATTGCAAATGGGGCACTTTAGTTTTCCTTGGTTGTATCGGGTCATTGATTGGCTATAAAAGGGGCACTTTAGTTTTCATTGGTTGTTTTTGGGTCATTGATTGATTGATTGCAAAAGGGGCACTTTAGTTTTCCTTGGTTGTAAAAGGGGCACTTTATCTTGGGTATATGGGTCATTGATTGAAAGGGGCACTTTAGTTTTCCTTGGTTGTATCGGGTCATTGATTGGCTATAAAAGGGGCACTTTAGTTTTCCTTGGTTGTATCTGGGTCATTGATTGGCTATAAAAGGGGCACTTTAGTTTTCCTTGGTTGTATCGGGGTCATTGATTGGCTATAAAAGGGGCACTTTAGTTTTCCTTGGTTGTATCGGGTCATTGATTGGCTATAAAAGGGGCACTTTAGTTTTCCTTGGTTGTATCGGGGTCATTGATTGGCTATAAAAGGGGCACTTTAGTTTTCCTTGGTTGTATCTGGGTCATTGATTGGCTATAAAAGGGGCACTTTAGTTTTCCATTGGTTGTATCCTTGGGTCATTGATTGATTGATTAAAAGGGGGCACTTTAAAAGTTTTCCTTGGTTGTATCGGGGTCATTGATTTAAAAGGGGCACTTTAGTTTTCCTGGGTCATTGATTGGCTATAAAAGGGGCACTTTAGTTTTCCTTGGTTGTATCGGGGTCATTGATTGGCTATAAAAGGGGCACTTTAGTTTCCCTTGGTTGTATCTGGGTCATTGCAAAGGGGCACTTTCGTTTTCCTTGGTTGTATCTGGGTCATTGATTGATTGATTGCAACACGGGCACTTTCATTTTCCATGGTTGCATCAGGGTCATTGATTGATTGCAAAAGGGGCACTTGTGTTTACCTTGGTTTTTATCTGGATCATTGGTTGATTGATTCCAAAAGGGGCACTTTAGCTTGCCTTGATTGTATCTGTGTCATTGATTGCTTGCAACACGGGCACTTTAGCTTTTCTTGATTGTATCTGGGTCATTGATTGATTGATTGCAAAAGGGGCACTTTAGTTTTCCTTGGTTGTATCTGGGTCATTGATTGATTGATTGCAAAAGGGGCACTTTAATTTTCCTTGGTTGTATCTGGATCATTGATTGATTGATTGCAACACGGAAAGCAAAACTATTTTCCATTGTAAAAAGCAATAGCAAAAACACACACAAAAAACACAGTCATACTGACATTAATGCCCCTCCTCCCCCCACTCTTGAGGCTAATTTCAAGCCGTAGGCCTACTAACAGAGATTTGAGTGAAAGGTTAAAAAGCAAAAACAAAAAAAACAAAAAAACAAGTGCAACGCCGAGCGGCTGCAAAGTCCCCTCGCAGCATCGCCGAGGTACTCCGAAATTGGAATGGCGTAAATTTGACCTTAATGTAAAACTAAGTACATCAGTGGATAGCTTGCATCTTGTGCAACAAGTATACCAAATTTGACGATAATAGACTGAATAGTTTTTTATATATAGCCTTGGGGTTCGGACCCGTGATTTGAACGCGCGCGATCATGCGCACACGCG
>CM065684.1:21523892-21528892 GCA_017654935.2 Phymorhynchus buccinoides
CTTGAAAGGTCATTGGAGTCGTCAAACCGAGAAAAGGGAAGGGAAAGAACAAAACAACCCGAGACATTTTAGGGGTGTGCATCCAATGCAATGATGTGGCATATTGATTTAGGGTTGGGTCGTAGGTGGTGGTAACATTTGTCTTTGTCCCACTTTTCAAACAAAGAAAGCAGGAAAAAATATGTAATATATTTTTGACTATTGTATGTACAAATTATAGTGTTGTTATTTTATGATGCATGCAACTTATTTCAGTCCTATATATAGGTCTCTGTTTGTGTCTCTCTCTTCTCTCTTTCTCCGTCTGTCCCTCTGTCTGGCTCTCTGTGTCTCCGTCTCTGTCTTTCTCTGCCTCTGTCTGTCTGTATGTCTGTCTCTTTCTCTTTCTCTCTCTCGTTCTCTTTCCCTCTCTATCGTTATAAGTGTGGGTGTAAGTGTGATTTGTTAATAGTGCGGCCTGGTCGTCTTTAAGCGTCCATCAGTGTGAGTATTTCAAGTTGGTTGCGAACAAAAGATGTATGCTCAGAAATGAGTATGTCATTCATTATTTGGGCGTGATTGAGAAATTGACTGAGAGATCAGGGTGTCAATGTTTGACTGATACTTTTTGTTCCATTGTGGCTATTTTATGGTTTCTTGTAAAGAGCCTTCTTAGATCTTAAACTTAAAGATTAGGTGCGCTATAAAAAGGTTCTTTGTTCGGTAATAATAATAATAATAATAATAATTAATTTAACAAAACAGGCCTAAATCCCATTCTCGTTTGAAAGCAATAGTTGCAAAAACGCATGGTATTTCTTTTGAGGCGGTCTGGTATATTCTCGTCACAGAGGACTAATCTCTGTGAAATTCGGGCTGCTCTCCCCCGGAGAGAAAAAAAAGGGGGGGGCCCCCCCCCCGGCCCGGGGGGGGTCACCGCAACGTTACAGCGTACTACCCATTTTGTTAATATATTTGTTCTAATGCAGATATGTACCCTTGTTAATTCGCCTTGGATATATGTTTGTTTGTTTTTGTAGATCGACACAAGTTGTCGTGCACCTTACGTTTTAGCCAGTTTTACCAATAATAATTAAGGTATGGGTCAGCAAAAGCTCACCCCAAACAGATGCGTTGTGGGGAGGTGTCAGGGGGCATATTCAGGCAAAACAGAGAGCGTTTTACTGTAATTGCTTGTATGTCCTGAGTAAAATTCCGATACGGTTGTATTACTGTGTAATTCCCCGTTTGAACGAGCACGCAATAGCTTGCTTGTTGTTGCTTCCGTTATGTCATAGTTGTGTGTTTCATGTTGATTTGGAAAATAAAATTAAAAAACATTTAAACCAGGGCCTGTATTCACGTTGAGATAGCATGAGACTTAGCATGATGCTAAACTTAGAAGCTCTTCCAAGTCCTATAGGATTTAAAGGACTTTTGTAAGAGCGTCTAAGTTAGCATATGCTAAGTCTCATGCTATTCCTCAACGTGGAAACAGGCCAGAGCGTACGACCCCATTATTGACCAAAAACCTATTGAAAACTGATGGACGGATAATCAAGACTCAAGAATACTTTATTTATCGTCATAAACACAAGAAATATAACACATATCCCGATAGTGGATGTGTAGCGCGCATAGGTACCTTAGGTACCGGCTTATAGTCACAGAGGCGTCGTTCTGTGTGAAATTGGTTGCTCACACCTGGAGAGGACGTCGCAGCCCGAGGCGGCCACCACCCCGCCGTTCACCCAATTTTTTTTATTTTTTGCAGACGAGAGCGAGAGAGAGACGACGACCAGAGGAGAGTGAGAGAGAGGCGAGACGATATGCCCAGAGAGTAGAGATGGAAGTGGTAAGAGGGAGGAGAGAGTCGCATGAGAGAGAGGAGAGAGAGTGCCGTGAAAGAGAGATATTGAGGAGCTTGGAATGGCTGAGAGGGGAAGAGAGGAAGAGATAGAGAGATGAGACTAACAGAGATTGGATGAGAGAGCGATACACATACTTTTTAATAAACAAGACGAAAAAATAATAAACTTAGATTGCTATCATTTTGTTGTTAATGATAATGATATCACAAGTTTTGTATTATTGCCCAGTTTTTCTACACCTTTACATATAGCTGGTATGAGTGATATCCTGGAATACCTGACCGCCTTCTCTTTATGTATTTGTAAACCTTTGATGAAAGAGAGAAAATCATGCAACAGGGCAAAAGCAAACAAACTGTGTAAACTGTTTTATCGTGTTGACTCTAAATTTACTGGACAGCTTCATCGTAATTTTGTTGTCAGTGGGCCTCTCAAAACAAATATTTCTTAAATAAGAAGGAATAAACGGCAGGAAATCAGTTCCAGTCTTTGAGGTATCAAACTATTGCAAATTAATTAAGTTTATTTTCGGGCACCCCCCCACCGCCTAGAAGTATGGTGGCACAGGCGACGGGAGACAACCCTAACAAAAGGATGAGCAGGTTCTGCCGTCACAGGAGTCCACGCTTTTCACTACTAAATTCAAATTCAAATTCAAAAATTCAATTCAAAATTCAATTCAAAATTCAAATTCCAATTCAATTCAATTCAAATTCAAAAACTATTGTCCATTTTAAAACATAGGTCAAAATGGAAAATTTGCTCCACAGCATGTGCAAGCAGAGTAAAAATAAACTAATAAAATATATGATTACACACCACTCAACACACGCGTGCGCAGACGCACGTGAAATACGCGACATTACAACAAATAATAACTACATATATAGCAATAAACATGTCCTATTACACACAATATGTGCATACACCACACACACACATCCATACATACACACACACACACCACAACACACCACACACACAAAATATATTATATATATATATATATATATATAGATATATTATATATATATATATATATATATATATATATATATATATAATATATATTATATATTATCTAATATATATATATATTATATATATATATAGCATGAAAGAAAAAATCTCAGTGAATAGCCAGCTCCTACCCCTACTATGAGGACTTAAGAGTAAGGGGTAGGGAGCTGGGCTATTCACTGAGAATTTTTCTCAGCTATTTTTATCTTAATTTGGATACCATTCGTAGTTAGCCCTCCCTAGTCTGATCTATTAGGTTTTGAAATTAAAATTTCAGAACCTTATTTATTTGTTCATTTTACATAATATTTTCATAATGATTTTTACTATTTTCTGGTTTAACTTTGTGCTGGAGTGTGTCCTTGTATTATGGCATTTTTTTCGATTGATTGCAAAGAGGATACCATTCTCTTGTAGAATGTCTTTTTTGCTCGGGGTGGCATCAACTGGACAGTCAAATTGCAGCCGATCATGCAAACTTGATGAGACCTTCCTCTTAGGTCGGAAACAGCTTGTCTGTGCATAAGGGCACTGTCCCTCCCCCATTGGGAGAAAGAGGAAAGAGGAAAAATTAAATCAAGCACAATTTATATATTTTTTATTATTTTAATTTTTTTTTTTTTTTTTTTAACACGGAACATTACTCAAAGTTAACGTAAGCTGGTTTTGTTTGTGAGGTTAACAAATAAAGACATTGGACACAGAAAAGCCTTATCAAAACAAACTATATAATATATATTATTACGATTCACCACGTATATACACACACAGTACACCCTCCACATGTCACATACACCCACAGACACATGACAACACACCTCCACCACACACATAACACACACACATACCACCCACACAGTAGCCCCCCCCCCCCCCGCCCCGCCTCCCGCCCTCCCCTCCCCCCCCCCCGCCCCCCCCCAACCCACACCCCCCCCCACCCCCCCCCCCGCCGCCGCCCCCCGCCCCCCGCCCCCCGCACCACCCCCTCCACTCCCCCCCCCCCCCCCGCCCGCCCCCCCCCGCCCCCACCCCCGCCGAGTCCAGCTAATTAAACATTCATACCCCAAGACATAAAAACAAAAAATAACAACAGCAGAAAGGCCAAAATCAAATTATCACAGTCATTATTATTATTAATTAAATAAACCACCCAATACATCACCTGCTTTTTAGCCGTGGTGGGACAGACCAATGGATATAGGCTTAGCGTAGCGGAGACGGGTGCTATGAATATTAATGTTAAATTGTTAATCTTGAATCCTCATTTTGCTGCTTCCGAGCTGTGTCCTGTGGTGTTTACGACTATCTAACAATTTGTTTCGTTTTCTTCAAGATTACGGTTCATAATTTGGTGCACGATCCTTTTCTCGTGCGCTTTTATGTAATTATCATTGGAGCCTCACAAAGCAACTGTTTTATAGATAGACATAAACAAGGTGCATCAGTTCATTCATCATCTGTCTTTATCTTCATCATTCATCATCATCCATTCTTCATATTCAGTCTATGCTTAATCCACATCATCTTCAACGTCATCACTCGTCATCAATCGTTGTCGGTCGTCGTCATCGTCTTGTCATTCAATCATCATCATCATCACGTGTTCTTCTGCTTGTTGTTTTATTGTAGTGTGTTTTTTCCTTCTTCTTCTTCCTCTTCTCTCTTCCTTCCTTTCTTATTCTCTTCCTTCCTTCTTTCTTCTTTCTTCTTCTTCTTCTTCTCCTCTTCCCATTACTCTTTTCTCCTTCCACTTCTTCTCTTTCCTCTTTTCTTCTTCGTCTTCTTCTTCTTCTTCTTCTTCTCCCCTTCCTCTTCCCCTTCCTTTCTTCTTCTTCTTCTTCTTCTTCTTCTTCTTCTTCTTCTTCTTCTTCTTCTTCTTCTATCTTCTTCTTCTCTTCTTCTCTTCTTCTCTTCTTCGCTATCTCATACTTCCCACAATCCTCAGTACCAGCATTACTCGAATGTTTTCGGGGGTTGCTGGTCGAGTTAATGGTCAGTTAGTCACAAGCAAGACAGGGCCTCGTTCATTGACCACAGAACATTGTTGGCTTTCCCACTGGCCATCAGTCAACCTACCATGAAAGGCCTTTTGCTGTAGAGATCTCTTCCACGAGTTCACTGACCGCCAGC
>CM065684.1:21533892-21536392 GCA_017654935.2 Phymorhynchus buccinoides
CCTTTTCACCGCCAGCCATATTTCAGCCCAAAAATTCCAAAACAATTACCTGGATATATAACAACATTTCTCTGCAGTATTGGGGATTCTTCTGTGACATTATATATAAAATGAGGTCTACCTTTTACTTCCCAAAATCCTTTATATGACAATATAGGGTCTTTGGGTAATAGACCCCAATTTGATATTCCTTTTTAGTGACATAGGTGTTAAATCACTGTGGTGCTAAAATGCGACTTTGGCGGTGAAAGGCTTGAACCACCATCAGCGGGATTTGTCCCCTTTCTTAATTAGTGAGTGTCTATTAATCCGTGCTCAATTCATCCTGCTGTGCCAGCTGCAGCATGCCACAACAAGAAAGATGAAAGCAATAGCTGTCGTTGTTGTTGTTGTTGTTGTTGTTGTTGTTGTTGTTGTTGTTTGTTGTTGTTGTAGGTTGTTGTTGTTGTCTTTTGTTGTTGTTGCTGCTTGCTGCTGCTATTATGTCTGCAACAACGAGCGAATCTCTTTTATCTCTGTCATGATGCAAGCTACGTAAATTAAAAAATAAAATAAAAATTGATGGCTTGGAGTCAAAACGGACTATCTTTAGATGATAGTCCATTGACATATTATTGAGCGTATTACGAAAACTAATAACTTGTATACAAAAAAAGACTGGTGAAATATAAAAAGCAAAAACCCCTATTTATATTTCTGCAGTCATCATTTGATACAAGTTATTAGTTTTTTGTAATAAATCCAATAATACGTCAATGGACTATCTAAAGATAGTCCGCTTTTTGACTCCAAGCCATCGAAATTTTTTTGAGAAGACAGACTGACAACACTACTGTCATGCCTACACTGCGATGGCTTGGAGTCAAAACGGACTATCTTTAGATAGTCCATTGACATATTTATTGAAGATATTGCGAAAACTAATAACTTGTATAAAAAAAAAAAGACTGGTGAAATATAAAAAAAAAAGCAAAAAACCCTATTTATATTTCTGCAGTCATCGTTTGATACAAGTTATTATTTGTTTTTTTTTTTGTTTTTTTTTTTTTTTTTTGTAATGAATCCAATAATACGTCAATGGACTATCTAAAGATAGTCCGCTTTGACTCCAAGCCATCGAATGTTTTTGAGACGACAGACTGACAACACTACTGTCCTGCATACACTTGCGATGGCTTGGAGTCAAAACGGACTATCTTTAGATAGTCCATTGACATATTATTGAACTTGTTACAAAAACTAACAACTTGTATAAAAAAAAGACTGGTGAAATATAAAAAGCAAAACCCCCGTTTTATATTTCTGCAGTCATTGTTTGATACGAGTTATTAGTGTTTGTAATAAATCCAATAATACGTCAATGGACTATCTAAAGATGGTTCGTTTTGACTCCAAGCCATCGAATTTTAATAGCTGATTAATCATACAATGTCTTTTACTTTTATTGACCATATATTGACCAATATAGGATACCGGCCTACCACGATTGTTGTGACAATACGTTAGATACAAGATTCGTTGACCGATCATTCATTCTTTCTTTGCTTTATTAACCCTTTCGCCGCCAACCATATTTTAGCCGAAAATGTCCATTAAATGTACCTGGGTAGAGAACAAAATCCATCTGCAGTATTGGGGATTCTTCTGTGACAGATATAAAATAAGGTCTATCCTTACTTCCCCAAACTAAGACAATATAGGGTCTTTGGATAATAGACCCCAATGTGATGCCTTTTAGTGACATAGGTGTTAAATCACTGTGGTGCTAAAATGCGACTTTGGCGGTGAAAGGGTTAAGCCTACTTATTTTGAATTAAAAAAAAAAAAAGATGGCTTGCTCTTCAAGTGTTTGTGCTCTATGCATATTTTTGTTTTACAACCCTTTGACGTGAACCAGAATGGAGTGAAAAATGACCCCCCAAAATTAGATGTGTTTAAAATAATAATAATAATAATAATCAATAATCTTTAATAAATGGGCCTTTTCTAGCGCTTAATCTTAAATAAGCCATAAGCGCTTACAATAATAAATAGGTTATTAATGCATTAATAAACCATCAGTAGAAACAAATGAACAAATAATAACAAATAATATAAAAGAAGTTAGCGATTTTCGAAGTCAGTTCGCCCGTACACTACGTCATTCTCGTTTCTTAAAGGTCTGTGTACATGTTAACAATGTTAACAAAATATCACTATTTCCCCTTGGCAACACAGTGAATAGTTAATTCATAGCTTATGACTTGCAACTCACCTGTGTTGACATGGGGAAAATAGAGATCTTTTGTGAATAATGTTTAACGTGTAACACGGACCTTTAATGAGTGGCCTAACACTGTGTGTTGCCATGGGGAAATAGAGATCTTTTGTGAATAATGTTTAACGTGTACAAAGACCTTTATGAGTGGCCTAACACTGGGTGTTGCCATGGGGAAATAGAGATATTTTGTGAATAATGTTAATGCGTACATACAACACGACCTTTAATGAGGTGTGGTTA
>CM065684.1:21538301-21540801 GCA_017654935.2 Phymorhynchus buccinoides
TGCGAAAGACTATAGAGATAGATAGGAGATATTATAAGAGAAATAGAGATAGTATATATATATAGGATGATCTCTTATATATACGATGGTCTAATAATATTACTAGATATAGACATTTACATATATGGTATAATCTGATCCTTAATCTCTATATATATCTGATCTCTCTCTCTAGTCTTCTCTCTCTCTCTCTCTGATCTCTATCTCTCTCTCTCTCTCTCTTCTCCTCTATCTCTCTCTCTCTCATTCTCTATATGTCCCTGTCTCTCTAGAGAGGAGACAGCGACAGCGTAGCACGATTGCACGTATGTGTTGCTCCTTTCGTGTGCGTTCCTGCCTTTCCTTTTTTTTGATACAGCAAAAACCTAGAAACTTTTGTTCTACTTATGTTTCCAATCTCTAACTATGTTGGCAGGGACGAGGAACATTGGGAAGCGTGGTTTGCTGTTGTTGTTGTTTGTGTGGTTCCCCCCCCCCCCTCCCCCCCCCCCCCGATATATCAGCTGTAGTGGGTGACCTTCAAAATTCATTCTTCAATTAAAAAAAAAAGTAAATAAAAAAAGACGAGAATTCCCAGGGAAAAACAAATACTATGAAACAGCAATAGACAGCATTAAGAACATCAAAGGTAGGAAGGTAATAATAAAATTAAAAAAAAGGAGCAGGGATTGGTTTGGTTTGTTGGAGTATGGATAGGGATGGTTTGGGGAATGACAGGAACAAAATACAGCTTAGAAAATAATATGTTTTCCAGGTATTGCATCAATTGTGATTGATGGTCTTGTTTTGAGAATCAGCTTTAGCAGAGATACGTAATGATCAATCAGCATGAAAGAGTAAGAGAGAGATTGTGTGTGTGGGTGGCGGGGGGGGCGGAGAGAGAGATAATATGGAGAGATCGAGAGAGATATATGAGAGATAGAGAGCGAAGATAGATAGAGAGAGAGAGAGAGAAAGGGAGAAGCGGAGAGACTCATAAGAGTGTGAGGAGTGTGGGATCTACCCTCGATCGACACTATCTATATCGCAGATCTATATCATATATATAGATATAGAGAGAGAACGTCACGGGACATACTCGGTAGGATCGGGCTAGATGTCTGGGCGCTTTATATTGTATCTATAGCGTCGTAGGGAGATAATATGAATCGTCTATTACTCTACTATATTTATATATACGCTCTACTATCGAGAGGGAGATATATCTTATATGATACGAGAGATAACTTATCTAGATGATTAGATCTCTTGCTATATATTTGTTCTCCTAAGTGCGGGGTCTTTTCAGCGTATATATAGAATCTTATATATATTTCCATCGGATCCATAGAACTTATATGTATATTTCGGGTTTTCTGTATTTTTCTTCTTTTCTCTTCTCTCTCTCTCGTTATACTCTATATTTATAGATATTATATAAACTTATACATGATATTTCTATGGCTATATATTTTTTTTCTATGTTGTCTCTATTATATCTCTATCTATCTATCTCTCGGCTCTATCTATTAGTCTCTCTTATCTTATATATTTTTGTTTGGGGGAGACAGAACGAACGAATCGAACGAATGAATCTTTTTTTGCATGTTGGAACAAATAATAAGCACAGCACAGGCGTGTTTACATCTCGCTAACAACAAAGAAGGAGATATTAGTAAAGAAAGGGGGAAAATCAGCTCAGAGAGAGAGAGAGACAGCAGAAGGAGAGACAGACAGAGACGACAGACAACAGACGAGCAGCACAATCAGACAGACATACATACAGTGAAGGAGAAGGAGGAGGAGGAGGGGGGTGGCAGAAGGAGAAGGGAGAACCAACAGAGGTCAACTTGAAGAGAAAGAAGATGGAAACATAGTGCAAATTCATGGATGTGGTATGCGTGCTTGTGTGCGCGCATGTGCTTGTGTGCGTGCGTGCGTGTGCGCGTGGGTGCGTGCGTGCGTCGTTAGTGGGTGTGGGTGTATGCGCCGCACGCACGTGCGTGCATGCGTATGTGCGTGCGTTTGTGTGTATGTTGTGCATGTGTGTGTGTGTATGTGTTTGTATGCGTGCGTGTCGTGCGTGCTCTCGTGCTCGCATTTGTGCGCGCGTGCTTGCGCGCGTGTGCGAGTTAACTTTTTTAGTCATCCTTTCCTATTACTCACTCTCTCTCTCTATCTCACTCTCATCTCTCCTCTCTCTCTGTCTCGATGGCTCTCTCTCTATCTCTTTGTCCCTGTCTCTCTGTCTCTCACTTTCTCTTTCTTTTCTGTCCCTGGTCTCTCTCTCCCTGTCTGTCTGTCTCTCTCTCTCTTTTTTTTTCTTTCTCTCTGTCTCTCTCTCTCTCCTTCGCTCTCTCCTTCTCTCTCTCACTCTCTCTCTGTTTTTCTCTCTCCTCTCGTCTCTGTCTCTCTCTCTCTCTCTCTCTCTCTCTCTCCTTCTCTCTCTGTCTCTGTCTCTCTTTCTACTTCGCTCTCTGTCACTCTTTCTCTCTCTCTCTCGAATTTCTCTCTCTCTTCT
>CM065684.1:21545801-21550801 GCA_017654935.2 Phymorhynchus buccinoides
TTCAGTCAAATTTGCCCATGAGACGAATGCTAGACATTAACGCTCGTCTCATGGGCAAAATGAGACTGAAATTTGCTTCATTTCATGAGATAATTGGGGTGGGCTTCTTACCCGCCCATGCGCTTTTTACCCCGTCTTCCCCTAAGCGTTTTCAGATTCACTTGGCTTTGATTATGTTGTTTAGATGAGCATAAATAAATGCCACAAAGGCAGTGAAGGGGGCGAGTTTTGTGCATTTTTATTTTGTTTTTGAAAAAAAACCTATGCTCAGAAATTGAACAAAAATCGTATGCTAAAACGAGACTTTGAAGTGGAAGTGACGACATAGAACTTGAATGTCAAGGAAGTAGACTCGATTGATGCCGATGTCAATGCGCTCGTGTTGGGCGCGTGAGCTGAAAAGCACGTGTGTCAATCTGTACCTTTCATTGGTTTCCTCAATAAGACACCTGCTGGCTGCAGAACTCAAAAGACTTAACTCCAACAATCACAAAAACTCTAAGAACAAACAAGAACGACATCGACCCCCAGTCAGTTTTAGAACTAATTCTTCTGTTGACGTCACAGTTCTTTCGTTCTGCGTCATAGGTACAGTGCGTCATAGGTTTAAAATGTTCTCAAATGGCCCCCCCCCCCACCTGTGTGCGCATCTCGACCCTTCCAACGGAAGTGTCGCCATCTTAGTCCTTATTTGTGTGTAAACAGCATCGATCTGGCATTTTTCAAACAAAGTTGCTGACTAAGATGGCGGTCTCCCATAATATGGCGCGCTCCTTGTGGCCGGATATGACGACACGTGGGTACAAGCCATACACCTCGAGTTGCAATTCGATGAACGAGATGGCATAAAAAGCCGCACTTCAAATATAAAAAAAATCTTTCAATTCCGGCTTCAGATGACTTGGAGACGATAAGGATTTAGCAAATAAAAGGTGAGAGAACCGTATTCTTCAACAAAAGCGTGTTTGTTTGCTGAGAGCCGATTTGAAACGATTTTTCAGCAAAAATACTCTGAATTCAACCCTTTAAAGGGGCACCCTGACGGATGAGTTTTTGCAAGAAATACGTCGAGATCACCAGGAAAACACCCTTTACAGAGATCGCAACACTCACTTTGCTCTGGTTTCCTAGAAATCAAACCGTAAAAATAGGCGATTCCTCCTTGACAGAGGTGCTGGATGGAAGTCAAACTCTTTTTTGATGGCCGCCTGAGTTTAGACCAAACGGTTTGTACGAAATTTCCACAATACAAGCCTTTTTTTTTTTTTTTTAATTTTATACAGTTTATCAAAAGAAGTTTCGCTCACAACAAAGGAAATAGCTCCCTTTTTTTTTACTGCACTACGAAGAAGAAAAAACTTCAACCGCAATGAGTGTACTCCACCCACCCCATCCAAAATGGCTTCTCTCTCTGGCAACTCCGCCAAGGAGGAATCGCCGTTTTGACGGTTTGATTTATAGGAAACCAGAGCAAAGTGAGTTTTCCGATCCTTGAAAAGGCTGTCTTTCTGGTGATCTCGACGTGTTTCTTGCAAAAAACTCATCCGTCAGGGTCCATCTTTAACAATGACCAACAAAGGAGTTTATTGTGCAGAGATAGGCTGGCCACACAGCGCATGGAGTTTAGCAATATAAGCGATATCTAACCAAATTCGGTTAACAAGTATGGCTCCAACCCACCTGCGTGCGCATCTCGACCATTCCAACGGAAGTGTCGCCATAGTCTTAGTAAACAAAGTGAAAATGTTATCTAAATGTGTAAAGAAAACATCCAGATGTTATAAATACAGTTTAGATAAGTTTCGAATTGGAACAGCCAAATATGCAGCATCGATCTGGCATTTTTAAAAAAAGGTAAGGACTAAGATGGCGGTCTCCCATAATATGGCGCTCCTTGTGTATATCGTGGGTACAGCAATTGGTTAGTTATTTTTTTTAATGAACGCTGTTTTTTGTTGTATTCCACTAGTTGGGTGTTGGGTCCCCCCCCCCCCCCCCCCCCCCCGTATTTTGTGTGTAGGCTAATAATAATTATTTGTAAAGCGGGAGACAGACTATGCGACTGCCTCATATGACTCGATCAGGTCGTGACGTTGACCAAAATTTGTTTCCCGCACACAAGAGGTCACAAGCCATCTGACTCGATCAGACTCGATCAGTGAAATTTAGAACCCGCCCTGTTCGGCCCTGTCACCTGACTGGGCCCGACTGAGTCAGACTGATCGAGAATGATGGTATGCAAATGAGGTGAAACGTCACGAGCTGATCGAGTCACACGAGGCAGTCACATAGTCTGTCGCCAGCTTAACGCTATACAGCTGTAGTTGTTAAAATATTTTTGGGGTCAAACATTGTTTATGAGATTCCGTCTTTACCCTTTTGTTTGTTTATTTTATTTTTTGGTACTCCGTTTTTGTACGACAGTGAACACAATAAACACATGCAAACAACAAACTATGAAAGAGAAAGATACATTTTAATCAGACACCGAATGTGTGGAATTTTGCAGTTAGCTGTTTGAAGTTCGATAAAGAGCAATGCATGCATGGAAACCAAGTAGTATTACTCTTGGATCTTGAAGTTTGTGAGATAAAATACAAAGCCTTGGTGGAAGGGGCGGAGGAGTAATGGGAGTGGGGGTGGGGGGGGGTGGGTGGGGGTGGGTGGGGGGGGGGGGTGGGAGAAGCCAGATGATTGTCATGGTGATAGCTATAGCTACTTTTAGAAACTCTCCACTCGAGGAGAAGAAAGAAAACCCAACTTGGCTTGTGAAGAGGAGATAAGAGTCTACCAGAGTTTCTTGTCCATGATGACTTTGGTTTCGGTATGCAGCAGCAGCAGCAGTCAATGTGGGTTTTTTTTCTCCCTCGACATACGTAACACGTCCGCATGTTTCTTCTACATCATCATCATCATCATCATCATCATCTTCTTGTTCTTTTTGTTCTTCTTGTTCTTCTTGTTCTTGTTCTTGTTCTTCTTGTTCTTCTTGTTCTTCTTGTTCTTGTTCTTCTTGTTCTTGTTCTTCTTCTTCTTCTTCTTCTTCTTCTTCTTCTTCTTCTTCTACTCTTCTTCTTCTTCTTCTACTTCTTCTTCTACTTTTCTTCTCTCTTCTTCTTCTTCTTATTCTTCTTCTTCTTCTTCTTCTTCGTCTTCTTCTTCTTCTTCTTCTTCTTCTTCTTCTTCTTCTTCTTCTTATCTTCTTCTTCTTCTTCTTCTTCTTCTTCTTCTTCTTCTTCTTCTTCTTCTTCTTCTTCTGCTTCTTCTTCTTCTTCGTTCTTCTTCTTCTTCTTCTTCTTCTTCTTCTTCTTCTTCTTCTTCTTCTTCTTCTTCTTCTTCTTCTTCTTCTTCTTCTTCTTCTTCTTCTTCTTCTTCTTCTTCTTCTTCTTCTTCTTCTTCTTCTTCTTCTTCTTCTTCTTCTTCTTCGTCTTCTTCCTTCTTCTTCTTCTTCTTCTTCTTCTTCTTCTTCTTCTTCTTCCTCTTCTTCTTCTTCTTCTTCTTCTTCAGGGTAAAATGAAGTAATGGGTCATTATCCTTGCTGTACGTGTCACAAAACATTCGACCGACATTGATTTTGATTAGTTCAAAGGGAATAAGCAGGAAACCAATGCCTCCAATAAAGCCATGGAATAAGCAGGAAACGCAAAAGTCACCCAATAAAACCATGCAGTCAACGCAAAAAGCACCCCATAAAACCATGCAGTCAATAACGCCATGGAATAAGCAGGAAACCAAAGCCCCCAAGAAAGCCATGGATTAAGCAGGAAACCAAAGCCCCAAATAAAGCTTCATGGAATAAGCAGGAAACCAAGGCCCCAATAAAGCCATGGAATCTTCTTTCAGGAAACCAAGGCCCCAATAAAGCCATGGAATAAGCAGGAAACCAAGGCCCCAATAAAGCCATGGAATAAGCAGGAAACCAAGGCCCCAATAAAGCCATGGAATAAACAGGAAACCAAGGCCCCAATAAAGCCATGGAATAAGCAGAAAACCAAGACCCCAATAAAGCCATGGAATAAGCAGGAAACCAAGGCCCCAATAAAGCCATGGAATAAGCAGGAAACCAAGGCCCCAATAAAGCCATGGAATAAACAGGAAACCAAGGCCCCAATAAAGCCATGGAATAAACAGGAAACCAAGGCCCCAATAAAGCCATGGAATAAGCAGGAAACCAAGGCCCCAATAAAGCCATGGAATAAGCAGGAAACCAAGGCCCCAATAAAGCCATGGAATAAACAGGAAACCAAGGCCCCAATAAAGCCATGGAATAAACAGGAAACCAAGGCCCCAATAAAGCCATGGAATAAGCAGGAAACCAAGGCCCCAAATAAAGCCATGGAATAAGCAGTCAACGCAAAAAAAAGCCTAATATAGCCATAGAATAAGCAGGAAACAAAAGCCTCTAATAAAGCCATGGAATAAACAAAAAAACATACCCCTCCAATAAAGCCATGGAATAAACAGAAAACCCAATCCCCCTATAAAGCCATAGAATAAGCAGGAAGCCAAAGCCCCAATAAAGCCATGGAATAAGCAGGAAACCAACCCCCCCCAATAAAGCCATGGAATAAGCAGGAAACCAAACTCCCAATAAAGCCATGGAATAAACAGGAAACCAAAACCCCAATAAAGCCATGGAATAAGCAGGAAACCAAAGCCTCCAATAAAGCCATGGAATAAACAGGAAACCAAAACCCCAATAAAGCCATGGAATAAGCAGGAAACCAACCACCCCCAATAAAGCCATGGAATAAACAGGAAACCAAACCCCCAATAAAGCCATGGAATAAACAGGAAACCAAAACCCCAATAAAGCCATGGAATAAACAGGAAACCAAAACCCCAATAAAGCCATGGAATAAACAGGAAACCAAACCCCCAATAAAGCCATGGAATAAACAGAAACCCACCCCCACCAATAAAACCATGGAACAAACAGAAAATCAACACCCCCAATAAAGCCATGGAATAAGCAAGTCAACGCACAAAGCACCTCAATA
>CM065684.1:21558301-21568301 GCA_017654935.2 Phymorhynchus buccinoides
TAGGCCTAGAGTCCATGCCTTACCTCATAATCAAGACGACGTACTTAACATTTAGCCCACATTCATTTCAGTCTTGAAAAAAAATATACGGAAAATCCAGGGTTCGTCGATTTCACTGCCTTCGACGTACGAATCCTTTGTTAGGCCTAGACGATTGATCACCATGAGCAAAGACTGTACAGGGGAAGATAAACATGGATGAGCTTGCTGGCTGTCACCTTGACCTTTGCTTTGTGGCAGGGGCAGGGGGGGGGGGGGAATTAACGAAACGAAAATAAAATATTAGGACTAATATAAAATATCTTACAGAAATGTAGATGATGTGGAACAAGTTTTCATCGCATGAACAATCAGTTTAAAACAGTAACAGATCACGCAACTTCAATTATTAATTTTCTAAGAGTAAGAGGCTTAGACCCACAGGCAAAGACTAGGCCTACTACAGGTGTCCGTAGACCCTCCTTACCCCGGCTGGGGGGTGGGGGGATTGGTCACTATGTTTTTTCTGAAAGCTTGGTCAATATGCTTTTCAATTTTACTTGTTTGCCAAAAATAAAAATAGGGCTCCACTATGTTACATGCGCATACATATAATTAAATTTTAAAGAAAGGGGTAGGGGTGCATAGAAATAATTTTATTTTACTGTGTATACAGGCATGGGAATTGTCATGGGAATTCCCATGCCTGCTATAGTAATAAAAATCAGACGTGAGCCTTGCAGGCTTTGCCTCTTGTTAAAGCTTATATTTAATACGCACAGATTTGTATGACTGCCACAGTAGCTTTTCTCAGCTCCTTTCAGTTCATGCCTTTTGTTAGCACTCGTCACCAGCATAACCCAATTTAAAGTGTTTTATCCATTGGGCTTACATTGTTTTATGGTGGCATACCACTTGTAAGGTCTTTTCCTATCCTTAACCAAAATCAATGGTAAGAATATTTGCCGCTGTTAAAGGAAATAACTTGAAACAAATAGTTCTCTGAGGAAAACTGAAAGGAGCTAGAATGAGGGGAATTAGTGTACTGTGCTGCGCGCTTGCGCGTATGTGTATGTGTGTGTGTATATGTTTCTTCAGTATGTGTGTGTGTGTGTGTGTGTGTGCGTGCGTGCGTGTGCGTGCGTGTGTGCGTGCGTGTGTGCGTGTGTGCGTGTGTGTGTGTGTGTGTGTGTGTGTGTGCGTGCGTGCGTGTGTGTGTGTGTGTGTGTGTGTGTGTGTGTGTGTGTGTGTGTGTGTGTGTGTGTGTGTGTGTGTGTGTGTGTGCATGTGCGTGTGTGTGTGTGTGTGTGTGTGTGTGTGTGTGTGTGTGTGTGTGTGTGTGTGTGTGTGTGTGTGTGGGGGGGGGGGGGGGCTATTTGGGGCTATTGTTTTGTGTGTGTACTGGTGTGTGTGTGCGCGTGCGCGCGCGCGTTTCTGTGTATGTGCGTGCGCGTGCGTGCGTGCGTGCGCTGCTGGTTGTGTTCCTGATGTCGGCACAGACGAGATGCAGTATCCGAATAAGTTATGTTTGATAATACGATGGGAAAAGGGGGCTACAAAGAAAGGTGGTGGTGGGGGTGGGTGGGGGGTGCTTTGTCGGGTTTCAGCATACATCCGTATTTCACAACACCCATGCCATTCATGATGCAATATAATATGTCGTGCTAACCTTAGCAGTTCATTATCAGGACGACTGACGCAAAACAAAGAGTGTTGGCTGGAAAGAGTGGACAACAATGATGGATATCAACTTTTAGCCCCAACAATAACTTGTCCCTTATCAGATTGGCAGTGCATGATATCGCCGAGTGTTTCGCGCTGATGGCTGAGGCGATGAAAGAGTAACACGTATGTTCCGGATGTCCCTGTTCACCATCGATTCAATCTCTTCTTGCCTGCCATCGTCCCTGTCCTAACTGTTTGTATCTACGTCCCCTAGAGGTAAAGCGTGTAGTATTGGTTGCGCAATTTCAACACGTAGGGGTTCCGCAACATTGAAAGTGTTGAGGGTGAAATCAGGAAACCGGGGGTGTCGTTTTAATAAAAAAAGGATTGAAAAGTAATTATATACACCTAGCATTTCTCAGCTCTCCCCACTTTTTCACACCTGCCTTTCTTACCAAACATTAAGCTGTATCTTATCAACTTTTGGAGCTAATTATCTTTGTTGAATAATTAATCGCAGTCATGATAAAGACCATTATCTATTATGACACCACCCCCCCCCCCACACCACACACACACACCCTCCCCCCCCACCCCTATGTAGTGCAGTACACACCGCAGCCGCGGAGCATTTGTCACAGTCCTGGTTCATTGCGGGTTTTTTCCGTCTTGCCTTTATCTACTACTATTATTGAATGCATGAGTTTAATTATGTAAATAGATGGACATAATTAGTTTTAAATATAGCAAACGATAGAGAATAAAGTACTCAATCTGCAATAAGAAAGGCAAGACTGAACAAAAATTGAAACAACCGAGAAATGGAGGAGGGGGGGGGGTATCTTTACCTTTACGTCTGGGTTCTTTCTTAGTTATATAACTAAAGTGTGTATTATTGGTTGCGCAATTTCAACACGTAAGGGTTCTGCATTGAAAGTGGTGAGGGTGAAATCAGGAAATCATTAAAAGATGATTAAAAAGTAATTATATATCCTGACCACATAAACCAACATTTCAAATGAAAGGGGTCAAGAATTCCATCGGAGACACGTTCGTTATTGATTTTATTGTCTTGGGTCTTCTTCAGTTGTAGCTAAAGTGTGTATGGTTGCGCAATGTCAACACGAAGGCTTCCACATTGAAAGTGTTGAGGGTGAAATCAGGGGTGTTTAATATATGATTGAAAAGTAAATTACATACCCTGATCACATAAACTAACATTTCAAGTGAAAGGGGTTAAGAATTCCATTGGAGACACATTACGTTATTGATTTTATTGTCCTGGGACGGTATTCATGTCGAGATAGCATGAGACTTAGCATGATGCTAACTTAGAAGCTCTTCCAAAAGTCCTATTAAATCCTATAGGACATTGGAAGAGCTTCTAAGTTAGCATCATGCTAAGTCTCATGCTATCTCAACGTGAATACCGTCCCAGGCTCTTCTTTAGTTATAAGTATTTCTTATTTGTCGTGAAGTCATTGAATGCCAGTATTATGGTCACAGCTTTGGTACATTATGTTTGTAAGACGTCATAACTCAGGTTCTTAAGCCTATTAACATGTGTTTTTGTATGCGACAGACGTGCATTATTGACTGGTGTCATTTATAATCCCAACGTTTTATCGTGTCTATTCCTGACGACATGTCGTTGACTAGTGTCAGGCAACCTCATTACTCCAGTTATTGCACAACTTTCAATTTCTGCGACATGTCTTTGACAACTCTCGTTACAATGACACAAGTTTCTTTATCCTATTTGTATTAGATGTTCTGTTAGCCAGGCGGACGCTTGGCGAAAGAGTGAGTAGAAACTGTTTCATTGGGTTGAGAGAATAAGTTTAACTTTTCTTCATTATGTTCTATTGTAATTATGTTCAAGATTAGCTATTGTGACTGAAGCTCTTCTAAAATTCTGTTTGTTATGGACCAGGCCCTGAAGTCATGAGTACGAATTAGACAGTCAACACAGGGGAATATAATAATAATAATAATAACTAACATTTTTAGAGCGCCCTTTCTCTCTTGAGCTCACGGCGCTTCACAATTATTTAAATAAATACATAGGTCATAAGCTACTACAATATTAACTATCAAAAGCATGCACATAGCCACAACGCGCACGCTCACACACACACACACACACACACACACACACACACACACACACACACACACACACACACACACACACACACACACACACACACACACACACACACACACACACACACACACACACACACACACACACACACACGCGCGCGCGCGCGCGCGCACCCCCACCCACCCACAATGTGGGGAACATAGTTTTAAGGCAGGAAACAGGACAAGGAAGAAATCAGAGGTGTTGCCGGAAGAGGTGAGTTTTAAGAGCGGTTTTGAAAGATTGGAAAGATTTAGCAGAACGAAGTTCATATGGTAGGGTGTTCCAGACAGAAGGGGCGCTGAAAGAAAATGAACATTCACCATTTGTCTTAGTGTTTGTACGAGGAATAGAAAGGATAACTTTGTCAGAAGAGGAACGGAGAGACCTGGAGGGTGAGTACAGGTGAATGAGATCAGAGAGGTAGGCAGGACCAGATGAATGGACAGCATTGAAACAGAGGCAAGGACTAGTATGTAAATTAGTCAAACCTTCCAAAACGATTGGCTGTTTAGCCTAATTTACATACTAATCCCCGTGTTTGGATGTCTAATACTCGCTCACGACTACAGGGCCAGGTTGTTGACTATCCAAGTTGGGATCACGTCTCTTGTCTTCCTAAGTTGGATTGCTTGTGGCAGAGGTCATCGACCGTTAATATTCTACTCATAATTCTTCCTACAATTCTTCTGGTTACTACTATTCTTTGTACGTCTTGGAGACAAAAGTTGTTCAACATCAACGTAAAGCTGATGATTATCATGACAGGACCTCTGAATTTTCGTGGCTGGAGTAGAGAAATACGAGCGAATCAAAACTATTCAGATTATAGCTGAGATCAATGTTACGTCCCCCCCCATGTTCTTTGAAAGTTGCAGTATTTGTGACAGAGATCATTGACTGTTTATGTTATTATCACATCTCTGTCCTTTCTTATAGGGCTAGGTGACAAAGGTCGCTGGATTCAAATGTTGTTGTTTGTTCTTCTTCTTCTTCTTCTTCTTCTTCTTCTTCTTCTTCTTCTTCTTCTTCTTCTTCTTCTTCTTCTCTCCTCTTCTTCTTCTTCTTCTTCTTTTTCTTCTTCTTCTTCTTTTTCTTCTTCTTCTTCTTCTTCTTCTTCTTCTTCTTCTTCTTCTTCTTCTTCTTCTTCTTCTTCTTCTTCTTCTTCTTCTTCTTCTTCTTCTTCTTGAAAGAAACTTCTTATATTATATTTCTTTTGTTAGAGACATGTAACAACAAAAACATAAAGTCATACTTTTTAAAAAGATATACTAACATAATAGACGCAGCCTATCTTTAGCAATGACTGGCCGGAGTTCTTGTGAAGAAGAGTTCTTGTTACGCCTGCTCCAGTTATGTACTCACACCAAAGACTGTATAGGGGAAGACAAGCATCCGGTCTATTTTCCCTATATGAGTAGTGAGGACAGAAACACTGGTTATGTCCCTTTTAAACGTGACACATTTACACGTCGATAGGCCAGTTGAATTCTCCGTTCAAATTCCAGTCTGACTTTTTGGATAGCCGCCGCTGTGAATGGTGTACTTCACTAACGATAACTCTATCAGCCCGGTTCGCTGTAACTCTTAAGTAGTCCATCTTACCCTTTTAGAATATTTGCCCACACCTCTCTTCTAGACTATTATATCAAGCGTTCTCTTCTCTCTCAGTTTGTTGTGATAGGGGTGCCTCTTCCCAAGTGCCGCGCCCCCGGGCTGCTGGTGGGGGCAAATAAGATTCAAAACTGTCAGCCCAGGTTCCATTCATCTTTATTTCTTCCCAATTCCTTTACTTGGAAGGAAAAGCTATGCTGGCCGGTCTTTTACCAAACAGAAAAGAAGTCTATCTTCTTCTTACACACCCCCCCCACCCCCCACCCCCACCCCTGACTGTCCCTCCCCAACTTCAGTCTAAAAGATCAATATTTCTCATGATGTATTATTTTCTCCTCTGCAACCCTGCGTCTAAAATCCTGTATTTGTATAATTTTCCAGTGCATCTTTCTCCCTCTTCTTTGCCTTTTCTTTGCTTCTCAGAACAACCACTCCCTCCCCTCCCCCTCTGGCAGACACATTGGTGGGTTTTTTTCCAATTTAAATAATATGGTTCCTTCTTAGAAGAAAAAAAGAAGCTTACAGATATAATATTTCTTCGTTTGTGGTCTCTATTTCTTAATTTCTGAATTGTATTCACATTCTGTCTGTCCACTCTTTCGGCTCCTGCACGATTGGATCTGAAAAGTCAATCGAATAAAAATGGTCTTTCTCTGTCAAGTTCTAGCTTTCTTTCTTTCTTTCTTTCTGTCTTTTGTCTGTTTTGTGTGTCTGCTTCCTTCCTTCCTTCTCCTTCCTCTTATTTCTTCAATCTATGTGTAGGTGAAGACGGGGTAAAAAGCCCATGGGCGGGTAAGAAGCCCATGCCAATTATCTCATGAAATAAAGAAACGTTCAGTCAAATTTGCCCATGAGACGAATGCTAAACATTAACACTCGTCTCATGGGCAAAATGTGACTGAAGTTTGCTTTATTTCATGAGATAATTGGCATGGGGTTCTTACCCGCCCGTGGGCTTTTTACCCCGTCTTGCCCTAGTGTTGCCTGTCAGCTTATGTCTGTCTCTCTCGCCTAATCTCTTTTAGAGTTATTTTATAATTGATTTTCTACAGTAATGGAAAACCTAGCTCTATATTTTGGTAATACCAGCAGCGGGATTTCTCCCTACTCTTGCCGACTTTTAATTGCCGTGGGATTTTTTAAGTGCGGTAAAGGGCCCGGGTCAGACTTGCCTTAAGTCCCCGTCCGAAGGACTCGACGTTCAGTTCGATTTTTCCTGTCGAACTAGAATGAATTAGTAAGGGCAAGGCCGGGATTCGAACCCGGGTCACTCACGCATTGAAAGTGGCAGGCGAACGTCTTAACCACTCTGCCTCCTTCCTTCATATAGTGATGGTTTTAAAGACCAGCAGATTTAAGTTTCTTGTTTTTTCTGGGTAGGTGTGACCCACATACAAATTCACCATGTTAAAAATGAGGCTGCTCTTCAAAGTCGCTGTCTCGTTTTAAATTTGGGGGCGTTTGTATGTGAGTCAAACCTGGTCAAAATAAGATTTCTTACCAGCGAGAGAGAGAGAGAAACACGTGAAACCCGTGATTTGCACTCATGGATGTGGTGGGTCTTTAAGCATGTAGGTTAACTCAATGTTCTAGGCAGCAAAACCTCCCTCTCCTCACCTTTTACCACAGAACTGCAACCATGTCCATAATCCCTTTCTTCTTCTTCTTCTTCTTCTCCTCCAGAGCAGGAGAGTAATTTATTTATTTATTTAAGAAAATTTATATAGCGCTTCACCTTTAAGCTCTAAGCGCCTAATGCAATAATACAATGGTTAATCGATTGGAACGCAACTCTGCCTTCTTCTTCTTCTTCTTCTTCTTCTTCTTCTTCTTCAGAGCAGGAGAGTAATACAATGGTTAATCGATTGGAACGCAACTCTGTCTCTGTGAATGGTAGCTAAATAAGGGAAGTAATGGGGAAAACAAATAATTATTTTAAACACACATTGCTGTTTAAGGCTTTTTTGTAAGATTTATTTTGTGATTATGAATGTCGTTTGCGATGAAAGCTGGAATTATCTATAGCTAATATTTGGGTTGTAAGGGCTGCGTTTTGATTTCCCTTTGATGTTTGTATTCCCATGGGCGCGAGAACAAGAGTACTTTGCGGTTAGATCAAACTGTGTGTCTATCTGTCTGTCTGTCTGTCTCTGTCTCTGTCCTACCCTTTTCTCTTGCTGTGTATGTAGATGTCTGTCTGTCTATGTCTCTGTCCTACCCTTTTCTCTTGCTGTGTATGTAGTCTGTGTGTGCGTACGTGCGCGCGTGTGCATGTGTACGTGTGCGTGTGTGTGAATATACATACTCAAAAAAGAGTCTTTTTTAGCTGAAGGCATGTCAGGATTAGATCTACGTGTTTTGGATACAACGTGTAGATTCTTTTCATCTAAGACCCTGTTAAAAACCGCATTGTCTTTTATTTCGGCTTTCATGTTTAAAATCCTGGTGTATGAATTGACCTATTACTCAAACGTTTAGAAATCGATCTGTTTCATCATACATTTTGGAGAAAAAAAGATATATGTTTTAGTTTCTAAGGTATCACAGCAAAACCAAGCCCAAGTAGGAAGGAAAGTAAGCTGGAGATAGCAAACCGTTCTGTCGGTTGAACGCCTCCCTGCTTTAAAGGAGGTGCCTCTCCAATGTCGTTTGTTATCTCCCCTCGTTGGCCCCTGTCACAGCGGCCTCCCTTGGCATTGAACTAACCAGGTTATGCAAATGGCGACAGGGCATTCCGTTCTATTTGACGGAACAGTTGAGAGATGAGAGAGAGAGAGAGAGAGAGAACGAGAGAGAGATCGAGAGAGAGAGAGAGATACATTTTGGAGAGAGAGAGAAAATGGAGTTTTAGTCCTCTTGGTCTGAATCAGACAGACCATGCCCATATTTTAGGAAGGAAAGTTTGGAGATAGCAAACCGTTGGGAACAATACTGGCGGCAATGCCCGGAGGAAGTGCCTCTCCAATGTCGTTTGTTTTTTCCCCTCGTTGGCCCCTGTAGCGGTGGCCACCCTTGGCATTGAACTCACCAGGTTATGGCAAATGGCGACAGGGTAATGATTATTACGGAAGTATAAGAGAGAGAGAGAGAGAGAGAGAGAGAGAGAGAGAGAGAGAGAGAGAGAGAGAGAGAGAGAGAGAGAGAGAGAGAGAGAGAGAGAGAGAGAGAGAATGTTATTAACATAGGGTATTGGAATAAGTCAATAATACATGCTTTTGTTTTACATCCAACCCTCTGAAAAGACAACAAGCAACGAAACAATCATAGCAAAAATCGCAATAGTTTGTGCCAAAATAATCTATAGTTACCATCCAATATGAGTCGAATTCCCTGGTTGCAATAATTTTAATCTGTTGAACCAGAACGATCTCTGCACCGTTTCGTAATAAAGATGATACCTTTTGGAAAACATTTAAAACTATGTAGGCCTACTTATACTCATCAAAAGAAGCACCGCATACTCGTCGTGTCATTGTAGTGTCTGTATTACGTATGTTTATTATTTTGTACGCTTTAAAATACATCATTTTAAAGAGCGGCCTCAATTTGAAGTGCAGCCTCGATTTGAAGTGAGACAATTTTGAGAGATGTGCGACAATTTTGGACCGAGAGAGAGAGACAGAGAGAGAGACAGAGAGAGACCGACAAAGTGAGTTATAGGTTTGTGAGCTTGAGCCACAAAGAAAAAAGCATGCAACAAAATAATCATAGTGACATATAATAAAATCGAATCTAATGTTACATGCACACACGTTGAAGCAAACGAACATCTTTTCTATAAAGATAATACTGTCAAGAGGCATAACATAATAAAAGACACAAACAAGCATTCCCTATGTAGTCAGATACTAGTGCATGCAGAGATGGAGAGAGAGAGAGAGAGAGACAGAGAAGAGAGAGAGAGAGAGAGAGAGAGAGAGAGAGAGAGAGAGAGAGAGAGAGAGAGAGAGAGAGAGAGAGAGAGAGAGAGAGAGAGAGAGAGAGCTTTGTTGGGTGAAGAATAGCCTGGTGTTTTGAAAAAGAAAGATACATCGCAGTGTGTAGAAGACTTGCACGTTTCGTTCAAGATACTGGTCTTGAGAGCTATTCAAATCAGTGACTAGAGACTGGGTAATCAATATCGTCATCATTATCACCACCGTCATCACTGATCACATCCACCACCACCACAGTCATCATCATTTTAAAAAAAAATTGTTGTTGACTATTATATGTTTTTTAAATTATTTAACCATTTTGTGTAATACATTTTTTGTATATAAAACAATGAGGGAGAAACCACAACAAAACATCATACTTACATACCATAACATAGGAAAGTAATCAATACAATATTAAGGCATATACACTCAAAAGAAAAGAAAACTGTAGATGAGCAATACTATCATAATAATTATACTATCAATGGCCGACAAGGAAAGAAGTGAAGTTGATGGAAGAGAGAGAGAGAGAGAGAGAGAGAGAGAGAGAGAGAGAGAGAGAGAGAGAGAGAGAGAGAGAGAGAGAGTGGGGTGGTGGTGGTTGTAACTCAGTCCTTGAGACTGCAATTCAAAGTTGTGTCTGCATAGCACAAACCATACTCGAGCTTTGAATGCA
>CM065684.1:21595801-21598301 GCA_017654935.2 Phymorhynchus buccinoides
GAGAGGGAGAGAGAAACAAACAGAGATAATATTGACTATAAACAGGCGTGATAATTGAATATGCTCACGCAAAAACTAAACACGCACAGACAGACAGACAGACAGACAGACAGACACTCGTCCATGAGTGCGTACGAGAGAGACAGCTATTGGGATGAATTGCATTGGAGCGATCAAAGGAAAAGGAGAGAGAGAAATGAGAGAGAGAGAGAAGGCTGAGACAATTTAATTTAGAAGGAAAATGAGAGCGATTGCAACAAGAAAGAAAGAGACGAAGGACGGAGAGAGAGAGAGAGAGAGAGAGAGAGAGAGAGAGAGAGAGAGAGAGAGAGAGAGAGAGAGAGAGAGAGAGGAGAGAGTAGGGAGAGAGAGAGGGAGAGGAGAGAGAGAGAGAGAGAGAGAGAGAGAGAGAGAGAGAGAGAGAGAGAGAGAGAGAGAGAGAGAGAGAGGGTATGAAGTCTGAAATATTTTAATTTGTTAGGCCACAGCCCCATACAAATGGAGTTCACATAATTATGAAAACATGTAATCAGGACAAAATATTAAGGACATTGCAAAGCATTTTTGTCCGAACTAAATACGCTTGGTAAACATTATTTACAAACGAGAGAGAGAGAGAGAGAGAGAGAGAGAGAGAGAGAGAGAGGAGAGAGAGAGAGAGAGAGAGAGAGAGAGAGAGAGAGAGAGAGGGGGGAGACAGAGACAGAGAGAGAGAGAGAGAGGGGGAGAGAGAGAGAGAGAGAGAGAGAGAGAGAGAGAGAGAGAGAGAGAGAGAGAGAGAGGGGGGTATGAAGTCTGAAATATTTTAATTTGTTAGGCCACAGCCCCATACAAATGGAGTTCACATGATTATGAAAACATGTAATCAGGACAAAATATTAAGGACATTGCAAAGCATGTTTTTCCGAACTAAATACGCTTAATAAACATTATTTACAAACGAGAGAGAGAGAGAGAGAGAGAGAGAGAGAGAGAGAGAGAGAGAGATAGAGAGAGAGAGAGAGAGAGAGAGAGAGAGAGAGAGAGAGAGAGAGAGAGAGAGAGAGAGAGAGAGAGAGAGAGAGAGAGAGAGAGAGAGAGAGAGAGAGAGAGAGAGAGAGAGAGAGGGAGAGAGAGAGAGAGAGAGAGAGAGAGAGAGAGAGAGAGAAGAGAGAGAGAGAGAGAGAGAGAGGAGAGAGAGAGAGACATAGAGAGAGAGAGAGAGAGAGAGAGAGAGAGAGAGAGAGAGAGAGAGAGAGAGAGAGAGAAGAGAGAGAGAGGACATTGCAAAGCATGTTTTTCCGAACTAAATACGCTTAATAAACATTATTTACAAACGAGAGAGAGAGAGAGAGAGAGAGAGAGAGAGAGAGAGAGAGAGAGAGAGAGAGAGAGAGAGAGAGAGAGAGAGAGAGAGAGAGAGAGAGAGAGAGAGAGAGAGAGAGGAGAGATGATAGAGAGGGAGAGAGAGGGAGAGAGAGAGAGAGAGAGAGAGAGAGAGAGAGAGAGAGAGAAGAGAGAGAGAGAGAGAGAGAGAGAGGAGATAGAGAGAGAGAGAGAGAGAGAAGAGAGAGAGAGAGAGAGAGAGAGAGAGAGAGAGAGAGAGGACGAGAGAAGAAGAGAGGAGAGAGGAGAAGAGAGAGAGATTGCAAAGCATGTTTTCCCGAACTAAATACGCTTAATAAACATTATTTACAAACGAGAGAGAGAGAGAGAGAGAGAGAGAGAGAGAGAGAAGAGAGAGAGAGAGAGACGAGGGGGGGGGGGGGGAGAGAGAGAGAGAGAGAGAGAGAGAGAGAGAGAGAGAGAGAGAGGAGAGAGAGGGAGAGAGAGAGAGGGAGGGGAAATGGGGCAGCCAAAAGACAGATAGAAACGGGCGCAAAGAGATTCTAAAAAACAGGATCGAAGAGACAATGGGTGTGTGTGTGCGGGGGGGGTGGGGTGGGGGGGATATACTGGACTGGAAGATTCCCAACTGAAATGGTTGTGAGTCGTTGAACTATCATTTGTGTTCATTAAAAGACATTGGGTATTATCTAATTGTCTAAATCATGCCCCGATTGTCTTGCTAGTTAGCGGCATCAATATTATTTCTGTGTGTCACATTCGTCTTGCTGTTGTTGTTGTTTTTGTTGTTGTTGTTGTTCTGTTGTTGTTTGGCTACTTCTTCTTCTTCTTCTTCTTCTTCTTCGTCTTCCTTCTTCTTTTCTCTTTTTCTTCTTCTTCGTCTTCTTCTTCTTCTTCTTCTTTCTTCCCTTTCTTCTTCCCCCCTTCTTTCTTCTTCTTCTTCTCTTCTTCTTTCTTCTTCTTGCTTTCTTCCTCTTCTTCTTCTTCTTCTTTAATTTCTTCTTCTTCTTCCCTGGTTCCATTTTGTTTTCTTTTGTTCCTTATGGGCTGATTTGTAAAACAACTGCCTTAACTGTGCCTGCATCGTAACCTAGTAAACGTTCAATCAATCAATTCAATCAATCAAATCCATCATCAATCAATCAAATCATATCAATCAATCAATCTTCTTCTT
>CM065684.1:21603301-21610801 GCA_017654935.2 Phymorhynchus buccinoides
TTATTACTACAAAGAATGATAGTGGTCTTGCTTGGTCTGATGTGCTGTTCTTTGTGTAACATTGACACACGAGAGAGACCTGTATTACACACAATGAGTGTGAGAGGCACATTTACGAGTTTACAACCTCTCTGTCTCTGTCTCTGTCTCTGTCTCTGTCTCTCTGTCTCTCTCTCTCTCTCTCTCTCTCTCTCTCTCTCTCTCTCTCTCTCTCTCTCTCTCTCTCTCTCTCTCTCTCTCTCTCTCTCTCTCTCTCTCTCTCTCTCTCTCTCTGTCCTTGTAAAATAAAGTTGTTGAGTGTTTAGTGTTCAGTGTCCTATCTTGTTCTCTCGCTTACACCCCTTCCACACACACACACACACACACACACACACACACACACACACACACACACACACACACACACACACACACACACACACACACACACACACACACATACACACACACACACACACACACACACACACACACACACACACACACACACACACACACACACACACACACAAACACGCACGCACACACGCGCGCGCGCGCGCATACACATGCACCCCACAACACCCCCCCCCCCCCCACCCCCCACCCCCCACACCCCCCACACACACACCGAGATACTCATATAAAAGTTATAAAATAGTTTATTTCCTCATGGCTAAAATGTCGATACTTTGATGACTGTAAATTGAATGAAAAGACGGGCAGACGTCCAGAACATGGAAATCAATACTCTGGGTCTATTTCCGTCTATACTGGGCCTTTCTGAGCCCTGGTTCTTAAGTGGGAGAGCATGTGCACAATCATGCTGTTGACCTAAAGAGCGCCCCTCACCCCCCCCCTAGCCCACCCTCCCCGATGTTCGCATAAAACTAGATTCAAATAATGTCATTTAGCTGATATTCTTCAGAGTGAAGATACACGCGTGTTGTAGAGCTCGCTGATAACGATTATTGTTGTTTAGTGTAATCCTTAGTCTGAGGAGAAGGAAAGAAAGTAGTAGCAGAGAGAGAGAGAGAGAGTCTGAGTCTGAGTCTGAGTCTGAATTTTTTAATCGATTAGGCCACAGGCCCATTTCGATGGGCAAGTACAAGCAAACAAAATTTCAAGTAGTTAATTAAGCATAACAGCCGTTAATGTTAACCAAATTCATAGTGTTTGAACATGAATACACTGTGAACATATTATACTCAAATAGCGAGTATTCTATTAAATCGATAGTGAGGACAACTATATCAATCACACAAAAAACACATAGAAATATCAAATTGAAAAATAGGAAGTGAATACATAGGCAAATACAAACTGACACGTTATCCTCAGACACATACAAACACGTAGTTTTGAAGTATTAATCAACACCAGCAAACATTTTATGGATTACGAATTTGAAATGCTTTATACAAATAGGATGCCAAGCGCATCATCGTCGATTTATGATTCGAGGCTAGAAGTAGAGAAAGCTTAAAACTAGATGGTCGGTTATAATATTTTCTTGGTATATACTGTTCACGAATTCCTGAATATTTAGAGCATTTTAAAACAAAATGTACCTCAGACTCTGTTTCATTTCTACAAAAGGGGCATGAGTAGTCTGGATTACGAGTTGAAAAGCGCAGCCTGTGTATCTTCAGAGGAGACACACCAAGTCTCAATCTGATCAAGCTATTTCTTGCTTTGACCTGTTTCAGTTCAGACAGATAGGGGGACAACGAAAAGGATGATTTGAAAGTGGAAAAGAAAGTAAACCGTTCTTTACAGGAAATTTCATTTGTCCATTCATTAACATATGATTCAATTAACCTTTCTTTAAATAAAGTCAAAAAAGCTCGTTCATCGCCCACTCCCTGATTAGTCCAAACTTCGTCAAAACCATATTTATATAGAACAAAACATACAGATGATGCCCAGGTGTTTCTATTTTGCTCATGTATGTACAATAACATTCTGTAAGCTTTATATGGCAGTCTATGAGGCGACATCTTAATTAAACGCAACCAAAATTTTATACCTTTTATGAAACAATTAATAAACAAAGGATACCTTCCCAGCTCACCATAAATCAAAGTGTTTGGTGTTCTTATACTGACATTAAGAAATCTCTTCATAGCAAACAGATGAATCTTTTCTATAGGACTTAGATTTGATGATAGGCTCCATAATTCAGCGCCATATGTTAACATAGGTTGAATCTGTGCGTCAAAGAGTTTGAAAAATATATATGGAGATCTCTCACCAAGTGTCCATAATAGTTTAAGAATACCAATAATCCCCCTTTTTGCACGGTTAGAAAGATCATTCAATGCATGACTAAATGTTAACCGGGTAGACAAAAATATCCCTAAGTACTTGTAAGCATTTACTACTTTTACACAAGTTTCTCCATACATCCAAGTTTCCAAAGCCGCAAGATGGCCCCCATTTCTAAAAACAACAATGTTAGATTTGTTCATGTTAACTACAAGATCCAAACGACATGCAGTATTGTATAAAATATTAAGCTGATTTTGGAGGCCTACAACAGAATCAGAAACTAAGATAACATCATCTGCAAACATTAAGATCAGAACTTCTAGAAAATCAGGAATCAACTGTATGCCATGTCTGCCATATTGGATAATATCATTTGCCAATTCGTTAATAAATAGAGAAAATAGTGTGGGGCTACATATTCCTCCCTGTTTTACACCTCTGGGGCACATAAATGACTCCGTTAGATCTCCATTAGTACGCACCCTTGCTTTAACGATTTTATACATGCTTGTAATAGCATTATACATTTTCCCTTTTATACCATTTTTCTTCAACATTTCCCAAAGTTTAGTTCTATCAACGGAATCAAAGGCCTTTTTGAAATCAATAAACGCGACATATAACTTCCGATGGTACAATAATTGTTTCTGAATCAAAGCCATTATAGTGAATAGGTGATCAATTGTACTGTAGCCCTTACGGAATCCAGCTTGACTTTCATTTCTTAAGTTGTTGTTTTCAATCCACAGAGTTAATCTTTTGTTTAAAATATAACTATACAGCTTGCTACATATGCTAAGAAGGGAGATACCTCTATAGTTATCAGGGTTTTCTGGGTCACCTTTTTTATAAATGGGTTGTATAATTGCATCACACCAGTCTTTAGGGTACGTACCAGAAGAAAATAGTTTATTAAAATATTTTACTAGAAATGGGACTGTGTGGGCAGCGGAGAGAGAGAGAGAGAGAGAGAGAGAGAGGGGGGGGAGAGAGAGAGGGGGGGGAGGGGGAGATAGATACTCAACTCAAACTCAACTCAAACATTTTAATGATTAGGCCTTGTGCCCGTATCACATATGGGTAGGGGGGTGGAGAGAGCATATAAATCATAACATAAACAACCAAAAAAACAAAAAAATATATATATAGGATAATAGAAAAGAATAAGAAATGCGGCATTGCGAGTAAACATCAAAGAAATGTGAGGGGAGGAGATAGAGAGAGAGAGAAAGAGAGAGAGAGAGAGAGAGAGAGAGAGGAGAGAGAGAGAGAGAGAGAGAGAGAGAGAGAGAGAGAGAGAGAGAGAGAGAGAGAGAGAGAGAGAGAGAGAGAGAGAGAGAGAGAGAGAGAGAGGTCGAAGTCGAAGTCAAAAATTTGTAATGAATAGGCCTTTCTGCCCGTATCATGTGGGAAGGTGTGGGGGGGGGGGGGGAATTAACTCCTTGACTGCCACCAACGTATTACATACTGACCTGATGACATCACTGATGATGTCATCAGATGAAGAGGAATAACCCTCATGCTGGCTTTTGCTCTAACATAATCAAGAGAGTAATATCCCCAGACCATTTTGCCAGATTGGCTCTATCAGTTGTCTTTTTCGTGGCATGATGTGCCCAATTATTTTTTCTTTAATTTTCTCTGGCAGTCAAAGGGTTAAATGAATCATAATGACATTGATATCAAAGTATTCCATCATTGAGAGAGAGAGAGAGAGAGAGAGAGAGAGAGAGAGAGAGAGAGAGAGAGAGAGAGAGAGAGAGAGAGAGAGAGAGAGAGAGAGAGAGAGAGAGAGAGAGAGAGAGAGAGAGAGAGAGAGAGAGAGAGAGAGAGAGAGAGAGAGAGAGAGAGAGAGAGAGAGAACGAACGAGCAAACGACTTTTTTTAAATTGAGGAATAAAGCTAATCTCCAAACAGGCTTGTTTCCACCCAGCTCTCAAGTAATAGAGAGAAAAAAGAAAAGAATAGAAGTACAGAATTTTTTTTTATAAAGAATCGAAATATCTGACCATGCAAATTAGGTTCAGTCAACCATAATCCAAAATATCAATATTGAAAGGATTTTTTTATTTTAATCTGGGCAATACCATGGTGATGTTTCCGCGTAGATCAAAACTTCAACGCGCGTACACGCGCTTATTTTTACGCACAGAGGCACAAAATCACACGCAGTCGGTCTGACAGAAAGACAGAAAGACTAGAAGGAAAGAGAGAGAGAGAGAGAGAGAGAGAGAGAGAGAGAGAGAGAGAGAGAGAGAGAGAGAGAGAGAGAGAGAGAGAGAGAGAGAGAGAGAGAGAGAGAGAGAGAGAGAGAGAGAGAGAGAGAGAGAGAATGCGAATGCGAATGGTTTATTCAAAAGGCCTTGGCCACATTTGAAGGGGGGAGGGGCATGAACATTCAAACAATACATTCATCTAATTTATATATATATCTCTGAGCTGAAATGCATGAAAAAGAAAAATAGCAAATTGTTTTATAACTTTTCCATTGCTAGAGGAGAGGGATTACGAGAGAGAGAGAGAGAGAGAGAGAGAGAGAGAGAGAGAGAGAGAGAGAGAGAGAGAGAGAGAGAGAGAGAGAGAGAGAGAGAGAGAGAGAGAGAGAGAGAGAGAGAGAGAGAGAGAGAGAGAGAGGCAGACAGACAGACAGACAGACATAAAGGGAGAAGACAGATAAACTAACAGACAGGCG
This sequence comes from Phymorhynchus buccinoides, assembly GCA_017654935.2. NCBI lineage: Eukaryota > Metazoa > Mollusca > Gastropoda > Neogastropoda > Raphitomidae > Phymorhynchus > Phymorhynchus buccinoides. The sequence goes on from CM065684.1 coordinate 21,608,244, forward strand.
ATTGAGTAGCGTTGAAGTTGTTCAGTTAACGCGTCAGAATGGTAATGAATCGATAACTCAGGGAACCGTTCGCAGACCGCCAGTCATGACTTTCTAACTACCGTGACGCATCCATCATCCATCATTCAACAGACCCTGACATCTGTACGGCCAAAATACTATGATATATGATGTCCTGATGTCCTGGTGTTTACATGACGTAACCATATAATATATCGTATCCCGATGATTGACTATATAACACCACGATGGCTGCATGTCGGCAATGTCTAAATACTCTGTCTAGATGCTCTGTGATTTCTAAAGCTTTTTGTTATTTAGTGTTGAATGCGCGTGACGACAGATGACGTAAAAACAGACGACTCACGAAAATACCTGAAAGAGTGATTCTGTTGACTGTCTGACGTGATGTGTATGATTATGTTAAGACTCAATGCGTGTTATGACATCAACGCGTTCTTTGTGAGACCCTGTTTGACGTCTTCTTTGATGTAAAGACTTGACCCACGACACTGTGCTATTTCAATGACGTTAAGCCGTAAGGTCCCTTCATCTTACCACACTCTAACCTCACCACGCATATGACTTATCATCATATTCTGCTGACGTGTTGCAGGTTTCGGGATGACGACTCCGCGTACAATCGCCGGCAAGATCGTCCTCATGTTCTACGGATTCTTCGGCTGTGCGGGCGCCATCTTGTTCTTCAACCTCTTCCTGGAGCGCATCATCACCTTCCTGGCCTACATCCTGCGCGCGCTGCACGAGCGAGACATGCGCAGGAAGGGGCTGAGCACGGACCGGAAAAACCGGCGGCGAGACTCTCAGGGCTCGGAGGATGAAGATCAACTGGACTCGTGGAAACCCTCGGTGTACTGGGTGATGTTGATCCTGCTGCTGGGGGCCCTTGTGGTGGCCGTGTGCGCCTCCAGCATGTACTACCCCGTGGAGGACTGGAGCTATTTCGAAGCCATGTACTTCTGCTTTGTCACCTTCGCCACCATCGGCTTCGGAGACTACGTGGTCAGCCAGAAGGCCAACTACTCCAACGTGCACCTGTATCGGTTGGGCAATTTCGTCTTCATCGTGCTGGGCTGCTGCTGTGTGTACAGCCTCTTCAACGTCACCTCCATCGTCATCAAGCAGGTGCTCAACTGGCTGCTGCGCAGGCTCAACTGCCAGTGCACCTGCCACCTCCAGAAGCCGCCCATGACCCGGCGGAACGCCATCACGCCGGGTCACCTTCACCGGGGCAACAAGGCTCCCACCGTCACCGTCACCGACACGGAGGGAGACTCGGACTCGGAGTACCGGCGGAACTCCGGGGAGATGATCTCCATGACGGACTTCCTGCAGGCCAACAAGATCTCGCTGGCCATGATGCAGAAACAGCTGTGGGAGACGGCCCAGCGGGGGAGGCCCAACAACAACAACAGCGGCTTCAACGAGGGCGTGGGGCCTCTGGCCATCCTCAACAGGAAGCTGGGCCAGGACGAGTTCGACCCCTCCGTATGACAGGCCACAGCCTGCTGCCTCTCAGGGTCTAGCTATCTGACAGTCTGCTGACATCAGAGAGGACTGAAGGGTTCCAGGGTTGTGTTGTACCTGGCCTGGGTCTTTCTTCTTCTTTCTTACAAGTCTGCTGAGACGACGAGGGCTGAACAAGAGAGTGTGCATGCATCTGGTTTAGATCCACCCTACTATCTACTAAACTCGGGGAGGGGTGGGATGGCAGGGGTTGGGAGCTTCAAGATTATAGGGTGGACTCAGCCATCTGCTGAGATGAGAGAGAGAGGAAGGAAGATTTCAGGGGGGAAATAATGATTTGTGTGGTTCATCTGACCGCCTTCTTGTGTCAGACAAAGTGGGGATCTTCGGAGAGGTCTGTCTGATTGGTGTATGGTCGGGTGTTGAATGTGTCTAGGCAAACGCTAGAAAAATAAAGAATCTACTCTTTTTGTGGTCAAGCCATGTATACAACAGGTAGCATGGTGAGTTCAGTGTGTCATCAAGTCTTGGGATGGGACGGATGGAGCTGTGGGTCTGCTATGTATGGCCAAAGTCTCTGTGTACAAACCTAAGTGGTGTGGCGTGTCTCCAACGTTGCTTATAGTGAGTAGGCCTATACTGCAACTATGCAGGTCTTGTCTTGAAGACAGACAATGCACTCAAAGTACATTTGGCAATGATGGTTCAAGAGTAACAGTGTAATTACCAATTGTTGGACTTCACGGTCGAGTATGTGTCTTTCAGGGTAACATATATTGCGTTCATTTGCGGTATGCAGACACTGTCCCTGACATGGATATCATTCTCCTGATTCCTACTGTTCGAAGAAAACCAACAACAGGCAAAGTTTCAGTCTGAGCTACGAGTGTTCCAAGAAACTACAAAATCTACTGCTTATGACGTAATATAGCTCTTCATTATTTGCATCAGAACTACAATAACCCAGCCACTTCAAAGTATGCGTTCTTGAACACATTTTTCCTGTTTTTTATATTATGATGGATGGCCTTTCAAAGAGGTTTGGAAGGGGACACATCATCATTGAAGAA
>CM065684.1:21615801-21618301 GCA_017654935.2 Phymorhynchus buccinoides
TCGAAGTTCATAAATGTATTGCTGCTTTGTTATGATTTTCTATTCTTGAATAAATTCTTGTTTAAACCAAAGGAAATAGCTCCTTTTTTTTTTACTGCACTACAAAAAGGAAAAAAAAAACCACCACAACGAGTGTTCTCGACCCACCCCATCCAAAATGGGTTATCTCTCCAGCATCTCCGCCAAGGAGGAATCGCCGTTTTGACGACTGGTTTGATTTCAAGGAAGCCCTAGCAAAGTGAGTGTTCCGGTCCTTGAAAAGGATGTCTTTCTGGTGATCTCGACGCGTTCCTTGCACAAAAAAAACTCATCCGTCAGGGTGCACCTTTAAGGGCAATAATAGATGTCGAGTAGTTGAGTGGCTGAATAAGTGGCATCTGATGGACAGACAGCCACGGTTGGAGAAAGAAAAAATCGGTCTATTTTGTTAGCAAAGAGTGAAGTAATGAAGCCACCAGACAGTCTCATTTCCACTCTTATGTCCGCTTCCAGACTACTCCTCCTACACGAGGGAGGAAAACCAAGTGTTTTCTCAGACGACACAGACAGAACATTTATGTTGTAGATGACGGACCAGAAGCAAGAACTACCTGGGACTGAGAGAACAGTGAACACTGAACACTGAACCGTTTTAATGTCATTGGCTTACATAGCTTAGATGACATGCGGGTGCAGAATAGAACAAAATAATGGAGGAAAAAAATAGAATAAAACAATCAAGGCACGACAAATAAAAAATAAAAAAAATGTCTGTCTCGACCATCCAATCATATTCAAATTAAGCATGTCAGATTCTCACACGTATACCCTAATACATTATTCAAGACTTTCCATTAAGAAGTAACGTTCTGTCTATGTTCTTCCTGGAGTTCTAATATTCAGAGCTTCTGCAATATATTTAGCTAGGGATTTTATATATTCATCATCATAGTCCATTTTCAAATCTCCTGGAGAGAGAGAGAGAGAGAGAGAGAGAGAGAGAGAGCATCTGGAGAGAGAGAGAGAGAGAGAGAGAGAGAGAGAGAGAGAGAGAGAGAGAGAGAGAGAGAGGAATAGGAGAGGAGAGAGAGAGAGAGAGGGATAGAGAGAGGGTGAGAGCGTGATTCATCACTGAACAGGACCTTGGAATTGCTGACGTGTCCACCTCACGTGACGTCTGCAGAAGGCGCGGCGTGCCGCCCTATGGGCTAAGCGTGGCCTTAGAGGGGGGGGGGGAGACAGAGAGTGAAAGACTCAAAACTCGAAAGCTAAATGTTGCAAGGATTAAGATTTTAGGCCAAGCCTATCCTTGAGGCAAAAGACACACGAAACAATATAAACAGAAAAACTGATGTGTGTGTGTGTGTGTGTGTGTGTGTGTGTGTGTTGAGCGTGTGCGTGTGTGTGTGTGTGCGTGTGCGTGTGTGTCCTTGTGTGCTTTTTCTTTTGCGCGCGCGCGCGCGCGCGCAATTTGGATTGACTAAGAAATAAATAACAGGAGTGTGTGTGTGTGTGTGTGTGTGTGTGTGTGTGTGTGTGCGTGTGCGTGTGCGTGCGTGTGCGTGCGTGTGTGTGCGTGTGTGTGTGCGTGTGTGTGTGGGTGTGTGTGTTTGAGAGAGAGAGAGAGAGAGAGAGAGAGAGAGAGAGAGAGAGAGAGAGAGAGAGAGAGAGAGAGAGAGAGAGAGAGAGAGAGAGAGAGAGAGAGAGAGAGAGAGAGCAATATATACATTATTCACAAATGCTTCCTTATTTTGAAGAGCTGGTGATGAAATTCCCACTTTTGCAGTGAAAACCACAAAAAGAAGTATGAGAATATGAGATATTAAGAAACACCCATCTTTCACCATTAAAGTTGTTTCAGCAAACTCAGAATCAATGACAGTATAATTATTTTGTTAAAGAAATGTTAATCGTCACAGGAGAATATAGTGATAATATAAACACGGTGTTGTAAATCCACCACTGCAGTTGCGATTTACTTTTTGTTTTAGTTGTGAATTGATCTTGGATTTTAAAAAAAAAGTCAGATTCTCTCTGTATTTGGGTTAGTAATTTCAAATGATTAGTCCTAGTTTTTGAGTAGTTATTAAGACAAAATGTTTGTTGTTGTTGTTGTTGCAAGCAGGTGTGGGGGGAGACAGGCATAAAAAGTAAAGGATCACGGGTGTTTGCTTTTCAAATATGAATATCAAATATTCATAATTATATTCGCACGCTAATCAAATCATTATGGGTGACGCTTCCTTTAACAAACAATTTGGTTTTTCCCTTGCTGATATTTTGTGTGCAAACAAGTGGTGTGTAGCGGTTTGTAGTTATTGAATGCACTTCTTTTTTTCTTTTTTTGCAAATAATTACCGGTGAAGTTCCTTTGCTGCGATGTTCTGACAGTATTGCATTATTAACCCCTTCCCTGCCTGCTACGATATAGTCTGGTAGTGTATGATGTCATAACGTTTGATGTCATAGTCCTGGGATGATGGGTTTGGGTTTAGATAAGCCAGGAAAGATATATCTCTAG
>CM065684.1:21623301-21628301 GCA_017654935.2 Phymorhynchus buccinoides
ATAATCAATCAGTAAAAGAAAGAAGGAAAAACATGTATACGGACGTGTCCGTGTTTCCCCTATAGATCCGTAATTTGTCCCCCCCTTCTTTCTTTTGCTTATTGATTATTCATTTTTCCGCGCGGAAAATCCGGATGTACTGTGTATGTGCGCTTACGCGGAACTCCATCCGCATGGTCCCATCCGCGTATTTCACACTTCCAGGTTTGTGTTTTTAATTGATGATGGAGTATGTGCATGGGTTTCCTCGTGCATGTGCACAAGCCCTAATGCTGAATGCATTCAAACGTGTTTGTGCAACGTCAACCAGGACCTGTAACGTTAGCATCTAGCAACTAACTTAGAAGTTCCAATTGATTTAATTCTTTTGGAAGAGCTTCTAAAGTTAGCATTGCTAAGTCTCATCACTCAACGTAATACAGGCCCTGTTCATTGTTCGTTGTCGTTTTCCAAATCACCATTGTAAAATTGCTAAGGTTGCATCTTTTGGATCCTGGGTTGAGTTTCTCTAGATAACGGTCGCCGCGCGAATAACGCTTACGCCAAACGAGGCCTAAGAAACGCCCTACACGTTTGTTAAGGTAGGATAACTCTCTAAGCTTACTCTTCATTTTTGGGAGAGAGAGGGAGATAAATCATACCTCTCTGCCAGTTTGTACACAGTGCTCGATTTCACCCACGTCTATTTGTGTGCAGAAAATCAAATTTGCACTATATTATGCCATCTAACATGATGGAAATTAAGAAAGAGCACTCCAAAACACTTGCGTTTGTTTAATTTGCTGAAATTCATCCCGTATTTTTTTCACGATAGACTAAAGAATATTTGCTGTGGCAAGCTTGTTGTTTTGGTCTTCCATTTTTAAAGTTCAAGTCTCGTCACGCGAGATATAAAAAAAAAAGCCTGAAGTATCAAATGATATTTCCCATGATCCTTCAAATAGTTTGTCGCTTGCTACCTCGATCACAGCCACAAAACGTTGTCGACAAACATCGGCAAAAGAGGTGTTTCTTAGTACCGTTTTTTGCCGATTTGCGCTCACGCTACGTAACGTTAGCCCTTGTGAAACGGCCCCCTTGTGCGTGCGTTGCCATCCACGGAAGGAAACACACAATCTCTGGAATCTCAGAATGTTGCGCAACGAGACTGAAAGTAAAACCCTTTAAATTTCATAATTATTCAACCGTGTACGTGACGTGATGTGATTACATTATTTTAGCCTAACAATGTTAACTAAGCAAGGCTGAATTGTAAGTGGCAAAGAACCTTACAATCATAGTTACGCAATGCTAACCATGAGCCATTAACAAAATTAATTGTTAAAAAAAAGAAGAAGAAGAAAAGAATGAGGCAAATTCGCTTGATTTTTTAAAGACCTCTCAACCAAGCTTTAACAAGACTTAAATATATTTAAAAATCGCACACGCACACACACACACACACACACGCACACGCACACTCACACACTCACACACACACACACACACACACACACACACACACACACACACACACACACACACACACACACACACACACACAGACAGAGACATGGCTTGATGTAAAAAATTAAAAAAAGCCTTTCGCGTGCTTATTCAATGTCCATATTTAAATAAAATGTTGACTTTGACTTTAACACACACACACGTACCACACACACACACACACACACACACACACACACACACACACACACACACACACACACACACACACACACACACACACACACACACACACACACACACGCACACACACACACACACACACACACACACACGCACGCACGTACACACACACACACACACACACACACACACACACGCACACGCACACACACACACACACACACACACACACACACACACACACACACACACACACACACACACACACACACACACACACACACACACACACACACACACACACACACACACGTGCACACACACACACGACCAATTTCAAGTGAGAGGGAAGCTCGCGCGCACGCGCGCGTGTGCGTGTGCGTATGGAAAGCCAAATACCTCAAACCCGATTCTAAACATATGTGCGTGCGTGCGTGTGTGTATGTGTGTGTGAGGAGGAAGGGGTATTGAACACCTTGCTATTGTTGCATTTCAATCTAGAGGACAGCTACCCAGAAAAAACCAAGGGACTTAATCGTGGTGGGTCAGTGGGTCTTTAAGGAGGGGTAGTGGGGATAGGGGTTGGCTCAGATCGTGGGTGTCGGTCAGATCGATGTCCAAAGCTCTACGTTCTGCTTCCTACCAGATGGATGATGGATGGAGATGGATGGAGACCCCCCCTCAGTGAATTGTACGCTTGGCCGGTGGACTGGAACGGTCTGTGCTATTACGCACGTGGTGTACTGCGCTGTACGTAACTAGCGGTGTGTCCCGCTCACGTCGCTTCGCGTTCACTTTATTATATTATTACAATAAATCATGTCTCCCACTGCATTTCGTAGGTGATGGTGATAAAAAATATACATGGTTGTAGGGTGTACAGCCAGCGGTTGAGGGCCTACGACTAAGGGTCAGCTCTCAGTCGCACTTTACTAATGACTTTCACAACGTCTCCCGCTGCATCCCTTGGATGATGCTGAACAAGATTGTAAAGTGATTATCATGGTTTGCGGCCAACGGTTTGTGGTCTGCAGCCAATGGCTGCTTGGCTCTCATTCTCACTTTCCTTCAAAATGTCTCTCACTCCATTTCTTGGATGATGCAGAAAATATAATAATATACTGATATAGGTTTTTTCTAACTGCAGTGAGCAGTTTGAATACTTCCATGCTGGAGGTTCAAAATGCATCTCAGTCCATTCGTTGGGCTGAAGCTGATTAAGACTTATTTTATTTGGTTATAGAGGTCTCCAGCTTACAGTCTTCAGACTACGGTTTCTTGGACCAATGTTTCCTTGACGGAGGTTTGCACCGTGCCTCCCATTCCATGTCCTGGCTGATGCTGATGGAGAGTACATTATGCTAATAAGGGTTTCCATGCTAATGCTTTTGACACTTGACCAACTGTGTTTGTTTCCTTGGTGGAGGTTGTCACCTTGTGTGATGCCTTTGAAGAAGATATATTGAATTGAAGGTTGTCTGCAATAAATACCTATCTCAAAAGGAACAGAGAAGGCAGACTCTAGGTGTAGAGCGGCACAGAGGTAACGCGCTCGCCTCGCGCACAAGAAACCCGAGTTCGAACCTGGGTACAGGGGATTTCTCCACTCACTCTGCACTAGGCCTTATGATCTGAACGTGGAGTCTTTCGGATGAGACGATAAACCGATGTCCCCTTGTGCCCATGCACTTAGCATACGCTAAACCCAGTGGCAACGAAAAAGTTGTTCTTTTGTCAACATTTACCCACCCACCCACCCTTTCCTTCCTCATCAGTCACACAAAAGTCGCATGCAAATTTAAAAGAAAAATGGGTGGCGCGCCTCTGGCTGTGACGCGCTCTCCAGGTGGGAGCAACTCGAATTTCAAAGAGACGCCTCTGTGACTATAAAGTACCAAAGACCAAATAGCAGACTATTCTTGCAGGCAACCTTCAAATGTGGTTATAATAATGGTCTCCGGACAATGGTTCTTGGGGCTAAGGTCAGAACAGACACGGAGACAGTGACTTTTCATTACAGAGTTAGAGCAAAAAGCCTAAATGCCACAAAGAGTGATTGCTTCGTAGCCTACAAACCTTGCAAACGAATGAAGCCAACTTTCTCCCTTCCCACCTGGAAGGTGAAAATGTGGAAGGTGGGAAGTGCTAAGTATGGTAACCGAGGCAGTGAGTGAGTTCACAATGGTGCCCCACCTGTAGTGTAGGTGAAAGGGTGGAAGTAAAAAAAAAACCCCACCCGGCTTCAGTCAGATGCGGACTGCGAACTCTTTGTGTATTCAGGCTTTTTGGTTATAGTAAGGTGGGGAAGGTCGTGTCATGGGACAGGTTCTGTCAGTTGCCAAAAAAACATATATTAACCCTTTCACCGCCAATGTCGCATTTTTGCACCCAAATGATCTAACACCCATGTCATTAAAACTCTTCAAAATCAGGGTCTGTTATTCAATGATATTGTGTTCCTAAATTCGGGTAGTAAAATTGACCATATTCTAAATGTGTCACAGAGAAATCCCACAATATTGCAGACAAAATCTTGTCTGTAGTCAAGTAAGTTTAGTGGACATTTTTGGCTCAAAGGTGGCTGGCGGTGAAAGGGTTATAACTTAAATTCGAAATAATGTTCGTGTCTGTTTCCCCCCCTTGGATTTCAGATGACTTTTTCTAGTATTTTGCTCTATACTTTCTGGGAAATTAACTCAAGATGACATGGTGGTGAAAACAGTTGGGGCGAAACTAATATGACGACGACGAAAATGGTGTTTTACGTCCTCGTGGTCTGAATCAGACACATATAGGACATTTGTAAATACAAATATGGTGGGAACGATACTGGAGGCAATGCCCGGAGGCAGTACGAAACCAGTAAAGTCCCGATTTTTTTATATTAATACAGATAGCTGTAGCGGTGATGTCGCCTCGGTTAAACCTCATCGGCTATGGCACCGCCACAAATGTAGCGAAACTAAAATGTTGACCCCGTTAGAAATGTCAGGTTTTTTTCCTTCTACATATAATTGTTGGCAAACTTAGACAGACTGCAGTTATTCGGGAACATTTCATAACAATAAGTCTGTCTTTTTTCATTGAAATAATGCAAAGCGAAAACAGCGATTGCAGCGATTCTGGAGGGTATTTTATGCGGGCAGGTTGAGCAGTCATGAACGTAAACATGCGATAGACGATTTTCGGAGAAAAAGAATAGGGGAGAGCACTACGTGAAAATTAGAGTTGATTACCTCGACTTACACGGTCAAATCCATAGCAACAATGGCGGCATGGCGTCAAAGCTTGAAACCGCAGGATGCGAGTCAGCGACTTGCAAACATTGTTTTATATAGAAAATTGAGGGGCGGCCAGTATCCACAAACTGA
>CM065684.1:21645801-21648301 GCA_017654935.2 Phymorhynchus buccinoides
TCATTTTAGACCATTTCAAGTTAGGATTAAGGTTTGGAATAGGGTTTGGGATAGGGTTATGCTAGGCGTAGGGTCAGTTAAGTGTCAATCTCATACAACAAACAAACAACTACACGACAAGCGTAAAGCGACGTTATTCTATTCACAAGAGACAACACAAAACTACTAGATATTTCGGCGAATGCAACTGTGAAGTAAAGAGAATTGTGAACAAGCAAATCAACATTAATTCGTTCAAGAATGGCATAGCCTTCTTATCCAACAGTAGTTGGCTCTTGACAATGGTTGACATTGGCCTGTAGCAGGAGCCAACAGTAACACGAGAGCCGTACCATGGATGAGTTTCTACCGTAACAGAATATTATAGTACAGTTTAGTCTCTTATGAAAGACTGTGACCTTCAAACGAGGGGACCTTGGCACTGGCTCTAACCGCTGCAAGCCACGGGACCTTCCCCAACACCAGCTGTCCTCAAATCCCGTTTGGCCGAGAGAGTGGGGATGTACCCTGGGCAAGGCATCTCCACTATATAACTAAAAACAAATTCTATCCCAGCCAGCCAGAATAGCTAGCATCATTCTGCCCCCTCTGCTATCTGGCAGTCATGGTCGGAAACGACTGACTAGCATGCAACGCATGGAGAGTTATCCATGCATATATATATATATATTTCTTTTAACCCTTTCACCGCCAATGTTGCATTTTATGCACCACAATGGTTTCACACCCATGTCACTAAAAGGCATCAAATCAGGGCGTGTTATCCAAAGACCCTATTTTCTTAATTCTGGGAGGTAAGAATAGGCCTAATGTCACAGAGGAAATCGCAATATTGCAGATTTGTTTTCTCTAGCCAGTTAAGTTTAATGGTATTTTTTGGGCTGATAAATGGCTGGCGGCGAAATAGTTAATAATCATCTCTCCTGGCCTCATTATATCGGACTCTTTTTTACGCCCATGTTACACAGGAAAAAAACCCAATCCGCAATGCACTGACATTGAACCAGCTTGTTCATGCACCGATGTTGTTGAATGTTGTTGTTGTTGTTGTTGTTGTTGTTGTTGTTGTTGTTGTTGTTGTTGTTGTTGTTGTTGTTGTTGTTGTTGTTGTTGTTGTTGTTGTTGTCAGTTGTTGTTGGCTTACAACAGGCTATAAAAAAACTTAAAAAACTCCAAGGATCATCCCAACAACGGAACACTTGAACACTATGGTACAAGTGCATCAGCTACGGATGAGGGCATTACGTGTGTGACCGTTTATGATTACCCCGCCACGTGAGCATCGCAGCCACACTCCGACTTCGGGAGGATTTGGGAGACTGACGATGTTAAGCTAAGAGCTTGTCATGGCTTAAGACCCCCCACCCCCCCCCCCCACATACACACACACGCCCCCCCCCCTCCCCCGCCCCGCCCCCCCCCCCCCCCCCCCGCCCAAAGGACCCCCCCCCCCCCCCCCTCCCTCACTATAGCATAACAGCTATGACGCATAGCATTGCATAAGAACATTTGGATGCAGCCTTGATGTTCTAGTCTATGTCAACCGCATAACTAAGCATTGCATAAGAACATTTTGACGTAGCTTTGGTGTTCTAGCCAATATCAACTGGTCTGACGCAGCCTTTAAGTGTTGTTGAATAACCGAATCCCTTTGAGGTCTGAGCACGTGAAAGCCAATCTGGGCACCACAGTCGATCGTCCAGAGAGTCCTCTAGCTGATATCGGATGGCCGAGGGAACGGGTTGTGTTTCTGGCATTCAGTGTAAAGGTTATCTCTCCCAAGATAACGTGTTGGGACATTTTCTGTGTGTGTATCCATTTCTTGTCCGGCGAACTGTTCGGACGAGTAGAGTACATCATAATATCTCTGTCTCTGTCTCTGTCTCTGTCTCTCTCTCTCTCTGTCTCTCTCTCTCTCTTCAACTCCGTCTGCTCCTCCATCTCCCCCTCTCTCTCTCTCTCTGTCCTCTCTGTCTCTCACAAGTTGACTCTCAGGATCTCTCTCTCGATCTCCCCTCTCTCTCTCTCCCCTCTCTAGATAGAGTCAGATGCTCTCGTTTCTCTCTCTCTCTCTCTCTGTCTCTCTCTCTCTTCTCTCTCTCTCTCTCTTCTCGGTCTCTCTCTCTCTCTCTGTCCTCTCTCTCTCTCGTCTCTCTCTCTTCTCATCTCTCATCTCTCTCTCTCTCTCTCTCTCTCTCTCTCTCTCTCTCTCTATCTCTCTCTCTCTCTCTCTCTCTCTCTCTCTCTCTCTCTCTCTCTCTCTCTGTCTCTCTCTCTCTTCTCTCTCTCTCTCTCTCTCTCTCTCTCTCTCTCTCTCTCTCTCTCTCTCTCTCTCTCTCTCTCTCTCTCTCTCTCTCTCTCTCTCTCTCTCTGAACTCCCTCCTCCATTCCCAAATGTGTAATGTTATAGAAGATGGAGGACCATGTGTTGTATAACTGTATTCTGTACAATGATATAAGGGAGAAGTATCTGAAACGTGGCGACAAAACATATTTATTA
>CM065684.1:21665801-21668301 GCA_017654935.2 Phymorhynchus buccinoides
CAGAAAGATAGTAGATGATGGAAAGCACAGTGAAAAGGCAGAGTCAAAGAGATAAGAGGAAGTTACAAGCACAGAATTTCCAGAAGGTGGGGGAACTATTTTTACGAAAGACACCCACCCACCCCACACCCCCGGTATCCCCACGGGGAGAGACTCGTGGAGGGGTCGGGGTCGTCCAGCTCCCCGTATGGAGGAAGGCACGAGGCATCCACCCACTGCCCCAATGTCACGAAACGAAAGAAGGACCAGGACTCGGACTTTGAGGGAAGTCACTCTTTACTGAGGGTCAAAGTTCTCGCAGGGCAGCGGCCCCAATACTAGAAACTTTGATGAACTCTCGGGTTGTGAGCAGGGAAGAAAGAGAAGATAATGACGAGGGGGGGGGGGGGGGTGGGTACATGGTTATTGGTTCTACGACTTGTTGTACGACACAGCAAGGGAGGGGAGAGAGACAGTTGGAATGTTGGAGTTGGAGTGGGATGATCGTTCAACGTCGCGAAAAACATTTTTTTTTAAATCGTTTTCTCCCCTCCACCCTGCTGTTTACTAAGGCCCCCATCACACATGAGGGGCCCGTGGTCGAGTGGTTAGAGCGCTAGGCTGCGGTGCGGAAGGTCGCGAGCTCGAGTCCAGCTTGGAGTCGGATTTTTCTGGCCTGAAAACCCTCTCTGTCCACCCAGCAGTGAATGGGTACCTGATTCGTTCAGGGAGGGTTAAAGGTTAAAGGCAGCGGAAGGAGAGGGATGGGCTCCGCCTTCCATGATGCCGTGCCCTTGACACGGTGAACCTCTAACAGTTCACCGCCCCTACGGCCGATAGGCTATGGGGCACCTCTACCTTTACCTTTACCTTACCGTCGCACATGACGAAGACTCCACTACGTCCTCACTGCGCGCTAAGTTTCTTAGAGAACGTGGGCGAGATCGTGGAAATCCTCCTCAAGCGTGACTGCGACCACGACCTCACTACGATCTGAGGAGCGCAGACGGGACCCACAGCTGAAAACTTGTAGATCGAGCCACGCTACTGGCGCGAGACCTACGCTTCCACTACGACCTCAGTCGGCCTACTCTGTCACCATTGCGGCTGTACACGCACTCACTACGCAGTCACTACGTTGTTCACGCTCTCACTACGGTCCCGACACGCTTCCCTTCCAATCATGTCCCCCGCTACCTGGGTTTTTGTTGGTGGTTTTTTTAGCATGTTCAAAAGGTGCGTAGCGAGAACGCGGCCTACCCCGCTTTCCACGCTCCCACCAAGACCCCACCACGCTCTTACTGCGTTGCGCCCGGTGACAGGAATTCAGTCGAATCTACAATGCAGCCTACAGTGGAAAATACATGGCGGATTATACATTGCAACCTACAGTCGAAAAATTACGGTGCAGCCTACAGTCGAATATACCATGCAGCCAACAGTCGAATGCGCAGTGCCGCCTACGGTCGAATATACAATGCAGCCTACAGTCGACTGTAGGCTGCATTGTATATTCAACTGTAAAATCAACTGTAGGCTGCATTTTAGATTCGACTGTAGGCTGCATTGTAGATTCGACTGTAGGCTGCACCGTATATTCGACTATAGGCTGCATGGTATATTCGACTGTAGACTGCATTGTATATTCAATTGTAGGCTGCATTGTATATTCGACTGTAGGCTGCATGGTATATTCGACTGTAGACTTCATTGTAGATTGGACTGTAGGCTGCACCGTATATATCGACTATAGGCTGCATGGTATATTCGACTGTAGGCTGCATTGTAGAATCGACTGTAGGTTGCACCGTATATTCGACTGTAGGCTGCATGGTATTTTCGACTGTAGACTGCATTGTAGATTGGACTGTAGGCTGCATGGTATATTCGACTGAATTCCGCCCTCCTTTGCGCCCGACTAGAGTAGGCTTCGCCACGACCATGCTACTATCAGGCACGTTCTGATCTGGCTGATTGCGGAGGACGTAGCGAAGACGTGGCCTGTGTGTCAATGATGGTGTACGGGTTCTAGGTCCCGTGTTACCATAATGATGCGGGGGAGGAGCAATGCGTGCTTCTTCTTTCTTCTTCTTCTTCTTCTGCGTTCCCAGGCCATAATGGGTAAGGTACGTATGTGTCCGGTGTTCAGTTTTCACTGGTCTCCCCGCTGCGTACAGCCGACACATTCCGATTTCGGAGGAGCTCAAAGATTGGAAGATGTTTTGGGGGAAAAAAGGGCAGGAGAATGGGACAAGAAGTCAGAAAGAGATAGATGATGCAAAGCAAAGGGAAAAGGCAGAGTCAAAGAGAGTGAAAGACAAGAGGAAGCTACAAGCACAACTTCCAGAACGTGGGGGAACTATTTGTTTACGAAAGACCCCCGGTATCCCCACGGGGAGACTCGTGGAGGGGGCGGGGTCGTCCAGCTCCCCGTATGGAGGCACGAGGCATCCACTCACTGCCCCGATGCACGCTTCAAATCTTAATATTACACTTATTATTGTGTGCGCAATCTGTAAAC
>CM065684.1:21678301-21685801 GCA_017654935.2 Phymorhynchus buccinoides
CGGGGATGTACCTTGGGCAAGGCATATCCACTATCAACAAATTCTAGTCCAGCTCGTCGATATAGCATCTGACACCTCCGATATCTGGCAGTCATGGTCGGGAACGACTGAGGGAGTTGAGTGAGTTAGTGAGTGAGTCTCTCTCTCTCTCTCTCTCTCTCTCTCTCTCTCTCTCTCTCTCTCTCTCTCTCTCTCTCTCTCTCTCTCTCTCTCTCTCTCTCTCTCTCTCTCTCTCTCTCTCTCTCTCTCTCTCTCTCTCAGAGGTCAGAATGGAAGACTAGGCCCAGCCTAAATTCTTTTCCTTGTAAAATAAAGTGTCTGAGTCTCCTCTCTCTCTCTCTCTCTCTCTCTCTCTCTCTCTCTCTCTCTCTCTCTCTCTCTCTCTCTCTCTCTTTCTCTCTCTCTCTCTGTGTGTGAAAGTCAAAATGACAAAATATATTTTCAGATAGTACATTTTAATGCGGAATACAATATTTTGTACATCAAGTCATCTATAAGAATAAGGATGTAATAAAGAAGAAACTATGTGAGGCAAAGATATACATGATTTCACATCTACACATGCACACATGCACCCCCACCCACACCTCAACCAACACACACACACACATACACACACACACACACACACACACACACACACACACACACACACACACACACACACACACACACACACACACACACACACACACACACAAGCACATACATAAACGTACACCCCCAAAACACACATGTATACACTACGTACACACATATGCATATACAGTAGAAATGTGAAGGAAGCATTGATAAGAATTGAAATTACTTGAGTATAATATAATATAAGATAAGATATGCATACAATTTACAAATTGTAGATGTTTCCATCATTACTATTATGCCTAATCATATAGTAAAAAGCCAACTGTCCGTGTGTGTGTGTGTGTGTGTGTGTGTGTGTGTGTGTGTGTGTGTGTGTGTGTGTGTGTGTGTGTGTGTGTGTGTGTGTGTGTGTGTGTGTGTGTGTGTGTGTGTGTGTGTGTGTGTGTGTGTGTGTGTGTGTGTCTGAAACACGAAACGGGCCTTATAACTCCGCCGTTTTTCTACTGAATCGCTTCAAATTTGCTGTGAGCCCTAACGGGCCGATGGCAACGGCAACCGAGGCGGCTGTGTCATTTGCGCGGTTCGGCAAATGCGCGAAACGCGCATCCGCCGGCCTCTCGGCGCCCGTATCTCCGGTGTTTCTGGACCGATTGCCTTCGAATTTGGCAGGAAGATCACCGGGGACGGTGACTATCCGTGTACCAACCCGGAAGCGAATCGGTTCAGAAACGCGCGCGCTATACGACTCCGCCGTTTCTTAACCGAATCGCTTCAAATTTGCTGTACTCAGCGTTACCAGTACTTGGCGTTACCGTTACTAGGCGTTACCGTTACTAGGCGTTACTGGGACTCGGCGTTGCGCTAGTATGTTGTTAAAAACAAAGCAAGAACATGAATGACAAATACCATACATTACATATCACTGTGCGTAGGGATAGTCATTATTTCTGGAAAACAACAATCAGATAGGAATGATTATAATGCACAGTTCGTATCTGTCTTGATAGGGGAAATTACGTAAAAATGAACTTAGTAATGTAAATATGATTATAGTAATGGTAGCAATAACGTTCAGTCTGACTCTCTCTCGGATGCCTAAAGAACTTAATCATTCATGAGATAAGTTTTTTTGGGTGGTTTTTTAAAGTGATTTCTATTATTAATGTTTTTACATGTTTAACCCCTTGACTGCCACCAATTACATACTGACCTGATGACATCATCAGATGAAAAGGAATAACCCTGATATATTGACTTTTGCTCTAACACAGTCAAGAGAGTAATATCCCCAGACCATTTTGCCAGATTGGCTCAATCAGTTGTCTTTTTCGTGGCATGATTTGCCCAATGGTTTATTCTTTAATTTTCTCTGGCAGTCAAGGGGTTACAGCGTTTTGTAACTTATTCCAGAAGTTTACTCCTGAGCAAAAAAAACACACCCAGATTTGAAAAGATTATTTTGGGGGGCCGCGAAAATGACAATGAATGGCTATGCCTATACATGTGATCCAGCACCACGAAAAGGGACATTAAGTGTCAAACTGACCATTCTGAGAAAAGAAAATATGAACAAATTGCAGACGAGTCTCTTTCTAATGATACAAAGAACCATTATTGTACCTTTTTCCATTCCAGAGTTATGAGCATTTAAAGTTGGTAGGGTGAGCGTCGGCCAATTTGAGAAAACAGTCTAAAGTCTAGCCTAGCTGAAGAAAATGCATGGACCTACTCGTTTTTAAAACACTTATGAGACCATTTAGAGACCATGATTATCCTTTATAGATTTTAGATTGTTAGAGAACACAGAAATACCCTTAACTCAAAATTGACAAAACAACAAATTTTTTGACTTTGCAAGCCTGTTGTGAGAAACTAGCCCAGCGACTTAATGTCCCTTTCGTGGTGCTGGGTCACATATGTATTGATTTTAAACGTGTCTGTTATCATTGTGGGTGCAGTGCCATTTACAACATTATGCATACATATTGCTTTGTTAAATTTAAATACCAGGTAATAGGAAAGTGCGGGTACACTGACAGGCAAAAGACACACACACGTGCGCACACACACACACACGCGCGCGCGCGCGCGCGCACACACACGCGCGTGCACACACATACACACACGCGCGCGCGCGCTACACAGAGTTCAGAGTGCCAAGAGCACAATATCGAAACTGTATCTACATAACTGAGATTGATCTGCTTAGCAGAAATTGTACCTAAGACTGTTTCTCAAATTTCCAGACCAACGTTGCAGGCGTTTGCTAATCTCAGACCTGCATGTTGGCACCAAGTGGTCATCGTGAAGGGAAGCTTCAAGCAGAGCCCTGTCGGACAGTCTCTGACCAACTGATATTCTATGGTACCATCTTCTGATTCTTAGCACCCATAAATCGGGGAGGAAAAAAACCGGATTGAAAGCACACGCGCGCGCACACGCACACGCACACGCACACGCACACGCACACACGCACACGCACACGCACACGCACACGCACACGCACACACACGCGCGCGCGCACACACACACATATGCACACATGCACACTATGAACATTAGATTGCACTACACTACATTACACTGCACTGCACTGCACTAAACTACACTGCACTGCACTACACTCACTACACTGCACTGCACTGCACTGCACTAAACTACACTGCACTGCACTGCACTGCACTACACTACACTACACTACACTACACTACACTACACTACACTACACTACACTACACTACACTACACTACACTACGCTACACTACACTACACTACACTACACTACACTACGCTACGCTACACTACACTACACTACACTACACTACACTACCCTACCCTACACTACGCTACACTACACTACACTACACTACACTACACTACACTACACTACACTACACTCTCCGTGCATGCACATTATGTGTTTCATGGCTTAGCAGTTTTGATTTTTGCTTCTTAAAAAAGTATTGCCGAAGGTAGGTCTACACCATAAAACTGACAGCCAGCGGTAGAGACACTTCTTGAAATGAAGCTGGTGGGGAACTCTGAGTATGTTCATGGCACAGTGGTGGCTGTCATAATTCAAAGATAACAACTCCATTTAATAAATCTGTAGCATCGATCGTTGACAACTACATTATGTGACTTCTCATTGTCAGGAAAACACTACACAGTACACTACGACCCTATTATTTAAAAATATAAAAAATGCTGTCCCATCTTCTGGGCCGTACAGTGGCGTTGCTCCCACGCCGCTCATTGAGTCCCAATTCACAGCCACACCCCGGCTTATTCAGGTCGCAGAATCCGAGACCAGCAGTCCAAGGGGAGCGAATCTATGTTAACCCTTTCACCGCCAATGTCGCATGTGTGCACCACAGTAGTATGACACACATGTCACTAGGAGGTGTGGAATCGGGGCACGTTATCCGAAGACCTCATGTTCTTGGTTTCGGGAGGTAGGCATAGGCGTAGTGTTATACATGTCACAGAAGAATTCCCAATATTGCAGATAATTTATTTGGTCTACCCAGATAAGTTTAAAGGTATTTTGGGGCTGAAAATGGCTGGCGGTGAAAGGGTTCAGCCGTCAGTAGGCTACGGCCCTATTATTAATATTACACTAAGTCATGGCCTGCTGATGTAGTGGACATTGTACACGCGGTCCAGTTCTCTACAGGGAACCACCGATTCCTGGTCTTTGCCCGCACGCCCGCTCAAACAGTAGTGGTGAGAGGAGTAGCACATATTAGCATCAAAAACGGTCCGCATCACAGAAACGGCACGGCGAGGAGTCGGGACTCGGTAGCCCTCAAACTCCATGGACACCAGCGGGTACACGTCCTCCAAGCGAAACAAACACACCGGGATCTGGAAGCGGCTCTTGCACCAGACGTGAGAGTCATCGCGGTCCATCAGGAAAAGGTCTATGTAGGGGCACCGGAAAATCACATCCTCGTAAAGGTGCCAGTCCGGCACAAAATAATCTGTCTCGTTCTTCTCACTCTCTTCTTCCAGCTTCTGCGGTGGTCGAACGACAGAAGTGGAGTGGAAATTCCTCATCTCCCCGTCGTCCTTGAAGAACTTCCAGTACATGCCGGAGCTCAAGCGAAGGGTGTAGCCGGGTAGGCAGGACAGCGCTCGCTGCACTTTGCCCAGGTCCCGCTCGTCGACGGCCACGTCCATTTCGTCGTCCCAGGGGATCATGCCGCCGTGCCGCACCGCTCCCAG
Organism: Phymorhynchus buccinoides; assembly: GCA_017654935.2. Lineage (NCBI taxonomy): Eukaryota > Metazoa > Mollusca > Gastropoda > Neogastropoda > Raphitomidae > Phymorhynchus > Phymorhynchus buccinoides. The sequence goes on from CM065684.1 coordinate 21,683,115, forward strand.
CAGGCTGCCGGCCAGCAGGAAGTGCGAGACGTTGTGCAGGGTCAGGGCCTCGTGCAGCACGCGCCAGGTCAGCAGCAGGCGCGCCTTCTGCTCGGGAGTCAGCTCCGGCGGGGCGAACAGGCCGTAGCGCCGCCTCCCCTCGGCCGACTGGTTGTTGAGCCAGGTCCGCGCTTTAGACATGGCGGCCACGTCCTGAGGGCGAGCTTGGACCTTGCTTCCTGTGTGTGTGTGTGTGTGTGTGTGTGTGTGTGTGTGTGTGTGTGTGTGTGTGTGTGTGTGTGTGTGTGTGTGTGTGTGTGTGTGTGTGTGTGTGTTGGTGGTGGTGGTGGTGGTGGGGTGGGGGCATGCAAAAATGGCGTTTTTAGAGTATCAAAGGGTTGCACCGTCTCTGTACTCTCTCTCACTTTCGATCCCTCTGTCTCTCTGATTCTGTCTCTCTCTCTCTCTGTCTTTGTTTCTATCTTTGTCTCTGTCTGTGTCTCTGTCTTTGTCTCTGTCTTTGTCTCTGTCTTTGTCTCTGTCTTTGTCTCTATCTTTGTCTCTGTCTTTGTCTTTGTCTCTGTCTTTGTCTCTCTGTCTCTCTCTTTTTGTCTTTGTCTCTCTGCCTCTGTCTCTGTCTCTGTCTGTCTGTCTGTCTGTCTGTCTGTCTGTCTGTCTCTTACTCTCTCTCTCTCTCTCTCTCTCTCTCTCTCTCTCTCTCTCTCTCTCTCTCTCTCTCTCTCTCTCTCATACACCATGCCACTGAATGGACTGATGGTATCCTCTTCAGTTAACCCATTACATTAGCCAAAAATATCAGTTAATACAATAAAAGGTAGTTTTACTTGTAGTGGAGTTTTAAATATTACTGTAAAGTTGGCATCGGTTTACTATTAATATGTAACTGTATTAGTAACCATTCTGTGACAAGATCTTAATTTTTAATAGACGCAATCTTAGAAGGTAATACAGCCAGGTCTGCACATGAATTCACTCTTTGAAGACGTCGTTCTGAACGCCCATTTCATGCATGAAAATTCTGCAGACGTTTGTTTCAATTTAGTCTACTCTCAGGCCTGGTAAACATTTATAGTGCAGTGGTGCTAATAGGAGGATGTCCAAAACCCTTCACTTAAAAGTCTTCTTAACGCACAAAGCTTGAAAAATCTGAAAATGGAAGATTATGAAACAAAAAAACCGTGAATTTTCCTACAAATATCGTCAAAACCTTCAAACCAGAATTTGTACGACCATCAAAACTTTTGTTAAGCGGGGAAAAGGGGGGTGGGGGGTGGTAGGTACGCAGGATAACGTAACGGCATACTAAGGCCAAATCAGTGCTGCCGCCTTTTGCCTTCCAAAAACCAGAAACCGAGTTTTAGCACTCCAGAAACCGGAAGCCACAAATTTTAGCACGCCAAAAACTGGCAGCCACAAGTTTTAGCACTTAAAAAACCCTGGAAATCACACAAGTTTCAGCACTCCAAAAGCCGGAAGCCACAAGCTTTAGCACATTAAAAACCGGAAGCCACGAGTTTTAGCACTCCCAAAACCGGAAGCCACAAGTTTTAGCACTCCAAAATCTGGAAGCCACAAGTTTTAGCACTCCAAAAACCGGAAGCCACAAGTTTTAGCACTCCAAAAACTGGAAGCCACAAGTTTCTACATTTCAAAATCCAGAACTCACAAGGGTTGTTGTTGTTTTTTACTCAAAAATCCAGAAATCTGCATCATTCGGGCAAATGAGCACCCGTACCCATGCATTTGCGAATCTGAACTGATGAATCTGATTTGTGCACTTTAAATTGAGAATTATGGACCTAATAGGGGGGGGGGGGGGGGGGGGGGGGGGGCATCACACTATCCACAAATGGTTAAAGTTTCAAAAGTCTGATGGAAATCCGTAAACATCTGTTAAATCCACAGACAAAATATTTTATAATTCAAATAACAAATACGCTTCATTCCACGGACAAAACTATCCATGCTTTCAATCCATGTCCAGCTATGGGAAACTCTCAGTTGACGTCACAAGGCGCCGAGAAGAGTTATCGTTTCTTGATATTTGTATGGTGCGTACCCACCTGACGTTAAAAGTTGCTGCAGTGTTCCCTGGTTCCGCGAGGCCTCACTGGCTGCGTGGGTCGGCTGTAAGCAAGGGACCAGGGCACTTTCTCCTGACGTGAACGAATGCAGGTGAACTTTGACCAGCTGCAAAGCACAACAGGACCATCGAAACACATATATGTGACCCTGCACCACGAAAGGGACATTAAGTGTCAACCCGACCATTCTGAGAAAATTATGCATTTGAAAACTTCAGATGATTTTCTTTCTAATGATACAAGAACCATTCTTATATCTTTTTCCGTACCAGAGTTATGAACATTTAAAGTTAGCAGGGTGAGTGTCGGTCATTTTGAGAAAAACAGTCAAAAGTCTAGCCTGGCTGAAGAAAACGGTTTGACCTACTCATTTTAAAGCACGCATAAGACCATTTAGAGACCACATGTAAGACTGTCCTTTATAAATATGAAAGATAAGATGTTAGAGAACACTAAATTAGCCATAACTCAGAACTGACAAAAATATTAGATTTTGACTTTCCAAGCCTGTTATTAAAAACTAGCCCAGCGACTTAACTTCGTGGTGCCTGGTCATATTTTCTTTTTTTCTTAGAAGAACTTCACCTGTATATCCCTTTCACC
>CM065684.1:21690801-21708301 GCA_017654935.2 Phymorhynchus buccinoides
CTCGGTTAAACCTCATCGGCTATGGCACCGCCACATAAGTTAAAGCCCGAGTAAGTCAAAGAGGTCATGCATAGATAAATAGATCAGTTCCCGGACGGCGTACGAGGAAATAGTTGTATTCTATTTTTATTTCGTATGTGGGTGGCCCAGCATATCCGACTTCGGCTGGAGGAAAATAGTTTTTTTTAAGTGTTTCATGGAAGAAAAAAAAGGCAGGAGAATGGACAGATAGTAGATGACAGCAAGCAAAGGGAAAAGGCAGAGTCAAAGAGAGTGACCGATTAGAGGAAGTTACAAGCACAGAACTTCCAGAATGTGGGGGAACTATTTATTCAAAAGACCCCCAGGTATCCATACGGTAGGGCAGGGAAGATGATTTCAAAAGTATAACTTGTTTGATGGAACGCCTGTAAATGCTTCCTAGGGGTTTAACCCTTTCACCGCCAATGTTGCATTTTAGCACCACATTGGTTTAACACCCATGTCACTAACTTGCATCAAACCAGAGCCTGTTATCCAAAGACCCTATTTTCTTAACTTTGGGAGGTAAGGATAGGCCTAATGTTCTACATGTCACAGAGGAAATCGCAATATTGCAGGTATTTTATGTTCTCTACCCAGTTAAGTTTATTGGTATTTTTTGGCTGAAAAATGGCTGGCGGTGAAAGGGTTAAGGCAGGGTTTTTCTTACCTGACATAACCCATGTTGTGGGAGCCTTAACCCCTTGACTGCCAGAGAAAATTCAAGAACAAATCATTGGGCAAATCATGCCATGAAAAAGACAACTGATAGAGACAATCTGAGAAAATGGTCTGGGGATATTACTCTCTTGACTGTGTTAGAGCAAAAGCCAGCATATCAGGGTTACTCCTCTTCATCTGATAACAACATCAGGTCAGTACGTAATACGTTGGTGGCAGTCAGGGGGTTAACAGAAGAACAACTATAACAATACACACTACCTGAAAAGAAGATGAACAATACACTTCCCTCAGTCTCTATTGAAGAGAAACACAACCTTGATATAATAGAGGGGGAGGAAACGAAGAGCATGAATTCAAGAAACAACGCAATAAAGTAGTTGACATAATGAAGAAGAATTTTAAAGACCCACCACGTCAGGTGTCAAAATCACGGTTCTCACTCTAATAGCTGGCAAGAAATCTTCAGAAATCTTCCTAGCATAAGAGGGAATGTAAACGGGACTCGCTCGTAGTAGCTTTCGCCACACGTCCGTCTGTCCGGCTTCGTCACCGCTTGCACACGGAGGCTGACCTTATGGAAGCGTCAAAGAGAAACTATTTTAACCAAAATTAATGATAGCCATGCACAAATCAAGAACACTGCTTCGCTATGGCGAGCATTATTAACTGATTTCAGTAATAAGTATCACATACTAAACAAAATCACAATTATATCCGCCGTCCCCTAACTCGTTCAACGATCACTTCCTCCTCAACTTAGTAAGCTCAACCACCCCGTAAAGCCGAGTGCGCCTGCGCGATGCAGACCGGTGTCACGATAAATAAGTACCTGCCATGAAATATCTACATCGCATGCGAACTATAACCTTCCTAACCCTAACCCTAACCCTATCCCTAACCACGGAAAGAACCAAGAAATAGAGCAGGAGGGTGTACATCTACATATTTGCCGAGAAATCGATGTACAAAGCCATGCACTTAGTTTCGTAAAATTCACAATGGCGGACAAACAAACAATTATGATTGGCTAGGCGCCGGTTAGGCCTACTTATTTCATGAGGTAGCATATTAATTCTCTTCACACCTGACCCAAAGCGAAATGCAGAAATGGGGTCCGAAAAAAACATATCGCCGCATCCCGGAGTGGAACTGCCTCCCCGAGTCCGTTGTAGCAGCACCATGATTCTCTGACAGTCTTTGAAGAAGAAGCGAGGCTGGCTGCTGCACCATTTCAGCGACTCAGCTTCCTGGACGAGGGGCTAACACCATCAGAGAGCTCTCGACCACAAATCTCCAGCACTGAAAACCTCCCACCCCCCTCGGAAATAAACCTTTGAACTTTGAGCCCACCACCACCACCACCACCCTCGAGGAACTCCCCCTTGCTTCACGACCCACCCACCCCTTTCCCCTATCTTCTTCCCTTCCTTCCGTATAGCGACTACAGTTCCTGCTGGACTATTTATGTCGCTGAATCTCTTCTGTTTCTCACTGCCACTTAGTGTAGAGTGGCACAGTGGTAGCGCGTTCGCCTCGTGTCAAGTAAACCCAAGTTCGAACCTGGGTACAGGGGATTTTTTTCTCTCACTTTGCGCTAGGCCTTACGGTCTGAATGTGGAGTCTTTCGGATGAGACGATAAACCGAGGTCCCGTGTGCCCATGCACTTAGCACACGTTACCCAAAAAAACCCAGTGGCAACGAAAAAGTCATTTCGTCAAAACATTTTCCCCCCCCCCCCCCCCCCCCCCCCCCTTCCTTCCTCATCAGTCACACAAAAGTCGCATGCAAAAAAAAAAAAAACAAAAATGGGTGGCGCGCCTCTGGCTGCAACGCGCTCTCCAGGTGGGAGCAACCCGAATTTCACAGAGACGCCTCTGTGACTATAAAGTACCTAATACCTAATAATAACCTAATAATACTTCTCTCCGCCCTCTCTATCTTTGCATTTCCGAATCGATCGAGAACCGGTGTTTTTCAACGTGGCGTGGCCGTTACAGCAAACTTTGCTTTGAAGAAGGGAAGTTATCAACTTCCTGATCGCTTCTCGGCCTTTTGGCTAAGACAGTGATTCAGGAACATAATTTTTTGTTTATACCGTGGTTGGTTTGTTCAGCCCGTCGTACATGGCGAAAGCCGATACACGACGTTAAACTGAACTTCCATCCAGAAGGGAAGTTAGGTTTTTAATTTTACGTCAACTCGGCTGCAAAACAGCACATAGTTATGAGACGAACCATCAACCAACCATCATTCGATGTTCGGACCAGATCTTGGAGGTACTGGCAATACCAGGTCTGATCCGAGATCATAATTATTTTAAGACATTAGGAAGCAATTATTGCCAACAAACTTTGCTTTTCAGTCTCCGTCACCAGTTATACCTGACACAGCCTCTCAACACAGTTGTACACAACAATATGCTGGCATAGCCCCTCTCTCTCTCTCTCTCTCTCTCTCTCTCTCTCTCTCTCTCTCTCTCTCTCTCTCTCTCTCTCTCTCTCTCTCTCTCTCAGTTCCATGTTTGGTAATAATTATGTTGATTTGATAACCGTTTTGATAACTTATATGTATGCTATTTATTGCTTTTTTCTTCTCTTTTTATGTATTCCCCTCCCTCTTTTCCCTATATGACATGGGCAGATGGCCTTGATCATTAAATTTTTGTTGATCGTTTTCGTTGATCGTTTTCGTTGATCGTCGTTGATCGTTGATCTCTCTCTTCTCTCTCTCTCTCTCTCTCTCTCTCTCTCTCTCTCTCTCTCTCTCTCTCTCTCTCTCTTTCTCTCTCTCTCTCTCTCTCTCTCTCTCTCTCTCTCTCTCTCTCTCTCTCTCTCTTTCTCTCTCTCTCTCTCTCTCTCTCTCACACACACACACACACACACATACATACGCGCGCGCGCGCACTGCACACGAGCGTGCACGCGTACGAATATACCTACACATACACACATACACACACACACACACACACACACACACACACACACACACACACACACACACACACACACACACACACACTGACACACACACACACACACACCATCAGTGCACACACCTACCTCCTTATTATCCCTGTGTTGGAGTCACAGTGTGATTCAGTTCTGCATTGTGTCCCGTGTGTCGCTCATTATTCAGTTCTTTGCCCACACCTTCCATTCTGCTATGCTGACACACACATTATAATATATACGGGTGCGTAGCGCTTTCACTACGTATCGAATGAACTAATCCCACCCCCACCCCCACCCCACCCCCGTGGGGATACCGGGGGTCTTTTGTATAAATAGTTTCCCCCACCTTCTGGAAGTTCTGTGCTTGTATCTTCCTCTAATCTGTCACTCTCTTTGACTCTGCCTTTTTCCCTTTGCTTTCTGTCATCTACTATCTTTCTGCCTTTCCAGTCCATTCTCCTGCCTTTGTTGCACGACGAAACACCTTCAAAACGATTTCCTCCAGCCGATGTAGGACTTGCTGGGCCTAACTATTTATTAGTTAGGCGCATAAACGGCAGCATGACGCATCTGCGCTCATGATTGACAGGAAACTGTCTGAGCGATTGAAGAAGAAGAATGAACTAGCCGTAGCCTACATTGTTACCACTGCGACCCATAGAGAACAATGAATGATGATTGTGCCAAATCTGTCCGTTTGAAGTCCCGACAGAGTAACCCTACACACAACGCCGTAGTTCTTTCGATACGTAGTGAAAGCGCGCGCTACGCGCACAGTGAAAGCCCTACTGATTCATCTTGGTGGTGTTATCGATACGTAGTGATAGCGGGATGTCCCCGTTCTGCTATGCACAGCAACACCAGTCGACACACCACATTGTTGACTGAGAGCAAACATCGACAACGTATAAAGGATAAATGGCACACTTTGAAAACCTATAACAAATACACGATTTGTTAAGTGGGAGAGAGACATTATAGACAGACAGGCATGCAGAGAGAGAGAGAGACAGAGAGAGAGAGAGAGAGAGAGAGAGAGAGAGAGAGAGAGAGAGAGAGAGAGAGAGAGAGAGAGAGAGAGAGAGAGAGAGAGAGAGAGACAGACAGACAGACAGACACAGAGAGAGAGAGAAACAGACAGAGGCAGAGACACTACTAGTGAGACAGAGAGGCGGGTCTATGAAATTATTTTTTCCAGTCTTTGTGAAGAGACCCAGGGGTCTTGCCTGTTTGAGACACTGAAAAACATGAGAGTCCCTTGAGATGATTAGCCTCAGCATGGTTTCAAACTCAAACGTCCCTGTGATTACTAGCCGCGTTCGAAGAGAGCGAAGCTAGTAATGTTTTCGGTGGATTCTGAAGCCGACTATTATATCTATATGACTAGCTATGTTAACACGATAACGTTTGAACGAAGAGACATAGGACGCTCAAATGTTGCATGCGGATAGGTACTAAGAATATATAGGCCAAGTTCGACCATGAAGGTAATCGATAAAAGGTCAAGGTCACTGGAGTCTAAAATGCTGCCGAACACCTGGCACGATAACGGAGGGACCTGGGACGCTCACATTTTGCATGCGGATACGTATTAAAGATATATATGCCAAGTGCAAACATGAAGGTCATAGGTCAAAGGTCAAGGTTATTGGCGCAGAAAATGCTGCTGAGCACATGGCACGATAACGTTTGAACGGAGGAACCTAGGACGCTCAAATTTTGCATGCGGATAGGTACTACGAATATCTCGGCCAAATTCAAAAATGAAGGTCATAGGTCAAAGGTGAAGGTCACTGGAGCCAAAAATGCTGCCGAGCACCTGGCAGGATAACGTCTGAACGCAGGGACCTAGGACAGTCATATTTTGCGTGCGGATAGGCACTAAGGATATCTAGACCAAGCTCGAAAATCAAGGTCATAGGACAAAGGTCAAGGTCACTGGACACAAAAATGCTGCCGCGCGGCTGGTGGTCTAGCGTCTTTAACGCTCTAGTTTTCTCGATGTCGGTGTATGAAACCCAGGGATAGATCTACGACCGAACACTAGCACCTGCCGGTCTCCACAGAAACAATGAGGCTATGGGGGATTAAGACATATTTTATTCGTCCTCATCTTTCACTCTGCCTCATACACACTTTCTCCTCCAACTCTGACTTATTGAGTGCCTCGCATTCTATAGCATGTAGTGACTCTTTTATTCCTTTTTGGGGGGATGTTTACTGCTGTAAAATAAAATCCATCAAAATCTGTATACTATGCAAAAGAATTCAAGGGCCATTTATTCATAAGCGCATAAAATAAATATGGCTTATTCAAATCTCAATATTTGGAAATGCCAAATTCAATCATTTCTTAAACCTTGCTCCACCAGCCATATGTCAGCTAAATATTTCCATTAAATTTACCTGGGTAGAGAACAAAATCCATCTGCAGTATTGGGGATTCTTCTGTGACACATATAAAATAAGGTCTATCCTTACTTCCCAAAACTAAGACAATGGGGTCTTTGGATAACAGACCCCAATTTGATGCCTTTTAGTGACATAGGTGTTAAATCACTGTGGTGCTAAAATGCGACTTTGGCGGGGAAAGGGTTAATTAACTCAAACCTCAGGTTTCATTATTTTCGTTGGATTACGTTAGGACAATATGGCTCAACAAAGAACGCCATCCCCAGATTCGAAAATGACAAAAGTGTGGCTACTCAAAACAAAACTGTCAACATTAGGTGTGTATGTCCATGTGTTACGCCCAATCCGCACAATTGCCTATTTCATGAAATGGGCAAAATGCTTTGCACAATTTATGAAATGGACAATGTATATCACATTTTTGAATCCCAATTCCCACAGGTATTGATTAAGATTGATTCAATGGTATCACACTTTTCTACATTGTATTTGCACCCCTATCGCCCCCCCCCTCCCCCCCCCCCCCCCCCCCCCCCCCACCCCCCCCCCCCCCCCCCCCCCCCAACTCGACCAGATGCTAAGCTGGGGCATGCCTGAGCCACATGTTGAATCAAACGTTTTATCAAATTAAGTCTGAATAAAAATAATTTAAAAATCATCTACAGATGATATTTCTCATTCGTTTGAACCAATTCTTGGTTTATGTGTGCTAATGAACGAAAACTATTTTTCATTCATATTGCTTTTCTCAATTGCAAGTTATAAATTGTCTATTTCACGAACCGGGCAAACCATTTTGCCCATTTCATGAAATGGGCAATTTCATGGATTGGGCGTAACACATGCACTGTTGTTTGGAGACAGTTGGTGAGTTGCGCACAATGCTGTCACGTGTGTTTATGCGTTGACTTTGACTTTGATGAGGGGCTGTTGTCATTGCTTAGCCCCACCCCCCACCCCCCCACTCCCAGAAACTGTATGCTGAATGCATTACTTCAAAGGTCCGTGATTTTACAAAATGGTCCCTATATTATTTCATTGCTCAGTACACAAGGCTTGGGTTGTCAATGAGAAGAAAATGTTGGTGCATATATGTAAAAAAAAAAAAAAAAAAACAGATGGCCACAATCTATGCTCATTTTTGTGCATAAATGTCACCCAGCACCACGAAAGGGACATTAAGTCGCTAGGCTAGTTTCTCACAGTAGGCTTGGAAAGTCCAAAATGTGGTCACTTTTGAGTTATGTGTATTTTTGTGCTCTCTAACATCTTATCTTTCATATTTATAAAGGACAATCTTTAATATGGTCTCTAAATGGGTATTTTAAGTGTTTTAAAACGAGTAGGTCAATACATTTTCTTCAGCTAGGCTAGACTTCAGACTGTGTTTTCTCAAAATGGCCGACACTCGCACCTACTAACTTTAAATTGTCATAGCTGTAGAACGGGGGGGGGGGAAATAGGAATGGTTCTTGTATCAATAGGCCTTTGCAACTAGGGTTATTAACGCCCTTGACAGTGAGAGTAATTGCTCTTGCCTGGTCAGTACTGACAAGGGCATTCACTCTTGCGAAGGGCAGCCATTTAGTGGCATCAAATAGGGGTTGTTGGCGAGAGTTATCCCCCTGTCTGGTCAGTACTGAACCATCTTCCCTCACCCTCCAAGGGCATTCACTCTTGCAAAAGGTGTTCGTTGCAGACTCCTATAGAAAGAGAATTGTCGGACGTTTTCAAACGTGTATTTTTTTCTCAGAATGGTCAGTTTGACACTTAATGTCCCCTTTCGTGGTGCTGGGTGACAAATATGATACGCATACAGGGATCAACACACACCACTTCTGCTTATTATTGTGCACGGCCCAAAGAAAGTAAAAAAATAAATGATTAAGCGGATGGGATATGCGCATGGGTGTCCGCGTGTATGTTCACACTCCTTCATGTTTCTCACTTCCAGATTTTGCTTACGGATTGCGGACGCATTTCCGTACATAAACTGCAACAACAAAACAGCTAAAGGCTACAGGCTACCAGAAGACAACTTTCAACACAACAAACGTGCATTCTTTAAATTTAAATTTTTTGAAAACTTATCAAAGATCACTCGGCTACTTTGATCACTGTCTAATTGTGTTTTTATGCCGTGGACTAGTAGAAGCCTCTTGCCCTCTGTTCTCAAAACAAAACACAATAGGTGAAGACGGGGTAAAAAGCCCATGGGCGGGTAAGAAGCCCATGCCAATTATCTCATGAAATGAAGCAAATTTCAGTCACATTTTGCCCATGAGACGAGTGTTAAACAAAATGTGACTGAAATTTCAGTCACATTTTGCCCATGAGACGAGTGTTAAACAGTCACATTTTGCCCATGAGACGAGTGTTAAACAATTAACACTCGTCTCATGGGCAAAATGTGACTGAAATTTGCTTTATTTCATGCGATAATTGGCATGGGCTTCTTACCCGACCATGGGCTTTTTACCCCGTCTTACCTATCCTACGTGTGAAGATTTTGGTTGTGTTTTGTTTGAATCATTCAATGAATGGTGCTAGCATACGTACGTACCGGTACATGTTGCCCTTTAAGGAGCACGGTATAAGCTTCGAGCTTGTAGTTGCTCTAGTTGTCTTTCTGTGTGATCGTTTCCAAAATGAATAAATATTTGTTTAAACCACATGTTGCCCTTTGTCAACTGTTAGTCCAACACTATTTTTTGTTCTTTCTTTGTAACCTAAAACAGCACAAAATGTTCTCATGTTTTTGTCTTTTTGTTTAACTGTACGAAAAGCCACGAACAGTCAGACACATCACTGAAAATGAGAGTTTAGAAAAGAAAGAAAACTCTCACATCCTGACTTAACACATTCGGTCCTTCATACGGTGAGGAGACGCTTTCTGCAAGGAAACTACGCTAGACCAAAATGTGACCTAGCACCACGAAAGGGACATTAAGTCGCTCAGCTAATTTCTTACAACAGGCTTGAAGAATATTTTAAAAAAAATCTATAGGTTTGTTTGATCAAGTTTGAGTTATGGGTATTTTTGTGTTCTCTAACGTCTTATCTTTCATATCTATAAAGGATAATCTTTAATAATTAAGGTATCTAAATGCTTTCAAACGAGTGGGTCAATGCATTTTCGATTACAGCTAGGTTAGACATTAGACTGTGTTTTCTCAAAATGGCCGATACTCACCCTACCGACTTGAAATGCTCATAACTCTCCAACGGAAAAAGACACAAGAATGTAGATAATCGAGTATCCTGATCGCTTCTCGGCCTTTTGGCTAAGACAGTGATTCAGGAACAAAAACTTTTGTTTATTGCATGGTTGGTTGGTTCAGCCCGTCGTACATGGCGAAAACCGATACGTGACGTTAAACTGAACTTCCATCCAGACACAAGAATGGTTCTTGTTTCATTAGAAAGAGAATGGTCTGAAGTTCCCAACTGTTTCACCTTTCTCAGAATGGTCTGAAGTTCCCAACTGTTTCACCTTTCTCAGAATGGTCTGACAGATTTGCCGCAAAGTTCCCAACTGTTTCACCTTTCTCAGAATGGTGAAGTTGAAGTTCACCTTTCCCAACTGTTTCACCTTTCTCAGAATGGTCTGAAGTTCCCAACTGTTTCACCTTTCTCAGAATGGTCTGAAGTTCCCAACTGTTTCACCTTTCTCAGAATGGTCTGAAGTTCCCAACTGTTTCACCTTTCTCAGAATGGTCAGGTGTGACGCGTAATGTCCCTTTCGTGGAGTTGGGTCACAAATGACCTAGTCCCACCCGCATCGGAAAGAATCTACAGAATTCAATGACTCTAAAAGGAAGATAGTGAGAAATGTCCAGTCTACTGGCTTGTAGGGTAGCAACGTGGAAATGCGGACGGTCCAGTCCCCAGTCCCCAGATAAGCTCCTCCACTGCTCAGCTAACAGCTTGTTGTTGCCTGTCAGTCGTGTCCGACAATGGCTGCTAGATAGCAGAGGGGGGGGGGGGGGCAGCTGCTATTCCGGCGGGCTGGGCTAGAATTAGTTTATAGTGGAGAAGCTTTGCCCAAGGTACATCCCCACTCTCTCGGCCAAAAGGGATTTGAGGACGAGAGCTGGCGTTGGGGAAGGTCGCCCCCCAAAGGCCAACCAATCCCATTGGCTGCAGCACTAGAGCCGGTGAAAATCCCCCCCACTAGTTAGAGAGTCATAGTCGTCCACGAAAACAGACTAAGCTGTACTACGATATTCCAGTATTGTAGAACATCATTTACAGCACAGCTCTCATTTACTACTGGCCCCTTTCTGCGGGCTAATGTCACCCAGTGATCAAAAGCCATTTGAGCCAAAGGCCTTAAACAAAGAGCTTGTGTGATTGGTGAAGGGGGCAGGTGAAGAGGGCGAACCAAAGAGGGTGGAAGGGAAAGAGCTGGACCTTGGCAGGCGAAAGGGGTTCCGTGCGCCCCCCTCCTCCCCTTCCTCGCCCATGTGTGTAGGCCTGCATGAGGACAGTGAGGTATACAGTAACATAGCGGGGTTTCTCTGCTCTGAATCTTTCAATATTTGGTATTTGGTATATTCTAGACACAGAGACTTATCTCTGTGAAATTCGGGCTGCTCTCCCCCGGAGAGTGCGTCGCCACAAATGCAGCGCCTACCCATTTAAAAATAATATTTGTTGGTGGGTGGGTTTTGTAGGGGGGGCACAGGGTGAGGAGAGGGTGTGGGCACACTTGGAAAACCTAGCTATCAATTTGGCAATGCCAGACAGCGAGAATTCTCCCTGCTCTTACCGACTTTCAACTGCCGTGGGAGTTTTACGTGCGTAAAGCGCACGGGTCAGACAGAGTATTAAAATTGATTATTGCGGTCATTTAATTTGAGGCAAATAAATGGACAGATTATTAATTAAAGGGGAATAAAGTTAGTTGTGATTTATTTTCCTTAATTATCCATTCAAACTAGAACTATGATTCAATAGCATAGCAGAAGTATGAGTATGTAAGCGTGTAGTCGCACTAAAATAAAGTACATCTAGAGCTTGAATGAGGCAGGAAAAGTAATAGGGGAAGACGGGGTAAAAAAGCGCATGGGCGGGTAAGAAGCCCACCCCAATTATCTCATGAAATGAAGCAAATTTCAGTCTCATTTTGCCCATGAGACGAGCGTTAATGTCTAGCATTCGTCTCATGGGCAAATTTGACTGAAATTTTCTTTATTTCATGAGATAATTGGGGTGGGCTTCTTACCCGCCCATGCACTTTTTACCCCGTCTTCCCCTATATGATTACCAAAGAGTGCCATGGTTAAGTCATTGAAAAATGCAGTAGAGTGAAATAGTGGAGTTTCTCTGCTGTACGTCTTTCAATAGACACATTATTAACAGTGATTATTGCGGTCATTTGAGGAAAATAAATGGACCAATTATTAAACTGGAATAAAGTTAGTTGTAATTTCTTTTCCAAAATTAATTCAAACCAGAAGTAGTAGTAGTAGTAGTAGTAGTAGTAGTAGTAGTAGTAGTAGTAGTAGTAGTAGTAGTAGTAGTAGTAGTAGTAGTAGTAGTAGTAGTAGTAGTAGTAGTAGTAGTAGTAGTAGTAGTAGTAGTACACATGTAGTATGTAAGTGTGTGATCGCACTAAAATAAAATACATCCAGAGCTTGAATGAGACAGGAAAAGTAATATATATATATATATTACCAAAGTGTACCATGCTTAAATTCTTCTTCTTCTTCTTCTTCTTCTTCTTCTTCTTACGTTCTTCTTCTTCTTCTTCTTCTTCTTCTTCTTCTTCTTCTTCTCCTTCTTCTTCTCCTTCTTCTTCTTCTTCTTTGTTCTTCTTCGTTCGCTCAGACAGTTTCCTGTCATATGAGCGTAGATGCGTCATGCTGCCGTGATGCGCCTAACTAAGAAATAGTTAGGCCCAGCATGTCCGACTTCGGCTGAAGAAATATTTGTAAGAATTGATAGAAAAAAGGCAGGAGAATGGACCAGTGAGACAGAAAGATAGCAGATGACAGTAAGCAAAGGGAAAAGGCAGAGTCAAAGAGAGTGACGGATTAGAGGAAGCTGCAAGAACAAAACTTCCAGAAGGTGGGGGAACTATTTGTACAAAAGACCCCCGGTATCCCCACAATTTAAATAATTGAAAAAATGCAAGTTCACCAAAGTGTCCTTAAAGGATCTATAGTAAATAATATTAATAGCGTGCCCTTTGGTTTTAGATTTAGTACGTCAGCACAGCCTGTGTGCATGTTACAGGGAAGTGGTCACCAATAGGCTATGTGTATTATTATTAGGTTCTTTATAGTCACAGAGGCGTCCTCTGTGAAATTCGGGTTGCTCCCACCTGGAGAACGCGTCGCCAGCCAGAGGCTCGCCACCCATATGTTTTGTTTTTTTTGCATGCGAATTTTTTGTCGTGAGGTGCTTGATAGAGGGTGTGAATTTTGACCAAATGACAACTTTTTTTTCTTTGACACTGGGTTCAACGTGTGCTACGTGCATGGGCACATGGGACCTCGTTTCATTCGTCTCATCCGAAAGACTCCATCTTTCATTGACCGCAATGCCCGTTGCAAAGTGAGAAGAAAAACATCCCCTGTAACACAGGTTTCGCACTCGGGTTATCTTGACACGAAGCGGACGTGCCTAACCACTGTGCCACTCTACACTAATACTGTGCCACTAATACATAACATGGATTCTAAAACATTGACATCAGTGAGTCCAAGGGATGTGTTGTTTGTGTACATGTGGTCACGCAGTATTGCTGAGTAATTCTCTAGTAGCCGTAGGGACAAGTTGCTGAAGACCAAAATGGGGTATTAGGTGATCGCCAAGAAGTTCGAGGCTTAAATAAACCATAATTAAAATCACCTACAACAGTATATTGCGGGTTGTTTCCATCATGAAGGCAATATGGGGTATTAGTTGATCGCCAAGAAGTTTCAGGCTTAAATAAATAAATCATAATTAATATCACCTATGAACAGTATACTACGTTTGGTTCCATCATGAAGGCCAAATCGCCAAGAAGTTTGAGGCTTAAATAAATCGTAATTAAAATCACCTACAACAGTATATTACGGTTGCTTCCACCATCATGAAGGCCAAATAGGGTATTAGTTAATCGCCAAGAAGTTTCAGGCTTAAATAAATCGTAATTGAAATCACCTACAACAGTATATTACGGTTGCTTCCACCATCATGAAGGCCAAATAGGGTATTAGTTAATCGCCAAGAAGTTTGAGGCTTGAATAAATCATCATTACAATCACCTTACAACCGGGGGTAAATAGTACTTACGGTTGCTTCCACCATAATGAAGGCCAAATAGGGTATTAGTTAATCGCCAAGAAGTTTCAGGCTTAAATAAATCATAATTAAAATCACCTAGTAACAGTATATTGCGGGTTGTTTCCATCATGAAGGCCAAATAGGGTATTAGTTAATCGCCAAGAAGTTTCAGGCTTAAATATATCATAATTAAAATCACCTATTAACAGTATATTACGGTTGGTTCCATCATGACGGCCAAATAGGGTATTAGTTAATCGCCAAGAAGTTTCAGGCTTAAATAAATCATAATTAAAATCACCTATTAACAGTATATTACGGTTGGTTCTATCATGACGGCCAAATAGAGCATTAGTTAAATGCCAAGAAGTTTCAGGCTTAAATAAATCATAATTAAAATCACCTAGTAACAGTATATTACGGTTGTTTTCCATCATGACAGCTAAATAGGGTATTAGTTGTTCGCCAAGGAGTTTGTGGCTTAAATAAATAAATAATAATTAAAATCACATAGTAACAGTATATTACGGTTGTATCCATCATATACACAAAGTTATCTAGCCAATCACATGTAGAGGCAGGGTTTCTGTATAAATATCCTACTAGTGAAGAGTGGGTGGGTGGGTGGGTGGGGGTGTGGAATTTTTATTAATATTGAATATAATGTGCCTTTTTTGTGACTATTGTATGTACAAATTATAGTAAGTTGTTATTTTATGATGCATGCAACTGTATTTCAGTCCTATATATCTCTGTCTCTGTTTGTGTGTCTCTCTCTCTCTCTCTTTCTCTGTCTGTCCCTCTGTCTGACTCTCTGTGTCTCCGTCTCTGTCTTTCTCTGTCTGTCTGTCTGTCTGTCTCTCTCTTTCTCCTTTCTCTCTCTCTTTCTCTAAAGTGTGTGGAGTCTCTATCGTTATAAGTGTGTGGTTGTGAGTGTGATTTGTTAATAGTGCTCATGGGCCTGGGCGTCTTTAAGTGTCCATCAGTGTGAGTGTTTCAAGTTGGTTGCGAAAGTTTACTGTAGATTATGTCATTCATTATTTGGGCGTGATTGAGAAATTGACTGAGGGATCAGGGAAGGGGGGTGTTGGTCAATGTTTGATGTATACTTTTTGTTCATTGTGTTTACTATTCATTTTAGTGATTTCTGTAAAGCGCTTAGAGCTTAAAGATTAGGCGCTATAAAAGTTGTCTTAATAAATAAATAAATAGTAAGAGTAACGATTTAGAATGACTGTCTTACTTCAAGCCAAATGTACTCTTCTGTGTTTTCTAGGTCTAACCTTCTTTGTGCAAATGGAAAAGAATGCTGCCATGGATATAGAGAGCAAGGCCAGGTTCGCCGAATTTAAAGGTGTCACGGCGACTACTGTTGTAGTGTTGGGGTGTGTGAGCATAATATTGTCTGGTCTGTAGGTATTAACCCTTTCACCGCCAATGTCGCATTTTTACACCACAATGATTTAACATCCATGTCACTAAAACTCTTGAAATCAGGGTCTGTTTTTCAATGATATTGTGTTCCTGAATTGGGCAGTAAGGATTGACCCCATTCTAAATGCGTCACAGAGAAATCCCACAATATTGCAGACAACATTGTTTCTGTAGCCAAATAAGTTTAATGGAAGTTTTTGGCTCAAAGATGGATGGCGGTGAAAGGATTAAACGACGACTTTGTTGTTGATTTACTCGCTTGATTTTCAACAAAAATGCTTGATATTTGGGGTGTCCTTGCTCGAATCTTTCATTGACAAAGTCATAAAATGTCAGCAAGATTCACTGAACGGTTTTGAAAATATGAAGCAAAAAGTAAAAGTATGGGTGCAAACACACCCACGGGGTACGGGAAGGGTTATGGCGAGTCTCGCTGAGGCCTAAAAATAATGTGAATAGGTGGAGTATCATTCAGAAGCATTAAATATGGTAATGGTTTGCACAAATGTTGAAATGATACACAGTGGCATGTGAAATATGGGCTCCGTTAATTTTATCACACATTTTCAAAGAATACAAGACTATCCGTATTGAGACAAATAATGCAAATAATGCAAACAATACATAGAGAGAGAGAGAGAGGAGAGAGAGAGAGAGAGAGAGAGAGAGAGAGAGAGAGAGAGAGTGAGAAGAAGAGAGAGAGAGAGAGAGAGAGAGAGAGAGAGAGCGGAGAGAGAGAGAGAGAGAGAGAGGATTCAAAGAGAGAGAGAGAGGAGATTCATGAGAGAGAGAGAGTAGAGATCCAAATTCAATTCAAATTCAAATTCAAATTCAATAGGCCTGTAATAATAATACACAATAATAATCAGAGGAGAGATAATAGATAATAATAAGAGAGAGAATAACCAGATAATTAAGAGAGGAGAGAGAGAATAGATTAAAATACGAGATAGATAAGAGAGAGAGAGAGAGAGACTGTGTCGCTCAATTATATAGTCACATCAGGGCGTGTAATCACGAGTCCCTCTTAGACAATCAACGCAGGTAGTAAGTATGTAAATTAGACCAAACTACCCCAAAAAAAAACGATTGGCTGTTTAGCCTACGTTTACAGACTACTACCCGTGTTGACTTGGTCTAAGACGCACTCATGATTACACGGCCCAACAGAGTGACACTGACAGCTAAGCATCGGAAGGGCAACTGAAAACATCTACCTCCCTGAAACTGGCACCTAACTGACACTGGCAACGATCATCTGACAGGTAATGAAAAACAGAAATGGCTTCGGAAACTATGATATATATATATAGAAATGAGGCGCAAATGTTTGTTAAGTACTCCGTGCCTTTGTCTGTCTGTCTGTCTGTCTGTCTGTCTCTCTTCACTCTCGCTCAGTCGCGCGCGCGTGCGCGAAGACACCTCAATATAATGTATTCAGGAGAAGCAAGATGAACACTAATTATTTTCACTCGATTCATCGCCTGAAGACAAGAGCGTTACAAACAACAGGCATCTGTCTGCATACAGGCAGGAAATCAGTATAAGCCGGCCAGTTCAATACTGTGACACATGGGCCTTTGCAAAAACCACACACACAAACACACTCCCGCACGTGCATGCACACGCACGCGCACACCACCGAATACGCACGCCACGCACGCACGCACACAACACGCCATACACACGACGCGCGCGCACGCACACACACACACACACACAACACAACACACACACACACAGAGGATATACACACACAAACGCACACAGATACACACGTGTGCTCTCTCTCTCTCTCTCTCTCTCTCTCGTCTCTCTCTCTCTCTCTGAAGAGAGAGAGAGCTCTCTCTCTCTCTCTAGAAGGACGAGATGGAGAGAGAGGAGATGACATGAAGCTAACGAGAGACGGAGTGAGAGAGAGAGAGAGAGAGTAGACAGACACACAGAGAGACAAACAGACAGACAGACAGATCTGACAGACAGACTTGAGACAGAGAGTGTGTGATGTGCAAGTGTGTCTTGTGTGTTCTGTCTGTCTCTCCTTCTCTCTCTCTCTCTCTCTCTCTCGAAGGAGAGAGAGAGAGAACACGATCAACTCTCTCTCTCTCTCTCTCTCATAGAGTCGAGTATAGAGAGAGAGAGTTTAGATCTCTCAGACTCTCTCTCTCTCAGAGAGGGATCTGTCTCCTCTGAGAGAGAGATCTCTCTGGAGAGAGAGAGAGAGAAGAGAGAGATGAGGAGAGAGAGTTCTCTCTCTCTCTCTCTCTCTCTCTCTCTCTCTCTCTCAGACAGATAGAGACAGATAGTCTCTCTCCAAGCCCAGAGGCGCACAGATGACACGTGCTTCAGAGAGACACGAGACAAGCTGCACCGGATCCAGAGAGACAACAGACTCAGAGAACAAACCCAACATGGGGGGGAAATACAAATAACAAACAGCGAGAGGAATAAGTAGTTAGATGGGGGGCCAGACGAGCGGCAGTAATTCCTAGTTAGTTCTAGTGTGGGAGAGCCTGGGTTTCACAAAGGTGACTGTAACGAGTATCGTAGTATAAAACGTTTACTGGGCTTGAGATGGCGGCAAAGACGGTAAAAACGGTAGGAAAGAAACCATTTCTTTTGCCGGACGTTTTGTCCTCAAACACAGGTACGCTGGAGAAAAAATTCCAAAAAAGTGAAAAAAAAGATATTGGTGAGGTTCCATTGGCTCTTGTTA
>CM065684.1:21727163-21734663 GCA_017654935.2 Phymorhynchus buccinoides
CTCAAACTTCTTGGCGATCAACTAATACCCTATTTGGCCGTCATGATGGAAACAACCGTAATATACTGTTGTAGGTGATTTTAATTACGATTTATTCAAGCCTCGAACTTCTTGGCAAACAACTAATACCCTATTTGGCCGTCATGATTGAAACAACCGTAATATACTGTTGTAGCCTAGGTGATTTTAATTATGATTTATTTATTTAAGCCTCAAACTTCTTGGCGATCAACTAATACCCTATTTGGCCTTCATGATGGAAACAACCCGCAATATACTGTTACTAGGTGATTTTAATTATGATTTATTTAAGCCTCGAACTTCTTGGCCATCAACTAATACCCCCATTTTGGTTTTCATCAATTTGTCTCTACGGCTACTAGAGAATTACTCAGCAATACTGCGTGACCACATGTACACAAACAACACATCCCTTGGACTCACTGATGTCAATGTTTTAGAATCCATGTTATGTATTAGTGGCACAGTATTAGTGTAGAGTGGCACAGTGGTAGCGCGTTCGCTTCGTGTCAGGTAAACCCGAGTTCGAACCTGGGTACAGGGGATTTTTCTTCTCACTTTGCACTGGGCCTTGCGGTATGAACGTGGAGTCTTTCGGATGAGACGATAAACCGAGGTCCCGTGTGCCCATGCACTTAGCACACGTTAAACCCAGTGGCAACGAAAGAGTTGTCATTTGGTCAAAATTTACCCCCCTTATCAGTCACACAAAAATCGCATGCAAAAAAACCAATTGGGTGGCGCGGCCTCTGGCTGCGACGCGTTCTCCAGGTGGGAGCAACCCGAATTTTGCAGAGACGCCTCTGTGACTATAATAATAATAATGCACATAGCCTATTGGTGACCACTTCCCTGTAACATGCACACGGCTGTGCTGACGTACTAAATCTAAAACCAAAGGGCACGCTATTAATATTATTTACTATAGATCCTTTAAGCACTTTGGTGAACTTGCATTTTTCAATTATTTAATTGTGGGGATACCGGGGGCTCTTTTGTACAAATAGTTCCCCCACCTTCTGGAAGTTTTGTTCTTGTAGCTTCCTCTAATCCGTCACTCTCTTTGACTCTGCCTTTTCCCTTTGCTTACTGTCATCTGCTATCTTTCTGTCTCACTGGTCCATTCTCCTGCCTTTTTTCTATCAATTCTTACAAATATTTCTTCAGCCGAAGTCGGACATGCTGGGCCTAACTATTTCTTAGGCGCATCACGGCTGCATGACGCATCTACGCTCATATGACAGGAAACTGTCTGAGCGAACGAAGAAGAACAAAGAAGAAGAAGAAGAAGGAGAAGAAGAAGGAGAAGAAGAAGAAGAAGAAGAAGAAGAAGAAGAAGAAGAAGAAGAAGAAGAAGAAGAAGAAGAAGAAGAAGAAGAAGAAGAATTTAAGCATGGTACACTTTGGTAATATATATATATATATTACTTTTCCTGTCTCATTCAAGCTCTGGATGTATTTTATTTTAGTGCGATCACACACTTACATACTACATGTGTACATAACTACTACTACTACTACTACTACTACTACTACTACTACTACTACTACTACTACTACTACTACTACTACTACTACTACTACTACTACTACTACTACTACTACTACTACTACTACTACTTCTGGTTTGAATTAATTTTGGAAAAGAAATTACAACTAACTTTATTCCAGTTTAATAATTGGTCCATTTATTTTCCTCAAATGACCGCAATAATCACTGTTAATAATGTGTCTATTGAAAGACGTACAGCAGAGAAACTCCACTATTTCACTCTACTGCATTTTTCAATGACTTAACCATGGCACTCTTTGGTAATATATAGGGGAAGACGGGGTAAAAAGCGCATGGGCGGGTAAGAAGCCCACCCCAATTATCTCATGAAATAAAGAAAATTTCAGTCAAATTTGCCCATGAGACGAATGCTAGACATTAACGCTCGTCTCATGGGCAAAATGAGACTGAAATTTGCTTCATTTCATGAGATAATTGGGGTGGGCTTCTTACCCGCCCATGCGCTTTTTTACCCCGTCTTCCCCTATTACTTTTCCTGCCTCATTCAAGCTCTAGATGTACTTTATTTTAGTGCGACTACACACTTACATACTCATACTTCTGCTATGCTATTGAATCATAGTTCTAGTTTGAATGGATAATTAAGGAAAATAAATCACAACTAACTTTATTCCCCTTTAATTAATAATCTGTCCATTTATTTGCCTCAAATTAAATGACCGCAATAATCAATTTTAATACTCTGTCTGACCCGTGCGCTTTACGCACGTAAAACTCCCACGGCAGTTGAAAGTCGGTAAGAGCAGGGAGAAATCCCGCTGCCTGGCATGGCCAAATTGATAGCTAGGTTTTCCAAGTGTGCCCACACCCCCTCCTCACCCTGTGCCCCCCCTACAAAACCCACCCACCAACAAATATTATTTTTAAATGGGTAGGCGCTGCATTTGTGGCGACGCACTCTCCGGGGGAGAGCAGCCCGAAATTCACAGAGATAAGTCTCTGTGGCTAGAATATACCAAATACCAAATATTGAAAGATTCAGAGCAGAGAAACCCCGCTATGTTACTGTATACCTCACTGTCCTCATGCAGGCCTACACACATGGGCGAGGAAGGGGAGGAGGGGGGCGCACGGAACCCCTTTCGCCTGCCAAGGTCCAGCTCTTTCCCTTCCACCCTCTTTGGTTCGCCCTCTTCACCTGCCCCCTTCACCAATCACACAAGCTCTTTGTTTAAGGCCTTTGGCTCAAATGGCTTTTGATCACTGGGTGACAATAGCCCGCAGAAAGGGGCCAGTAGTAAATGAGAGCTGTGCTGTAAATGATGTTCTACAATACTGGAATATCGTAGTACAGCTTAGTCTGTTTTCGTGGACGACTATGACTCTCTAACTAGTGGAGGGGATTTTCACCGGCTCTAGTGCTGCAGCCAATGGGATTGGTTGGCCTTTGGGGGGACCTTCCCCAACGCCAGCTCTCGTCCTCAAATCCCTTTGGCCGAGAGAGTGGGGATGTACCTTGGGCAAAGCTTCTCCACTGTAAACTAATTCTAACCCAGCCCGCCGGAATAGCAGCTGCCCCCCCCCCCCCCCTTTGCTATCTAGCAGCCATTGTCGGACACGACTGACAGGCAACAACAAGCTGTTAGCTGAGCAGTGGAGGAGCTTATCTGGGGACTGGGGACTGGACCGTCCGCATTTCCACGTTGCTACCCTACAAGCCAGTAGACTGGACATTTCTCACTATCTTCCTTTTAGAGTCATTGAATTCTGTAGGTTCTTTCCGATGCGGGTGGGACTATGTCATTTGTGACCCAACTCCACGAAAGGGACATTACGCGTCACACTGACCATTCTGAGAAAGGTGAAACAGTTGGGAACTTCAGACCATTCTGAGAAAGGTGAAACAGTTGGGAACTTCAGACCATTCTGAGAAAGGTGAAACAGTTGGGAACTTCAGACCATTCTGAGAAAGGTGAAACAGTTGGGAACTTCAGATCATTCTGAGAAAGGTGAAACAGTTGGGAACTTCAGACCATTCTGAGAAAGGTGAAACAGTTGGGAACTTCAGACCATTCTGAGAAAGGTGAAACAGTTGGGAACTTCAGACCATTCTGAGAAAGGTGAAACAGTTGGGAACTTCAGACCATTCTGAGAAAGGTGAAACAGTTGGGAACTTCAGACCATTCTCTTTCTAATGAAACAAGAACCATTCTTGTGTCTGGATGGAAGTTCAGTTTAACGTCACGTATCGGTTTTCGCCATGTACGACGGGCTGAACCAACCAACCATGCAATAAACAAAAAATTTTGTTCCTGAATCACTGTCTTAGCCAAAAGGCCGAGAAGCGATCAGGATACTCGATTATCTACATTCTTGTGTCTTTTTCCGTTGGAGAGTTATGAGCATTTCAAGTCGGTAGGGTGAGTATCGGCCATTTTGAGAAAACACAGTCTAATGTCTAACCTAGCTGTAATCGAAAATGCATTGACCCACTCGTTTGAAAGCATTTAGATACCTTAATTATTAAAGATTATCCTTTATAGATATGAAAGATAAGACGTTAGAGAACACAAAAATACCCATAACTCAAACTTGATCAAACAAAATAGATTTTTTTTAAAATATTCTTCAAGCCTGTTGTAAGAAATTAGCTGAGCGACTTAATGTCCCTTTCGTGGTGCTAGGTCACATTTTGGTCTAGCGTAGTTTCCTTGCAGAAAGCGTCTCCTCACCGTATGAAGGACCGAATGTGTTAAGTCAGGATGTGAGAGTTTTCTTTCTTTTCTAAACTCTCATTTTCAGTGATGTGTCTGACTGTTCGTGGCTTTTCGTACAGTTAAACAAAAAGACAAAAACATGAGAACATTTTGTGCTGTTTTAGGTTACAAAGAAAGAACAAAAAATAGTGTTGGACTAACAGTTGACAAAGGGCAACATGTGGTTTAAACAAATATTTATTCATTTTGGAAACGATCACACAGAAAGACAATTAGAGCAACTACAAGCTCGAAGCTTATACCGTGCTCCTTAAAGGGCAACATGTACCGGTACGTACGTATGCTAGCACCATTCATTGAATGATTCAAACAAAACACAACCAAAATCTTCACACGTAGGATAGGTAAGACGGGGTAAAAAGCCCATGGTCGGGTAAGAAGCCCATGCCAATTATCGCATGAAATAAAGCAAATTTCAGTCACATTTTGCCCATGAGACGAGTGTTAATTGTTTAACACTCGTCTCATGGGCAAAATGTGACTGTTTTAACACTCGTCTCATGGGCAAAATGTGACTGAAATTTCAGTCACATTTTGTTTAACACTCGTCTCATGGGCAAAAAAATGTGACTGAAATTTGCTTCATTTCATGAGATAATTGGCATGGGCTTCTTACCCGCCCATGGGCTTTTTACCCCGTCTTCACCTATTGTGTTTTGTTTTGAGAACAGAGGGCAAGAGGCTTCTACTAGTCCACGGCATAAAAACACAATTAGACAGTGATCAAAGTAGCCGAGTGATCTTTGATAAGTTTTCAAAAAATTTAAATTTAAAGAATGCACGTTTGTTGTGTTGAAAGTTGTCTTCTGGTAGCCTGTAGCCTTTAGCTGTTTTGTTGTTGCAGTTTATGTACGGAAATGCGTCCGCAATCCGTAAGCAAAATCTGGAAGTGAGAAACATGAAGGAGTGTGAACATACACGCGGACACCCATGCGCATATCCCATCCGCTTAATCATTTATTTTTTTACTTTCTTTGGGCCGTGCACAATAATAAGCAGAAGTGGTGTGTGTTGATCCCTGTATGCGTATCATATTTGTCACCCAGCACCACGAAAGGGACATTAAGTGTCAAACTGACCATTCTGAGAAAAAAATACACGTTTGAAAACGTCCGACAATTCTCTTTCTATAGGAGTCTGCAACGAACACCTTTTGCAAGAGTGAATGCCCTTGGAGGGTGAGGGAAGATGGTTCAGTACTGACCAGACAGGGGGATAACTCTCGCCAACAACCCCTATTTGATGCCACTAAATGGCTGCCCTTCGCAAGAGTGAATGCCCTTGTCAGTACTGACCAGCAAGAGCAATTACTCTCACTGTCAAGGGCGTTAATAACCCTAGTTGCAAAGGCCTATTGATACAAGAACCATTCCTATTTCCCCCCCCCCCGTTCTACAGCTATGACAATTTAAAGTTAGTAGTGCGAGTGTCGGCCATTTTGAGAAAACACAGTCTGAAGTCTAGCCTAGCTGAAGAAAATGTATTGACCTACTCGTTTTAAAACACTTAAAAAACCCATTTAGAGACCATATTAAAGATTGTCCTTTATAAATATGAAAGATAAGATGCAAGAGAGCACAAAAATACACATAACTCAAAAGTGACCACATTTTGGACTTTCCAAGCCTACTGTGAGAAACTAGCCTAGCGACTTAATGTCCCTTTCGTGGTGCTGGGTGACATTTATGCACAAAAATGAGCATAGATTGTGGCCATCTGTTTTTTTTTTTTTTTTTACATATATGCACCAACATTTTCTTCTCATTGACAACCCAAGCCTTGTGTACTGAGCAATGAAATAATATAGGGACCATTTTGTAAAATCACGGACCTTTGAAGTAATGCATTCAGCATACAGTTTCTGGGAGGGGGGGGTGGGGGGGTGGGGCTAAGCTAAGCAATGACAACAGCCCCTCATCAAAGTCAAAGTCAACGCATAAACAACGTGACAGCATTGTGCGCAACTCACCAACTGTCTCCAAACAACAGTGCATGTGTTACGCCCAATCCATGAAATTGCCCATTTCATGAAATGGGGAAAATGGTTTGCCCGGTTCGTGAAATAGCCAATTTATAACTTGCAATTGAGAAAAGCAATATGAATGAAAAATAGTTTTCGTTCATTAGCACACATAAACCAAGAATTGGTTCAAACGAATGAGATATCTCTGTAGATGATTTTTAAATTATTTTTATTCAGACTTAATTTGATAAAACGTTTGATTCAACATGTGGCTCAGGCATGCCCCAGCTTAGCATCTGGTCGAGTTGGGGGGGGGGGGGGGGGGGGGGGGGTGGGGGGGGGGCGGGGGGGGGGGGGGGGCAGGATAGGGGTGCAAATACAATGTAGAAAAGTGTGATACCATTGAATCAATCTTAATCAATACCTGTGGGAATTGGGATTCAAAAATGTGATATACATTGTCCATTTCATAAATTGGGCAAAGCATTTTGCCCATTTCATGAAATAGGCAATTGTGCGGATTGGGCGTAACACATGGACATACACACCTAATGTTGACAGTTTTGTTTTGAGTAGCCACACTTTTGTCATTTTCGAATCTGGGGATGGCGTTCTTTGTTGAGCCATATTGTCCTAACGTAATCCAACGAAAATAATGAAACCTGAGGTTTGAGTTAATTAACCCTTTCCCCGCCAAAGTCGCATTTTAGCACCACAGTGATTTAACACCGATGTCACTAAAAGGCATCAAATTGGGGTCTGTTATCCAAAGACCCCATTGTCTTAGTTTTGGGAAGCAAGGATAGACCTTATTTTATATGTGTCACAGAAGAATCCACAACACTGCAGATGGATTTTGTTCTCTACCCAGGTAAATGTAATGGAAATATTTAGCTGACATATGGCTGGTGGAGCAAGGTTTAAGAAATGATTGAATTTGGCATTTCCAAATATTGAGATTTGAATAAGCCATATTTATTTTATGCGCTTATGAATAAATGGCCCTTGAATTCTTTTGCATAGTATACAGATTTTGATGGATTTTATTTTACAGCAGTAAACATCCCACCAAAAGGAATAAAAGAGTCACTACATGCTATAGAATGCGAGGCACTCAATAAGTCAGAGTTGGAGGAGAAAGTGTGTATGAGGCAGAGTGAAAGATGAGGACGAATAAGATATGTCTTAATCCCCCATAGCCTCACTGTTTCTGTGGAGACCGGCAG